>CP136055.1:497790638-498390638 GCA_032464435.1 Aegilops umbellulata | reverse complement strand
GCAGAACCTTCAGCTCCTCCGACCGAACACCATATGGTGCCAGACTCGTCCCATGGCCTTCTTCGGAGGCCAGACACGGAGAACCCCGGGGGGCCGCATGATCACCTTCTGCCTCTGGCAGATTCGGAGAAATCCTCTGCGACGACACTTCGGCGTCGCCCGCCTTGCTAGGCGATGAAGGAGGAGGTGTTCCGCTCTCCATCATCTCCGGAAGAAGATCCCCCGATGACGAGCTCTGCCGAGAAGGGTCGAGGTCCGAACTACAAGGTAAGGTTTCGGTTAAAACTTCTCGGATATAAATTAAGGATTTCTCTTAAAAGAATGACTCTCTTTCTACTTACGGCTCGTTGGAGGGCTGCTCCTTTTGAGGATTTAGTTCGGCCGAGGGGCTCCCCGGTGTTGGGTCCTCTGACGCGGATTCTTTCCCCCGCTTTGGAGCTACGGCTCCCGGGTCGTCAGAGGCGGCCCTTTTCTTCCCCTTTGGAGAGGAGTTGTCGATTCCCCCCTTTGGGATGGCCTCTTTCGAAGAGGCCACGGTTTTCTTGTCCGCCCCTTCATTTTCCTCCTGAGGCGCCACCTCCAACATCCTGACTAGCACAGGATCTAGCCTGGTCTTAGGAAGGGGAGCCGGACACCGGATCAGCTTCGCCTTCGCTATCCACTCCTGCGTAAAAAGGAGAAGTATTGTTAAAAAATAAGTCAATTGTACGGATAGAAGGTCCGGGCGCAAGGTCACCTACTTCTGTATCCGGGCGGTTGCGGCTTAAACCAGCATCCTCGGTCAAATCCGGACTCACTCCTTGTGGTCCGAAGAACAGTCTATACATCTCCGTAGGCGTCATGCCCATGAGATTTCGGAGAACTCGCGGCCCCTCTGGGTTGAACTCCCACAAGCGGAGAGGGCGACGTTGGCCGGGCAGTGTCCGGCGAATCAGCATAACTTGTGTCACCTTGACCAGGTTGAGGTCTCCTTTTAGGAGATCCTTTATGCGGCCCTGCAACAGAGGAATGTCTTTGGGCAAGCCCCGATCTAACCCTGTGTTGATCCACGATGTTAAACGTGGTGGGGGGCCCGAGCGAAAGGCAGGAGGCGCTGCCCAAGTAGTCCCCCGAGGAGAGGTGATGTAGAACCACTCCTGTTGCCATAAGCAGAGCTCCTCTTGAAAAGTGCCCTCGGGCCATGGAGCATCGATATTCCTTTTTATAACAGCACCTCCGCACTCTACGTAACGCCCCTCGATTATATTCGGTTCTACCTTGAAGGTCTTGAGCCATAATCCGAAGTGAGGAGTGATATGGAGAAACGCTTCGCACACAACAATGAAGGAGGAGATATGGAGGATGGACTCCGGAGCTAGGTCATGGAATTCCAGCCCATAATAAAACATCATCCCCCTTACGAAAGGATCGATTGGGAAGCCTAATCCCCGAAGGAAGTGGGAGATGAATACTACGCTCTCGCCAGGCTGAGGGCTTGGGATCGCTTGTCCTTGAGCAGGCAGCCTGTGCGGGATCTCGCTGGTCAGGAACCTAGACTCTCTCAACCTTGATACGTCCTCCTCCGTAACGGAGGAGGGCATCCATTGGCCTTGAAGGCCGGAGCCGGACATTGTCGATGATCCGGTGCGCCTAGAATCTAAAAGCCTGGGGTGTTGGAACTCGAGGCTATGGGCGAGCTTGTTTTGAGAACACAAGAGGGGAGCAAGGTCTCGGTCTCTTTATAAGAGGCAGAATATCAAGAGCCCTCCCCGTAACCGTCTTGGACTAGCCTTTAATCAAGGCAGGACGTGCTTAACGGGCACGGTTGGGTTACCCACGTCCGTATTAATGAGAATCCCGTTAAGAGGGGCACACGATCTCTGCTTCGACAAGACGTGCCAAGGAAACCGCCTCGTTGAACATGCTGCGGTGGAACAACAAAAAGTAATCCATACAGAAGGCTTGGTCGCAGTGTTATGACGCACTGCGGAATACGTCAGCAGATTTGATTTGTGTTTGTATTATTCTTTATATGGCAATACGTGGAAACTTGTTTTGCAGAGCCGGACACTATTTTTTGGTGTTTATTATCTTCTTGAAGAATTTGGAGGAGGAACCCGCCTTGCAATGCCGAAGACAATTTGCGCGCCGGACTCGTCGTCATTGAAGCCTGGTTCAGGGGCTACTGAGGGAGTCCTGGATTAGGGGGTGTTCGGATAGCCGAACTATATCTTCAGCCAGACTTCAGGACTATGAAGATACAAGATTGAAGACTTCGTCCCGTGTCCGGAAGGTTCTTTCCTTGGCGTGGAAGGCAAGCTAGGCGTGCGGATATTCAAGATCTCCTATCAATGTAACCGACTCTATGTAACCCTAACCCTATCCGGTGCCTATATAAACCGGAGGGTTGTAGTCCGTAGGACAGAACACATCATAACCATCATCATACCCATAGGCTAGCTTCTAGGGTTTAGCCTCCTTGATCTCGTGGTAGATCTACTCTTGTACTACCCATATCATCAATATTAATCTAGCACGAGTAGGGTTTTACCTCCATCGAGAGGGCCCGAACCTGGGTAAAATAAAGTGTCCCTTATCTCCTGTTACCATCCGACCTTGACGCACAGATCAGGACCCCCTACCCGAGATCCGCCGGTTTTGACACCGACAATTTGTCACTCCGATTGTCGGAGAGGTATCTCTGGGCCCTCTTGGTAATACACATCACTTAAGCCTTGCAAGCATTGCAACTAATGAGTTAATTGCGGGATGATGTATTACGGAACGAGTAAAGAGACTTGCCGGTAACGAGATTGAACTAGGTATTGAGATACCGACGATCGGATCTCGGGCAAGTAACATACCGATGACAAAGGGAACAACGTATGTTGTTATGCGGTCTGACCGATAAAGATCTTCGTAGAATATGTGGGAGCCAATATGAGTATCCAGGTTCCGCTATTGGTTATTGACCGGAGACGTGTCTCGGTCATGTCTACATAGTTCTCGAACCCGTAGGGTCCGCACGCTTAACGTTACGATGACAGTTATATTATGAGTTTATATGTTTTGATGTACCGAAGGTTGTTCGGAGTCGCGGATGTGATCACGGACATGACGAGGAGTCTCGAAATGGTCGAGACGTAAAGATTGATATATTGGACGACTATATTCGTGAAGGAAATATGCCCTAGAGGCAATAAAAAATTTATTATTTATTTCCTTATTTCATGATAAATGTTTATTATTCATGCTAGAATTGTATTGACCGGAAACATGATACATGTGTGAATACATAGACAAACAGAGTGTCACTAGTATGCCTCTACTTGACTAGCTCGTTGATCAAAGATGGTTATGTTTCCTAGCCATAGACATGAGTTGTCATTTGATTAACGGGATCACATCATTAGGAGAATGATGTGATTAACATGACCCATTCCATTAGCTTAGCACCCGATCGTTTAGTATGTTGCTATTGCTTTCTTCATGACTTATACATGTTCCTATGACTATGAGATTATGCAACTCCCGTTTGCCGGAGGAACACTTTGTGTGCTACCAAACGTCACAACGTAACTGGGTGATTATAAAGGAGCTCTACAGGTGTCTCCAAAGGTAGATGTTGGGTTGGCGTATTTCGAGATTAGGATTTGTCACTCCGAATGACGGAGAGGTATCTCTGGGCCCTCTCGGTAATGCACATCACTTAAGCCTTGCAAGCATTGCAACTAATGAGTTAGTTTCGAGATGATGTATTACGGAACGAGTAAAGAGGCTTGCCGGTAACGAGATTGAACTAGGTATTGGATACCGACGATCGAATCTCGGGCAAGTAACATACTGATGACAAAGGGAACAACGTATGTTGTTATGCGGTCTGACCGATAAAGATCTTCGTAGAATATGTTGGAGCCAATATGGGCATCCAGGTCCCGCTATTGGTTATTGACCGGAGACGTGTCTCGGTCATGTCTACATTTTTCTCGAACCGTAGGGTCCGCACGCTTAAGGTTTCGATGACAGTTATATAATGAGTTTATGAGTTTTGATGTACCGAAGGAGTTTGGAGTCCCGGATGAGATCGGGGACATGACGAGGAGTCTCGAAATGGTCGAGACGTAAAGATCGATATATTGGACGACTATATTCAGACATCGGAAAGGTTCTGAGTGGTTCGGGTATTTTCGGGAGTACCGGGCAGTTACGGGAATACGGGGGAAGAAGTATATGGGCCTTATTGGGCTTTAGGGGAGAGGGAGAGGCAGGCCGCGCGCCCTCCCCCCATTGGCTAGTCCGAATTGGACTAGGGGGAGGGGCGGCGCCCCCTCCTTCCTTCTCTTCCCTCTTCCCCTTCCTTGTCTCCTACTCCTAATACATGGAAGGACTCCTAGTTGGACTAGGAAAGGGGGAATCCTACTCCCGGTGGGAGTAGGACTCCCCAGGGCGCGCCATAGAGAGGGCCGGCCCTCCACTCCTCCACTCCTTTATATACGGGGGCAGGGGGCACCCCATGGACACACAAGTTGATCTTCGTGATCGTTCCTTAGCCGTGTGCGGTGCCCCCCTCCACCATATTCCACCTCGGTCATATCGTTGCAGTGCTTAGGCGAAGTCCTGCGTCGCTAGTACATCAAGATCGTCACCACGCCGTCGTGCTGACGGAACTCCTCCCCGATGCTTTGCTGGATCGGAGCCCGGGGAGCGTCATCGAGCTGAACGTGTGCTAAGAACTCGGAGGTGCCGGAGTAACGGTGCTTGGATCGGTCGGATCGGGAAGATGTACGACTACTTCCACTATGTTGCGTCAACGCTTCCGCTTCGGTCTACGAGGGTACGTAGACAACACTCTCCCCTCTCGTTGCTATGCATCACCATGATCTTGCGTGTGCGTAGGAATTTTTTTGAAATTACTACGTTCCCCAACAGTGGCATCCGAGCCTAGGTTTTTATGGTTTGATGTTATATGCATGAGTAGAACACAAGTGAGTTGTGGACGATATAAGTCATACTGCCTACCAGCATGTCATACTTTGGTTCGGCGGTATTGTTGGATGAAGCGGCCCGGACCGACATTACGCGTACACTTACGCGAGACTGGTTCTACAGACGTGCTTTGCACACAGGTGGCTGGCGGGTGTCAGTTTCTCCAACTTTAGTTGAACCAAGTATGGCTACGCCCGGTCCTTGCGAAGGTTAAAACGGAGTCTATTTGACAAACTATCGTTGTGGTTTTGATGCGTAGGTAAGATTGGTTCTTGCTTAAGCCCGTAGCAGCCACGTAAAACTTGCAACAAACAAAGTAGAGGACGTCTAACTTATTTTTGCAGGGCATGTTCTGATATGATATGGTCAAGACATGATGCTAAATTTTATTTTATGAGATGATCATGTTTTGTAACTGAGTTATCGGCAACTGGCAGGAGCCATATGGTTGTCGCTTTATTGTATGCAATGCAATCGCCCTGTAATGCTTTACTTTATCACTAAGCGGTAGCGATAGTCGTAGAAGCATAAGATTGGTGAGACGACAACGATGCTACGATGGAGATCAAGGTGTCACGCCGGTGACGATGGCAATCATGAAGGTGCTTCGGAGATGGAGATCACAAGCACAAGATGATGATGGCCATATCATATCACTTATATTGATTGCATGTGATGTTTATCTTTTTATGCATCTTATCTTGCTTTGATTGACGGTAGCATTATAAGATGATCTCTCACTAAATTATCAAGAAGTGTTCTCCCTGAGTATGCACCGTTGCCAAAGTTCGTCGTGCCCAGACACCACGTGATGATCGGGTGTGATAAGCTCTACGTCCATCTACAACGGGTGCAAGCCAGTTTTGCACACGAGGAATACTCGGGTTATACTTGACGATCCTAGCATATGCAGATATGGCCTCGGAACACGGATACCGAAAGGTCGAGCGTGAATCATATAGTAGATATGATAAACATAATGATGTTCACCATTGAAGACTAATCCATTTCACGTGATGATCGGTTATGGTTTAGTTGATTTGGATCACGTGATCACTTAGAAGATTAGAGGGATGTCTATCTAAGTGGGAGTTCTTAAGTAATACGATTAATTGAACTTTAATTTATCATGAACTTAGTCCTGGTAGTATTAGCATATCTATGTTGTAAATCAATAGCTCGCGTTGTTGCTTTCATATGTTTATTTTAATATGTTCTTAGAGAAAATTGTGTTGAAAAATGTTAGTAGCAATGATATGGATTGGATCCGTGATCTGAGGTTTATCCTCATTGCTGCACAGAAGAATTATGTCCTTGATGCACCGCTAGGTGACAGGCCTATCGCAGGAGCAGATGCATACGTTATGAACGTTTGGCTAGCTCAATATGATGACTACTTGATAGTTTAAGTGCACCATGCTTAACAGCTTAGAATCGGGACTTCAAAGACGTTTTGAACGTCATGGAGCATATGAGATGTTCCAGGAGTTGAAGTTAATATTTCAAGCAAATACCCGAGTTGAGAGATATGAAGTCTCCAACATGTTCTATAGCTAAAAGATGGAGGAGAATCGCTCAACTAGTGAGCATGTGCTCAGATTGTCTGGGTACTACAATCGCTTGAATCAAGTGAGAGTTAATCTTCCAGATAAAATAGTGATTGACAGAATTCTCTAGTCACCATCACCAAGTTAGTAGAACTTCGTGATGAACTATAATATGCAAGGGATAACGGAAACGATTCCCAAGCTCTTCATGATGCTAAAATCAACGAAGGTAGAAATCAAGAAAAACATCAAGTGTTGATGGTTAACAAGACCACTAGTTTCAAGTAAAGGGCAAAGGGAAGAAGGGGAACTTCAAGAAGAACGGCAAGCAAGTTGCTGCTCAAGTGAAGAAGCCCAAGTCTGGACCTAAGCCTGAGACTGAGTGCGTTTACTGCAAAGGGATTGGTCACTGGAAGCGGAACTGCCCCAAGTATTTGGCGGATAAGAAGGATGGCTAAGTGAACACAGGTATATTTGATATACAGATTATTGATGTGTATTTTACTAGTGTTCATAGCAACCCTCGGTATTTGATACTGGTTCAGTTGCTAAGAGTAGTAACTCGAAACGGGAGTTGCAGAATGAACAAAGACTAGTTAAGAGTGAAGTGACGATGTGTGTTGGAAGTGGTTCCAAGATTGATATGATCATCATCGCACACTCCATATACTTTCGGGATTAGTGTTAAACCTAAATAAGTGTTATTTGGTGTTTGCGTTGAGCATGAATATGATTTGATCATGTTTATTGCAAAACGGTTGTTCATTTAAGTTAGAGAACAATTGTTGTTCTGTTTACATGAATAAAACCTTCTATGGTCATACACACCAACGAAAATGGTTTGTTGGATCTCGATCGTAGTAATACACATATTCATAATATTGAAAGCCAAAAGATGCAAAGTTAATAATGATAGTGCAACTTGTTTGTGGCACTGCCGTTTAGGTCATATTGGTGTAAAGCGCATGAAGAAACTCCATGCTGATGGATTTTTGGAATCACTTGATTATGAATCACTTGATACTTGCGAACCATGTCTCTTGGGCAAGATGACTAAAACGCCGTTCTCCGGAACAATGGAGCAAGCAACAGATTTGTTGGAAATCATACATACTCATGTATGTAGTCCGATAAAGCTTGCAGCGGGTATCATTATTTTCTGACTTTCACAGATGATTTAAGCAGATATGGGTATATCTACTTAATGAAATAGAAGTCTGAAACATTTGAAAAGTTCAAAGAATTTCAGAGTGAAGTGGAAAATCATCGTGACAAGAAAAATAAAGTTTCTACGATCTGATCGTGGAAGAGAATATTTGAGTTACGAGTTTGGCCTTCAATTAAAACAATGTGGAATAGTTTCACAAAACTCATGCCACCTGGAACACCACAGCATAATGGTGTGTCCGAACATCATAACCGCACTTTATTGGATATAGTGCAATCTATGATGTTTCTTACCGATTTACCACTACCGTTTTGGGATTATGCATTAAAGACAGCTGCATTCACGTTTAAAAGGGAACCATCTAAGTCCGTTGAGACGACACAGTCTGAACAGTGGTTTGGCAAGAAACCAAAGTTGTCATTTCTTAAAGTTTGGGGTTGCGATGCTTATAAGAAAAGTTTCATCATGATAAGCTCAAACCCAAATCAGAGAAATGTGTCTTCATAGGATACCCAAAGGAGACAGTTGGGTACACCTTCTATCACAGATCCAAAGGCAAGATACTCGTTGCTGAGAATGGATCCTTTCCAGAGAAGGAGTTTCTCTCGAAAGAAGTGAGTGGGAGGAAAGTAGAACTTGATAAGGTAATTGTACCTTCTCCCTTATTGGAAAGTAGTTCATCACAGAAATCTGTTCCTGTGACCACTACACCAATTAGTGAGGAAGCTAATGATGATGATCATGTAACTTTAGATCAAGTTACTACCGAATCTCGTAGGTAAACCAGAGTGAGATCCGCACCAGAGTGGTACGGTAATTCTGTTCTGGAAGTCATGTTACTAGACCATGACGAACTTGCGACTATGAGGAAGCGATGATGAGCCCAGATTCTGCGAAATGGTTTGAGGCCATGAAATCTGAGATATGATCCATGTATGAGAACAAAGTATGGGCTTTGATGGATTTGCCCGATGATCGGCAAGCCATAGAAAATAAATGGATCTTCAAGAGGAAGACAGACGCTGATAGTAAGTGTTACTATCTACAAAGCTAGAATTGTCGCAAAAGGTTTTCGACAAGTTCAAGGTGTTGACTACGATGAGAGTTTCTCACTCGTATCTATGCTTAAGTCTGTCTGAATCATGTTAGCAATTGCCGCATTTTATGAAATCTGGCAAATGGATAAACAAAGCTACATTCCTTAATGGATTTATTAAAGAAGAGTTGTATATGATGCAACCAGAAGGTTTTGTCAATCCTAAAAATGCTAACAAAATATGCAAGCTCCAGCGATCCATCTATGGACTGGTGCAAGCATCTCGGAGTTGGAATACACGCTTTGATAAGTTGATCAAAGCATATAGTTTTATACAGACTTACGGTGAAGTCTGTATTTACAAGAAAGTGAGTGGGAGCACTACAGCATTTCTGATAAATATATGTGAATGACATATTGTTGATTGGAAATAATGTAGAATTATTCTGTAAAGCATAAAGAAGTGTTTGAAAGGAATTTTTTCAAAGAAAGACCTCGGTGAAGCTGCTTACATATTGAGTATCAAGATCTATAAAGATAGATCAAGACGCTTGATAAGTGTTTTCAATAAGTACATACCTTGACAAGATTTTGAAGTAGTTCAAAATGTAACAGTCAAAGAAAGAGTTCTTGCCTGTGTTACAAGGTGTGAAATTGAGTAAGACTCAAAACCCGACCACGGCAAAAGATAGAAACAGAATGAAAGTCATTCCCTATGCCTTGGCCATAGGTTCTATAAAGTATGCCATGCTGTGTACCAGATCTATTGTATACCCTACACTGATTTTGGCAAGGGAGTACAATAGTGATCTAGGAGTAGATCATTGGACAGCGGTCAAAATTATCCTTAGTGAAATAAGGATATGTTTCTCGATTATGGAGGTGACAAAAAGGTTCGTCATAAAAGGTTATGTTGATGCAAGTTTTGACACCAATCTAGATGACTCTAAGTCTCAATCTAGATACATATTGAAAGTGGGAGCAATAAGCTAGAGTAGCTCCTAGCAGAGTATTGTTGACATAGAAATTTGCAAAATACATACGGATCTGAATGTGGCAGGCCCGTTGACTAAGATTCTCTCACAAGCAAAACATGATCACACCTTAGTACTCTTTGGGTGTTAATCACATAGCGATGTGAACTAGATTACCGACTCTAGTAAACCCTTTGGGTGTTGGTCACATGATGATGTGACCTATGGGTATTAATCACATGGTGATGTGAACTATTGCTGTTAAATCACATGCTGATGTGAACTAGATTATTGACTCTAGTGCAAGTGGGAGACTGAAGGAAATATGCCCTAGAGGCAATAATAAAGTTATTATTTATTTCCTTATTTCATGATAAATGTTTATTATTCATGCTAGAATTGTATTGACCGAAACATGATACATGTGTGAATACATAGACAAACAGAGTGTCACTAGTATGCCTCTACTTAACTAGCTCGTTGATCAAAGATGGTTATGTTTCCTAGCCATAGACATGAGTTGTCATTTGATTAACGGGATCACATCATTAGGAGAATGATGTGATTGACATGACCCATTCCATTAGCTTAGCACCCGATCGTTTAGTATGTTGCTATTGCTTTCTTCATGACATATACATGTTCCTATGACTATGAGATTATGCAACTCCCGTTTGCCGGAGGAACACTTTGTGTGCTACCAAACGTCACAACGTAACTAGGTGATTATAAAGGAGATCTACAGGTGTCTCCAAAGGTAGATGCTGGGTTGGCGTATTTCGAGATTAGGATTTGTCACTCCGAATGACGGAGAGGTATCTCTGGGCCCTCTCGGTAATGCACATCACTTAAGCCTTGCAAGCATTGCAACTAATGAGTTAGTTGCGAGATGATGTATTACGGAACGAGTAAAGAGACTTGCCGGTAACGAGATTGAACTAGGTATTGGATACCGACGATCGAATCTCGGGCAAGTAACATACCGATGACAAAGGGAACAACGTATGTTGTTATGCGGTCTGACCGATAAAGATCTTCGTAGAATATGTAGGAGCCAATATGGGCATCCAGGTCCCGCTATTAGTTATTCACCGGAGACGTGTCTCGGTCATGTCTACATTGTTCTCGAACCGTAGGGTCCGCACGCTTAAGGTTTCGATGACAGTTATATAATGAGTTTATGAGTTTTGATGTACCGAAGGAGTTCGGAGTCCCGGATGAGATCGGGGACATGACGAGGAGTCTCGAAATGGTCGAGACGTAAAGATCGATATATTGGACGACTATATTCGGACATCGGAAAGGTTCTGAGTGGTTCGGGTATTTTCAGGAGTACCGGGGAGTTACGGGAATACGGGGGAAGAAGTATATGGGCCTTATTGGGCTTTAGGGGAGAGGGAGAGGCAGGCCGCGCGCCCTCCCCCCATTGGCTAGTCCGAATTGGACTAGGGGGAGGGGCGGCGCCCCCTCCTTCCTTCTCTTCCCTCTTCCCCTTCCTTGTCTCCTACTCCTAATACATGGAAGGACTCCTAGTTGGACTAGGAAAGGAGGGATCCTACTCCCGGTGGGAGTAGGACTCCCCAGGGCGTGCCATAGAGAGGGCCGGCCCTCCCCTCCTCCACTCCTTTATATACGGGGGCAGGGGGCACCCCATGGACACACAAGTTGATCTTCGTGATCGTTCCTTAGCCGTGTGCGGTGCCCCCCTCCACCATATTCCACCTCGGTCATATCGTTGCAGTGCTTAGGCAAAGCCCTGCGTCGGTAGTAATCAAGATCGTCACCACGCCGTCGTGCTGACGGAACTCCTCCCCGAAGCTTTGCTGGATCGGAGCCCGGGGAGCGTCATCGAGCTGAACGTGTGCTAAGAACTCGGAGGTGCCAGAGTAACCGTGCTTGGATCGGTCGGATCGGGAAGATGTACGACTACTTCCACTACGTTGCGTCAACGCTTCCGCTTCGATCTACGAGGGTACGTAGACAACACTCTCCCCTCTCGTTGCTATGCATCACCATGATCTTGCGTGTGCATAGGAATTTTTTTGGAATTACTACGTTCCCCAACAATTCGGTCACCGGAAGTGTTCCGGGTGATTTCAGAAAAAACCGGAGTGCCGGAGGGTTACCGGAACCCCCCGGGAGAAATAATGGGCCTTATGGGCCTTAGTGGAGAGAGAGAGGGCTGGCCTAGGGCAGGCCGCGCGCCCCTCCCCCTCTGGTCCGAATTGGACTAGGAGAGGGGGGCGGCGCCCCCTTTCCTTCTCCCTCTCCCCTTCCTTTCCCCCTCCTAGTAGGAGTAGGAAAGAGCCTACTCCTACTAGGAGGAGGACTCCTCCTCCTAGCACGCCATAGAGGGCCAGTCGGCCTCCCCCTTGCTCCTTTATATACGGGGGCAAGGGGGCACCCTAGAGAAACAACAATTAATCATAGATCTTTTAGCCGTGTGCGGTGCCCCCCTCCACCATAGTCCCCCTCGATAATACTGTAGCGGTGCTTAGGCGAAGCCCTGCATCGATAGAACATCATCATTGTCACCACGCCGTCGTGCTGACGAAACTCTCCCTCAACACTCGGCTGGATCGGAGTTCGAGGGACGTCATCAGGCTGAACGTGTGCTGAACTCGGAGGTGCCGTGCGTTCGGTACTTGATCGGTCGGATCGTGAAGATGTACGACTATATCAACCGTGTTGTGCTAACGCTTACGCTTTCGGTCTACGAGGGTACGTGGACAACACTCTCCCCTCTTGTTGCTATGCATCACCATGATCTTGCGTGTGCGTAGGAAAATTTTGAAATTACTACGTTCCCCAACAGTGGCATCCGAGCCTGGTTTTATGCCTAGATGTTATATGCACAAGTAGAACACAAGTGAGGTGTGGGCGATATAAGTCATACTGCTTACCAGCATGTCATACTTTGGTTCGGCAGTATTGTTGGATGAAGCGGCCCGGACCGACATTACGCGTGCGCTTACGCGAGACTGGTTCTACCGACGTGCTTTGCACACAGGTGGCTGGCGGGTGTCAGTTTCTCCAACTTTAGTTGAACCGAGTGTGGCTACGCCCGTTCCTTGCAAAGGTTAAAACAGCACCAACTTGACTAACTATCGTTGTGCTTTTGATGCGTAGGTAAGAACGGTTCTTGCTAAGCCCGTAGCAGCCACGTAAAACTTGCAACAACAAAGTAGAGGACGTCTAACTTGTTTTTGCAGGGCATGTTGTGATGTGATATGGTCAGGACATGATGCTAAATTTTATTGTATGAGATGGTCATGTTTTGTAACCGAGTTATCGGCAACTGGCAGGAGCCATATGGTTGTCGCTTTATTGTATGCAATTCAATCGCCCTGTAATGCTTTACTTTATCACTAAGCGGTAGCGATAGTCGTAGAAGCATAAGATTGGCGAGACGACAACGATGCTACGATGGAGATCAAGGTGTCACGCCGGTGACGATGGCGATCATAGAGGTGGTTCGGAGATGGAGATCACAAGCACAAGATGATGATGGCCATATCATATCACTTATATTGATTGCATGTGATGTTTATCTTTTATGCATCTTATCTTGCTTTGATTGACGGTAGCATTATAAGATGATGTCTCACTAAATTTCAAGATAAAAGTGTTCTCCCTGAGTATGCACCGTTGCCAAAGTTCGTCGTGCCCAGACACCATGTGATGATCGGGTGTGATAAGCTCTACGTCCATCTACAACGGGTGCAAGCCACTTTTGCACACGCAGAATACTCAATTTAAACTTGACGAGCCTAGCATATGCAGATATGGCCTCGGAACACTGAGACCGAAAGGTCGAGCATGAATCATATAGTAGATATGATCAACATAGTGATGTTCACCATTGAAAACTACTCCATTTCATGTGATGATCGGTTATGGTTTAGTTGATTTGGATCACGTGATCACTTAGAAGATTAGAGGGATGTCTTTCTAAGTGGGAGTTCTTAAGTAATATGATTAATTGAACTTAAATTTATCACGAACTTAGTACCTGATAGTATCTTGCTTGTCTATGTTGATTGTAGATAGATGGCTCGTGCTGTTGTTCCGTTGAATTTTAATGCGTTCCTTGAGAAAGCAAAGTTGAAAGATGATGGTAGCAATTACACGGTCTGGGTCCGTAAGTTGAGGATTATCCTCATTGCTGCACAGAAGAATTACGTCCTGGAAGCACCGCTGGGTGCCAGACCTGCTGCAGGAGCAACACCAGATGTTATGAACGCCTGGCAGAGCAAAGCTGATGACTACTCAATAGTTCAGTGTGCCATGCTTTACGGCATAGAACCGGGACTTCAACGAAGTTTTGAACGCCATGGAGCATATGAGATGTTCCAGGAGTTGAAGTTAATATTTCAAGCAAATGCCCGGATTGAGAGATATGAAGTCTCCAATAAGTTCTATAGCTGCAAGATGGAGGAGAATAGTTCTGTCAATGAGCATATACTCAAGATGTCTGGGTATAATAATCACTTGATTCAACTGGGAGTTAATCATACGGATGATAGCGTCATTGACAGAATTCTCCAATCACTGCCACCAAGCTACAAGAGCTTCATGATGAACTATAACATGCAAGGGATGGATAAGACGATTCCCGAGCTCTTCGCAATGCTAAAGGCTGCGGAGGTAGAAATCAAGAAAGTGTTGGGGAACGTTGCAGAAAATTAAAATTTTTCCTACGGTTTCACCAAGATCTATCTAGGAGTTCATCAAGCAACGAGTATTCAGATTAGATAGCATCTACATACCACTTTGTAGATCGCAACGGAAGCGTTCGAGTGAACTTGGATGAGGTAGTCGTACTTGCCGTGATCCAATTCACCGATGACCTAGTGCCGAACGGACGGCACCTCCGCGTTCAACACACGTACGGAAAGCGTGACGTCTCCTCCTTCTTGATCCAGCAAGGCAAAGGAGAGGTTGGGGATGAAGGCTCCAGCAACAGCACGACGGCGTGGTGATGGTGGAACTGCAGTACTCCGGCAGGGCTTCGCCGTGCTCAATGGAGGAGGAGGAGGTGTTGGAGAGGGAGAGGGAGGCGCCAGGGCAATGGGTGATCAGCCCCCTCTCTCCCCCCCCTTTATATAACCCCCAAGGGGGGGCGCCTGCCCTAGGAGATGAGATCTCCTAGGGGGGGCGGCGGCCAGGGCAGGGGGGCTTGCCCCCCAAGCAAGGGGGCGCCCCCTTTAGGGTTTCCCTCCCCCAAACCCTAGGCGCATGGGCCCATGGGGGGGAGGCGCACCAGCCCCCTATGTGCTGGTTCCCTCCCTTATACAGCCCATGGGGCCCTCCGGGATAGGTGGCCCCACCCGGTGGACCCCCCGGGACCCTCCGGTGGTCCCGGTACAATACCGATAACCCCGAAACTTGTCCCGATGTCCGTATGATGACTTTCCATATATAAATCTTTACCTCCGGACCATTCCGAAACTCCTCGTGACGTCCGGGATCTCATCCGGGACTCCGAACAACATTCGGGTTACTGCACATACATATCCCTACAACCCTAGCGTCACCGAACCTTAAGTGTGTAGACCCTACGGGTTCGGGAGACATGTAGACATGACCGAGATGGCTCTCGGGCAATAACCAACAGCGGGATCTGGATACCCATGTTGGCTCCCACATGCTCCACGATGATCTCATCGGATGAACCACGATGTCAAGGATTCAATTAATCCCGTATACGATTCCCTTTGTCAATCGGTATTTTACTTGCCCGAGATTCGATCGTCGGTATACCAATACCTCGTTCAATCTCGTTGCCGGCAAGTCACTTTTCTCGTTACCGTAATGCATGATCCCGTGATCAAACACTTTGATCACATTGAGCTCATTGTGATGATGCATTACCGAGAGGGCCCGGTGATACCTCTCCGTCAAGCGGAGTGACAAATCCCAGTCTCGATCCATGTCAACCCAACAGACACTTTCAGAGATACCCGTAGCATACCTTTATAGTCACCCAGTTACGTTGTGACGTTTGGCACACCCAAAGCACTCCTACGGTATCCGGGAGTTACACGATCTCATGGTCTAAGGAAAGGATACTTGACATTGGAAAACTCTAGCAAACGAACTATGCGATCTTATGCTATGTTTAGGATTGGGTCTTGTCCATCACATCATTCTCCTAATGATGTGATCCCGTTATCGATGACATCCAATGTCCATAGTCAGGAAACCATGACTATCTGTCGATCAACGAGCTAGTCAACTAGAGGCTCACTAGGGACATGTTGTTGTCTGTTATTCACACATGTATTACGATTTCCGGTTAACACAATTATAGCACGAATAAAGACAATTATCATGAATAAGGAAATATAATAATAATAAAGCTTTTATTATTGCCTCTAGGGCATATTTCCAACAGAAAGAGCATCAAGTGTTGATGGTCAACAAGACCACTAGTTTCAAGAAAAAGGGCAAAGGGAAGAAGAAGGGGAACTTCAAGAAGAACAGCAAGCAAGTTGCTGGTCAGGAGAAGAAACCCAAGTCTGGACCTAAGTCTGAAACTGAGTGCTTCTACTGCAAGCAGACTGGTCACTGGAAGCGGAACTGCCCCAAGTATTTGGCGGATAAGAAGGATGGAAAGGTGAACAAAGGTATATGTGATATACATGTTATCGATGTGTACCTTACTAGAGCTCGCAGTACCACCTGGGTATTTGATACTGGTTCTGTTGCTAATATTTGTAACTCGAAACAGGGACTACGGATTGCCAAGGACGAGGTGACGATGTGCGTGGGAAATGGTTCCAAAGTCGATGTGATCGCGGTCGGCACGCTACCTCTACATCTACCTTCGGGATTAGTTTTAGACCTAAATAATTGTTATTTGGTGCCAGCGTTGAGCATGAACATTATATCCGGATCTTGTTTGATGCGAGACGGTTATTCATTTAAATCAGAGAATAATGGTTGTTCTATTTATATGAGTAATATCCTTTATGGTGATGCACCCTTGAAGAGTGGTCTATTTTTGATGAATGTCGATAGTAGTGATACACATATACATAATGTTGAAGCCAAAAGATGCAGAGTTGATAATGATAGTGCAACTTATTTGTGGCACTGCCGTTTAGGTCATATCGGTGTAAAGCGCATGAAGAAACTCCATATTGATGGACTTTTGAAACCACTTGATTATGAATCACTTGGTACTTGCGAACCGTGCCTCATGGGCAAGATGACTAAAATGCCGTTCTCTGGTACTATGGAGAGAGCAACAGATTTATTGGAAATCATACATACAGATGTATGTGGTCCGATGAATGTTGAGGCTCGTGGCGGATATTGTTATTTTCTCACCTTCACAGATGATTTAAGCAGATATGGGTATATCTACTTAATGAAGCATAAGTCTGAAACATTTGAAAAGTTCAAAGAATTTCAAAATTGAAGTTGAAAATCATCGTAATAAGAAAATAAAGTTTCTACGATCTGATCGTGGAGGACAATATTTGAGTTACGAGTTTGGTCTACATTTGAAACAATGTGGAATAGTTTCGCAACTCACGCCACCCGGAACACCACAGCGTAATGGTGTGTCCGAACGTCGTAATCGTACTTTACTAGATATGGTGCGATATATGATGTCTCTTACTGATTTACCGCTATAGTTTTGGGGTTATGCTTTAGAGACAGCCGCATTCACGTTAAATAGGGCACCATCGAAATCCGTTGAGACAACGCCTTATGAACTATGGTTTGGCAAGAAACCAAAGTTGTCAATTCTGAAAGTTTGGGGCTGCGATGCTTATGTGAAAAAGCTTCAACCTGATAAGCTCGAACCCAAATCGGAGAAATGTGTCTTCATAGGATACCCAAGGAGACTGCTGGGTACACCTTCTATCACAGATCCAAAGGCAAGACATTCGTTGCTAAGAATGTATCCTTTCTAGAGAAGGAGTTTCTCTCGAAAGAAGTGAGTGGGAGGAAAGTAGAACTTGATGAGGTAACTGTACCGGCTCCCTTATTGGAAACTAGTTCATCACGGAAACCGGTTTCTATGACACCTACACCAATTAGTGAGGAAGTTAATTATGATGATCATGGAACTTCAGATCAAGTTATTACTGAACCCGTAGATCAACCAGAGTAAGATCCGCACCAGAGTGGTACGATAATCCTATTCTGGAAGTCATGCTACTAGATCATGATGAACCTACGAACTATGAAGAAGCGATGGTGAGCCCAGATTCCGCAAAATGGCTTGAAGCCATGAAATCTGAGATGGGATCCATGTATGAGAACAAAGTGTGGACTTTGGTTGACTTGCCCGATGATCGGCAAGCAATTGGGAATAAATGGATCTTCAAGAAGAAGACTGACACTGACGGTAATGTTACTGTCTACAAAGCTCGACTTGTTGTGAAAGGTTTTCGACAAGTTCAAGGGATTGACTATGATGAGACCTTCTCACCCGTAGCGATGCTTAAGTCTGTCCGAATCATGTTAGCAATTGCCGCATTTTATGATTATGAAATATGGCAGATGGATGTCAAAACTGCATTCCTGAATGGATTTCTAGAAGAAGAGTTGTATATGATGCAACCGAAAGGTTTTGTCGATCCAAAGGGAGCTAACAAAGTGTGCAAGCTCCAGCGATCCATTTATGGACTGGTGCAAGCCTCTCGGAGTTGGAATAAACGCTTTGATAATGTGATCAAAGCATTTGGTTTTGTACAGACTTTTGGAGAAGCCTGTATTTACAAGAAAGTGAGTGGGAGCTATGTAGCATTTCTGATATTATATGTGGATGACATATTACTGATTGGAAATGATATAGAATTTCTGGATAGCATAAAGGGATACTTGAATAAGAGTTTTTCAATGAAAGACCTCGGTGAAGTTGCTTACATATTGGGCATTAAGATCTATGGAGATAGATCAAGACGCTTAATTGGACTTTCACAAAGCACATACCTTGACAAAGTTTTGAAGAAGTTCAAAATGGATCAAGCAAAGAAAGGCTTCTTGCCTGTGTTACAAGGTGTGAAGTTGGGTAAGACTCAATGCCCGACCACTGTAGAAGATAGTGAGAAAATGAAAGATGTTCCCTATGCTTCAGCCATAGGCTCTATCATGTATGCAATGCTGTGTACCAGACCTGATGTGTGCCTTGCTATAAGTCTAGCAGGAAGGTACCAAAGTAATCCAGGGGTGGATCACTGGACAGCGGTCAAGAACATCCTGAAGTACCTGAAAAGGAGTAAGGATATGTTTCTTGTTTATGGTGGTGACAAAGAGCTCATCGTAAATGGTTACGTTGATGCAAGCTTTGACACTGATCCGGACGATCCTAAATCGCAAACCGGAAACGTGTTTACATTGAACGGTGGAGCTGTCAATTGGTGCAGTTCTAAACAAAGCGTCGTGGCGGGATCTACGTGTGAAGCGGAGTACATAGCTGCTTCAAAAGCAGCAAATGAAGGAGTCTGGATGAAAGAGTTCATATCCAATCTAGGTGTCATACCTAGTGCATCGGGTCCAATGAAAATCTTTTGTGACAATACTGGAGCAATTGCCTTGGAGAAAGAATCCAGATTTCACAAGAGAACCAAGCACATCAAGAGACGCTTCAATTCCATCCGGGATTTAGTCCAGGTGGGAGACATGGAAATTTGCAAGATACATACGGATCAGAATGTTGCAAATCCATTGGCTAAGCCTCTTCCACGAGCAAAACATGATCAACACCAAGGCTCCATGGGTGTTAGAATCATTAGTGTGTAATCTAGATTATTGACTCTAGTGCAAGTGGGAGACTGAAGGAAATATGCCCTAGAGGCAATAATAAAGTTATTATTTATTTCCTTATATCATGATAAATGTTTATTATTCATGCTAGAATTGTATTAACCGGAAACATAATACATGTGTGAATACATAGACAAACAGAGTGTCACTAGTATGCCTCTACTTGACTAGCTCATTGATCAAAGATGGTTAAGTTTCCTAGCCATTGACATTGGTTGTCATTTGATTAATGGGATCACATCATTAGGAGAATGATGTGATTGACATGACCCATTCCGTTAGCTTAGCACACGATCGTTTAGTATGTTGCTATTGCTTTCTTCATGACTTATACATGTTCCTATGACTATGAGATTATGCAACTCCCGTTTACCGGAGGAACACTTTGTGTGCTACTAAACATCACAACGTAACTGGGTGATTATAAAGGTGCTCTACAGGTGTATCCGAAGGTACTTGTCGGGTTGGCGTATTCTGAGATTAGGATTTGTCACTCCGATTGTCGGAGAGATATCTCTAGGCCCTCTCGGTAATACACTTCACTTAAGCCTTGCAAGCATTGCAACTAATGAGTTAGTTGCGGGATGATGTATTACGGAACGAGTAAAGAGACTTGCCGGTAACGAGATTGAACTAGGTATTGAGATACCGACGATCGAATCTCGGGCAAGTAACATACCGATGACAAAGGGAACAACGTATGTTGTTATGCGGTCTGACTGGTAAAGATCTTCGTAGAATATGTGGGAGCCAATATGAGCAACCAGGTTCCGCTATTGGTTATTGACCGAAGACGTGTCTCGGTCATGTCTACATAGTTCTCGAACCCGTAGGGTCCGCACGCTTAACATTACGATGACAGTTATATTATAAGTTTATATGTTTTGATGTACCGAAGGTTGTTCCGAGTCCCAGATGTGATCACGGACATGACGAGGAGTCTTCAAATGGTCGAGACATAAAGATTGATATATTGGATGACTATATTCGGTCACCGGAAGTGTTCCGGGTGATTTCAGAGAAAACCGGAGTGCCAAAGGGTTACCGGAACCCCCGGGAGAAGTAATGGGCCTTATGGGCCTTAGTGGAGAGAGAGGGCTGGCCTAGGGTAGGCCGCGCGCTCCTACCCCTCTGGTCCGAATTGGACTAGGAGAGGGGGGTGGCGCCCCCCTTTCCTTCTCCCTCTCCCCCTTCCTTTCCCCCTCCTAGTAGGAGTAGGAAAGAGGGGAGTCCTACTCCTACTAGGAGGAGGACCCCTCTTCCTGGTGCGCCATAGAGGGCCGGCCGGCCTCCCCCTTGCTCCTTTATATACGGGGGCAGGGGGCACCCTAGAGAAACAACAATTGATCATTGATCTTTTAGCCGTGTGCGGTGCCCCCTCCACCATAGTCCATCTCGATAATACTGTAGCGGTGCTTATGCGAAGCCCTGCGTCGGTAGAACATCATCATCGTCACCACACCGTTGTGCTGACGAAACTCTCCCTCAACACTCGGCTAGATCGGTGTTCGAGGGACGTCATCGGGCTGAGCGTGTGCTGAACTCGGAGGTGTCGTGCATCCGGTACTTGATCGCTCGGGTCATGAAGACGTACGACTACATCAACCGTGTTGTGCTAACGCTTCCGCTTTCGGTCTACGAGGGTACGTGGACAACACTCTCCCCTCTCGTTGCTATGCATCACCATGATCTTGCGTGTGCGTAGGATTTTTTTTGAAATTACTACGTTCCCCAACAGTTTGGACTAACTATTGTAGTATCTAGGCTCGGGCAAATGCATGAACAAGGCGAATTTCTACACGAAATCACAATGGTGGTAACAATACCAAGACTTGAGAGTTTAGCGTGACATTCTTCTTAGCTCGCTCATGTTGTTGTTCAACCAAATCTTTATATTAATTCTTTAGGAATGTTTAGCTCGTTTTTCATAACAGGTGATTTGATAATCTCCATCTACACTCTGTAATGGAAATTACAGTTTACCACATTTGTTTTATATCAAAGAACTATGTTTTCCAAACCATATAAATCTCCCTTGCGAAACAAACAACAATTCCTCTTCTTTTAGAGGAGTAATCCGAATATGCTAAAACGGAAACTCCAATCTTAATTTGAAGGAATAGCCCATTAATCGTGCCACCATTGGGCCAAATGGGCCTTCCAGTCCAATGCATATCTTCCACCACATTTTCTTACTTCCTTCCTTGCTACCGAAGATAAACCGCGGCCATGGTGAGACAACGCAAGCAAGAGCATCATGCTTATGATGGAGTTAATGTGGTGAGCACTTCTGTTATAACCCCCTCTACCTCCTCTTCTGCTCACGGAATCTGCATGTCGCTCACATGCTCTATTAGGGCTAATATTTTTGTCTCTTATGAATGAGGTGGGAAGATGATATGCTACCCTTCGTGTTGAATTCATGAGTGTTCCTGCGATGTGGGAAATGTATACTACAAAGAACCCTAGGACCAGTGGTATCCATCATTTTTTTATAGCTCGGTATTAACAAATATTCCGACTGATTTGTGAAGTGTGTCTGCGCCGCATGGAGGAGGTAAAATGGACGGGGGTGTTAGAACTTCTTTTGTTGCATCCTCCTTTCTCCCACCACCGCAATGAGATTGGCAGCGCATCTCATGAGGAATCCAGGACGATGTGCAGCTCCCCACCCCACACCACGGCCCAACCATGGCGTGGACCAATAGTCTAGTCTGCACAGCCACCACGCGCGCACGTGTTGACGGAACCCTTGCTCTGCGCTCCGTTCGGCGGCCACGCCCAGCACATTGCATCCGAGCTGGATGGCTACACAACAGTGCTCCGTTCGGCGGCCACGCCCAGCACATTGCGTCCGAGCTGGATGGCTACACAGCGGTGCGGCGACGCGGACGCGCGGCCGTCGAGAGACGACGACTGGCACTGACCCAACCTTGGCAACCTACCCGTGTCTGCGGCTCCGTCGGCAACGACCACGGCCACTCACGGTGCGCGCGGCTCCGGCCATCAGCCCAGTTTCCTGGGCGCGGCGAGGAGGTGCACGTCCCAGCTGATACGCGACCGGTTACTCGAGCATGCAGCTACCCGCAACTAATTTTACGGTGTGTGGTGTGGGTGGCTAGTTTATTATTATGCCTAGTGGACCACGAGTAAATACACTACAAGAAATATGTCAACTTGACCTTGACTATTGGTCACTGAAAGGTCATTTTTTTCATTTGCGGCCTTTTTTGACCAAAAAACAGAAGGTCAAAAGCTGGCGGTCGTAAACTGAAATTAATGACCTTCTCTGTGAGAAAGTTGTGGACGTTTACGACCAAAATATGCCTACTGTTTTGTTTTGGTCACTAGCAGCCTCCCCAGCCCACGTAGGCATCCGATGTGGCAATCTGACGTGGCACAAGAATCGGCCCGGTCCAATTAGGTGTTTTACATGGGCCGAGCCCATTAATTCAGCCTTTCTATATATTTTTTTCCTGTCAATTTTTTGTCAGACTTCATGGGCCAAGCCCAACAATTCAGTCTTTTATTTATTTCTTGGTCGTGGCCTTTATCATTTGTTTGGGCCTAGGCCATTATATTTTGTTGCTGGTCCCACCAATCAGATGGATACCACTTGTCATAATCTCACACATTAGACCCACGTGACAGAAAATTCAAAAGTGATTTCATAAGTGGGCTCCATGAGTCAGGTTCCATTTCACACGCTTTGAAACCACATAATGAATATTTCAAACAGAACATAACAAATGTAGTTCGTCAAAGAAGGATAAATAAGTCAACTACAATATGTACATAGTCTATTACAATATTATTCAAATCTTTCCAGTCTATTACACATAAGACAGAACATATAACTCTTTGCTACACGGCTTAGAACTTCAAATATACTTCCTAGTTCACTTTGCTGGAGCTCTTGTAAATGAGAGGAAACACCATTTTCGGGTATGTTTGTAGAGGCTGAACCAAGGCATCTAACAATAAACCAAAAGAGTTAGAAACAAAATAAAAACAAATATACAAAGCAGATAGGGACTAAATCCTGAAGTATATGTACATGTAACAACCACAACGAATAGCTAGTTAAGAGCAAAATATAATAATCTTACAACAGAATATAACCACACGTCACCTCTATCTATTCTGTGTGTACAAGTAAAGAAAATTATGTACCCATAATTATATTATGGGACGGAGGGAGTAGTACATATGATTACTTTCAAGTTATAATTTTTCTTCACCTACATTCTACTCCTATATTCAGGGAACCATATTCAGGTATCACTAGTGAGCACAGAACAAAACAAAAACAAAATAAAGGTGTTGGCTATATAAGTGAAGACTATTCACGGCTTTTTAGAACGTACAATAAACCAACAAGGACATACAAGTTGCAAATAATCAAAACTTAGTAGCCACTAAACCTGGCAAAACACATATTGTGGCATAGTTCATCAAAAAGAAAGATGATCGCAATAACAATTAACAAGATTGTGGTGGCCAGAAGACCACCACCACAGATGCATCTTAACAAGATTGTGATCGCAATAACAATAACAATTAACAAGATTGTGATGTACGCTATCAGGGAAGAGGGGGAGGGAGATGGAGGAGCTACCTGCCGCGGTCGCAATGGAAGCAGAGGAGCAGACCCCTCCTGTCCCTCCCCCACGAGCAGGACAGGGCTGCCGGCTGGGCACGCCCCTACTCCTTCGCCTCCTTGATCAGGAGACCCCCTTCCCCTACTGCTGCTTGGCGCGCCGCATCACTAGTCACCTCCTCATGCAAGAAGTACACAATAAATAGACAGACAGTCAGTGAGGTACATTTTCACAGCAACAGAAGCTTAAAATTAACAGAAATACACACATCAAATGAAGTCACTAAGATACTTAAGTGCACCACATGGTGTAGAATTATGTGGTATATAATTGCAACACATGAACCAAAAGAGGAATAACATCATCACCAAGAGTTTCTGATGATAAGCATAGCTCCCTACAAAAAAAGAACTAAGGGCACAATGACTAAAGCATGCAGACCACAATATTCAAAGCAGAAGCACCAGATGATCAACATCAAGCGTAGTATATTCACATAAATGAGAACTGCATACTAATGCACCAGATGATCAACATCAAGCGTAGTATATTCACATAAGTTTGCTTATTCGGTAAATTATTGTATACAAATAGCTTTAGTTGAAAGTTATAGAAAGATTAAGCACTTTCAACTGCCAGATCTAGACCCATAGTCTGCATGTTGCAATGTGACATTCCTAGAAGCATACAGTTACAGAACAGAAGCAATTTTAGTTACCCAGGTACCCACGACACAACCCCACTACATCTGAAATGCCTGCTGCTAATCAATAATCCAAGACAAGAATTAACGCAATAGACATACAGGTATGGTAAGGTCACAGAAACAGGGGCAAAGCTAGTGGTTTGCTTAATCCTGGTTCAGTTACTTACACAGTTAAGGGGAAAGAGAAAATGAAATTTGTTATCCTACTTGTACAATTCATACCAACCATGCGATTTCCTTAACACCAGGACAAATGACAGGGTGAAACATAAGATTTATCCATCATGCTGATATTATCAGCCATAGAGTAAGTATCCTACAAGCAGCAGATAGTGAACCTAGGCGCACAGAAGCTTGAACTGAAGTTAACATAAAAAAGAATCTGACCATACTAAACACAAACTGACCATGGGTTTTGCTGGAAGCCTGAATTACTAGCCATTTAAAAATTTATGTTGACCTCAATCAAATGACCTCAAGAACACATCTGGTGTGGTCAAACTGACCCAAAATTCCTCTAGACGCCCTCAATCAAATTCTAGCGGCCAGATGACGCCGCTAAAGCTGGCCAAATCTATAGCAGGATTCTAGTTTCCCGGGAGGGGAAAGGAGGGGGGCGGCGGGGGAGCGAACGAGATGGTACCTGGAGAGGATCTGGGCGTCGAGATCCCTGCGGATGTTGAAGGCGGATCCGTAGATGGCCTCGGTCCCGAACTTCTTCTTCTCGTCCCAGAACTTGGCCTCCTGCACGCAAAAAAGAAAAAAAACGGATTCAACGCGCGCTAGGGTTTGGGGGGCGAACGGGGTCGGATCGGGGAGGGGGGAGGGTTTACCTTGTGGATGATGGCCTGGATGGGGTGCGCCGGCGCGAGGTCACCGCGGACGCTGTCGTTGACGCTGAAGCGGAGGACATCGTGGGTCTCGCCCAGCTCCTTCTTCGTCATCGGGCCGCCGCCGCTCGCCATCGCCACTGCTGAGCCTCTGTTTTTTTCCTCTCTCGCTGCTCTCTCTGATGTCTTTGGGGTCATGGTTTCTTTCTTTGTGAAGAAGCAAGGGAGGAGCAGGCTGGGGCTGGGCGAGGCGAGGCGGCAAGGGGAGAGGGAGAGGGGAGGCGAGGTGGCGAGGGGAGAGGGAGAGGGGAGGCGAGGCGGCGAGGGAAGAGGGAGAGGGTGGCGGATCTGTATCTCGAGAGGGGTTGGGAGACGACGCTAGGGTTCGTGTGCGGGAGGGAGTTCCCTTTTTTTCAGACAAAGAGGGGGGTGAGGGAGAAAGGGCTGCCGTCGGATCTGGATCTGGAAAAGAGCATCCGACGGCGCTTAAGGCACGATCCGCGTGACATGCTCATGGACCAATCAGAGCCCAGTACACGTTATGACAATCTAAATTGGTCTTAATCAATTAAAAATAAGATGTTGAATCATATAAACAGTTTTATGATATGAGAATTCAAAAAAATAAAAACATTCCCATTGTGTCAGCAAATGTGACCCAGTTTTTTAGGAAAACTAACAAACTTGGAATTGAAATAAGACAAATATCTTTAAAAAGTGTTATGAGAAATGAGTTTTTAGGGGGGGGAATCATTTTCTATTTTCAGTGTGACAAATTCTTTTTTTGTGAAGAATCTACCAAATATTTCTTTCAAAATGGCACCACACCATTTTCCAAAACTATAAGACACCATTTTATGTATAGTTAACCAAATCTTAAAATGTAAAATGATTTTGATTCACCTCTCATCAAAAAGACAATTTATGTTTCAAAAAAGAATCCCTGAGCATTCTTTTTCTCTACTTTTTCACATGAAAAATTCAAAAAATGATCTCATATTGTGCACAAGGGTGCATCTTGGAATGGCAAACAATGTTGCCTAAGGAAGTTTTCATTTTCTTTGGACAAAAAACCATTTTCCATTTTTCGAGTGCCCAAAAGGAGGTTTTTTTGTGAAGGAACTCCGAAATAATTGTTGCAAAATTGGACCAAATCATTTTTCTAAATACTAGGCCGTGTTTAATGCACAATTGACCAAATGGTTGGGTGTAAAAAGTTTTGATCCACCTCTGGTGAAAAAGACAAACTTCCGCCGATTGAGCAGGAAGTGGGTCAAATTTAAACTGTAGTTGCCTTGTAGTTTGCTCTTTATTTTTTCCAAAAATCATTTCTAGATACATAAGTATCTATTTAATCATAGAAACACAATAATTTTTCCAAGATTCAACCACTAGCCAGGAACGGCCATTCCCATCGTTTTGAACGCATTTTTAATCGGGCATAAAAAATTAAAAAAACTAAAAAATCGGGAAACCTTCGCATTGTGTCATTATATGTGGCCAAGTTCCCAGGAAAAATAATAAACTTGTAATATGGCAATTATTTTAAAAAAAAGTGTTCTCAGAAACGAGCTATCACGTGTGGAGATCAATGGTTTTCAAGCCAAATGATCAATCTTATGGCCACATTCATGGCATAGTTTGTTCAAATGATCTCATATTGTGCACAAGGGTGCATATTGGAATGGCAAACAATGTTGCCTAAGGAAGTTTCTTTTTCTTTGGACGAAAGAACCATTTTCCATTTTTCGAGTGCCCAAAAGGAGGTTTTTTGTGAAGGACCTCCCAAATAATTGTTGCAAAATTGGACCAAATCATTTTTATAAAATACTAGTCCATATTTAATGCACAATTGACCAAATGGTTGGGTGTAAAAAGTTTTGATCTACCTCTGGTGAAAAAGACAAATTCCCGCCGATTCAGTTGGAAGCGGGTCAAATTTGAACTGTAGCTGCCTCGTAGTTTGCTCTTTATTTTTTCCAAAAATCATTTATAGGTACATAAGTATCTATTTAATCAGAGAAACACCAAAAAAATTCCAAGATTCAACCACTAGCTAGGAACGGTCAAGCCCGCCGTTTTGACCGCATTTTGAAACAGGCATAAAAATTCAAAAAAATTGAAAAATTGGGAGACCCTCGCATTGTGTCATTATATGTGGCCAAGTTCCCAGGAAAAATAATAAACTTGTAATATGGCAATTATTTTAAAAAAGTGTTCTCAGAAACGAGCTATCACATGTGGAGATCAATGGCTTTCAAGCCAAATGATCAATCTTATGGCCATATTCATGGCATAGTTTGTTCAAATGATCTCATATTGTGCACAAGGGTGCATATTGGAATGGCAAACAATGTTGTCTAAGGAAGTTTTCTTTTTCTTTGGACGAAAGAACCATTTTCCATTTTCCGAGTGCCTAAAAGGAGTTTTTTTTGTGAAGGACCTCCCAAATATTTTTTGCAAAATTGGACCAAATCGTTTTTCAAAAATACTAGGCCATATTTAATGCACAATTGACAAAATGTTTGGGTGTCAAAAGTTTTTATACACCTCTGGTGAAAAAGACAAATTCCCACCGATTCAGAAGGAAGCGGGTCAAATTTGAACTGCAGCTGCCTCATAGTTTACTATTTATTTTTTCCAAAAATCATTTATAGTTACATGAGTACCTATTTAATCATAAATACATGGTTTGGTGGCGATACGTCGAGGTTTGGGCGGTGGCCGAGGCCCCCAACTCTAGAGCGCGTAAACTCGCATGCCCGTCGCGTGGTCACCGCGTGACCGTGGCGTTGCCATGTGTTCTGGCCGCCCTAGGCATGTCTAGTGGGTTGGGCACTTCCCAGGTAGGTGCTAGGGAGAAAACTACAACATAAGATTCTCACGTGGAGACCAATCGATGCTCAAACATGAATTAGCAGCCAAGTGTTTGATTAGCGGTGCAGGAAATGATCAGTTACTAAGAAGACCGTCTTCACAATTTTTCAGCTCAAAAGGAGGAGCCTAGGTGGTACTTGCTTTGCAAACTACCACACTGGACATAACTACGAATGTTGAAGCTCAGCTCAAAATAATGAATGGATTGAGCTGGCATTTGTGGAGGATGGTTATTTGGTCATAGGAAAGCACTGTAGAAAATGGATACTATTTGGACATGCCAAAGTGGTACTTCCTTCACAAACTGTTGTTCTGAACAGAATAGGAAAATGAATATTTTTGAATTATTTTTGAACTAGACAAGGAAGGTTTTTACATATTTGACGAAGATATGACCCACAAAATTTATGAGATTTTTTTGGGAATTTTTGGAATGACAGAAATATAGGTTGCTTCACAACCTAGGGCAAAAACTGCCACATGGACATGACACATATGCAAAACTGATGAGGTGGCGCCTAGTCATAGCAACCCACCACAATTTACAAGGCTATGACCATCTATATTGGTCATTAACAACTATAAATAAGGCAGCAGACTAGCGTTGTGTGCTTTATGACCATTTCATGTAAGGAAATTACGACCTTTCTGACCAAAATGGTCGCAATGGTTTAGGGTTTGGAGCCCCCCGAATAGCTTTTGACCAATTGGTCTGAAATGGTCATAGATCTATGACCATTTCTTCCAGGGTCACTCACAGAAGGTCACTAGTTGACATATTTCTTGTAGTGATATATCACACGCTTGGATGACCCAGTCGATCAATTATCCACGGGTAAAAACAGTTAATGTGGTAGTTGGACTGCCCAAGTGTGTCATGTGTACTGTGTACAATAGAAATATGTAGTTATTTTTGCCGATGGTAAGAGAGCAATTGTGTAATTTTTGTACAAGCTTCGTAAAATCTCAAGCACAAATACGAACAAAACATGCTTGAGGAATAAAGAGAACTTTGTGTCCATTTGTGTTGGCTGCCTTTACAAAATATAGTATTTTTGTATGAGAAATGGTGGTTAATTTTTTTACAAGACAATGATCAGGGTAAAATACAGACATTTGATAACGTGCAACAACCCTTCCATTTACTCGCGCTGGAAAAAGTCCTTGTTCATTTACTTGCCCTCAAAAGTCTTGCCTAGGCCAGTACTTGTCCGCACCTATCATACCATTGCCTCTGAGGTTGTGTATAGCCGGTCCATCTACAAATAGCTCTGACACACATGTGATACCTAGGAAGAAATCAATCGAAGTTGTCTATAAACTAAGTAGCCTTTTCCAACCGGATGTGGAGTATCTACTCGCGAGCTCATATGCTCCTGAATAAATAGTAAATTCAGAAATAAATTGGTAAGAAAGTTTAAAAAAAATCTATTTTTTGTGACAAACATTAAGGAATTTTCCGGGTGCTTGCAAAGTTTCGTGTTGAATTGCATTCGTGGAAGACGTGCGAAAATAAAAATAATGCTAAAAAATGGTACTTTCAAACTCATTTTGGAGTTCAGATTTTTTTGCCACAACTTTCACAAATGCGGTTTAAGGATAAAACTTTGCAAGCAGTCCTTCAAGTTTGCCCCAAACAATACATATTTTTTTTCTATTTTTTGATTTTATTATTCATACCAGAAACATTTGAGTTTGAGCTAAGAAAGGTATTGCTTTCGTTCCCAAGCACCTAATCTTGAAGCATGCAGGACAAGCATTTCTACACCTTTTACACAAGGGGTGCAACCCAATAAGCCAACTCTGTGGCATAGGCATCAGTGGAGAGCAACAAGTTAACGAGCACTCTTTCCTGAGCCTCGCAACGATCAGCGCCACTTGGCGCGCTATCAGGCATTCGCCACGTGCCGCGTTCTGGGCGCTCCCTCTGAATTTTGTTTTTATTTTTATTTTTTCGCGGGTGTTTTTGGCTTTTTAAACGTTTTTTTGACGTTTTGGTTTTCCACCGATCTTCCTTAGCTTTTCAATCAAAAAAATGAAATAAAAATTGCGTGAAGAAACGCGTTTCTTTTTTTTCCTTTCACGAGAGGCACGGTTTTGCTTCCGCGAGAGGCACGGTTTTGCTTTCGCGAGAGTCACGGCCGTGCCTCTCGAAAACATGAAAAAAACGCGTTATCTATTTTTTTTCTTTCGCGAGAATCACGATTTTGCTTTCACGAGAGGTAGGGTGTGCTTTCGCGCGAGTCACGGCCGTGCCTCTTGGAAACAAAAAAAATCGCATTTTTTGTTTTTTTTCTTTCGCGATAGTAACGGTTTTGCTTCCGCGAGAGGCACGGTTGTGCTTTCACGAGAGTCAGGGCCGTGCCTCTCGGAAAGGGAAAAAACGCGTTTTCCGTTTTTTTTTCTTTCGCGAGAGTCACGGTTTTGCTTTCACAAGAGGCACGGTTGTGCTTTCACAAGAGTCACGGCCGTGCCTCCTCGAAAACGAAAAAAAATGTGTTTTCTCTTTTTTTCCTTCCGCGAGAGTCATGGTTTTGCTTCTGCGAGAAGCACGGTTATGATTTCGTGAGAGGTACGGGCGTGCCTCTCTCGGAAAGGGAAAAAACCCGTGCTCCCGGTTCGGTTTTTTCGTCCGGTTTTTTTCGTGAAAAAAAAGTTCGTGAAAACCTATCAACACGGGATCTAGTTTTGAAGATCTCGATGCAAGGAATCCAACGGTGAAAGCGGTTCGAGATTTGGACGCACAGTTTGAGAGATAAAACATTTTGAATAAACGGATCTACGAGAAAAGGGAAAACTTCCAGGTTGCAACAAGTGGCGCGCTTGCAACGAGTACTCCTTCGGCATCAGTGTCCAGAATTTTTTTATAGTAACTGTCAGCTATAAGGCCCGGTGCAATGGGATGGGCCAGCAGCAGTGCCTCAGGGCCCAGTTTTATGGAATGAACCAGCCAGCACCAGGGAGACCTCCTATGTGACGCTCTATGCGTCAAGTTGCTGAGAGGATTCGCAAAGTATTGTCTTCGACTGGGCTGGCCCATGAAGATAGCGACGCGAACTGTAGCTCAAAAAGAAAAATTGCGTACCGAGGGATTCGAACACAGGATCACTGCTGTAAACGAGATGCTCCTACCAGCTGAACTGCGGAGCCGCACCTAATAATGTTGGAGCATCAAACTTAAAGAACCAAATACGCTGCGCAGATCCGAATTAGTTTAGGAATTTTGAAAGAATTTTTTCCCGAAAAACGAAATGTTCCGTGAGACACAAACACTTTCCAAAATTGTGAAAAATATTTTGGAAAACTATAACATTTTTGAAAAACAGGAAATTTTTTTAAATGATTAATTTTTTTTGAAACGGGAACATTTCTCCAACTTCCAAAAAATATTGGGAAACGCGAACATATTTGAAAATTCTTGAACAAAATTTGAAAACATTATTTTTAAAGAAACTTGTGAACATTTTTCAGAACTCTTGAAATAAAATGAAAACATGAACAATTTTTAAAAACAGGAACATTTTTTGAACGTTGTCAAAAATTTGAAAAGAAAACACTCAAACATTTTTTGTAAAACAAGAACATTTTTAAAAATTCCGGAACAATTTTTGAAATATGCAAACAATTTTTGGAATTTTTGGAAAATGCGAACAATTTTTTAAAACAGGAACATTTTTGAATATATGAACAATTTCATAAAACACGAACATTTTACAAATTCGAACTATTTTAAAACAAGAACATTTTTTGAATTTATGAACAATTTTTTAAAACACGAAGATTTTTTTTCAAATTTTGAATTTTTTTAGAACAAGATTTTTTTATAATTTTCAAAAAAAATTGAAACATGATCTTTTAAAAAATAAACTTGAAAATAAAATAAAAGTAAAAGCAAAAAAACATTAAGAAAATGGAAAACAAAATATAAAATTAAGAAGGAAGAAGGAGAAATAGAAAAATAAAAAACGAAAACCAAAAACCAAAAAACCAAGAAGAAACATGAAAACCGGTTAAAAAGATAAAAACGGTTCTAGAAGGTTCCCAAAACCGGCTGCGTAGATTTTGTATAATGGGCCGGCCCATTGCTAGCGATGCGGCGCTTCGCGTGTGCGTTGCGTCGACATTTTGACGCAACGAGCGGCACATAGGTTTTCCAGCAACAGGCTCTCTGGCTCGAAGAGATGAAAGTTGACGCCTTATTTTGTCTAGTACCGAACCCATCGGAACTAGTGTCTGATCTTATCGACGTCACTTCTGCAACATGGAATAAACAGGTGATTGAATGGACTTTTATGCCTATGGATGCAAAGGTAATCATGGGGATACCTCTATGTACGCGCAATTTGGCAGATTTCTTTTGCTAGAACTTTGAGAGGAATGGTTGCTTAACTGTTAAGTCGGCTTATAAAATGTTGGTGGCCATAAAAACTAGGCGGTAGGCTTGGTTGAATGGCAATGCAGGTTCGTCTAGTACAAACAGTGATGGAGGCTCATGGAAGTACCTATGGAAAACACAGGTTCCGGCTATGGTAAGGATGTTCCTTTGGCATTTGTCTAGACATTTTTTGCCGGCCGAAGATGTGAGAGATCATCGACACATGTCAAGTACCACTTCATGTGGGCTGTGCGGGGCACCGGACTCGTGAAGACACTCTTTGCTTGACTGCACATGGGCATTAGCGGATGAAGAGTTGGCATATAAAATACCAGCAACAATGGAGCCTAGTGGGAAGTGTTGGCTGTGTACACTCGTGGAAGAGCTGCCACATAATCTTTTTGTCCTGCTATCAGTTACCCTTTAGGCTCTGTGGTCGGCGAGACTCAAAGCTATCCACAAAGGGAGTTTTCAGAATCCCCAGTCAATTCACTCCTTTGTCACAAGGTTTATTAGAGAACTAGAGATAATTAGTGAAAGGGCGCTGGGAAAGGCTCGGGTCGGTGGTTGCACATCGGCTAAAGGCTCCACCGCATGGTTACGCAAAAATACACGTCGATGCTGGTGTTTGAGTGGGTAGAGGAGGAACCGCGGTTGCGGTATGTCGGGACTCGCATGGTAACTACCTCGGCAGTTCTTCTTTGTTTATAGGAGGTGTGGATGATCCGGTAATCTTGGAAGCAATCTAGTGTAGGGAAGCCCTCGACTTGGCCGAGGATCTTCAGGTGCACCAGCTGATCATTGCCTCTGATGCAAAACTAGTTGTGGCGGATATAAACAACAGATCCAAAGGTAGCAATGTAGCCATCATTGGCGAGATTAACTCATACTCTAGTTTGTTTCAATGTAATTTTACTTTTAAAAGTTGCAAAGTGAACGTAGAACCCCATAAGTTAGCCAAGCATTCTCTATTGTTAGGATTGGGCGTTATGTCTGGTTTGGCCAACCTCATGACTTAAGAGCATCTACAGCCGAACTTAGCAAATCTGGCCCCTCAAACGCACGCGGACGCGTCCGGGCACGTCTGCGGGCACTGACCGGGTACTCCCTATATCCGCGTCTCCACACCCATGTATCTCATATTCCGTCCCCTTTTTTCATACTAAACCATGCAACGTTCATAAAAACAACGTAGATCATGAGCGGACATACAAATGCACAATCGATTCATCAAAAGATCACATCTGAATCATCGAAAGATAGTCAAAGTTCACATAAATACACATAATATTGCGGACAAGTTCAAACTACAACTAAGAACTTGAAATCCGGCCCTTTGAACTTCTGGTCACCGGCGCACCTGTAGGAGTCTGCGGCAGGAGGTAGGTCCACGTCGGACCCGTCGGAGAAGGAGGAATCGAAGGTGACGATGAAGCCTTGCAAGCGGCCGACGACACGGTCTTGCTGCCGCTTCAGCTTGGCCACCCTCACCGCCTCCCTCGTTGCCTCGGTCGCCTCCTGCTCGGATTGCTCAATGCTGAGCCGGAGTTGATTGGCGTTGAGCCTCCGGAGCCATCGAGCCTTTGTCTCCGCCTTAGTCAGTGACCGGTGGCACGCCCACTCGAAGAGACGGTCCTCCTCGTCGGGCACCTGGCGGCGGCAGGCGGACTGTGCAGACTGTCGTGGAATTGTCACGGCAGATGTCATGAAGACTGATTTCGTGAAGACTGGCTATCTACCCAAAAAAGAAGTCATGTCCTATTGTGCTCCTAATCTGTCAGAGGAAAAACCTCAACCCAAAGAAGGGGAAGTGGTCGTCTTTACGGATCATATGAGCCGGGGCTTTTCTCCACCCGACTCAAAGTTCTTCAGGGATGTCTTGCACTTTTTTGACCTCAGACCTCAAGATATCGGGCCCAACTCCATATCAAACATTTGCAACTTCCAAGTCTTTTGCGAGGTGTATCTTGGAGAAGAACCCAACCTCTTACTTTTCAGAGAGTAGTTTTACTTAAACCGCCAGAATGAACGTGCCAATGGGCCCAGCTTGGAACTTGGTGGTATCTCAATTCAGCGACGGAGGGACTGCCTTTTCCCAAACGCTGAGCCGCCAAGCCACCCTAAGGATTGGAACCAGACGTGGTTCTATTGCCAGGATACTTCTCCGGCTAATGAGAACCTGCTGCCTGGCTTTCGCGCTCTGCGCCTCGAATCCAACCATCCACTACCGGATAAGTTATCTGTCGTTGAACGTCTATAGCTTGCTCCCACCATAAAGAAAATCAAGGCTCTTTTGGGGAATGGCTTAGATGGCATTGATTTGGTCCGAGTCTGGATCTCATGGAGGGTGATTCCGTTAAGCCTGTGACGCCCTCGATTCAATCGTACACTAATCATACACGCAAATGTGTACGATCAAGACCAAGGACTCACGGGAAGATATCACAACACAACTCTAGACACAAATTAAAATAATACAAGCTTTATATTACAAGCCAGGGGCCTCGAGGGCTCGAATACACCAGCTTGAATACGAACGAATCAGCGGAAGCAGCATTATCTGAGTGCAGACATGGGTTAGACAAGTTTGCCTTAAGAAGGCTAGCACAAAAGCAACAACGATCGAAAAGGCAAGGCCTCCTGCCTGGGAGCCTCCTAACTACTCCTGGTCATCGTCAGTCTCCACGTAGTAGTATGCATCGGCGGTGGCATCTGGATCCTGGGCTCCGACATCTAGTTGCATCAACCGGAAAGAAGAAGAAGAAGGGGGGGAAAGGGGGAGCAAAGCAACCATGAGTACTCATCCAAAGTACTCGCAAGCAAGGATCTACACTACATATGCAACATTATCAAAGGAAGGCTGTAAATGTGGACTGGGCTGCAGAAATGCCAGAATAGAGAGAAGGCCTAGTCCTATCGAAGACTAGCATCTTCTGGAAACCACCATCTTGCAACAACAGGAGGGAGTAGAGTAGCATAAAGTAAAGTAGTAGTAGTGTTATCAACCTCGGCCAAAGATCCTTTCTCGACTCCCTGCGAGAAAGCAATCCCAGAGCCATACTATCCAGTTATCATCACAATCCAATTCTCATCACCATCCAGTTCTCATCACAAGTATCCAGTTCTAGTTGTATCGATCGGGATACAACTCCAAGTGTTCGTTACCGTAGGACAGGCTATCGATAGATGTTTTCTTCCCTGCAGGGGTGCACCAACTTACCCACCACGCTCGATTAACTCCGGGCGGACACACTTTCCTGGGTCATGCCCGGCCTCGGCCAAACAATACGCCGCAACCCGACCTAGGCTTAATAGAGAGGTCAACACGCCGGACTAAACCTATGCCCCCAAGGGTCACGGGTCAAATCCCCGGGAACTCCTGCACGTTGCGTACGCGGCCGGTGAGCAGACCTAGCTACCTCCTTCAACAAGGCAGGTGCTTACGCAGTCCAACCCGGCGCGCGCCGCTCAGTCGCTGACGTCTATTAAGCTTCGGCTGATGCATACGACGCAGAACGCCCATACTATGCCCACATGATGGTTAGTGCTATCAGGCCAGAGGCCCCTCGGATCAAATATCCAAATCGTAGTGGATTAGGAATGCGCGGTAACAAGCAGAGACTCACAAAAGATGTGACCCCGTTGCCCCGTCTTGAGGACTTGCGGCAAGGGCTAGGAATGCCCTGCCACACCTCGTAATGATCTCGCGGGCACCCTCCAGGTCAACCCGACTCCACATCACTCGCAATTAAGCTCGTGCGGGTACCCCTCAGGGCCGACCCGTCTTTAGTAACATGGTTCAATGTAAAGTCGTAGTAACCATAGTAACTGTGTGTCCAAACATCAAGGGGAAAACCCGAGGAATCACCCCCGGTAAATTCCACTCGATGTAATCATCAAGGTGAACGTAAGAGGAACCACCCCCGAGGTTCACACTTGAGGGGTTGCACGACAGAGTCGTATCGGAAGTGGTTAAGGCGGAATCACCCTCGATGACCACAACCGATTAGCTACGCTACAGGGTTAACATCAGAAGTGTTGTAGAGGTCTCACTCTCGGCACTCGATAGTAACCCAATAGTGTCGAGCAACTAAGGGGAAAGTGATGTGCGGTGTCGGGGCCTGGTCTTCGATCCCGTTGATCGGGTCTTCAATGATGAAGCAGGGGCAACAAGGACAAGGTGGGGGTCACTGATGGATCACTAACCAACCTATACTAAGCAGTTTAGGATAAGCAGGTAAGGTAACAATAAACAGGTTACAAAAGCAGGTTATGCATCAGAATAGGAGCAAACAATAACAGTAGCAAAATCTAATGCAAGCATGAGAGAATGGAATGGGCGATATCGAAATGATCAAAGGGGGGGCTTGCCTGGAAGCTCTGCTGAAAAGGAAGAAGTGTCGTCGCCGACGTAGTCGGTCACAGCGGCAGCGGTCTCGGGGTCTACCGGAGAGAAGAGGGGGAAGAAACAGTAAATACATAGCAAGCAAGTGCATAACAGGATAACAGGCAGAGTTAGACGTGTTCTAACGCGGTGCTACACGATACCGGCGAAGGGGGAAGTCAACCGGGAATGTTTTCCCGGTTCCGGACCTATGTCAGACAGAAGACCGGAGGGGGAAAGTTCCATGTTCAGATAGTTAGAGGCATCTGACAGGTAAACGGACCGCGTATTTGGATTAGCCTCGTCATTCTGAGCAACTTCCATGTAGAAAACATTTTCATCCGAGTTACGCTTTATTTTCTATGAATTATTAAAGTTTTAAACAATTTTCTAGATTTTCTGAAATCATTATTATTTCGAAAAAAGGTTAAATTGCTACGGGTACACTTTTTGTGTATCCAACAATGCACACATGGTAGATAGGTGGGGCTAGGGAGCCCAGTTGACCCAGTCAACATTGACTGGTCATGGGGTGAATAGTGTAGTTGGGTCCCACATGTCATTGTCTTAGACATTTTTTAAAATTTGCTTTTTCTTTAAACTAAAAGTGCGTTCACATGCCATCTAGAGTATTAGACTAAATTAGAACTCATTTTAAACCTAAGCTAAACTTACTCTAACAAGGGCCGGCTACACACTGCAGTCACACTCACGCACTCACACAACACACTCACTCACGCACACACACACGGCCATGGCCATGGCCATGGCCAGTGGTAGTAGTAGGCGGCTGCAGTAGCAGCAGTCCTAGCAGCGGCAGTAGCATGCAACAACAGCAGGCGCAACTAGCATGAGCAGCAGCAAAGCAGCGGCCACGGCAACAACGGAGAAAAAGCGATAGAAGCAGCAGCAGCGCGAGCAGCAGGGCAGCGGACGGCTGCGGGCTGGCGGGCAGGGGAGCACGGGGAGCAGCGGTGGGCGCGGTCGGGGAGAAACACACAAGGCGGGGCGAGGCAGGGTGCGTGGGCATGTGCGAGATTCGGCCATGGCGTCCGTAGCGCGGTGGCGGGCTATACGACGACGGATCGAGGCCGGGACGAGGGGGAACTGGACGAGATGCTCACCGCGAGCTCGATGGCGAGGTCGGGGAGACCGAGGCTGGTCGGAGAAGAGCGGATCGAGCGGCGATGTGATGACGGCCGTGGCGGAGAAGACCCACGATGGCGATCTTGGCGGCGGCCTGATGACGAACCGAAGGGCGTGGAGGAAGGATACAACGACGGTGGGCCGCCTGGACGCCGTGGCGCAGCTCGAGGTGGCCGGTGGCCGCGGGATCGACGACCACGCTCGGGCAAACGAGACAAAGAGGAAGAGGGGCGAACGAGGGGAGTAGGAGCACTAGGGTTCGTCAGCGGGGTTGGGCGCTCAGCCTTATACACCGAGGGGACTGGGGAATGGCCGACACGTCGGCATCGGCGACCACGGCGGCGTGGATGGCCGCCACGCCATGCCTTTGCCTCCCCTGTAGGCGAGGATGAGGATAAGTGAGAGATGGGCTGGAGAGATGAGATGGGCCTAGGTTCTGTAGCACTAGAGCCCAAGCGCTTGGCACCCTTTTCTCTTTCTTTTTTTAATTTGCTTATGCCTTTTGCTACTGTTTCTATTTAAAAGAGCTAGTAAACAATTTTCATTAATTGTGAAACTTTGCACATAAACCAAACACAACAATACTAGATGGCAAAAAAAGTTTGGGGCCATTTGGAGTTGTCTAACTATTTTTGGAAATTGAAAAGGCAAATTTACTTGCTGCTGGATCACTCAAATAATTCCCAGGGGCATTTTGGAAATTTAGGTGAGGTTGGTTACAACATTAAAAATACTTAGAGAATATTTTCCAAATAATGAACTATTTTGATTGCATGACAGAAGAAGTAAATATTTGACATGCAATTCAAATTGGAATATGGCTTCGATTTTGGACAAGTGGAAGATTAGCTAAGTGATCATAATGACATGACCGCCATTAGAGGGAGATCACTTTAGCATGATTCTCGGGGTGTTACAAAGCCGCCGCCCTGGTTTGATGTGCACTTACTCAGGCGAAAAGGATGACCCGCTGCGTCATTATCCTGACGAATTACCTGATGATATGGTTGAAGCCATGACCCAATCTCTTTTGAAAGAGGGCTCAGTGGTTAGTAACACCTTCAGCTTACTTCCGTTCTGCAAGAATAATCCGGCTCCTTCAGTAAGTCATCAACCTAAAAAATTTGTACTTTCATTGTGGAGCGCCTTGCTTTTACTCATAACCCTTTCTCATTATTCACAGGCGGATGACAAATTCTGGAAAATCCCGTATGACCATGAGTGTAACACCCCAAAATTTTGACCTTGTTTTAATGGATTAAAGTTTTGCCAGGAATTTAAAACTTTGATTTTTTTCTGAGCTCTCTTTTTGATTAAATTTTTCATCCTTATTGTGATGGAGTTTTTCCCAAAGTGAAAACTTTTCAAAATATGTTACTGGACCTGTTTAACCACTCAAGAAAAACTTTTCTTGTATTAGTAGAACTAATTAAACAATTAAGTTGCTTGATTTTTATTATCTTGAAAATGGCTTTTCAAGGTTAAATGGCCATTTTTGAACTACAACCATTTGATAAATTCACTTAAATTTCAACCAAAATTTGGAGATGTCATGTGATGTTTTTAAATCACTTTTATACAAGAATATCTTTTATTCTTGAAATATTTTGAGTTATACTCCCAAGTTTCTTCTCTGGTCCAGAGTGCAAATTTGCACTGCAGCCTATTTAATTATTTATTTCCAGCTTCCACCAAAATTATGGGATATTGGTGATAGCCCATGATTCAACTTTATGCAAAAACCTAATGTTGTTCTTTGAAAATTTTGAGTGAATCAACCTCTTTTTCATTCTGGACCAACTTGATGGTTTGTACAACAACCATACTTTTGCTTGCTCCTTGGCCCTTGATTCTTTTCCCAACTTGTAGTCCTCCCTACTAAACCCCTAAGTCCAGGAGCATGCACCTATTGGATCATTTTTTATTCATGAAATGATGCCATTTACCTCCTGCCCAGAGTTGTAGTTCTGCAAAACTTGCACTAGCAAGTTTGTACTTTTCACAAACTAACCTCACCACCTACTCTTTCTTCAAAAGAGACACTGATCTGGAGAATTTGGCCACTCCAAGAAATGCCTATGCCCTTGACATTTTGTCAAACACCTTATGGGCATGATCAGTTTTGGCATGACTTTTGGCATTGCACTGAGAACTTGCACCTCTGATCAAAATAACATGTCCATCAGACTCCCAGATGCTCCTAACCTGGGTCTGTTAAGTGCCAGCCTCACCCAAGCCCTGTAGCAGGCTCTGCCATTACGTCGAACACGTCCCGTGCACGCCCAGAGCGCGAGCAGAGCGTGCGTTTGGCGCGCACGTGCGCCCGAGCCGCCGCGTCTCGCCCCGCACCCGTTTCGGCTCTTGGCCATCTGCAACCGGCCGCCACGTGCCCCCTTGCATCGCCACGCCACCCGACCACCCTGGCCCGCTTCAGCGCCACCGTCAGGGCACCCTTGGCGGCACGCCGGCGTCCGCAGCGCGCCTCTGCCAGGTCGGCGCCGCCCAAGCCACCCCGGCTCGCCACCTGCCCCTGGAACAGCTCATCCTCATCCTCTCGAGTGTCCCCTAGCTCTCGTCGTCGCCACGACGCCCTGGCGCTACAGGAAGGCGGTCCGCCGACGAGCTCATCCACGGCAGCCGCAAACTGACTTGGAAACGCTATATAAATGAGCCCCGAGCTCGTCTCCGCACTGAGGCGACCCCAAACCATCACCCTAGGACCCCCATCGGCAGCCAATCGACCCGGAGAAGTCTCCTTCCTCATCTCCGGCAACCACAGCCGCCGCCATTGCCCCAGCTCTTCCATCGCCACCAGGGCCTCCCCCTCTTCATTCTCTTCACCAAGAACTTCCTCTCCCTCCCGTGAACCATTTCCCCTACTCGATTTTGATCGGGACTCACCGCGGGAGAAATTTCACTTTGCCCGACGGCCTCCGTCCGCCGCAAAGCTTGCCGCCGGCAGCTCCGTCCACCCCCGAGACCGTGACGACTACCGGAGTAACCGTCTCGATCCCCTGAGCCCGCTGGTGAACTCCGTTTCCCAAATGGTGCCGCCGTTCGCCGGCGAGCATCGCCGGAGCTCCGCCTCCGTTCGGTCAGGGGGGGGGGGAGACGACGCGCGCGTGGACCAGTCAAACCTGACCAGTGGGCCAGGCGGGCCCACTATCAGTGACACACGCGACACCCACGCTGGATAAGTGGAGGCGTAAAGGCCCAAGGACGTCTCCTCTATGCGAAAACGTAATCCCGTTCGAACCGTTTTCTTTTCTAATTTTTTTAACAGAGTTTGACCAGAGCTTTGACTGTCTATAACTTTTTAAATACAACTCCAAATGAATTAATTCTTTTTCCTACCTCTCTCAAATATTGTCTAGTTTATTTTAAGATTTATTTCAAAATTTTCCAAACAACTTTTTTGTGCTGCTTTGGAATTGTGTGTTAATTTAAACTTTTTCAAAATAGGATTTTTGGAGAGGAAGGAAATCTTTCAAAGGCTTTGGAGTGCACCCTGCCTTTCCACACCATAAAGGCAAGCATTCTGAACCCCGCAATAATACTTTTTGGTGTGTTAGTTGACACGTTTATAACTCCACCTTAATTCGGAGTGTTGTTATTTCATGCGATATGATCATTTTGCATGGATACATATTGGTGACTTTTCCTTGCTGTTGGAAATGAACATACATGTATTGGTAATCATCCTACTACGCCTTACATGCATGCCGGTAAGGGATCCGGGAAAGCCTCTGCCTTGGGTAGGCGTGAGCTTGTCGCCGGTCTCCGTCGGGACGGTTATATCCGGTATGGCATGGCAAGGTATAATGAGTGTTGATCTGTTGGTTGAGAGAAATTTTGTTACTCATGTCATGCAAGAAACTTATAAACCTCCCGAGTCAACCACAGATCGAGTCTTGTTCCAGTAACCCCCATACTTGCCTTGTACTACCACTTGTCCTTGCCGCAGGTAGGGTACGGTTCAGTAAGTCGTCAACCCCTTTCGAGCACACACCGTACAGAGAGGCCATGGTGGAAGGTACCGGTGGTAACCGGTAGACTGGCCACCTGGTCCGGGGGCATGGGTGTTTCCGGTTGGGACCGAGAGGAGAGGCCACCCCTTAGAGCGTGCGATATAAATTTGATACCATGCTACGCGAGGTTGTAGCCTCCCCACTTAGAGTTTTGCTTAAACAAGTATCGTGGGTGATTCCAGACACCGATGAGTTAAGCTGGTGTGTGCAAGTTAGGTGTGTTTTCAACAAAAAGGCCATAGACGGAATTAGTCCCGATGGACTAAAGGAATCCGTTACTCGTGGGTAAAGAGTACACCCTCTGCAGAGATTAAACCTATTCAAATAGCCGTGTCCATGGTTAAGGATTATAGTCTGGAATGGGTCAAGTATCGGTCTTAGTGTCGGTCTTCGGAGGAGAAACTGTTAAACCAGAACTGGGATCACGATTTGAGACTTGTGATGATTATGAATTATTATTTTTGTTGTGGACTAACCCGTTATATTTTTGGGCTTTATCGGATATCCCTGGGATGGTTCTACCTCCTGGGTATTCACTGTGATTACTTTATCAGCCCTTTCTGTGGTGTCGCTCAGACGCCCGACTGTGGCATGTTTACTGTTTCATTTATCTTATAAGCCCTTTCTGTGGTGTCGCTCAGACGCCCGACTGTGGCATGTTTACTGTTTCATTTATCTTATTAAGCCCTTTCTGTGGTGTCGCTCAGACGCCCGACTGTGGCATGTTTACTGTTTCATTTATCTTATAAGCCCTTTCTGTGGTGTCGCTCAGACGCCCGACTGTGGCATGTTTACTGTTTCGTTTATCTTATTAAGCCCTTTATGTGGTGTCGCGCAGACGCCCGACTGTGGCATTCCATTCCTACTCCTTCATTACTTATTCATGTTGCATATATATAACTTGCTTGCATGCATAAGAAGTGTTTTATTTATGACTGACAATGTGATTATAGCATATTTTAGTGCATGTTATCAAATGACTTATTTCAGTGTTCATAATGTTTGCGAGTACATTCAAAGTACTCACTGGCTTGTCCCTGGCTATTGTCTTGGCCAGATATCCGCTTGGAGAGGATGCGTTGCGATGACAGCCCCGGAACCCAAACAACGGTGATAGCAGCCTCGCGAAGATAGGAGTTAGCCTGGTCAGCTGTTCCCGTGGGAAATGGAGTCCCATAGACTGTGGTGATCCACAAACCGCTCCCGCCATCAACCACTAGAAACCATTTGTTGTACTCATAGGCCATAATGGTCTTGTACTGCATATCTTGTACTCTTGCTTGGGATTTCTGTATCGAGTTGATGCCTCATCAGCTAACAGTAATCCTGGGGCTGATGAGCTCGACGGCCATTTTCTGGAAATTTAATGCCCAGAAAATCGGTCGCGACAATGAGGCCGCCAAACAGGCCAGAGCGACCAAGAGAGCCGAGAGGAAAGCCGCCAAGGCAGGAACCCAGAAGAAGAAGAAGTCGAGCACTTTAGATTTACTTAAACTGGATGATACTTCTGATGATGAAGAAGAGGTAATCCTTAACTCCCCTGACTCTTTTATCATTATCTTATTGACATTAATTCCTTTCAGGATGACACGGGAAACAGCCAAGCAGTTGAGGAACAGGTAATATCTATTTCCTCTGACTCACAACCCTTGCCAAGACCGAAATTCCGACAAGTAACCCGGAAAGTAAGGTTTTCACACCCTTTAGCTCATTTGGACCCTCACTTTCTTTGGAAGAAACAACAGCATGAGAGTCGCCGTCAAACCCGTACCAATGGGGGTGATGAGTTATCCTCCGGTTTACCCAATACTTCTTCTCCGAAGCGCCGGGTCAAGGTTTTGTCTCTTATCTACTCTTATTATCTTCTTTATCAGGTTACATACCATCTTCTAATCTCTCTTTGAACAGGAAACTGCCCGTTCTTCCTATGACGAATCAATGCAGTCCAACATGCCGGCTTTCAAAACTGCTCTAGGGTAATGATGACCTGTTTATCTTATGCTTATCTTACTCATGCTTTTGTACTAACCCTTCTGATTTGCACACAGCGTACAAGTGAAGCCCAGCAAAAGGGCGAAGAAAAATAAGCCGGCCAAAGACCCTATCGTGACTGAACCGGAACTTGGCACGGCTGCTCCTGACACCTCCACACATGAGCCGCCGCCTGAACCAACCCACGACATTCCAGCGCCAACTTCTGATCCACCTGCCGAACAAGCTCTTGACGGCTCTCATAACCCGGAGATTCCTAGCCCGGCCAAAGCAGATGACCCGGAAGTCGAGATCATTAAGACTCAGTTTGTTGAACCGGGAAGACCCACTGTTCTTGCCAAGTGCTCTGCCAAGGAAGAACTTTTGGAACGCCGCAAAGCCAAGCTGGACGTCACTGATTATACTCATCTGAGTATTGGAGACATTGTCTCTGGCTATATAAGTCAAGTGCATAGCAGCCGTGACCTGGAAGTTGACATGGTGAAGCAGATACACCAAAAATCTGAGGTATAACTCTTGTTGCTATTCCTTGTTCATCCTTACTGTACCAGCCCCCAAGTCTATTGCTTTATGAAGAAAATATGATGTAGACTTAATATTAGCTTGGCAATGTTTGCTAGAAACCCGGCTTATCCTGTAGCACCCGAAGGCCGGCTTACAACAAGATGTTTGAACCGGCCCTTACCATGTCGTAATAAAATTCTTGAACTGCAATATGCATTAGCCCCCAAGTGCCAAGTATCTTTGCTTGCAAAATGCATGGGACTTTAATTCCATGAACCGCCACAGTAAATAGAGTTCTTCAGCATACATTAGCCCCCAAGTGTCAAGTATCTTTGCGTGCAAAGTGCTTGGGACTTAATGTTGTATTATGATAATTCTGACTGTAACCCGGCGTTGATACAGGCCGCCATGAGTCAACTTGAATCAGAGATTGCTGGTTTGAAGAATCGCCTGGAAGCTCAAGAAACTGAAATCCAAAAGGCCAACTCCAAATTTAAGTTCAGTGTATTTGAACAAGAAAAATTGAAAAAGAGCTTTGAAGCAGAGCAGAAGGCTTGGACTGATGAAAAGGTCTCCTTGATTAACCGGGCGGAGAAAGCGGAAGCGGCTCTCGCAGAAACTACTGTCGAGTTATCCGGCTTAAAACACCATATATCTCAGATGGTCTCGGCAATCTTTGGTAAGCTATTCTACAAGTGTTAGATACTGTAAATCTTTTTCCGACAAGTCTCTCCCTTGTCACCTCCGGCTCACCTGATATTTGTTAATGCAGGCCCCAGGAGCTCTAATCTGAACCATAGCATGTTGATAAAGCTGAAGGCGGTTTATACCCTGGTGGAACAACTCTACACCGGGTCACGACGTGCTTTAGCCGTTGTGGCTTTGTCAAATGAGGTTCCCAATCTCCTGGCGGACGTACTAAGGCGGCTTGATGTGCTACCTCAACGGGTCCAAGAGTTAAGGCTGGCGTCTGCAAGAGCCAAAGCCATAGCCGCATTAAGCCAGGCCAAGGCGTGGCTACCAGAACTAGACCCGGCCGACATCGCCCTTGGATATCCAAGCCTGAAGGAGGACGACACCTTATTTGACCAGAAGGATTTCGCCGCCTACGTGAGGGAAATACGTCCTGTGGCCACTCTGATTGGGAATGAAACGGACCTTACCAAGTACCAGCCAGGTTACGACAGCCAGAATCAGAGAATCCCAACGCCACATTATGACGCAGTCAGCTTGATCCCTCCAATTCGTAAGCATACCTTCGCCCCCGAAGTCTATCCGGCCGGGTTAATTGATGATGAGGCTGAATTTGAAGCTTTGAGTGGCATTGACTGGTCATCATCAACCTTCCAGGACAGGGCAGTCGACGGAGGAGTGGAAAGGGATGACCCGGAAGCTTCCGGTCAACAAAACAAGTGAACCATTGGGCGACTCATATCAGAATGAACATTGCTCTAGGGAGTGGCTTTGAATTTTGTCTATCTCTCATAAACATTTTGCAATCACACTTATGGAATGTAAAGTACATACGGACCTGGTGTTGATCATGTTTTGCTCTAGGGAGAGGTTTAGTCAACGGATCTGCTACATCCAGGTCCGTATGTACTTTACAAATATCTATGTCTCCATCTTGAACATTGCTCTAGGGAGTGGCTTTGGCGTTGCCGATCAAGAGGGTATCGACAAATATGTTCTCTTTGGTTCGAATACGACCTATGTTTGAACAAGAAGCCCCCAAATGACCTTTTAAAGTTGTTTAATGACGCTTATTCGAATACGATCCACGTCAGACTCAAAGAGGTTGAGCTATGATTCGGATACGACCAAGAAACCCCCTAGTAAGCTTGGCAGTATGCCGATCAAGAGGGTATCGACAGCTATGTTCTCTTTGGTTCGAATACGACCTATGTTTGAACAGGAAGCCACCAAGTGATCATGGCTAGATTCAGATATAATCATAAGCCATACCAAAGGGAAAGCCGGATTCAAATATGATCTGCTCCCTGTTGGTCGTTTCAACAACATAATAAGGAAGACATGTAAACTTTTGAGGATGGAAAGGACAGAGGTCCTGCTTTATTGCTTTTCATAAAATATACGTCTCAAAATATGTACATCCTGAGAGCCGGTGGCTCAAGTGTAGTAAGGCCGAAGATGAGCGATATTCCACAGCCGGTGGGTCTCCTCTTCCGACTTACGTGAGTCTTTGTGCTCTCGAATATCGATGAGGTAATATGACCCGTTGTTCAGGTTCTTGCTGACCACAAAGGGTCCTTCCCAAGGGGGGGATAACTTGTGCATATCGGATTGATCCTGGATGAGCCGGAGCACTAAGTCACCTTCTTGAAAGGTTCTGGATCTAACCCGGCGGCTGTGATAACGGCGTAGGTCCTGTTGGTAAATCGCCGAGCGGGCTATTGCCAAATCTCGCTTCTCATCCAACAAATCAAGTGCATCCTGACGAGCTTGTTCATTATCAGCCTCAACGTAAGCCGCCACTTGGGGCGAGTCATGACGGATGTTGTCGTGGTTCTAAGTCTGACTGTAGAATAGGGGGTAGGAATGTAGAGGCAAGATCTCAACTATGGAGGAGTTGTACACGCAAGGTTTACGAGTTCAGGTCCTTCTCGGAGGAAGTAGCAGCCCTATGTCTCGGAGCCCGGAGGCGGTCGATTGGATTATGTGCGTGTGAGTTACAGGGGGTGCGAACCCCTGTCCCAGAGGACGGGGGTGGCTTATATAGAGTACGCCAGGACCCCAGCTCCCCTCCGTTACACAGGGTTCAATGTACATTAAGAGGGGACGTTACAGGTAACGCATGTATTAAAGTGCTACAAATGATCATTAAGTATGTGAATAAATGCCCGACCATTGCTGCGCAGAGCGGCTTTAGGTCTTCTAATATGTCGAGTGGTTTTATGGTCAAGTGACCTAGGTAAGAGAGGACTTCGAGTGATTGACAGGTCGAGTGGACTTCGCTCGACACCTTTGCTGGATCTCTTCTTCTGATTCTTGAACTTCTTAGTTCTTAGGACAAGGACTTTAGGTAGGACGTATAGGTCAGGCCTGTTACCCTACCCTAGGTCTGTGTCCACATCATTAGCCCCCGAATGGATCAAGGTTTGAGTGAAAAAAGAAGGATGGTAGTTCACCTTGCCTTTGCTCTTGACCTGGCTTGTCTTCATCTCCAAGTGGAGGCCAGTTATTAAAACTTTTGACTTTGTTTTAGTCGCCTTGATCGATTCAGAAATTACCGACTGGTTTATTCTGTGACATTTATCGAGTGATATCTCTGGTACAAAATCCTTGGCGCGATCGGTTGCATAGGATCCCGGATCTCACGGGATTCGAAATTTGGGTGGAAGCGCGCCAGGCGGAGCGTCCCGCGGTAAGTGGAGTAGATAAATCGGACGTTTCGATTTCCGTGCCACACTTTTCGCCACGTATCACGTGCGCAACTGTTGGGGGATTTGACAGGATTGCTCGGCCCCATGCGTCAGCCACTCGAAAGTAGGCCCTTAAAAGCGGAGAAGCCGAGGCATTCGCACTGTGCGTGCTCATTCCCCTTCTTCTTCCTCTCGCGTCTCCATCTCGCCTAGCTCGACCACTCTCGCCACCGCTGTTTCGCTGCCATGGGGAAGTACAAGACGGCGGCGTTAGAGTGTGCGAAGAAGGCGACGGGGGCGGCGAAGAACAAGAAGATGAATCGGGGGTCTTCATCGCGCTCGGGGCTGCCGTCAGGTTGGATCCAGGGAGACTGGATCCGATCTTTGCTTCGGCAAGAGGACTTGGATGATATGGCCGAGCTAGGGCTGATCGTCCATAAGTCCGCGCGTCTGCTGGGGGGGGGGGAATCGGAGCCACAACCGCAACCGGATGAGTGTGTCTTGCTCGCCACCCATGTCAAACGCGGTTTCTTGCTTCCACCGCATCCTTTCTTTTGGGGTTTCTTAAACTTTTTCGGTGCCCAACTCCATCATTTTACTCCCAATACTATCACGTATCTTGCTGCGTTCGTCTCCATGTGTGAGAATTTCTTGGGGTGCCGACTGCACTGGGGCCTTTTCAAACACATCTTTACCATCCGCTCCCAAACTGTGAAGAAAGCGAATTCGAAAGACGAGAAAACCCATGTTATCCAGATGTGTGGGGGCCTAGGCATTCAGAAGAGGAAGAGGAGCTCTTTTCCTCCGATGACTCTTCCTGAGTCGGTCAGGGGCTGGCAGTCGACCTAGTTCTACTGCTAGGATATCGCGACCCCAGGCCAGTCGACCGGACTTCCCCCTTTTTCTTTTGACCGTGTCCTAACTCCATCTTCCTTGCAAGTGACCGCTGCCGAGAAGGCAGAGACAGGCATGCTGGTTGAGAGAGTAGTCCAACTAATCAATCAAGGTGTCACTGGTATGCATCTACTCGAGGTGTTCCTCAGTCGGCGGATCCAACCCCTCCAAGCTCGCGATCACTCCATGTGGATGTACTCCGGGGCTGGTGACACTGCTCGGGTTCATCCGGAGGAGGTGGAGGCCAAAATCGTGGCCGAGTGGCTGACGAGTATAACTGGGAGCAAAGACAACCCCAGGGGTGCCAGGAGAGTCGACCCGTTCAGCGACAGCAACCTGCCAGACAAGGTCTGGTCGTCATAACTGAATCTTTGAACATATTTTCCGACTGATTGTGGTTCCGACTGAATTATGATCGGTTCTTTGTTTTGCAGATCTACACGGAGATGTATTCGATGCCCAATGGTGAACAAACCCTAGTGCAAGACCAAGAGGGCGGGGACAGCGCCGAGGAGAGCGGCCAGTGGGAGTCCCTCGCTGATGATGATGATGACGAGAGTGACGAGTCTGGCGATGAGGAGGTAGCTGACTCGCCGCCTCGCTCTGAACGTCAATCCAAGCAGCGGCATGATCCCGCGAACAGGCGCGGCAAGGCTGTGGCGTCGAGTGCTCCATCTCACAAGCGCGCTCGGTCTCCGACTCCAGAACTGACTGAGATAGTCCCCAAGCAGCCCAAAGCTAATCCTTCGAAGGCTCGGAAGACCCTGCCTAGAATCAAGATGGACGTCCATGTTGCCTCTGGGTAAATGTTCTTCTCATTTTTCCTCGTTCCGATCAATTTTCTTGTTCTGACCGAGTGAATGATGAACCTGTATAGCCCGACCTTGTTGGAAATATGCCCTAGAGGCAATAATAAAAGCATTATTATTATATTTCCTTGTTCATGATAATTGTCTTTATTCATGCTACAATTGTGTTATCCGGAAATCGTAATACATGTGTGAATAATAGACACCAACATGTCCCTAGTAAGCCTTTAGTTAACTAGCTCGTTGATCAACAGATAGTCATGGTTTCCTGACTATGGACATTGGATGTCATTGATAACGAGATCACATCATTAGGAGAATGATGTGATGGACATGACCCAATCCTAAACATAGCACAAGATCGTATAGTTCGTTTGCTAGAGTTTTCCAATGTCAAGTATCCTTTCCTTAGACCATGAGATCGTGTAACTCCCGGATACCGTAGGAGTGCTTTGGGTGTGCCAAACGTCACAACGTAACTGGGTGACTATAAAGGTATACTACGGGTATCTCCGAAAGTGTCTGTTGGGTTGACACGGATCGAGACTGGGATTTGTCACTCCGCTTGACGGAGAGGTATCACCGGGCCCACTCAGTAATGCATCATCATAATGAGCTCAATGTGATCAAAGTGTTTTGATCACGGGATCATGCATTACGGTACGAGTAAAGTGACTTGCCGGTAACGAGATTGAACGAGGTATTGGGATACCAACGATCGAATCTCGGGCAAGTAAAATACCGATTGACAAAGGGAATCGTATACGGTATTAATTGAATCCTCGACATCGTGGTTCATCCGATGAGATCATCGTGGAGCATGTGGGAGCCAACATGGGTATCCAGATCCCGCTGTTGGTTATTGCACGAGAGCCGTCTCGGTCATGTCTGCATGTCTCCCGAACCCGTAGGGTCTACACACTTAAGGTTCGGTGACGCTAGGGTTGTAGGGATATGTATATGCAGTAACCCGAATGTTGTTCGGAGTCCCGGATGAGATCCCGGACGTCACGAGGAGTTTCGGAATGGTTCGGAGGTGAAGAATTATATATAGGAAGTGCAGTTTCGGCCATCGGGAGTGATCTGGGGGTCACCGGTATTGTACCGGGACCACCAGAAGGGTCCCGGGGGTCCACCGGGTGGGGCCACCCATCCCAGAGGGCCCCATGGGCTGAATTGGGAGGGGGGACCATCCCTTAGTGGGCTGGTGCGCCCCCCAAGGCCCACCCTCTGCGCCTAGGGTTGGAACCCTAGGGTGGGGGGGCGCCCACTTGCCTTGGGGGGCACTCCACCCCCCTTGGCCGCCGCCCCCCTTGGGAGATTCAATCTCCCAGGGCCGGCGCCCCCCAGGGGCCTATATAAAGGGGGAGGGGAAGGGGGAAGATACACCCTTTGCCTTGGCGCCTCCCTCTCCCTCTCCAACACCTCCTCCTCCTCCATAGAGCTCGGCGAAGCCCTGCCGAAGTACTGCAGCTCCATCACCACCACGCCGTCGTGCTACTGCTGGAGCCATCTTCCTCAACCTCTCCTCTCCCCTTGCTGGATCAAGAAGGAGGAGACGTTACGCTGACCGTACATGTGTTGAGTGCGGAGGTGCCGTCCGTTCGGTGCTAGGATCTCCGGTGATTTGGATCACGTCGTGTACGACTACTTCATCCCCGTTCTTTTGAACGCTTCCGCACGTGATCTACAAAGGTATGTAGATGCATCCGATCACTCGTTGCTAGATGAACTCATAGATGGATCTTGGTGAAACCGTAGGAAAATTTTTGTTTTCTGGAACGTTCCCCAACAGTGGCATCATGAGCCAGGTTTATGCGTAGTTCTTCTTGTGCGAGTAGAACACAATTTGTTGTGGGCGTAGATTTGTCAACTTTCTTGCCGCTACTAGTCTTATCTTGCTTCAGCGGTATTGTGGGATGAAGCGGCCCGGACCAACCTTACACGTACGCTTACGTGAGACCGGTTCCACCGACTAACATGCACTAGTTGCGTAAGGTGGCTGGCGGGTGTCTGTCTCTCCCACTTTAGTTGGAGCGGATTCGATGAAAAGGGTCCTTATGAAGGGTAAATAGAAGTTGTCAAATCACGTTGTGGCTTTCACGTAGGTAAGAAAACGTTCTTGCTAGAACCCAAATTCAGCCACGTAAAACTTGCAACAACAATTAGAGGACGTCTAACTTGTTTTTGCAGCAAGTGCTTTGTGATATGATATGGCCAAAGTTGTGATGAATGATGAATGATCTATATGTGATGTATGAGATGTTCATGCTATTGTAATAGGAATCACGACTTGCATGTCGATGAGTATGACAACCGGCAGGAGCCATAGGAGTTGTCTTTATTTTTTATATGACCTGCGTGTCATTGAGAAACGCCATGTAAATTACTTTACTTTATTGCTAAACGCGTTAGCCATAGTAGTAGAAGTAATAGTTGGCGAGCAACTTCATGGAGACACGATGATGGAGATCATGATGATGGAGATCATGGTGTCAAGCCGGTGACAAAGATGATCATGGAGCCCCAAGATGGAGATCAAAGGAGCTATGCGATATTGGCCATATCATGTCACGTTTATTATTTGATTGCATGTGATGTTTATCATGTTTTGCATCTTGTTTACTTAGAACGACGGTAGTAAATAAGATGATCCCTCGTAATAATTTCAAGAAGTGTTCCCCCTAACTGTGCACCGTTGCGACAGTTCGTTGTTTCGAAGCACCACGTGATGATCGGGTGTGATAGATTCTAACGTTCACATACAACGGGTGTAAGACAGATTTACACATGCAAACACCTAGGTTGACTTGACAAGCCTAGCATGTACAGACATGGCCTCGGAGCATAGAAGACCGAAAGGTCGAGCATGAGTCGTATAGAAGATACGATCAACATGAAGATGTTCACCGATGTTGACTAGTCCGTCTCACGTGATGATCGGACACGGCCTAGTTGACTCGGATCATGTTATACTTAGATGACTAGAAGAGGGATGTCTATCTAAGTGGGAGTTCATTAAATAATTTGATTAGATGAACTTTATTATCATGAACTTAGTCTAAAATATTTACAATATTACTTGTAGATCAAATGGCCAACGTAGTCCTCAACTTCAACGCGTTCCTAGAGAAAACCAAGCTGAAAGACGATGGCAGCAACTATACGGACTGGGTCCGGAACCTGAGGATCATCCTCATAGCTGCCAAGAAAGATTATGTCCTACAAGCACCGCTGGGTGACGCACCTGTTCTCCCTGCAGAACAAGACGTTATGAACGCTTGGCAGTCACGTTCCGATGAATACTCCCTCGTTCAGTGCGGCATGCTTTACAGCTTAGAGCCGGGGCTCCAAAAGCGTTTTGAGAGACATGGAGCATATGAGATGTTCGAAGAGCTGAAAATGGTTTTCCAAGCTCATGCCCGGGTCGAGAGATATGAAGTCTCCGACAAATTCTTCAGCTGTAAGATGGAGGAAAATAGCTCTGTCAGTGAACACATACTCAAGATGTCTGGGTTGCACAACCGCTTGACTCAACTGGAAGTTAATCTCCCGGATGAAGCGGTCATTGACAGAATCCTCCAGTCGCTTCCACCAAGCTACAAGAGCTTTGTGATGAACTTCAATATGCAGGGGATGGAAAAGACCATTCCTAAAGTATTTGCTATGCTGAAATCAGCAGAGGTAGAAATCAAGAAGGAACATCAAGTGTTGATGGTGAATAAAACCACTAAGTTCAAGAAGGGCAAGGGTAAAAAGAACTTCAAGAAGGACGGCAAGGAAGTTGCCGCGCCCGGTAAGCAAGTTGCCGGGAAGAAGCCAAAGAATGGACCCAAGCCCGAGACTGAGTGCTTTTATTGCAAGGGAAGTGGTCACTGGAAGCGGAATTGCCCCAAATATTTAGCGGACAAGAAGGCCGGCAAAACAAAAGTTATATGTGATATACATGTAATTGATGTGTACCTTACCAGTACTCGTAGTAGCTCTTGGGTATTTGATACCGGTGCAGTTGCTCACATTTGTAACTCAAAGCAGGAGCTGCGGAATAAGCGGAGACTGGAAAAGGACGAGGTGACGATGCGCGTCGGGAATGGTTCCAAGGTTGATGTGATCGCCGTCGGCACGCTACCTCTACATTTACCTACGGGATTAGTTTTAAACCTAAATAATTGTTATTTAGTGCCAAGTTTGAGCATGAACATTGTGTCTGGATCTCGTTTAATTCGAGATGGCTACTCATTTAAATCCGAGAATAATGGTTGTTCTATTTATATGAGAGATATGTTTTATGGTCATGCTCCAATGGTTAATGGTTTATTCTTAATAAATCTCGTACGTGATGATACACATATTCATAGTGTGAATACCAAAAGAGTTAAAGTTGATAACAATAGTCCCACATACTTGTGGCATTGCCGCCTTGGTCACATAGGTGTCAAATGCATGAAGAAGCTCCATGCAGATGGACTTTTAGAGTCTCTTGATTATGAATCATTTGACACGTGCGAACCATGCCTCATGGGTAAAATAACCAAGACTCCGTTCTCAGGAACAATGGAGCGAGCAACCAACTTATTGGAAATCATACATACTGATGTGTGCGGTCCAATGAGTGTTGAGGCTCGCGGTGGCTATCGTTATGTTCTCACCCTCACTGATGACTTGAGTAGATATGGGTATATCTACTTAATGAAACACAAGTCTGAGACCTTTGAAAAGTTCAAGGAATTTCAGAGTGAGTTTGAAAATCAACGTGACAGAAAGATCAAGTTTCTACGATCAGATCGTGGAGGAGAATACTTGAGTCATGAATTTGGCACACACTTAAGAAAATGTGGAATAGTTTCACAAGTCACGCCGCCTGGAACACCTCAGCGTAATGGTGTGTCCGAACGTCGTAATCGCACTCTATTAGATATGGTGCGATCTATGATGTCTCTTACCGATTTACCGCTATCTTTTTGGGGCTATGCTTTAGAGACTGCCGCATTCACTTTAAATAGGGCTCCGTCGAAATCCATTGAGACGACACCGTATGAATTATGGTTTGGGAAGAAACCTAAGCTGTCGTTTCTAAAAGTTTGGGGATGCGATGCTTATGTCAAGAAACTTCAACCTGAAAAGCTCGAACCTAAGTCGGAAAAATGCGTCTTCATAGGATACCCTAAAGAAACTATTGGATATACCTTCTACCTCAGATCCGAAGGCAAGATCTTTGTTGCCAAGAATGGATCCTTTCTAGAGAAGGAGTTTCTCTTGAAAGAAGTAATTGGGAGGAAAGTAGAACTTGATGAAGTGTTACCTCTTGAACCGGAAAATGGCGCAACTCAAGAAAACATTTCTGAGGTGCCTGCACCGACTAGAGAGGAAATTAATGATGATGATCAAGATGCTTCTGATCAAGCTCCTACTGAAATTCATAGGTCCATAAGGACACGTTCCGCACCAGAGTGGTACGGCAACCCTGTCTTGGAAATCATGTTGTTAGACAACGGTGAACCTTCGAACTATGAAGAAGCGATGGCGGGCCCGGATTCCGACAAATGGCTAGAAGCCATGAAATCCAAGATAGGATCCATGTATGAAAACGAAGTATGGACTTTGACTGACTTGCCCGTTGAACGGTGAGCCATAGAAAATAAATGGATCTTTAAGAAGAAGAAGACAGACGCAGATGGTAATGTGACCATCTATAAAGGTCAACTTGTCGCTAAGGGTTATCGACAAGTTCAAGGGGTTGAATACGATGAGACTTTCTCACCGGTAGCGAAGCTGAAGTCCGTCCGAATCATGTTAGCAATTGCCGCATTCTACGATTATGAAATATGGCAAATGGACATCAAAACGGCATTCCTTAATGGTTTCCTTAAGGAAGAATTGTATATGATGCAGCCGGAAGGTTTTGTCGATCCTAAGAATGCTGACAAGGTGTGCAAGCTCCAAATCTCGATTTATGGGTTGGTGCAAGCATCTCGGAGTTGGAACATTCGCTTTGATGAGATGATCATAGCGTTTGGATTTACGCAGACTTATGGAGAAGCCTGTGTTTACAAGAAAGTGAGTGGGAGCTCTGTAGCATTTCTCATATTATATGTAGATGACATACTTTTGATGGGAAATGATATAGAACTCTTGGACAACATTAAGGCCTACTTGAATAAGAGTTTTTCAATGAAGGACCTTGGAGAAGCTGCTTATATATTAGGCATCAAGATCTATAGAGATAGATCAAGACGCCTCATAGGTCTTTCACAAAGCACATACCTTGATAAGATATTGAAGAAGTTCAATATGGATCAATCTAAGAAGGGGTTCTTACCTGCGTTACAAGGTGTGAAATTGAGCTCAGCTCAATGTCCGACCACGGCAGAAGATATAGAAGGGATGAGTGTCATCCCCTATGCCTCAGCCATAGGTTCTATTATGTATGCCATGCTGTGTACTAGACCTGATGTAAACCTTGCCGTAAGTTTGGTAGGAAGGTACCAAAGTAATCCCGGCAAGGAACACTGGACAGCGGTCAAGAATATCCTGAAGTACCTGAAAAGGACTAAGGAAATGTTTATCGTTTATGGAGGTGATGAAGAGCTCGTCGTAAAGGGTTACGTCGACGCTAGCTTCGACACAGATCTGGATGACTCTAAGTCACAAACCGGATACGTGTATATTTTGAATGGTGGGGCAGTAAGCTGGTGCAGTTGCAAGCAGAGCGTCGTGGCGGGATCTACATGTGAAGCGGAATACATGGCAGCCTCGGAGGTAGCACATGAAGCAATTTGGGTGAAGGAGTTCATCACCGACCTCGGAGTCATACCCAATGCGTCGGGGCCAATCAAACTCTTCTGTGACAACACTGGAGCTATTGCACTTGCCAAGGAGCCCAGGTTTCACAAGAAGACCAGGCACATCAAGCGTCGCTTCAACTCCATTCATGAAAATGTTCAAGATGGAGACATAGATATTTGTAAAGTACATACGGACCTGAATGTAGCAGATCCGTTGACTAAACCTCTCCCTAGAGCAAAACATGATCAACACCAGAATTCCATGGGTGTTCGATTCATCACAATGTAACTAGATTATTGACTCTAGTGCAAGTGGGAGACTGTTGGAAATATGCCCTAGAGGCAATAATAAAAGCATTATTATTATATTTCCTTGTTCATGATAATTGTCTTTATTCATGCTATAATTGTGTTATCCGGAAATCGTAATACATGTGTGAATAATAGACACCAACATGTCCCTAGTAAGCCTCTAGTTAACTAGCTCGTTGATCAACAGATAGTCATGGTTTCCTGACTATGGACATTGGATGTCATTGATAACGAGATCACATCATTAGGAGAATGATGTGATGGACAAGACCCAATCCTAAACATAGCACAAGATCGTATAGTTCGTTTGCTAGAGTTTTCCAATGTCAAGTATCCTTTCCTTAGACCATGAGATCGTGTAACTCCCGGATACCGTAGGAGTGCTTTGGGTGTGCCAAACGTCACAACGTAACTGGGTGACTATAAAGGTATACTACGGGTATCTCCGAAAGTGTCTGTTGGGTTGACACGGATCGAGACTGGGATTTGTCACTCCGCTTGACGAAGAGGTATCACCGGGCCCACTCAGTAATGCATCACCATAATGAGCTCAATGTGATCAAAGTGTTTTGATCACGGGATCATGCATTACGGTACGATTAAAGTGACTTGCCGGTAACGAGATTGAACGAGGTATTGGGATACCGACGATCGAATCTCGGGAAAGTAAAATACCGATTGACAAAGGGAATCATATACGATATTAATTGAATCCTCGACATCGTGGTTCATCCGATGAGATCATCGTGGAGGATGTGGGAGCCAACATGGGTATCCAGATCCCGCTGTTCGTTATTGCACGAGAGCCGTCTCGGTCATGTCTGCATGTCTCCCGAACCCGTAGGGTCTACACACTTAAGGTTCGGTGACGCTAGGGTTGTAGGGATATGTATATGCAGTAACCCGAAGGTCGTTCGGAGTCCCGGATGAGATCTCGGACGTCACAAGGAGTTTCGGAATGGTCCAGGGGTGAAGAATTATATATAGGAAGTGCAGTTTCGGCCATCGGGAGTGATCTGGGGGTCACCGATATTGTACCGGGACCACCAGAAGGGTCCCGGGGTCCACCGGGTGGGGCCACCCATCCCGGAGGGCCCCATGGGCTGAAGTGGGAGGGGGGACCAGCCCTTAGTGGGCTGGTGCGCCCCCCAAGGCCCACCCCCTGCGCCTAGGGTTGGAACCCTAGGGTGGGGGGCGCCCACTTGCCTTGGGGGGCATTCCACCCCCCTTGGCCGCCGCCCCCCTTGGGAGATTCAATCTCCCAGGGCCGGCGCCCCCCCAGGGGCCTATATAAAGGGGGGAGGGGAAGGGGGCAGATACACCCTTTGCCTTGGCGCCTCCCTCTCCCTCTCCAACACCTCCTACTCCTCCATAGAGCTCGGCGAAGCCCTGCCGGAGTACTGCAGCTCCATCACCACCACGCCGTCGTGCTGCTGCTGGAGCCATCTTCCTCAACCTCTCCTCTCCCCTTGCTGGATCAAGAAGGAGGAGACGTTACGCTGACCGTACGTGTGTTGAACGCGGAGGTGCCGTCCGTTCGGTGCTAGGATCTCCGGTGATTTGGATCACGTCGTGTACGACTACTTCATCCCCGTTCTTTTGAACGCTTCCGCTCGCGATCTACAAAGGTATGTAGATGCATCCGATCACTCGTTGCTAGATGAACTCATAGATGGATCTTGGTGAAACCGTAGGAAATTTTTTGTTTTCTGCAACGTTCCCCAATAGACCTCAGTTGCGACTGATATGGATGTTAGCAAGACCCCTGCCAACGAGGATGCTGATGACCCCGTCAGCTCCAAAGCCAGTAAGTCTGCCCGACTCGAAGTTTGTCTGGTCGACTGAAGTGTTTGTCAGTTGTCTTTATGGTTCTCTCTGTTTATTGTAGCTCCACGAGACGTTGTTGTGCTCCAGATGATGAACAAGAAGTACCGCTGAGAGGAAGGAGGAGGAAGGACAAGGAAACAGGCGGGAAGGCGACTGGAACCCAGATTCCTCGGACGACTGGGGCGCCTGGGATGGCGGTTGAGCGATCGACAGATCCTGCTCAAACCAACGTCACCTTCGATGTTCCTCTGTCGACTGATTACCCCTCTGGATCAGCTGCTCAAACTCCTGCTGCGCCGACGTCACTCCATGCTTTAGCTCTGGCGGCTGCTTCAATTGCTCTACCTTCGTCACTTTTTGTTGCATACCAAACCTCGGATGATCCAGCGGCTGCTGCCAAAGAAGCTCTTCTTCAGCTAAACCTTGTGATGGAGCAGATGAAGGTGGTGCATGAGGTCAGTCAGGTGGCCTTCAATGCCGGAGCTTCTATGCAAGCCAATGTCCACGTTAGTTGCTTTTCCGATCGACTGTTTTTCTTGTCTGATCACCCATTGGGGTGTGGCTGTTCAGAAATTGTATATCTCTTTGTGTCGATTCGAACTGATTCTTTGCACTAGTGGGGGCACGCTGAGTGCACCCACTGGGTGTAGTCCCCGAGACCATAGTTGACTGCGGGCAGTCGACTGTGGTCTGATAATAGGATCTCTCTCTTTTTCTGTGAAAGTCAGTCGACTGTCGACTGTGGTTTGAAAATCAGTGGGGGCACGCTAAGTGCACCCATTGGGTGTAGTCCCCGAGACTGCCGTTGAATGTTTGATTCGGCGGTAGTCTTAGAATAATTATCATTGTGATGTCTTTTTATCCCTGTCGACTGATATGACTATAACTGCAGAAATCTTGTGATCTTGGGGCTCAACTTTCTACCATGAACAAACAGCAAATCAGCCTCAACCTTGATCTGGAATTGGCCAAGAAGAATCTCAAGACCGCTCGTGAAGAAGTAGCTCCATGGGAGGTAACCAATCGACCACTTTATATCTCCACGCTGGCATTTTTCCTTTCCATTTTTGAACCGAGTGGGCTTCACTCGAGCAGATGTATGTAGTGAAAACCGCCAACTCCAAGTCCGTCTGAAGAATGTTATTTCTTTAGAGAAAATGAAGCAAGCTTTGGAGAAGAAGGATCTGGATCTTACCGCAGCACAGAAGGAGGCGCGCGAGAAGAAAGCGCTTGCTGACAAGAAGCTTGCTTCAGTCGGCAGGTTAGAAGAAGAAAACTCCAAGCTGAAGACTATTGTATCTGACGCCAATCAGGAGGTCGAGCAACTGAAGAAGGACAAGGAGAAACTGGCCGGCGAACTTGGAACCCTCAAGGCCAAGAATGGCGAGCTAGAGTCTTATCTGGGCCAGCTTGCTGCGAAGCTAGTCTTGAAGCTTGAAGGTACTGACTACTCTGTCTTATTTCTGTCGACTGACGAGACTATTCCGACTGACTCATCATTCACTCGACCGTGCAGAATTTTGCCAATATTTTGAAGCAGAAACCGGGCGGGTCGAGACGGGTCTTGATCCCATCAACTGCCCAGTCAAAGATGATGTTGCAATGAATGTGCTGCGGTTGGAGTCTCGCATGGACATCGCGGTTGCTTATCTGGCCCGCTTGAAAGCTGCAATGACTCGGGTTGATGCTGAACTTTGGCCTTAGGCGTAACTGTCTCAAGATCTCGAGTCTTTGATGGCTCGACTGAATCAAATCCCTGAGCGCGTGCAAGAATGGAAGAAATCATTTGCTCGCTGTGGTGCTAATGTCGGTCTGTCTCTGGTTCGAGTGCACTGCAACGATGTCAAAGAAGACAAGCTGGCGGAGATCAAGGTTGCTAACACGAAGAGGCGCACGTTCCAGTCTTTCATGGACACCTTCCTTGACGCCGCCACTCGCATTGCAGACAACATTGACCTTGACAGTTTCTGCGACCCAGCCAGTCCTTCTCCTCATGCGTGACCGAAAAACATTATGCTTCACTTCTATTTGCCTCGGAATGCCGAGTGATTGTGTAACCGTTAAAACTTCTTCGGGCTTGGTGCTCGAATACTTTTGATTTGCTATCTGGCACTTTGGGATTTACCAGAACTTGGTTTATTTCCGAATATGCTGGTGTTTGCTTTCGACTGGAATTTGTTCTTCACTCGGAATAATCTTTGTGCTTGGGATGCTGCTATGAGGTGGAAAATACAGTCGACCTGTACTTCATCCTCTTCACCGATGGGGAAGGAGAAGGTAGCAGTCGACCCGCACCTCGGCGTCCTTGCAGATCGGGATGTTTTTTCTAACTTAGGCGAGTACTTGGACTGGAGCTAAGCCCCCGAGTGAGAGGATTGCTCTCCACTCGGTAGGATTTTTTAAACTTAGGCGAGTACTTGGACTGCAGCTAAGCCCCCGAGTGGGAGGGTCGCCCTTCACTCGGTAGGATTTTTTAAACTTAGGCGAGTACTTGGACTGCGGCTAAGCCCCCGAGTGGGAGGGTCGCCCTTCACTCGGTAGGATTTTTTAAACTTAGGCGAGTACTTGGACTGCAGCTAAGCCGCCGAGTGGGAGGATCGCTCTCCACTCGGTAGGAATTTTTAAAATTAGGCGAGTACTTAGACTGCAGCTAAGCCTCCGAGTGGGAGGATCGCTCTCCACTCGCTAGTATTTTTTAAACTTAGGCGAGTACTTGTACTGCAGCTAAGCCTCCGAGTGGGAGGCTGGCTCACCACTCAGTAGGAATTTTTTAAACTTAGGCGAGTACTTGGACTGCAGCTAAGCCCCCGAGTGGGAGGCTGGATCTCCACTCGGTAGGATTTTTTAAACTTAGGCGAGTACTTGGACTGCAGCTAAGCCCTCGAGTGGGAGGCTGGCTCTCCACTCGGTAGGATTTTTTAAACTTAGGCGAGTACTTGGACTGGAGCTAAGCCTCCGAGTGGGAGGATCGCTCTCCACTCAGTAGTATTTTTAAAACTTAGTCGAGTAATTGGACTGTAGCTAAGCCTCTGAGTGGGAGGCTGGCTCACCACTCGATAGGATTTTTTGAACTTAGGCGAGTACTTGGACTGCAGCTAAGCCTCTGAGTGGGAGGATCGCTCTCCACTCTGTAGGATTTTTTAAACTTAGGCGAGTACTTGGACTGCAGCTAAGCCCCCGAGCGGGAGGCTAGCTCTTCACTCGGTAGGATTTTTTAAACTTAGGCGAGTACTTGGACTGCAACTAAGTCCCCGAGTGGGAGGATCGCTCTCCACTCGGTAGGATTTTTTAAACTTAGGTGAGTACTTGGACTGCAGCAAAGCCCCCGAGTAGGAGGATCGCTCTTCACTCGGTAGGATTTTTTAAACTTAGGTGAGTACTTGGACTGCAGCTAAGCCCTCGAGTGGGAGGCTGGCTCACTACTCGGTAGGATTTTTTAAACTTAGGCAAAGCGGATTCGCATCTAAGCCCCCGAGTGAGAGGTTGGCTCTGCACTCGGTAGTATATCAAAAACTTAGGCGAAACGGATTCGCAGCTAAGTCACCCACTGGGGGATTTCAGAATGTTAACACGGGCGACAACAATTATTCCGAAAAAGGAAAACTGCAAAGCTCTTTTTACTGATAAACTAGAAAGGTATTTCTTATTACATCTCATCCGAATGAGTGCTTAAGAATAAAAGGGGCGGAGCACCTCCGCATTCCAAGCTCTTGGCTCATCAATCTGGCGATCGATATTGTAAAGATGGTACGCTCCATTATGTAGAACTCTGGTGACGATGAAGGGACCTTCCCAAGTAGGAGCGAGCTTGTGTGGTTTCTTTTGATCCACTCGGAGGACCAAGTCTCCTTCTTGGAAAGCTTGTCTCTTCACATTTCTGGCATGGAATCGACGCAAATCTTGCTAATAGATAGTCGACCGGATCATCGCCATCTCTATTTCTTCTTCTAGGAGGTCGACTGCGTCCTGCCAGGCTTGTTCTGCTTCATCTTCAGAGTAGAGCTCGACTCGGGGTGCATTGTGAAGCAAATCACTCGGCAGAACCGCTTCCGCTCCGTAGACCAGAAAGAATGGAGTTCGTCCAGTCGACCGATTGGGGGTGGTCCTCAATCCCCAAAGAACTGATGGAAGTTCGTCGACCCATGCACCTGCTGCGTGCTTGAGATCGCGCATCAGACGGGGCTTCAGTCCTTTGAGAATTAGGTCGTTTGCTCTTTCCGATTGTCCATTCAACTGGGGGTGAGCGACTGAAGCGTAGTCGACTCGTGTGCCTTGAGAGGCGCAAAAGGCTCTGAACTTGTCGGAGTCGAAGTTTGACCCATTATCCATGATAATGCTATGCGGAACTCCATATCTGAATATCAATTCTCTGATGAAGCTGATAGCAGTGCAAACGTCAAGATTCTTGATAGTCTTAGCTTCGATCCATTTAGTAAACTTGTCGACTGCCACTAGCACATGAGTGAAGCCGCTCTTGCCAGTTCTCAATGGTCCAACCATATCCAATCCCCAAACAGCGAAGGGCCAGACGAGTGGAATGGTCTTCAGGGCTGACACGGGTTTGTGCGACATATTGGAGTAGAACTGACATCCTTCATATTTATCAACTATCTCTTTTGCCATCTCATTTGCTCTTGGCCGGAAAATCCCGCTCGGTATGCTTTAGCCACAATGGTCCGAGAGGACGCATGGTGGCAACAGGTCCCTGAGTGGATATCGTCAAGAATTATTTGACCTTCTTCTGGCGTTATACATTTTTGACTGACTCCAGTCACGCTTTCTCTGTATAACTGTCCCTTTATCACAGTAAAGGCCTTGGATCGACAGACGATCTGTCGAGCCTCTTCTTCATTCTCTGGGAGCTCTTTCCTCAGGATGTACGCGATGTATACAATCGTCCAGTCGGGAGTGATGACCAAAACTTCCATGACCAGGTCGACCACTGCTGGAACCTCAACTTCAGTCGGATCGGTGGCGCTCTTTGGTTGCAGGGCTTCTTCGGTGAAAGGATCCTCTTGAACTGATGGTGCGTGGATGTGTTCTAAAAATACATTGCTGGGAATGGCTTCTCTCTTGGAACCTATCTTACCCAAATCATCAGTTACTTGATTTTTCAATCGGGGTATATGATGAAGCTCTAACCCCTCGAATTTCTTTTCTAGCTTTCTTACTGCATTGCAGTATCCAGTCATGGCTGGGCTTCTGACATCCCACTCTTTCATCACTTGATTAACCACCAAATCTGAGTCGCCATAGATCATGAGGCGACGGACGCCGAGTGAAATTGCCATGCGCAACCCATACAAGAGTGCCTCATATTCTGCTTCATTATTGGAGGAATCAAAATGAATCTGGAGTACATATCTGAGCTTGTCCCCTCGGGGGGATACAAGTACCACCCCAGCACCAGAACCATTCAGCATCTTGGAACTGTCAAAGAACATAGTCCAGTGCTCCAAGTGAACTTGAGTCGGTAGTTGCTGTTCAATCCACTCAGCGAGGAAATCATCTATTGCTTGGGACTTGATAGCTTTGTTTGCTTCAAACTTGATATCTAAGGGAAGGAGTTCAATCGCCCATTTTGCCACTCGACCAGTTGCATCTCTGTTGTGCAGAATCTCCGATAATGGAGCGTCGCTGATGACTGTGATAGAGTGGTCAGAGAAATAGTGTGCAACCTTTTTCGTGGTCATGTAAATCCCATAAACAAGCTTCTGGTAGTGCGGGTATCTCTGTTTTGACGGAGTCAAAACTTCAGAAACATAGTAAACTGGGCGCTGAACTTTATAGGCTTTTCCTTCTTCTTCTCGCTCGACCGTAAGTACTGTACTGACGACTTGTCCAGTGGCTGCAATATAAAGCAGCAAAGGCTCTTTGCTGATTGGAGCAGCAAGCACCGGCTGGGTGGAAAGCAGGGCTTTTAGCTCTGCAAATGCTGCATCAGCTTCGGGAGTCCACTCGAACTTATCTGACTTCTTCATTAGTCAGTAGAGGGGGAGTGCCTTCTCACCGAGTCTGGAAATGAATCGACTTAAGGCGGCCAAGCAACCAGTAAGCTTCTGGACATCATGCACACGCACGAGGCGTTTCATCCAGAGTATGGTACCAACTTTCTCAGGATTAGCGTCGATCCCTCGTTCAGAAACGAGGAAACCGAGTAATTTTCCTCCTGGGACTCCAAATGTGCACTTTGATGGATTAAGCTTGATGTCGTACCTCCGGAGGTTGGCAAAGGTTTCAGCAAGGTCAGTCAGTAGGTCAGAACCTTTACGTGACTTGACCACAATATCATCCATGTATGCCTCCACATTCCGACTGATTTGAGTGAGTAAACACTTCTGAATCATTCGCGTGAACGTGGCCCCAGCATTCTTCAGACCGAATGGCATAGTGAAATAACAGAAGCACCCGAATGGGGTGATGAAAGCCGTTTTAATTTCATCGGGTCCATAAAGACGGATCTGGTGATACCCGGAATAAGCGTCCAAAAAGGACAAACGCTCACACCCGCAGTCGAGTCAACTATTTGATCGATGCGGGGGAGAGGGAAGTGATCCTTTGGGCAGGCCCGATTGATATGCTTGAATTCGATGCACATGCGAAGTGAATCGTCTTTCTTAGGGACCATGACGACATTAGCTAACCACTCGGAGTGGTAAATCTCTCGGATAAACTCAGCTGCAAGGAGTCGAGCCACTTCTTCACCGATTGCTTTTCTCTTCTGTACGACGGACCGTCAAAGATGTTTTTTGACCGGTTTTGCCTTTGGGTCGACTCGCAAATGATGCTCAGCCAGTCCCCTGGGAACACCTAGCATGTCAGAAGGTTTCCATGCAAAGATGTCCCAGTTCTCACGGAGGAACTGGATGAGTGCTTCTTCCTATTTGGAGTTGAGTGTCGTCAAAATGTGGGTCGGAGCAGCGTTGGAGTCGGTCGGGTGGATATGAATCAGTTTTGTTTCCCCAGACGACTGAAATGTAGAATCGGTTGCAGGTTTCTTGGCTCGCAGCAAATCACTCGGATCTGCACTTTTCTGATACTCCTACAATTCCACCACTGCCATCTGAGCATCGGCGATCTTCGAGCCTTTCTGGAAGCACTCTTCTGCCTTCTTCCGATTGCCAGTAACAGTGATCACACCTCTGGGACCAGGCATCTTCAACTTGAGGTACACATAGCATGGTCGAGCCATGAAACGCGCATAGGCTGGCCTGCCCAGAATAGCGTGATAAGCGCTCTGGAAATCCACAACTTCAAACGTCAACTTTTCTTTGCGGTAATTCTTGGAATCACCGAAAACCACATCAAGAGCAATCTGGCCGAGTGATTCAACTTTCTTGCCTGGAATGACTCCATGGAAACTCATGTTACTGGTACTGAGTCTGGACATCGGAATGCCCATCCCTTTCAACGTCTCTGCATACAGAATATTTAGGCCACTGCCACCATCCATCAAAACTTTAGTCAGTCGAGTGCCTTCGACAACTGGGTCGACCACCAGAGCTTGCCTCCTAGGGGTGGCTATGTGCGTCGGGTGATCGGACTGGTCGAATGTGATGGCAGTCTGAGACCATTTCGGATAACTGGGTGTCGCCGGAGCGACCATATTCACTTCTCTGTTGATAAGTTTCAATCGACTTCTGCTTTCAACATCAGCAAAAATCATCAGGGTGGAATTGACCTGGGGGTATCCATCATCACTATCTTCTTTGTCCTCAACTTTGTCCGACTCCTTCTCCTTATCTTTGGGTTGTTTCCCCTGGAACTGCTGGATCAAGAGCCGACATTGTCGAGTGGTATGTTTCGGTAAATGAGTTTACCCTCTTCATCTTTCTTTGTGTGTATGTGGCACGGCAAGTCCAACACATCATTTCCATCTTGGTCTTTCACTTTCTTGGGGTTCCAAGGCCCTTTGGGCTTTCCCTTAAACTTTCCTTGAGTTATGGCCAAGGCTTCTCCAGGAGCAACTGGCTCAGCTTTGCGCTTCTGCTTCCGATTGGAATTTCCTCCACCGGTTTCATGGGCGACTGATTTGTGCTTGCCACTCCGGAGTCGATCCTCTTCTTCACCATTGGAATACTTGGTGGCAATCTCCATCATTCGATTCAGAGACATGTCTCTGGTCCAACCGAACTTCAGATTTAACTCTCTATACTTGACGCCTTCCTTGAAAGCACGGACTGCCTGATGATCGAACACGTTCTCTACCGTGTGATGCAGTGTGATCCATCTCTGGATATAATCCCTCAAAGTTTCATTCGGCTTTTGCACACAAGACTGCAGCTCTGTCAATCCTGCCGGTCGCTTGCATGTTCGTTCGAAGGTTCTGACAAACACTCGGGCAAGATCTTCCCAAGTATAAATGCTGTTGGGTGCTAATTGGTTCAGCCATGCTCTAGCCGAGCCCTCTAACATCAGAGGCAAGTGTTTCATGGCCACTTCATCATTGCCGCCACCAATCTGAACAGCCACTCGGTAGTCCTCGATCCAAGTGTCAGGCCTGGACTCCCCAGTGAACTTACTGACTCCAGTCGCCAACCTGAAGTTGGGAGGAATCACTGCGGCCCTGATGGCTCTGCTGAAGCACTCTGGACCTGAGACATGTACTCTGCTGCCTGCTAGTAAATCTCTATCGGGGCCTTCTCTGTGCGCTCTGTTCCTGTCAACCAAACCCTGAACGAGAATGGATCTCGCATCAAAGCCTGGTTCCCTGGGGTCGACTGGAATTCTTCGCCCAACACTATGAGGGCGTCTGTCATCCTGCTGCCGGGGCACGTATGACCCACTCCTTGGGGAAGGTGTGGGCACCCGACGACGATCATCACGATCGAGCCAGTGATCATACTGCTGACAGTTTCTGTACTGGTCACGCCGGTCTCCACGTCCCTCACGCCTCGGGGGCGATCTTGGGCTATGAGCCGACTGAACAGTATCTGCAACAATGGACCTGCTATGGATCCTATTCCGCGACTGCGACACAGCTGTATTCTGCTCTCCCGCTGCTCGGAGTAAAGCTCTGATCTGCATTATACCTCTGCCGGCTTCCGACTGGGAAGGCTGAATTGACTCTGCTATTCGAGCCGCAGCTGTAAGATTGTGGATCGGAGTTCTATATACCTGAGTCGGAGGTGGGAAGAGCTAACGTCGACTGGATTCTGGAACCCGTTGTCGCGCTCGCTCGTCGAGTGCTCGCTGGAGGTTCTCTAGTCGAGTGCGCTCAGCCAAATTGGCCAAGTGCGCGTCTTCTAAGGCACAGGCCTCAGGGGTCTCTACAATGATAGGAGTGTGAAGCGCATCCATGTTCCGGTGGCGAAGTTCTTCCCGCTGCAGCGAAGTGAGGGGCTCGGGGAGGTACTCTTCATGGGCACGCGATGGATCGCCTCCGCCGTCGCCACCGTCGGTGCGGGGAAAGCCGGGAGGACTGCATGGTCCATCGACCATCAAGACCTCTGCCGCAGGATCACTGCTGTCGCACTCGGATGCAGTCTCTGCGGAGCCAGTCGACAGGTCGAACAAGCCGTAGAGAGATTCGTCGGGGTCGATCGCCGCGACTAAGGGGGTGGCTGATTGACGAGCCACCGCGTGCCTCACCCACCGCTGAAGCCTCGACCGACCGGAACGTTTGCGTCGGTGGGCCACAGGGAGGGAGGACGCCACAGGAGCCGACCGATATTGGGTCGACGGCTGCCGCAAGAGGACGCCACGGATGCACGCGCGAAAGTGCGTTGCCCGCGGATGGGGAGCGCGTCGACATTGAGTGGAGCGTCCTGAAGCCAAGCGGAGTCGTCGGCGACAAACACGAGCGCGCCGAGATGGATCTCGCGGCCCTCGGCCAGAACTCCACTTGAAACCATGATGAAGGGGATCAGAAAAATTGCAACTTCTCCAACAAGTCGCTAAGACACCTGCCCCACGGTGGGCGCCAACTGTCGTGGTTCTAAGTCTGACAGTGGAATAGGGGGTAGGAATGTAGAGGCAAGATCTCAACTATGGAGGAGTTGTACACGCAAGGTTTACGAGTTCAGGCCCTTCTCGGAGGAAGTAACAGCCCTACGTCTCAGAGCCCGGAGGCGGTCGATTGGATTATGAGCGTGTGAGTTACAGGGGGTGCGAACCCCTGTCCCAGAGGAGGGGGTGGCTTATATAGAGTACGCCAGGACCCCAGCTCCCCTCCATTACACAGGGTTCAATGTACATTAAGAGGGGGCGTTACAGGTAACGCATGTATTAAAGTGCTACAAATGATCATTAAGTATGTGAATAAATGCCCGACCGTTGTTGCGCAGAGCGGCTTTAGGTCTTCTAATATGTCGAGTGGTTTTATGGTAGAGTGACCTAGGTAAGAGAGGACTCCGAGTGATTGACAGGTCGAGCGGACTTCGCTCAACACCTTTGCTGGATCTCTTCTTCTGATTCTTGAACTTCTTAGTTCTTAGGACAAGGACTTTAGGTAGGACGTATAGGTCAGGCCTGTTACCCTACCCTAGGTCTGTGTCCACATCAGATGCCACTTGGCAGGACCGCCTCTGCTCCATAAACCATGAAGAAAGGTGTATAACCCGTATACCTGTTAGGTGTAGTGTTCATGCTCCAAATCACAGAGGGTAATTCCTCCACCCAACAACCCGGCGCCCGTTGTAAGGGGACCATGTGCCAGGGTTTTATACCTTTCAAGATCTCCTGATTGGCTCTTTCAGCTTGACCATTGGATTGAGGATGAGCTACCGCCGAAACATCAATCCGGATATGTTCTCGTTGACAGAACTCTTCCATAGCTCCTTTGGAGAGGTTAGTGCCATTGTCAGTTATGATGCTGTGTGGAAAACCAAAACAAAAGATCACCTTTTTCATGAACTGAACCGCCGTGACTGCATCACACTTACTGACCGGCTCTGCCTCAACCCACTTTGTAAATTTATCCACCGCCACCAGGAGGTGTGTCTTTTTATCCTTGGACCTTTTGAAAGGCCCGACCATATCAAGCCACCAGACTGCAAACGACCAAGTAATTGGAATCATCCTCAATTCTTGAGCCGGAACATGAGCTCGTCGTGAGAATTTTTGACAACCATCACATTTGCTGACCAGATCTTCCACATCAGCATGAGCCGTCAGCCAATAAAAACCATGACAGAAAGCCTTGGCCACAAGATATTTTGAGCCGGCATGATGACCACAATCGCCTTCATGGATTTCCCGAAGTATTTCCTGACCTTCCGCAGGTGACACACAACGTTGAAATGCCCCAGTGACACTGCGATGATGCAACTCACCATGAACAATTGTCATGGATTTAGACCGCCGGATGATTTGTCTCGCCAAGGTCTCATCCTCAGGCAACTCTCCACGGGTCATGTAAGCCAAATATGGCACTGTCCAATCCGGGATGACGTGAAGAGCCGCCACCAACTGCGCTTCTGGATCTGGAACAGCCAAGTCTTCCTCTGTGGGTAACTTGACAGAAGGATTATGCAAAACATCCAAAAATGTGTTAGGCGGTACCGGCTTACGCTGAGATCCCAGCGGGCTTAAAGCATCAGTCGCCTCATTCTTCCTTCGATCAATGTGCTCCACTTGATAACCCTTGAAGTGCCCAGCTATAATATCAACTTCTTGGTGATAAGCCGCCATGAGGGGATCCTTAGAGTTCCACTTGCCTGACACCTGTTGAGCCACCAGATCTGAGTCGCCCAGGCACCTTACCCGGCTTAAATTCATCTCCTTGGACATCCGAAGACCATGGAGCAAGGCCTCATATTCAGCTGCATTGTTAGTACAAGGAAACATGAGCCGGAGCACATAACAAAATTTGTCACCTCGAGGGGAAGTTAAAACGACTCCAGCCCCCGAGCCTTCCAACTGCTTGGATCCATCAAAATGAATAGTCCAATATGTGTTATCCGGCTTCTCCTCAGGTGTCTGCAGCTCTGTCCAATCATTGATGAAGTCCACCAGTGCTTGATATTTAACAGCAGTGTGTGGCACATACTTCAAACCATGAGGCCCAAGCTCAATGGCCCACTTGGCGACTCGTCATGTGGCCTCTCTATTCTGGATGATGTCTCCCAAAGGAGCAGAGCTTACCACGGTGATGGGGTGACCCTCGAAGTATTGCTTAAGCTTTCGGCTCGCCATGAACACCCCATAAACAAGCTTCTGCCAATGCGGATATCTTTGCTGAGACTCAATGATCACCTCATTGATGTAGTAAACCGGCGGTTGAACCGGATGCTCCTTGCCAGCCTCCTTGCGCTCCACCACATTGCAACACTGACAACACGTGAGTTAGCGGCCACGTATAACAGCAACGGCTCTTTATCAATGGGAGCCGCAAGGACCGGCGGTTCAGACAACTGTCTCTTTAAATATTCAAAGACAGCATTAGCAGCATCACTCCAGACAAAATTGTTTGTTTTCTTCATCATCTGATACAGCGGTATGGCCTTCTCACCTAACCGGCTTATGAACTGGCTTAAAGCAGCGATACGACCCGCCAGTCGCTGAAAATCATTGATGCACACCGGTTTAGCCAAAGAGGTAATTGCCTTGATCTTCTCCGGATTAGCTTCAATGCCCCTGTTGGAGACTAGAAAACCCAAAAGCTTGCCTGCTGGCACGCCAAATACACATTTACCGGGTTAAGCATCATCTTATAGACCCGGAGATTATCAAAGGTTTCCTTCAGATCATCTATCTAGGTTTCCTTCTCCCTGGATTTCACCACTATATCATCCACATAAGCGTGAACATTGCGCCCAATCTGATTGTGGAGACAGTTCTGCACACACCGCTAATAAGTCGCCTGGGCACTCTTGAGCCCGAACGGCATAGACACATAGCAAAAGGCTCCAAATGGAGTGATGAAGGCCGTCTTCTCCTGGTCCTTAACTGCCATCTTGATCTGATGATAACCAGAGTAAGCATCCAGAAAGCTCAAACGCTCACAACCCGCCGTAGCATCAATGATTTGATCAATACGGGGGAGAGCAAAAGGATCAGCCGGACATGCCTTATTTAAGTCCGTGTAATCCACACACATCCGCCAGGTGCCGTTCTTTTTAAGTACAAGCACCGGGTTAGCCAACCACTCTGGGTGAAAAACTTCAACAATGAACCCGGCCGCTAAGAGCCGGGCCACCTCCTCACCAATAGCTTTACGTCTCTCTTCGTTGAACCGCCGAAGGAATTGCCTGACCGGCTTAAACTTTGGATCAATATTAAGAATGTGCTCAGCGAGTTCTCTCGGTACACCCGGCATGTCAGAAGGTTTCCATGCAAAGATGTCCTGATTCTCACGGATGAACTCGATGAGCGCGCTTTCCTATTTAGGATCCAGATTGGCACTGATGCTGAATTATTTAGATGAGTTGCCTGGAGTAAAATCAACAAGCTTGGTTTCATCAGCTGACTTAAACTTCATCGCAGGGTCATGCTCTGTGGTTGGCTTCTTCAGAGATGTCATATCCGCCGGGTCAACGTTATCTTTATAAAACTTCAGCTCCTCTGCTGCACAAACAGACTCGGCATAAGCAACATCCCACTCTTCGCATTCCAGGGCTATCTTTCGGCTCCCATGCACAGTAATGTTGCCCTTGTGACCCGGTATTTTAAGCTGCAAATAAACATAACACGGTCGCGGCATGAATTTGGCGTAAGCCGGCCCTCCGAACAAAGCATGATACGGACTCCTGATTTTGAACACCTCAAAAGTTAATTTCTCAGCCCTAGAATCATACTCATCTCCAAAGGCTACCTCCAGTTCAATCTTACCAACCGGGTATGCCGACTTACCAGGCACCACTCAATGGGAAACGGTGTTGGACGTCTTTAAATTTTTGTCAGTCAACCCCATACGTCGAAAGGTCTCATAATAGAGGATGTTGATGATGCTACCTCCATCCATGAGTACTTTAGTGAATTTATATCCACCAACGTGAGGTGCCACCACCAAGGCTAACTGACCCGGATTGTCAACCCGGGGAGGGTGATCTTCCCTACTCCAGACAATAGGCTGCTCCGACCACCTCAAATAACGGGGAACCGCCGGCTCAACAGCGTTCACAGCCCTTTTATGAATCTTCTGGTCTCATTTGCATAAGCTAGTGGTGAACACATGATACTGTCCACTATTCAGCTGCTTTGGATTGCTCTGATAACCCGACTGCTGCTGCTGCTGACCTCCCTGACCAGAATGCTACTGATTATAGCCACCTTGGTTTCCCTGAAAGCCGGAATTTGAACCGCCACCCGGGCCACGAAAACCGCCAGCACCTGAGCCGGCACCCGACCCATGATTGCCGTCGAACGTGTTGGAATTCTTGAAAGCGTTCATGATCACACAATCCTTTGATATGTCTCCAACGTATCTATAATTTTTTATTGCTCCATGCTATATTATCTATTGTTTTGGGCAACATTGGGCTTTATTATCCACTTTTATATTATTTTTGGGACTAACCTATTAACCGGAGGCCCAGCCCATATTTGCTGTTTTTTGCCTATTTCAGTGTTCGAAGAAAAGGAATATCAAACGGAGTCGAAACAGAACAAAATCAACTGGAGAAGTTATTTTTGGAAGGAAAGCTACCGGATGGACTTGGACCCCACGTCAGGAGCTAAGGGAGGTGCTCACGTGGGTGGAGGGCGCGCCCACCCCCTAGGGCACGCCCCCTGCCTCGTGGGGCCCCCGAAGCTCCACCGACGTACTTCTTGCACCCATATATACTCACGTACCCTAAAACTTCCAGAACGGAGATTAGATCGGGAGTTCCGCCGCCGCAAGCCTCTATAGCCACCAAAAGTCAATCGGGACCCTGTTCTGGCACCCTGTCGGAGGGGGGAACCCTCACCGGTGGCCATCTTCATCATCCCGGTGCTCTCCATGACGAGGAGGGAGTAGTTCACCCTCGGGGCTGAGAGTATGTACCAGCAGCTATGTGTTTGATCTCCCTCTCTCTCTCTCGTGTTCTTGATTTGGCACGACCTTGATGTACCGCAAGCTTTGCTATTATAGTTGGATCTTATGTTGCTTCTCCCCCTCTTATCTCTTGTAATGGATTGAGTTTTCCCTTGGAAGTAATCTTTTCGGATTGAGTCTTTAATGACTTGAGAACACTTGATGTATGTCTTGCCGTGCGTATCTGTGGTGACAATGGGATATCACGTGATTCACTTGATGTATGTTTCGGTGATCAACTTGTGTGTTCTGCCCATGAACCTATGCATAGGGGTTGGCACACGTTTTCGTCTTGATTCTCCGGTTGAAACTTTGGGGCACTCTTTGAAGTACTTTGTGTTGGATTGAATAGATGAATTTGAGATTTTGTGATGCATATCGTATAATCATACCCACGGATACTTGAGGTGACATTGGAGTATCTAGGTGACATTAGGGTTTTGGTTGATTTGTATCTTAAGGTGTTATTCTAGTACGAACTCTAGGGTTGTTTGTGACACTTATAGGAATATCCCAACGGATTGATTGGAAAGAATAACTTTGAGGTGGTTTCGTACCCTACCATAATCTCTTCGTTTGTTCTCCGCTATTAGTGACTTTGGAGTGACTCTTTGTTGCATGTTGAGGGATAGTTATATGATCCAATTATGTTATTATTGTTGAGAGAACTTGCACTAGTGAAAGTATGAACCCTAGGCCTTGTTTCCTAGCATTGCAATACCATTTACGCTCACTTTTACCACTTGCTACCTTGCTGTTTTTATATTTTCAGATTACAAAAACCTATATCTACCATCCATATTGCACTTGTATCACCATCTCTTCGCCGAACTAGTGCACCTATACAATTTACCATTGTATTGGGTGTGCTGGGGACACAATAGACTCTTTGTTATTAGGTTGCAGTGTTGTCTGAGAGAGACCATCTTCATCCTACGCCTCCCACGGATTGATAAACCTTAGGTCATCCACTTGAGGGAAATTTGCTACTGTCCTACAAACCTCTGCACTTGGAGGCCCAACAACGTCTACAAGAAGAAGGTTGTGTAGTAGACATCATCCTTCCATAAGTGAGTGGCCGGCCTTTCCTGGGTGCCGTGTCTCGGACAGGGTTCATTGAGTAGTTGCTCAAGAGATGGACCTGACCCGCCAGATCGAGGGGGCGGCCTCCCCTTGCGTCTCTGATTGTTACCCTGTGCATTGGCGTTGGCCACAAACTCCGGGTTACCATCGACCTTACGCTTGTTGCCTCCTTGATTCGCCGAGTTATGGTGCTGACCCTTTCCATTGCCATTCTTCTTTCGCTTCCCCGTCTTTTCCTCATCAGACGCGGGATCCTTGGTACTATTAGAATCGGCGTATTTGACTAGAGCCGCCATCAGCTGACCCATCTCATTACAATCACGCTTGAGGCGCCCCAGCTTTTGTCTCAGCGGTTCAAATCGGCAATTTTTCTCCAACACTCACTACAAAAAAAAAGACACATCCGTGACATTTTGGGCCGAACGAAATTTTTTCTGTCATACATATGACACTTCTATGACGATAATTGTGACAAAACCCGGTATCATCGTAGATGTGGTGGGCTCCTACTTCTGTGACAAAAAATCCTGACATAAAATGGGCTTCTCGTCCTGGGCGGGCCGGAGACGCAGCTGCATGACATTCTTTGGGCCGTCCATGACGGAAAAAACCGTGGTAGAAGCGAGGGGGGGGGGGGGGGGAATTTCGGGGAGTTCCCGGTTACGGTGGGAGGTCGGGGCCGAGCGATGCGCGTTTCTCTCATACACGTACACGCGTGTGTGCAAGGCGTTGGCTCTAACTGAACCCGAGCGAGGCGTTGGGCTCTAATTGAACCCGAGCGATTGCACTGCAGGCTACGCGTTACTGAACCTGAGCGATCGATCGATGGCTGTTAACTGAACCCGATCGAGCGATTCCTTGGCTACTACTGCTAACTGAAGCCGATCGATGCTGCCTCTGGATGAACAGTGGGCGTTGCGGGGGTTGGATGAACAGTGAGTGGTGCCGTTGCCTCTGGATGAACAGGACCCCGTGGTGTGGTGGAGGGCTAGATGAACAGTAGACGGTGGAGGGGTGGATGAACAGGACCCCGTGGTGTGGAGGGCAGGATGAACAGTAGACGGTGGGGGTGCCCGTCGAGGGGTGGTTGAACCGGACCCCGTGGTGTGGAGGGATGGATGAACAGTATACGATGGAGGGGCGGTTGAACAGTAGCCGGTGGAGTAGCGTGCGGTGGAGGCTGGATGAACAGGAGCCCGTGGAGGCTGGAGGAGGTCGACGGTGGATGAACAGTAGCTCGTGGAGGCTGGAGGGGGTCGACGGTGGAGATAAACAGTATCCCGCGGAGTCCCGTTTTGCGGTACGCCACACCCCTCCCGATGAACATGACCCCTGTTTCGACCGTAGCGCTCCAACACAAGTCCGTTTCCTCCGTTTTGCGGTACGCCACACCCCTCCCGATCAACAGGACCCCCGTCTCGACCGTAGGAGGTCTGTTTCCTCCGTTTTGCGGTAAGCCACACCCCTCCTGATCAATAGGACCCCCATTTCGACCGTAGGAGGTCCGTTTCCTCCGTTTTGCGGTACGCCACACCCCTCCCGATCAATAGGACCCCCGTTTCGACCGTAGGAGGTCCGTTTCCTCCGTTGTGCGGTACGCCAGGCCTCGTTTCCATCGCCTCTTCCGTCCAAGCCCTCCCGATAAACACGACCACGCATTTTGTTCCGACCCATGAACACGACGACGACGCTGTTTCTCCGTTCCGACCCAGCCATGTACACGAGCCCTCGCCGGACGTATGCGCGAGTAGGCGTTCGAGACCCCGCCCGTATGTACACATACGTGGCCGTATTTTCTTTCTTGCACCCTGGCCGCTGTACGTACGTGTACATGCTACGTGCGCGCCTCTACTACGACACGTGCGCGCCTCTACTACGACACGTGTGCGCCACTACATCGACCAGTATGTACGTACACGTTCACGACCAGGATGACAACGCTACGTACGCTTCGACCAGGTGGGTCCCGACTGTCAGGCACTTCCTTGCCTACGAAGATGTAGCTGGTGAGTCCCAGTAGTCAGGGGGCGAAATACGGTGGCCCGTCTGGTGGGTCCCCGCTGTTAGGTGGAGGAATAATTATTTTGCACGTAATAAGGAGGCACTTCCTTGCTGCGACCGTGGACCCAGTTGTCAGCCTCTCCACGTACAGTCCACGTCCGATGGAAGTCGTTCCTTAACCACGTTGACCACGCCGCACCGAGAGCACCAGGGCGGTGGACGACGGCGAGGCCTAGGAAGGGGACGGCGGGGAGCCGGGGAAGATGCGGCAGTGGAATCCCGCACGCGCGCGGAGAGGAGTACGAGGGTTCACTAGTTCGGCTGCGGTGTGAGGCTGCCGTCGCCGCAGGGCCTGGCCAGCGGTGGGAATAGTAGGGGGCGGTGAGGCCTCCGTAGCAGCACCACCGGCCACGGGAGGCAGGAGCATGCGGCACGACCGGCGCTACTTTGGGCGGCTGGAGAAAGAAGACCAGAGATTGAAGAAGCACTACGGCCGTTGGATGGACATCGTACGGTCACTGGAGTTAGAATCGTTCATATTGACTAAGTTGACAAAGCCTTTCGTCCCCCTCAACTTAGTAGGCCCACAAGTCAGCCTCCCACCAAGGTGGGTCCCAGCTAGCCGGGGGAGTATTCATTTTTTTTGTGCGTAATAAGGAGGCACTTCCGATGGGTCCGAGCTGACAGCGGGGGGAACGTTTGGACTGTACGAGGCCTCGCCGTCGCCGGAGAATAACAGCAGGTGTGGGTTAGTTGAGGGATGGCTAGGCCAACGATGGGAGTACAGTGGGGCGGTGAGGCCTGCGCGGCAGCAGAGCCGGCCGCGTTGAGGAGGGAGCAGGCAGTCCCGCCGGCGCCTGTTTGAGCGGCTGGAATAGGAAGAGCAGAGATTGAAGAAGCACGACGGCCGTTGGATGGCCATCCAACAGTCACTACTTGTGCGTCAACCTTTTTCTTAGGAAAGCCTCAAATCTGTGAGAAATAGCATACAGCCCATCTGCCATTATTTCTAATAATTTACAGCCCATTTGCTAATTATTAAGGTTTTTTTTGGAGCCCATATTCTTTTTGTTAGCATTACAACCCATATTGTGGCCACGGTTAAAAAAGCATGCAAAATTTTGCATATTTCAGTGCGGTCCGAACTATTTTTAATCCCGAAATTTTGACTCACATTCAAACTGATTTTAAAAATAAATGTATATCAATATAAAATCCAACAAATTCTCCATGCATAAAAATTAATGTAATTTCAAATCTCGAAATGAAAAAAAGATATTTAAAACTAATTCCCGGTTTGATGTGTTTCAAAAATATACAACCCATTTCTCATTACTGATGGGCCATTTTCTCGGCCAGCCGAATGAAAGCTCTCCTCCTCGTCTTGAAAGATTTGCAGCCCAACAGGCCTGACAAAGTTTCTTACTATGCAAATCACAAAAAAACTGGGCTGTGGCCGTCGACCCAGCTGTCAGCCTCTCCACGTACAGTACTCTTCCGATGGAATGTCGTTGACCACGTTGACCACGCCGCGGCGAGACCACCAAGGCGGTGGACGACGGCGAGGCCTAGGAAGGGGACGATGCAGAGCCGGGGAAGACACGGCAGTGGATGCCCACGCGGAGAGGAGTACGAGGGTTCACTGGTTCGGCTGCGGTGTGAGGCTGCCGTTGCTGCAGGGCCTGGCTAGCGGTGGGAGTAGTAGGGGGCGATGAGGCCTCATCGGCAGCACAGCTGGCCACTGGAGGCAGGAGCAAGCGGTCTCCCCGGCGCTGGTTTGGGCGGCTGGTGCAAGAAGAGCAGCGATTGAAGAAGCAGCAGGACCGTTCGATTAAAATCCAATGGTTACTGCTGCTAGAATCGTTTGTTGACTAAATTGACAAGCCCTGCGTATGCGTCAACTTAGTAGGCCCACAGGTCAGCCTCCCAACCGGTGCGCCCCAGATGTCAGTGGGCGGAATCATTTTTTCGCGTAATAAGGATGCAGTTGATTGCGTGCGGCCAGGTCAGCGGAGGGAGTAGGGTGGGCCGGGGAAGCCTGCGCGGCATCACAGCGGGCCACAAGAGGAGGGAGCAGGCAGTCCCGCCGGCGCTAGTTTAGGCAGCTGGATTAGGAAGATCAGAGATTAAAGAAGCATGTCGGCCGTTGGATGGACATCCAACACTAACTGCTGCTAGAATCGTGTGTTCACTGACAAAGCCTTTCGTAAACAATTCAGCCTCGAAATCCGTGGCGTGTACAACCCATTTGCTATTATTTTTATATTTATTACTCAATTTCTAATTCATATGGAATTTATTGCAGCCCATTTTCCATTTTTAGAATTGCTGGCCATTTTCTGGTCAGTACCGGGGTCAAAAAATTAACTAAATATGTGGGAAATTTTGAAAATTCGCAAATTTTTGCTGGGGAACAAAATATTCTTAATCCAAAAATTAATAGCCATAGTAAAACAAATTTAAAAATAAATTAGTACTATGTCATGTTAAATCCAATGAAATATGTATAAGATCTCAGTGAAGAACAAAAACAAAAAAAGAAACTTATATCCCATTTGCTATAAAATTTTTGGAATTTTCAACCCCTTTTGATATTACTTTTAACACACATTGACCATACTCCTAAGCCAGGCCGGAATCCATCCCTCCTCGTCTTGAAAGATTTGCAGCCCAGTAATTCGGAGAAAACAAATAGGCCTAGCTTGGGTATTCTTCAAAAAGAAATACTAGGCTGCTATTTTCCCAAAGAACTGGTGCATGAGCATTTAGCTTTATTTATTTAATTATTTACTTATTTATGTTTAGGGGACCATGAGCATGTACCTGGGTCTAATTCATGTGAGAGCCTCCCTTCCAGTTAGTTATGGGCTTCTCTATTGGGCCTTCATCAGTGGGCTGCATGTTATCAACAAGTGGAAAATGTGTTCCGAGTTTCAAAAAAATGTGTTTCGTATGATAAATAGTATGCGCTATGTACGGTACGGGGCAGTAAAGGATTGAACCGTCCAACGACTTCCAAAACATTGTGTTTGTGTTCTAAAAACACATTTATTCAACCAACAGACAAAATATACTACTGATTGTACATTGAAAACAACAGCAGCAGCAAACAGACGAAATATACTACTGATTGTACACGTCCGCTTAGTAGGCCCACAAGTCAGTCACCAATCTGACGGGTCGCGGCTGTCAACGGGATGAATAACTTTTTTCGCAAAACAAGGAGGCACTTCCTTCCGTGCGAAGATACAGCCGGTGGGTCCCAGCTGTCAGGTGGAGGAAACATTTTTTCAGCTTAATAAGGAGGAACTTTCCTTGCGTGCGACCATGGACCTCGTGGGTCCCAGCCGTCAGGCTCTCCACATAAAGTCCTCTTCCGATGACTCTCGTTTGTTGACCAGGCCGCACCGAACGCAGTGAGGCGGTGGACGACGAAGAGGCCTCGGACGGGAACGACTCGGAGATGGGAAAATGCGGCAGTGGAGTCGCAGATTGAGAGGAGGAGAAGGGTTATAACTGGTTCTGTTGCGGCGTGGGGCTGTAGTCTGTGGAGAATAACAGGAGGTGTCGAGGGGTGGAGGGATAGCCTGGCCGGCAGTGGGGTAGGGCTTCGCAGCGATGCGTGCTAAGCAGAGCCGCTAGCCACCGGAGGCCGGACCAGGCGGTCCCGGCGACGCTGGAGGAAGAAGACGAGAGATTGAAGGTGCATGTCGGCCGTTGGATATAAATCCAATGGTTGTGGATGACACAATCATTTGTTGACCAAGTTGACAACGCCCTGCGTAGGCTTCGACCTATTGGCCCACATGTCAGCCTGCAAAAATGTGGCATATATTTAACCCATGTTTTCTAGAATGTACAGTCCATTTGCTGGGCTGGGTGAACAAAAAAACTCGCGTCAATCAGGCCCATTTATATTTTCTAAGAAATCCCAGCCCATTTGCACTTCCTTGAAATACATGTATTAGGTGGGCTTGTTATATATATGTATAATGTTATGTTAGAAGGAGCAATTAATATCAAAGAATAAACCGGAGAGGCACATTATATATATAATTAAGAAATTAGCGAGTTATTGGTCAAAATAAAAATGACCAGGATTTTCCTTGCGTGTGAGTCAAAAACAACCAGGATTTTCCTTGCATGTGAGTCAAAAACAACCAGGATTTTCCTTGCCAACTTTCGTTAAACATTTACTTTTATAAGTTGGGATGTTTTTATAATGTATATATAAGTCTCTATAAAATATACGATAATTGTAATAATATATATATATAATGTGGTTAGAAGGGAAAACATAAATTGGACACGACATTACTTTTATAAGAGACCTGCGTTTTATACCCCACAGTACGCATAGTAACAAGTTCACACACAAATACAACAGAAAAGGTAAACATTCATATCAAACTCAAGTTCACAGGACACGTTCATATCCATAGCCAACATTCACAATAAACAACTCAAAAGATTCATATATACACAAGCTCAGCATATCTATGAATCCTAATGATTGATAGATCACACGACAATATTCATACATAATTTACAAAAAGATTCAGATATACACATGTTCAGTATGTTTATGCATCCAAATGATTGAGATCACAGCCAATATGATCCATGGACGAACTTTAATTACCTAAGGTACAGACTGGTAAATAGTGTTCAATGGAGGTACTTCTTGCTAAAATTAGTTCTTGTACGAGTAAACTTTCGAGTACATAAGAGGCAGCACAGACAATCTGAACTTTGCTTGTAGGTTTATCCTCAAATAGTGGTCTCGTGCCGAGGGAGGTTTGAGCAACTTGGCCACTACTTTCATCCAACCAGTTTACTGGCTCATCTTGGTCCTGTATCTCACCAAAATTCTACATTGCAGACGAGAAAGGAGGCGGTTGAGAAAATGAACCACCCAAATTTTTTGTATAGTTCAACTGAAATGGAGCATCCTTGGCGTGCAGACTTATTAAGTGCCAGATGAATATACGCGTCAACCAACTTGTCTGGAATCTTTAGTCTCCATGCCATATAGTTCGCTGCCATATATGCCGATAACCAAAACGCACAAGTTGGGACCAAAGACTGGACTGCGTTTTTCTGGGCTATGCACCAAGCAATATTTTTGGCGTTACTCTCCTAATACTTGGAGTTTGACAATTGGTCTACGCCGGTTGATACTCGAATGAATATAGGGACTTCTTGTCAACATCGTCCGTGATAGCCCTTTCATAAAAGGGTCTGCCAGATTCTTAGCCGTCTGGATATAATCCAACGCTATTACTCCGGAGTTTCTTGATTTTCTGACAGATTTTAATCTTCTTACGTGCTTTGTGGATTTCATGTTGTCCTTTGAACTCTTAGCCTTGACAATTGGTTAAGGCCGGTTGATACTCGAATGAATATAGGCACTTCTTGTCAACATCGATGCTTGTCTGAGTGAACTTTGGAGTACATAGCAGCAGCATAAGTACCTGTCCATCTGATCATTTTGTGCAGTTCTACTGAAATCACCCGATGTAATGATTTACCTGCGAGTTCAGGCTCCAAATTACTCCTCTATGAAATCGTCAAACAGTAGCACAATACCAAATTACCAATACATATGACAGGCACAATAATCAGGATAAAGACCAGTACCAACCTGTGTCAGGTAGCATATCAATTACTATTTCCTTTGATTGGAGGCCGAGATAAGCCAAGCGACTGACAGCAAAGGAAGAAAGCATGCGGAGTTTAGCGACTGACAGCAAAGGACGGAAGCTGTCGAGGCAATGAAGCACCCAAAGTTTTTGTGCAGTTCCACCAAAATCGAGCATCTCTGTTGGCACATATATTGAGACGGTGAGATTACTGTAATAGTGGGACTAGTTTATGAAACATACACTAACAAATAAAAGCACCCTCATTATCTTAATGGGTAAAGTTAGCAACATAGTAGTCTTGCTTAAAGAGAGGTATTAGTTTATTTAATCAGTGCCAATTAGCTCAACTCAACACTCAAAGCATTGCCATTTATCATAGGTTGCAAAACTTTAACGTGCAAAGATAAAGGATTTTCTCATGACAGTAGCACGATACAAATAGAGATGACAGCAAACTAATATGGATGAAGGCCTTAGGCCCGTACCAACCTGAGAAAAAAAAGCTTATTCATGTAGTCCCATAAGAGATGATAAAGCACTCACTGGAATCACACAATAGTATATATTTTTGGGCACTTCAAATGTATGGTTGAAATCACTCTTGTTTACCAGTGCTGAGATTATATCAAAAGATTATCAAGAACTTCCAGCAGAGTTAAAGCACTGGCTGGGATACAGTTCATTGTATTGTCTTGTGTAGTTCCATTTAATGTATGATTGGCACAACATGATCCCTGTTTGCACAAGTGGGAACAAGGTGAAACCTTCATTAGCTTAGTGAGAAAGGATAGGAAGACATTAGCATATTACTCAACCAGTAGCATCAAATTCATGATGGACAATACGCAAAACATTGCCTCATTGAACCAATGGCAATAAATTGACATGCTAAAGAATAGCACTATTATGTCATGACACTAATAATATTCCCTCCCTGCTCCACCACATGATTCACCTCCATAGACAAACATACACACACATACATGATTCAGCATAGGGTCCTACTAAAGATTTGTTTAACTCCAACAGGAAAATTAGGCAGTAATAAATTAGTGGTACCTAAGTACTCCTAATTAATTAAGTGAGACAGCAGAAGTGGAAGGGCTCCCTGGAGGATCGTCTCATATGTAAGGTAGTCGTTGCGGGAGCCCTTGAATGGCCTCGACTGAGGCCTCTGGCTTCAGCAAGATCGCCTTGGCATTGTTTATTCTTCTTATTCTTCCTCTTCATGCTCTGTTTCTCTTTCTCCTCACCAGTTGGTGAAACCAAGTACATGATTGGCCTTGTAATTCAGAATTGGTTTTGTCAGTGAGGGAGTACAAGTGTACTAGTAAAAAACAACATTATTTTCTCATGGCAGTTAGAAAATAGAGATGAACACATGCATTAAATATCATTCTTACCTAAAGGAAGGTTATGGCGCCAATACGGATGATGAGGATTGGAACATAGATCTCCCTTTGTGCAGTTCCACTAGAATGAACCAACTATTCCATTCTGACATTCCAGTTAAACAGCACAAAAGTCACTTCTTTTAAGAAGAGTTTTGTGCAGTGCACCAAAAGGTCACAACAGCAACCAGGTGAATTGGATATCCCTGTTTGCACAAAAAGGCACAGAGGAAACAGTCAGAGTCTCAAACAATTACAGGCAAAAACATTTGGCTAAACTTGTCATGGCTTATAACAGTGGCATGGCTTCATTTTTACCAGGGACATTAGATTAAGAACAGCTAAGGCTGCGTTCGGTTCACATGTTTGGTGCAGGATTTTCGTAGGAACATATTCCTACGGTATTCTTTCCCTTCCAACCGTTCGAAACACGGGAAAGGTGAATAGTGTTTCATAGGAAAGCTGGTCTGGTAGTACTGATTCCATAGGATTAGAAACATCCACGCGCTGCTCATTTTTTGGGCGGAAGCTCGAGGCAGACGCTTGCTGCCATGCGTTAGACAGGTTGTTGTGTTGTGTTGCCGGAATAAAAAAAATCAACATATGTGTGGTACGTGAGGTGAGGATAAGAGTACTCACTGTGCAACTGAATAAAAAAATAGCATCTCATACTGCCAAGCATGCTACTCTAAAAAAACAAATATGTACATTTCGTAGTCCATCCGAACACATTCTCTTGAGAGTTTCCTCCGGTTCGCTGTTCCATAGTTTTATACCTACATTCCTTTCGTATTCCTATATTTTCATCAAGACCTATGTTTTCTGCCCCTTTATTCCGAACGGATCCTAAATATTTGGTATAAGGGCATGGGATAGTGGGTGCACCAGCAGTCCAGCACCATGTACGTAAACACGGGCATAAAGTGGTGATTCATAGTTTGTTGCCCCGAGAAACAAGCATCCAAGAAACATATCTGGGTTGGTCCCATTTTTGTTCACGCTAGCCACCTACTCCTATGTGTGGATAGCAAATCTAGTCCTGGTCATACCACTGTGTACAACGTTACCCCTGTATTTCCCTTTTCGACCAAGAGACCGGTTGGATGACCAGTCTGTACTACTTTCACCCCCTTTCCTTCCTGTTTGTACCAAGTCCGATGTACATAATAAATTCCCCCACCCCCACTTTATTTCTTGTTTGAACCAAGTAGTACAAGATTCGACTCCATGAAGTAGCTTTACCTCTAACAATAGAAGAAAAAAAATATGTGACGTTGGACCATCCGATCGAGAGGGGCTGAGAGGTAGAAAATGATGCGCATGCAGCGACATAGTGAGCTGGGGAAGTAGAGCTAAGGAGGTTTCAAACAAAGATATACCTGAAGGTCATCGGGATGTGGATAGGTGGGCGGCGGGAGGCCGGATCCGCCCACAGGCAACGACGAAGGGATCGGAGGACCTCCCGCGCCGGCGCTCAGCCAGAGATAACGGTGCGGCCGGCAGTGGGTCTCCTCCCTTGCTGTCGATGACGGCCTAAACGCTGCCCCTCCTCCCCTTCATCGGCGGAGGGGGATACGTCCGGATCTGTAACCAGCGGTGAGGATAGAAAGCCAGTGTTTTTTGAAAGGAGAAAGACAATGTTACTACCCCTATCTTGTTTAGATCTGGAGAGGATGAGAGTGTGTGAATGGAGCAACCCTAGCAAGCAAGCGCGGAGGCTCCGGCCTATATATACGTAGTGAGCAACCCTAGCAAGCAAGCAACCCCTATCTTCATCAGCTCGTACAAGACCGAGAAATTTGATTACTACAACGCCCTCTCCCTCGCGGACTGCTCCGGTGCCTTAACTGCACCTGCCTTTGGCTGCATGATAGGAGGGCCAACCACCTGTTGGGCCCACCTGTCATAGATGCAAAAGGCAAGAGCGGTAAGTAGAAGCTTTCGCTACACGCTATCCCTCCCGCACGAGGTGGACGGACATGCAGCAGTGGATTCGATACTGTAGAAGTAGGAGTAACATCATTGTTCGTCTTCTCAAAGAGGCGAAGAGCCAAGCGCAACCCGAACGTGGCAATTGCGAACGCTCGCGTGGTGCGGTTCCTTGGAGTACTAGCCAGGCTCTTGCATGAGACAAAATTGCTATTGTTTAACAATTAAACTCCATTATCCATTGGTTGATACTCATTCTACATAGGTCCACGTGCTTAGCACCGTTTCCTCCTGGGGTCACCAATGTTTATTTGCTAATTAATAGCATTGCATGCAATGAACTAGCCATTGCAAGTCATTAAAAGCATGCACACCTCTCATCTCTTATTGGTTGATATGTCAAGGAACAAGAAACAAGGTAGAAGTTAATGCACCGCGCCTAAGTGTTTTGGGACTACGTATTTGGTTTTCATAAGATGACTTACACATCTAGACGGAGGGAGTAGTATAGCCCTATAAACCGGAAAGGAGTATTTGCCATTCTAGAGATTTCAACAAGTGACTAGACTACACCGTGTGCAGTACTCCCTCCCTTCCGGTTTATAGGGCTAAAATCTCAAATCTCATGAACCAAGGCATTTTGCGATTGGAGAAATGTATCTCGTACTTTACAAAACTACCCTAATTAAACTCATGCATTAATTACGTAGTTCTCTTGTTTTCCTCTCCGCCTTGGTCGCGGTGCACAATATTGAGCACCCCTACTCCCTCCTTTCCGGTTTATAGGGCTTATCTCAAAATCTTAGTTTTTTCATTTTATAAGGCTCAATTTGGTTGTTCCCCATCACAAGTTCAGATTCCAAGGTGCATTAAATAATTGCATGCAGGTATTAAGTGAAAATTGACCAATGCATGTACTTTATGCATGCATGCATTGCAATTAATACATTGGTAAACATACATTTTTGAAGAAAACAAGAGCATTAATTGGGTGCTTTTGCAAATTACAAAAAGGATTCCACCACTCACCATCTACCTTGGTTGGTGAAATTTTTGAATTGAGCCCTATAAACCGGAAAGGAGGGAGTATATGACTAGCCGCTCTATCTACATGCGGGACATTTCAAAGCATCCAGGCCCGCGTGCCATCCACCAAATCACAGCGAGGTGCTACAGTCGAGACTCACATGTCACCCCGGTGTGGCCGTCATGACCCGTCATATCACAAAATGCACACCTTTACCAGCAGTGGTAAGGTGGCCTCCAAGTTGAACTGGACGAAGCAACCATCATTTCACTGGAACGCTCGTTCAAGCCCTTTCTTCCCTTTCTTGAAGAAAACCTCACTCCAGGCTACTCACTTCTCCCATTTTTCTTCTGTGCCAATGAAGGAAAGGTGGGCTGAGGGAGTCCTGGATTAGGGGGTGTTCGGATAGCCGGACTATACCTTCAGCCGGACTCCAGGACCATGAAGATACAAGATTGAAGACTTCGTCCCGTGTCCGGAAGGATCTTTCCTTGGCGTGGAAGGCAACTAGGCGTGCGGATATTCAAGATCTCCTACCATTGTAACCGACTCTGTGTAACCCTAACCCTATCCGTTGTCTATATAAACCGGAGGGTTGTAGTCCGTAGGACAACCATCATCATACACAATCATACCATAGTCTAGCTTCTAGGGTTTAGCCTCCTTGGTCTCGTGGTAGATCTACTCTTGTACTACCCATATCATCAATATTAATCTAGCAGGAGTAGGGTTTTACCTCCATCGAGAGGGCCCGAACGTGGGTAAAATAAAGTGTCCCTTGTCTCCTGTTACCATCCGACCTTGACGCACAGTTCGGGACCCCCTACCCGAGATCCGCCGGTTTTGACACCGACATTGGTGCTTTCATTGAGAGTTCCCTGTGTCGTCACTTTTAGGCCCGATGGCTCCTTTGATCATCAACAACGATGAGGTCCAGGGTGAGACTTTCCTCCCCGGACAAATCTTCGTCTTCGGCAGCTTCTCTCTGCGGGCCAATTCGCTTGGTCGTCTGGAGCAGATCAAAAGCTACGCCCCTGGCCATCAAGTCAGGTTTGGAAGCTTAAACTACACGGCAGATATCCGCAGAGACTTGATCTTCGACGGGTTCGAGCCACAGCCAAGCGCGCCGCACTACCTCGAGGGGCATGATATAGCTCTGCCTCCGAATAGTGCCCTGGAGGCCGCACACGCACCGGCCCCAATCCTCGACTCGGAGCCCGCTGAGTTCTTTGAGGATGAACGGTTGGACGTCACCTCGGGGGCTGTGATCTTGAAGGCGATCGAGCCAAACGCCAGCCCCGTACTCCGCACGGCCCATGACTCCAAGGAGTCGGATTCTTCTCCAAACTCCGGGCCTCCCGTGCCCCTGCCGATCGAATCCGATTGGGCGCCTATAATGGAGTTCACCACCGCGGACATCTTTCAGCACTCACCTTTGGGTGATATCCTGAATTCTCTCAAGTCTCTCTCTATCAGGAGAGCCCAGGCCGTACTATGGTCTGAGAGGTTGGGATTTGGACGACAAAGAAATTCAAAGCCCACCCACCACCCACTTAATAGCCACTGTCGATGATTTAACCGACATACTTGACTTCGGCTCCGAAGACTTCGACGGTATGGACGACGAAGGAGGAGACGAACAAGAACCAGCACCTATAGGGCGCTGGACCGCCACCTCGTCATATGACATATATATGGTGGACGCTCCAAAGGATGGAGATGGCGATGGAACAGCGGAGGATGACACCTCGAAAAAACAGCCAAAACGCCGGCGTCAACGGCGCCGCTCTAAATCCTGCCACAGCAGAAACGGTGATTCCGGCACGGGAGATAATACTACCCCGGATAGCGCCGAAGAACACCAAATCCATCAAGATTCGGCACAGGAAGATGGAGAAACCAGCCCTCATGAGAGAGCGGCAGAGCAAGAGGTTGAGGATGATAACTACATGCCTCCCTCCGAAGACGAGGCAAGCCTCGACGACGACGAATTCGTCGTACCATCAGAACCCGCCGAACAAGAGCGTTTTAAATGCAGGCTTCTAGCCACGGCGAATAGCCTAAAGAAAAAGCAGCAACAGCTTAGAGATGATCAAGATTTGCTAGCTGACAGATGGACTGAGGTCCTTGCGGCCGAAGAGTATGAACTCGAGCGCCCCTCCAAAAATTATCCTAAGCGCAGGCCGCTACCCCAATCAGAGGGGGAAACACCTACATTACCAATGCATGACATGGCAGACCGGCCACCTCGCGGCCGCGACAGAGAGGCCTGTCGAACCTCTAAACAAGCCATGCCCCGGTGCCGCTCAACTAAGGCACGGGAAAATGATCCAGACCTGCGAGACGTACTAGAGGATAAAGCAAGGCAAACAAGATCGATCTATGGATCGCGCAGACGCCCGACGACACGTGATGATCTTCACTCCGGACACAATAAATCCGGTCGGGCCGAACACAACAGGCATAGCTCTTCCGAGCTGCGTCGTGACATAGCCCAGTACAGGGGCGCCGCACACCCACTATGCTTCACATATGAAGTAATGGATCATAAAATCCCAGAGGGTTTCAAACCCGTCAACATCGAGTCGTACGATGGTACGACAGATCCGGCAGTATGGATTGAGGATTATCTCCTTCACATCCACATGGCATGTGGCGATGATCTACACGCCATCAAATATCTCCCCCTTAAGCTCAAAGGACCAGCCCGGCACTGGCTTAACAGCCTACTAGTGGACTCAATCGGTTCTTGGGAAGACCTGGAAGCCGCATTCCTCGACAACTTCCAGGGGACCTATGTGCGGCCACCGGACGCCGACGACCTAAGCCACATAATTCAGCATCCAGAAGAATCGGCCAGGCAATTCTGGACACGATTCCTAACAAAGAAAAATCAGATAGTCGATTGTCCGGACGCAGAGGCCCTAGCAGCCTTCAAACATAACATCCGCGACGAGTGGCTTGCCCGGCACCTGGGACAGGAAAAGCCGAAATCTATGGCAGCCCTCACGACACTCATGACCCGCTTTTGCGTGGGCGAAGATAGCTGGCTAGCTCACAGCAACAACTTATCGAAGAACCCTGGTAATTCGGATACCAAGGACAAAAGTGGCAGGACACGTCGAAATAAGCAAAAACGCCGCGTTAGCAGCGACAGCAATGAGGATACGGCAGTAAATGCCGGATTTAGAGGCTATAAATCCAGTCAGCGGAAAAAGCCATTTAAAAAGAATACCCAGGGCCCGTCCAGTTTGGACCGGATACTCGACCGCTCGTGCCAGATTCATGGCACCCCCAAAAGGCCAGCCAATCACACCAACAGAAATTGTTGGGTGTTCTAGCAGGCAGGCAAGTTAAGAGCCGAACACAAAGACAAGGGGCTGCATAGCGACGTCGAGGAGGAGCCCAGGCCGCCGAATAACAATGGACAAAAGGGGTTTCCCCCACAAGTGCGGACGGTGAACATGATATACGCGACCCACATTCCCAAGGGGGAGCGGAAGCGTGCGCTACGGGACATATACGCAATGGAGCCAGTCGCCCCAAAGTTCAACCCATGGTCCTCCTGCCCGATCACTTTTGATCAAAGGGACCACCCCACTAGCATCCGTCATGGCAGTTTTGCCGCATTGGTTCTTGACCCAATCATTGACAGATTTCATCTCACAAGAGTCCTCATGGACGGCGGCAGTAGCCTGAACCTGCTTTATCAGGATACAATGCGGAAAATGGGCATAGATCCATCAAGGATCAAGCCCACAAAGACGACCTTTAAAGGCATCATACCAGGTGTAGAGGCCAATTGCACAGGCTCTGTAACACTTGATGTGGTCTTCGGATCTCCGGATAACTTCTGAAGCGAAGAGTTAATCTTCGATATAGTCCCGTTCCGCAGTGGCTATCACGCCCTGCTCGGACGAACCGCATTCGCTAAATTCAATGCGGTGCCGCACTACGCATATCTCAAGCTCAAGATGCCAGGCCCTCGAGGAGTAATTACGGTCAACGGAAACACTGAACGCTCCCTCCGTACGGAGGAGCACACGGCGGCCCTCGCAGCGAAAGTACAAAGCAGCCTTTCAAGGCAACTCTCCAGTCCGGCCGTTAAAAAGCCGGACAATGCAAAGCGCGCCCGGAGTAACCTGCAACAAGACCACCTGGCACGTTTGGAGCAAGCGTAGCAATACAGCCCCAACCCCAGCCATCGCAACATAGCGGAACTAGTACCTCGAGTACACAATTACGCCCTCAAAATTCCATGGGCGCAGGGGGAGGGGCACATTAACGGCATGCTTACAATACGGCATCAAACGTACTAGGGGCTGCCGGATTTTTTTACTTTCAGGACTCCACACTGTGGATAACCTGTTCGGCTTTGCTGCCGCACAGACGATGCAAGACCCAGGGAAGCAGACAAAGCTACGCCGCATTATGGAACTCTCAGGTGGTCTCTATTTCGAGCGATATATCTGTTTCTAAATTCCGCGGCCTGCGCCTCGTCAGGACATGTTAAATAGTCTAATATCTTTTTTGCTTATCGCACTACTTGTATCGTTCGGCTTTGATAAATAGCCTCTCTATAAACAATGCATAGCTTTTCGCCTATTTTTTGCGTTGTCCTCTTTTAATATATATGTTCATTAAATAAACATGATCGCAACCGTACACCATGGTACGGAAAAACACGCCAGGGGCTTCATTACCCTTCTATCTGGTGTGAGAAGTCCGTACACTTTCACAAGTGCGGCACCCCGAACTTATAGCACTATATGCATCGGCTCCGAATCATGATTTTGGTCACATGTTGGGTTTGCCCGGCTCCTATGTTTTGGTGCCTTACGTTCCGCTATATCGGCTAAGGTAGCACTAGGAGAACCACTGCGATTGTGCCCAAGTTCAGCTGGGTTAAGCACCTCAGTGGAGAAAGCTAAAACAGACTGTCATGATAAGGCGTGAGACCGGTCGCTGTTCGAGAGGTTTTTCGAGTCCTTAAAGACTTATGCTGCTTCGAGCGAGGAGCTGGCTATGTCCGGCCAAAGGCGTGGATAGCGCCCCGAATTCGGCCTTCCGAACTAGGGGCTTCGCCGAAATTTAAAATTATAACGTTCTATGGCTAAGTGAGAGTGTTCAAGCATTATAGTCTGATTGCCTGGTTCGTTGTGTTGAGCGCCTCCCTCGAAGGACCCAACTATGGGCAAAGAGCCCTCAGGTTTATCCCGAACACCCCAGCACTAGTGGCATGGGGGCAGAAGCCGACGACTGGCCATCTCTCAATTTTTGATAAACGGCCGCACAGAAAATAATATTTTAAATTCAATAAGCATTGCTTAGCGCATATGAACAAGTTTTCAGCGCACAGGATACAAACGAGCGAGTTCATTCAAATACTACATCTTTAGTACATTCATCCGCGACAAGGCAGGCTCTGGCAAGAACTTCCTTGTAGTAGTTCTCGGGCTTGCGATGCTCCTTCCCCGGCGGCGGCCCGTCCTTCACCAGCTTCTCTCTGTCCAGCTTACCCTTACACGGGCAAGGGCCCTCCGGGCACCTTCAATGCAGGCGGAGCGCTTGATGACCTCAAGCCGTGGACAGGCCTCCACCAGCCGCCGCACTAGCCCGAAATAGCTCCCAAGCAGGGCCTCTCCAGGCCACAGCCGAACTAATAAGCCCTTCATGGCCTGTTCGGCCGCCTTGTGGAGCTCGACCAGCTGTTTCAACTAATCGCCCAAAGGCACAGGGTGTCCGGCCTCAGAATACTGAGACCAGGACACACTCTCCGTCGAGCTGCCCTCTTCAGCTCGGTAGAACGCGGCGGCGTCGGATACGCTGCGGGGAAGATCGGCGAACGCCCCTGGAGAACTCCGGATTCGGGTAAGTGACAAGTAGTTTACTTTTATATTCCTACTTTGCATTAAGAATGCCTTACCCGTTGCTATATTTTTCACCTCCTCCAACTCTTGGAGGGCCTTTTGGGCTTCGGCCTTGGCACTCTTGGCGGTCTCAAGGGCCGACGCGAGCTCGGATGCTTGCGCTTTTGACTCAAGCTCCAAACTCTCATGTTTTTTCATGAGAGCTTGCAGCTCTTGCTGCACCTCGCTGACCTGAACCCCAAGCCTTTCTCGCTCGGCGCGCTCCTCGGCCGTTTTCTTTCCGGCCTCAGCTAGCGCCTGCTTTAGGGTTGCCACCTCGGTTGTGGCCCCTACAATAAGCAGTACAATCCTGTTATTTCTTTCTGCAATCAAGCCTTTCTATAGGCACCTTTTTTCTTACTTTTTAGGGTATTTCTTACCTTCTTTCTCCTCGAGCTGCCGTTTGGCAAGGCCGAGCTCTTGCTCGGTCCGCCCGAGGTCCTTTTTAAGGACATCCACCTGCGTAGTCAGTGCGGCGGTGGACAGCAGTGAAGCCTGCATACGCATATTTGACTTTTTGTTGTTAGACTCCTGCGAAAATTACTAGATCCTCTATTCGGCTTTTCTTTCCGAACACCGAACAGAGCATCAGCGGCTACTATCTATGTGGTAATAATTTGACATATTTTTACTTACCTCGAAGCCTGTTAGAAGGCTAGCGCAAGCTTCAGTCAGTCCGCTCTTGGCGGACTGAACCCTTCGGATCACCGTACTCATAACAGTACGGTGATCCTCGTCGATGGCGGCGCCCTCAAGCACCTCCAGCAGATTGTCCGGCGCCTCTGGTTGGACGGAGGTCGCCGGCTCGGATGGCTTACTCCTCTCGGAAGGAGTTCGCCCACCATGGACCAGGACTGTCGAGTCCGGCGCGGTGTCCTGCACAAAACCGGACTTGGAGCCCTGGGGGGTTTCATCCCCTTTACTCCTGGGGTCCGGAGGATTGCCTTGCGGCTCCTCCAGGACTATCTCCTCCTGCCCTGGAGCTTGGTGGGACGCCGCTTCGGCGTCGTCCGCCTTGCAGGGGGAGACAGCGGGCGGAACAGAGTTCACGTCCGACGAATCCAGGGAGCCGCTCGACGAATCGTCGAGTTCGGCCCGGGGCGGGCTGCATAAATTACGAGCGACATTAGGGAAAGCCGCGCATTAAAGGAATATCATGAGTCACTCTGGTATATAAATACTTATGACTTCGCCGGACGCTTGGTTCTGTCCGGCCACTCCTCTCCGCCCTCTTCGGCGTCGTGGGAGTAGTCCGGCGGAGGGGTCTTCCTTTCCCTCGACCCCTCGGCCTCCCCCGTTGGGGTGGCCTTCTTCTTCTTTTCTCCCCTCGCTAGGGGGGAGAGCTTTCTTGTTCCTCCTCCTCGTTTTCACCAAAGGAGAGCGTCGCGGACTCGTCAGATGACGAGTCCGACACCACCATGTTGCGGGAACTCTTTCGAGTCCCGGTGGTTTTCTTCTTCTTGGCCTTCTTCTCCGGCACCACATAAGGTGCCGGAGCCAGCAGCTTCACTAAGAGAGCTGGGGTTGGGTCTTCGGGCAGGGGAGCCGGACAGTTAATTGGTACGGATATAGCCTGCCAAGCCTGTCAAAGGTAAAGGGAGTTTAGATCCCGCATAGAGTTAATCTATGAAGAAGAGCTTAACAAACCTGTCAAAGGTATAGATAGCTCACCTCGCTGGCATGATGCTGCGAGCTGTATCCGCGGTCCTCGGAAGCGGATGTGGGGGACTCGGCGCCTTTGGTCAGCACCTTCTAGACGTCTTCATACGTCGTGTCGAAGAGCCTACTGAGGGTTTGGTGCTGCGCCGGGTCGAATTCCCACAAAGTAAAATCCCGTTGTTGGCACGGGAGGATCCGGCAAACGAGCATGACCTGGATCACATTGATCAGCCGGATTGGCCTGTTCACCAGGGACTGGATGCACGTTTGCAACCCAGTCACCTCTTTCTCGTTACCCCACGACAGGCCCGTCTCTTTCCAGGACATGAGCCGCGTGGGGGGTCCGGATCTGAACTCGGGGGCTGCGACCCATTTCGGATCGCGTGGCTCGGTGATGTAAAACCACCCAGCATGCCACCCCTTTAGGGACTCCACATAGGAGCCATCGAACCAGAGGACGTTGGCCATCTTGCCGGCCATAGCGCCTCCGCACTCCGCCTAGGTGCCGGACACCACCTTGGGCTTGACGTTGAAGGTCTTGAGCCAGAGGCCGAAGTGGGGGCGGACGCGGAGAAAAGCCTCACACATGACGATAAACGCCGAGATGTTGAGGGCGAAGTTCGGGGCCAGGTCGTGGAAATCCAGGCCGTAGTAGAACATGAGCCCCCGGACAAATGGGTGAAGTGGAAAGCCCAGTCCGCGGAGGAAGTGGGGAAGAAAAACTACCCTCTCATGGGGCCCTGGGGTAGGAAGAAGCTGCCCCTTCTCAGGAAGCCGATGCGGAATGTCCTTGGACAAGTATCCGGCTTTCCTTAGCTTTTTTACTTGGGCCTCCGTAACGGAGGAGGCCATCCACTTGCCTCCCGCTCCGCACATAGTTGGAGAAGGTTGAGGAAGGAAGAGCGGACTTGGGCGCTGGAGCTTGAGTGCGCGAGAGATGGATTGGCAAAGGAGGAAGAAGGCGTAGGTTAAAAAGGTGGATCCTTATCCCCTTATATGGGCGGATGCGGTTATGCGTCCCCACCTGCCTAATAAAACTCACTTGCCTCCCAAGCGCCGTGGTAAATGGCGCGGTTGCGTTACCCACGTCCGTATTGATGAGAATCCCGTTAAAAGGGGCACACGATCTCTGCTTTGACAAGACGTGCCAAGGAAACTGCCTCGCTAAACACGCTGAGGTGGAACAATGAAAACAATTTATATAAAGAGCTTGGCCGCAGTGTTATGACGCACTGCGGAATACGTCAGCAGATTTGATTTGTGTTAATATTATTCTCTATATGGCAATATGTGGAAACTTATTTTGCGGAGTCGGACACTATTTTTGGTGTTTGTAATCTTCTTGAAGAACTTGGAGGAGGAACCCGCCTTGCAATGCCGAAGACAATCTACGCGCCGGACTCGTCGTCATTGAAGCCTGGTTCAAGGGCTACTGAGGGAGTCCTGGATTAGGGGGTGTTCGGATAGCCGGACTATACCTTCAGCCGGACTCCAGGACCATGAAGATACAAGATTGAAGACTTTGTCCCGTGTCCGGAAGGATCTTTCCTTGGCGTGGAAGGCAAGCTAGGCGTGCGGATATTCAAGATCTCCTACCATTGTAACCGACTCTGTGTAACCCTAACCCTATCCGGTGTCTATATAAACCGGAGGGTTGTAGTCCGTAGGACAACCATCATCATACACAATCATACCATAGGCTAGCTTCTAGGGTTTAGCCTCCTTGATCTCGTAGTAGATCTACTCTTGTACTACCCATATCATCAATATTAATCTAGCAGGAGTAGGGTTTTACCTCCATCGAGAGGGCCCGAACCTGGGTAAAATAAAGTGTCCCTTGTCTCCTGTTACCATCCGACCTTGACGCACAGTTCGGGACCCCCTACCCGAGATCCGCCGGTTTTGACACCGACATGGGCGAATCCATTATGCTGCTATATTTTCATTCCAAGAATCTTCTTTTTGCGAAGCACCGACCGATTCTCACATCCTATTCTTTTCCCGTTTTCATTGCGATTGTGGTTTCCTTTCGATTGCTTTTTGTTTGTCAGTTCATTGATGGATCCTGGAGCACAAGGCAAAGAGTTGTCGGCGGACAACCCACTGGAGACAGCGATCTCCAGGAAGCGAGCACCAACCAACGAGTTGACCATGTTGGCGGGCCAACCCATGGAGACGAAGAACTCCAAGAAACAAGCACTGGCCCAAGAGTTGAGGACGTTGGCGGACGAACTCCTCAAAGAAAGTTGGAAGAACAACAATGGCCCCACCGTGCCTACCCCAGGAACTCTGATTGCCACCTTTGTGAGGCTCAAGACCGAGTTTGAGGAGATAGTCGCCGTTGAGAAGCAGTATTCCCTTGGCAAGGTGATGGCCCCCATTGAGGACGAGGAGATGGCCCCCGGAGGGATGAGATCCCCCGGTGAGCTGCACAAGGTAAAAAATAATGGCTTATTACCATAGTTGTGGTTTTTGATTATTTGCAATGTGCTTGCTAATATGTTAGGGTTGTGCAGGTGCCGGTGGACGTCCTTGATGATTCCGATGTCATGGCCCGTCCTGTTGGCATCGCCCCGGAGATCTATTCCGATGCCGATGTCCATCCTGTGGACATTGCCCTAGAGATCGATTGCGATGTCGCGGTCAGTCCTGCGGACATCGCCCCAGAAATCGATTCCCATGCCGCTGTCCGTGCTGTGGTCATTGCCCAAGAGATCGATGACATGAAATAGTTGGTCGCGCTAATCCTTCAGGGTAGTTTGCATTGCCCTGTGTTTAATTACCAGAATGATGTGTGTTATCAAACCATCTTAGGGCTAGTGCACTGTCTTGTGTGGGCGGATCTTGCTACTTTTGTTTGATAGTGAATCATGTGAACCCTCTCCGAGTTATGGAAACAGATGTATCCTCACCAGCTTTTGATGTAATATATGGCATGATTAGATGTAAGTTTGAACTGTTTATCATATCAGCGGGGCTTGTTTGATGATTCTTGGTGTTAGTAGGCTAGCTACTGTGCGAGCTATAGTACTTGCAAAACACTCACCGAAGAGAAACGTTGGGGCTGATGAGCTCGTGGTACGCTTATACTTAATCCTCGTCCATCGACCAATAGCCCTAGCTCCTAAAATTGTAGGCTTAGCGATCGATGACCTAGGCGGGCTAGTTTAGCCTAGTGGGTTTCGGTGATATGACGTGCAACACAAAATCATAGTAGTGCAGAGACATACCCCCTCTGTTCCAAAATATATGACCTAGGCGGGCTAGTTTGGCCTAGTGGGTTTTAGTGATATGACGTGGTACAGTGTCGTCCAGTCTTTGCATGTGGTAGCAGTATTGCGGGTACAGTAAGTTTTCTTGAAGAAACGGAATTCAACGAAGTCATGATGGTTCCTTCATCCGAACAACATACAGTGGGAAAGGTTGGGCCTGCGATACGACCGGGGTAGACCAGGATAATTTTGTGCATGGTAGGTGGACCAGGATGGTCGACGCCCCACATGTCAGCGAATGAAAGTATTCTTTCCGATATAGAGGACGAGCAACGAGTATTCATTGTTTATTTTTTATGAAAGCTATTGTCTCCACTGTTACGACGGAGGAGTGTGAAACACGGCAGCCCAGTGAACTTGGCATGTGCACCACTCCCTCCTTCCTCATGTAATGCCCAGGTTACAGCTTTTTCTCACTTTCTCTCTATCTATTTCCTCTCAAATGTTTTTTACCTTTTTTTAAGACACAATTATTTTTATGCCTTTTTTTAGAATAATTTTTTATACCTGGGAGCACGTGTAGAGACGGGCTCTTGCAGAGCCCACTCCTTGACTTTCTCAATGCCTCTCTCTCCTCCACATAAGGAGTACTACTTGCTATGCATGCATGCGGCAGGCAGCTGGCGTCTTGAGGGGCCAGAGCGGTGAGAGCGGGCTCCGGAAGCGGTCCGGACTCTTGCATAATTTTGGTTTTTACAGTATTTCTTTCTCCATTGACAGGTAGGCCCGCGTAGATAGATAAAGAACATGAGCTGATGAGGTGCATGCGGACTGTTTGACTAGTCAACCAGACAAATACGGAGCTATACGCTGAGCCAGTGACCGTATAATCACCATATCTCGTATACAATGATCAAAATGAGCTACCAAGACAAGTTCGATGACCGCCGATGCATTTTACTCAGTAATAAATGACCAGGACTAAAGGGGAATCCAAATTTGCTTCGTCTTCTGTCCTTGAGCTCTTGACATACCAATGCACTATACGGTTGTCCGGCCACTCCACCCCAGAACTCTCACCAAGCGTCGTTCATGCCACCGCGCCGCACACTAACCGGTAAGGCAGCGATGGCATCCCGCCGCGCCGAGTTCCTTGCCGCCCACGACCACACACAAAATGGTAGGGAAGCGATGGCATCCCGCCGTGCCGAGTTCATCGCCGCTCGCGACCTCACAACTATGTGGGAGGAATTTGAAGATGCCAAGGCCGAATGGGCGGTAGAGCAAGAGGCGGCCAAAGCCGCACAGAGGGAGCGGAAAAGTCAGAAAGCACTCAAGAAAAGAGAGGCCCGCTGCCGCAAGAAAGAAAAGGATGCACGCGCTGCTGCGGAGAGGTCGGCGGAGATCCAAGCACGATGGGGTGTCGCCGACAAAGCCGGGAAGGAGAACGACAGCGTCTGGCCAGCATGTGAGAAGTAGTAGTACTAGTAGTTAGTGTGTGTGTGTGTGTCTGAGTACGAGCATGTACCAGTACTACTAGTTACTACTGTAGTTTTTAGAGCAAATTACCAGTACATTAGCCTAGACTAAATGGAAAAATTCTTATCCTAAGCATCAAATGGCATCTCTTTCTCTATAGGAATTGAGATGCATGTCATCTCACTTCCTATGATTTTCATATTAATATCCTATGAACGAAAGGGGGCCTCTGTTGTAGTAACTACTGTAGCTAGCAGTACTGCTGGTACAGTAGTTTTCTTCAAGAAGCGGAATTCAACGAAGTCATGATGGTTCCTTCGTCCAAGCAACTTCAAAGTGGGAAGTGGGCATGTGATTTGACGGCTCATTAGTCATTGTTACTGCAGCGCGACGACCTGGGTGACTCCCTTGGAGTTCTGCGTGCATGGCAAGTGGACCAAGATGGTCGACGTCCCCATGTTGGCGAACGGAGTAGTATTCTTTCCGATATCGAGGTATAGTATCACTACTGATTGGTTCGCAAAAAAATAGTATCACTGCCGATTTATAATTATTTTTTATTTCTGATGAATGCTAGTGTTTCAACTCTTACGACGAAGGGTGCAAAACACGGCACGTGTTGGATGTCCCACACGTCAGCGAAAGGAGTGGGACATGAACAGCGTGGTAGAGCCCAGCGTAAAAAAACAGCGTGGTAGAGCGTCTCCACTTCTTCAACTTCTGGGTCAGAGACCACACGTAGTAGTACTTAGTGGTATGAACGATATAAAGTGCGACCTGGAGACAAAGACACGTTTTCCGCAAAAATAAATGGAGACAATGTTGGGGAACGTAGCAGAAATTCAAAATTTTCCTACATGTCACCAAGATCTATCTATGGAGAAACCAGCAACGAGGGAAGGAGAGTGCATCTACATACCCTTGTAGATCGCTAAGCGGAAGCGTTCAAGTGAACGGGGTTGATGGAGTCGTACTCATCGTGATCCAAATCACCGATGACCAAGTGCCGAACGGACGGCACCTCCGCGTTCAACACACGTACAGCCCGGTGACGTCGCCCATGCCTTGATCCAGCAAGGAGAGAGGGAGAGGTTGAGGAAGACTCCGTCCAGCAGCAGCACAACGGCATGGTGGTGGTGGAGGAGCGTGGCAATCCTGCAGGGCTTCGCCAAGCACCGCGGGAGAGGAGGATAGAGAGAAGCAGGGCTGCGCCAAGAGGGAGATCGAATCGCGTGTTGGGCAGCCCCAAAACCTCAAGTATATATAGGGGAAGGGGAGGGGCTGCGCCCCCATATAGGTTTCCCTTCCTAGGGGTGGCGGCAGCCCCAAAACCCATCTAGGGTTGCGGCCAAGGGGGGAGAGGGGGAGGCGCACCAGGGGTGGGCCTTAGGGCCCATCTGCCCTAGGGTTTGCCCCCTTCCCCTCTAGGAGGTGCCTTGGGCCTTGGTGGAGGGGCGCACCAGCCCACCTGGGGCTGGTTCCCTTCCACACTTGGCCCACGCAACCTTCTGGGGCTGGTGGCCCCACTTGGTGGACCCCCGGACACCTCCGGTGGTCCCGGTACACTACCGGTGATGCCCAGAACTCTTCCGGTGGCCAAAACCATACTTCCTATATATAAATCTTTACCTCCGGACCATTCCGGAACTCCTCATGACGTCCGGGATCTCATCCGGGACTCCGAACAACATTCGGTAACCACATACAAACTTCCTTTATAACCCTAGCGTCATCGAACCTTAAGTGTGTAGACCCTACGGGTTCGGGAACCATGTAGACATGACCGAGACGTTCTCTGGTCAATAACCAACAGCGGGATCTGGATACCCATGTTGGTTCCCACATATTCCACGATGATCTCATCGGATGAACCACGATGTCGAGGATTCGATCAATCCCGTATACAATTCCATTTGTCTAGCGGTATTGTACTTGCCCGAGATTCGATCGTCGGTATCCCGATACCTTGTTCAATCTCGTTACCGGCAAGTCTCTTTACTCGTTCCGTAACACATCATCCCATGATCAACTCCTTGATCACATTGTGCACATTATGATGGTGTCCTACCGAGTGGGCCCAGAGATACCTCTCCGTCACACGGAGTGACAAATCCCAGTCTCGATTCGTGCCAACCCAACAGACACTTTCGGAGATACCTGTAGTGTACCTTTATAGCCACCCAGTTACGTTGTGATGTTTGGCACACCCAAAGTATTCCTACGGTATCCGGGAGTTGCACAATCTCATGGTCTAAGGAAATGATACTTGACATTAGAAAAACTTTAGCATACGAACTACACGATCTTGTGCTATGCTTAGGATTGGGTCTTGTCCATCACATCATTCTTCTCATGATGTGATCCCGTTATCAATGACATCCAATGTCCATGGTCAGGAAACCGTAACCATCTATTGATCAACGAGCTAGTCAACTAGAGGCTTACTAGGGACATGGTGTTGTCTATGTATCCACACATGTATCTGAGTTTCCTATCAACAGAATTCTAGCATGGATAATAAACTATTATCATGAACAAGGAAATATAATAATAACTAATTTATTATTGCCTCTAGGGCATATTTCCAACAGTCTCCCACTTGCACTAGAGTCAATAATCTAGTTCACATCGCCATGTGATTAGCATTCACCGGTCATATCGCCATGTGACCAACAACCAAAGAGTTTACTAGAGTCAATAATCTAGTTCACATCACTATGTGATTAACACTCAATGAGTTCTTGGTTTGATCATGTTATGTCTGTGAGAGAGGTTTTAGTCAAGGGGTCTGTAACATTCAGATCCGTATGTACTTAGCAAATCTCTATGTCATCTCGTAGATGTCGCTACTACGCTATATTTCAAACAACTGTTCTACTATACGAATCCGGTTTACTCTACTCAGAGCTATCCGGATAGGTGTTAAGCTTGCATCGATGTAACTCTTTACGTCGAATTCTTTATCACCTCCATAACCGAGAAACATATCCTTATTCCTCTAAGGATAATTTTGACCGCTATCTGGTGACCTACTCCTAGATCACCTTTGTACCCTCTTGCCAGACATGTAGCAAGGCACACATCAGGTGCGGTACTCAGCATGGCATACTGTATAGAGCCTATGACAAAAGCATAGGGGACGACCTTCATCCTTCCTATTTCTTCTGCCGTGGTCGAGCTTTAAGTCTTAACTTCATACCTTACAATTCATGCAAGAACTCCTTCTTTGACTGATCCATCTTGAACACCTTAAAGATCATGTTAAGTTATGTGCTCATTTGAAAAAATACCATTAAGCGTTTTGATCTATCCTTATAGATCTTGATGCTCAATGTTTAAGTAGCTTAATCCAGGTTTTCAATTGAAAAACACTTTTCAAATAACCCTATATGCTTTCCAGAAATTCTACATCATTTCTGATCAACAATATGTCAACAACATATACTCATCAGAAATTCTATAGTGCTCCCACTCACTTCTTTGGAAATACAAGTTTCTCATAAACTTTGTATAAACCCAAAATCTTTGATCATCTCATCAAAGTGTACATTCCAACTCCGAGATGCTTACTCCAGTCCTTAGAAGGATTGCTGGAGCTTTGCATACTTGTTAGCATCTTTCAGGATCGACAAAATCTTCTGGTTGTATCACATACAACCTTTCCTCAAGAATAAGGAAACAATATTTTGACATCCTATCTGCAAGATTTCATAAATAATGCAGTACCTGCTAATTCCAACAGACTCTTAGCATTGCTACGAGTGAGAAAGTCTCATCGTAGTCAATTCCTTGAACTTGTCGGGAAACTTAACGACAAGTCGAGCTTTCTTAATGGTGACATTTACCATCATTGTCCGTCTTCCTTTTAAAATCCATCTGTACTCAACAGCCTCACGACCATCGAGCCGTTCTGCCAAAGTCTACACTTTGTTTTCATATATGGATCCTTTCTCGGATTTTATGGCCTCAAGCCATTCATCGGAATCCGGGGCCACCATCGCTTCTCCATAGCTCGTAGGTTCTTTGTTGTCTAGCAACATGACTTCCAAGACAGGATTATGTACCACTCTGAAGTAGTACGCATCCTTGTCGTCCTACGAGGTTTGGGAGTGACTTGATCCGAAGTCTCATGATCACTATCATAAGCTTCCACTTCAATTGGTGTAGGTGCCATAGGAACAACTCTTGTGCCCTGCTACACACTAGTTGAAGTGACGGTTCAATAACCTCATCAAGTCTCCACCATCCTCTCACTCAATTCTTTCGAGAGAAACTTTTCCTCGAGAAAGGACCCGATTTGAGAAACAATCCCTATTGCTTTCGGATCTGAGACAGGAGGTATACCCAACTGTTTTGGGTGTCCTATGAAGATGCATTTATCCGCTTTGGGTTCGAGCTTATAAGCCCGAAACTTTTTCACATAAGCGTCACAGCCCCAAACTTATAAGAAATGACAGCTTAGGTTTCTCTAAACCATAGTTCATACGGTGTCATCTTATCGGAATTACGTGGTGCCCTATTTAAAGTGAGTGCGGTTTTCTCTAATGCCTAACCCATGAACGATAGTGGTAATTCGATAAGAGACATCATGGTATGCATCATATCCAATAGGGTGCAGTTATGATGTTCGGACACACCATCACACTATGGTGTTCCAGGCGGTACTAGTCGTGAAACAATTTCCACAATGTCTCAATTGTGTACCAAACTCGCAACTCAGATATTCATCTCTATGATCATATCATAGATATTTAATCCTCTTCTCACGACGATATTCAACTTCATTCTGAAATTACTTGAACCATTCAATAATTCAGACTTGTGTTTCATCAAGTAAATATGCTCAGTATCTACTCAAATCATCTGTGAAGTAAGAGCATAACAATATCCACTGCGTGCCTCAGCACTCATTGGACTGCACACATCAAAATGTGTTACTTCCAACAAGTTGCTTTCTTGTTCCATTTTTCTGAAACCGAAGCTTTCAGTCATCTTGCCTATGTGGTATGATTTGCATGTCTCAAGCGATTCAAAATCAAGTGAGTCCAAATGGTCCATCTGCATGGAGTTTCTTCATGCGTATATACCAATAGACATGGTTCACATGTCTCAATCCTTTCAAAAATGAGTGAGTCCAAAGATCCATCAACATGGAGCTTCCTCATGCGTGTTATACCAATATGACTTACATGGCAGTGCCACAAGTAGGTGGTACTATCATTACTATCTTATATCTTTTGGCATGAACATGTGTATCACTACGATCGAGATTTCCATAAACCATCCATTTTAGGTGCAAGACCATTGAAGGTATTATTCAAATAAACAGAGTAACTATTATTCTCTTTAAATGAATAACCGTATTGCGATAGACATAATCCAATCATGTCTATGCTCAACGCAAACACCAAATAACAATTATTTAGGTTTAACACCAATCTCGATGGTAGAGGGAGCGTGCGATGCTTGATCATATCAACCTTGGAAACACTTCCAACACATCTCGTCAGCTCACCTTTAGCTAGTCTCCGCTTATTTCGTAGCTTTTATTTCGAGTCACTAACACTTAGCAACCGAACCAGTATCTAATACCCTGGTGCTACTAGGAGTACTACTAAAGTACACATTTACATAATGTATATCCAATATACTTCTATCGACTGCCTTCTCATCTACCAAGTATATAGGGTAATTCTGCTCCAGTGGTTGTTCCCCTTATTACAGAAGCACTCAGTCTCGGGTTTGGGTTCAACCTTGGGTTTCTCCACTAGAGCAGCAGCTGATTTGCCGTTTCATGAAGTGTCCCCTCTTGCCCTTGCCCTTCTTGAAACTAGTGGTTTCACTAACCATCAACAATTGATGCTCCTTCTTGATTTCTACTTTCGCGGTGTCAAACATCACGAATATTTCAAGGATCATCATATCTATCCCTGATATGTTATAGTTCATCACGAAGCTCTAGCAGCTTGGTGGCAATGACTTTGGAAAAACATCACTATCTTATCTGGAAGATCAACTCCCACTCGATTCAAGTGATTGTTGTACTCAGACAATCTTGGCACAAGCTCAACGATTGAGCTTTTCTCCCTTAGTTTGCAGGCTAAGAAAATCGTCGGAGGTCTTATACCTCTTGACGTGGGCACGAGCCTGAAATCCCAATTTCAGCCCTCGAGACATCTCATATGTTCCACAACATTTCAAAAATGTCTTTGGTTGCCTCAATTCTAAACCATTTATTATTACCGAACTATCATGTAGTCATCAAAACGTGTATGTCAGATGTTCGCAACATCCACAGACCACGTTCGAGGTCCAGCACACCGAGCGGTGCATTAAGGACATAAGCCTTCTACTGTCCGCATAATTGCTACTGTCAACTTTCAACTATATTTTCTCTAGGAACATATCTAAACAGTGGAACTAAAGCGCGAGCTTACGACATAATTTGCAAAGATCTTTTGACTATGTTCAGGATAATTAAGTTCATCTTATGAACTCCCACTCAAATAGACATCCCTCTAGTCATATAAGTGATTACATGATCCGAGTCAACTAGGTCATGTCCGATCATCACGTGAGACGGACTAGTCATCATCGGTGAACATCTTCATGTTGATCGTATCTACCATACGACTCATGCTCGACCTTTCGGTCTCTTGTGTTCCGAGGCCATGTCTGTACATGCTAGGCTCGTCAAGTCAACCTAAGTGTTTCGCGTGTGTAAATCTGTCTTACACCCGTTGTATGTGAACGTAAGAATCTATCACACCCGATCATCACGTGGTGCTTCGAAACGACGAACTTTCGCAACGGTGCACAGTTAGGGGGAACACTTTCTTGAAATTTTAATGAGGGATCATCTTATTTACTACCGTCGTTCTAAGCAAATAAGATGCAAAAACATGATAAACATCACATGCAATCAAATAGTGACATGATATGGCCATCATCACTTTGCTCCTTTTGATCTCCATCTTCGGGGCTCCATGATCATCATCGTCACCGGCATGACACCATGATCTCCATCATCATGATCTCCGTCATCGTGTCTTCATGAAGTTGTCTCGCCAACTATTACTTCTACTACTATAGCTAACGGTTAGCATAAAGTAAAGTAATTACATGACGTTTATGTTGACACACAGGTCATAAATAAATTAAGACAACTCCTATGGCTCCTGCCGGTTCTCATACTCATCGACATGCAAGTCGTGATTCCTATTACAAGAACATGATCAATCTCATACATCACATATATTATTCATCACATCTTTTTGGCCATATCACATCACATGGCATACCCTGCAAAAACAAGTTAGACGTCCTCTAATTGTTGTTTGCATGTTTTACGTGGCTGCTATGGGTTTCTAGCAAGAACGTTTCTTACCTACGCAAAACCACAACGTGATATGTCAATTGCTATTTACCCTTCATAAGGACCCTTTTCATCGAATCCGATCCGACTAAAGTGGGAGAGACTGGCACCCGCTAGCCACCTTATGCAACTAGTGCATGTCAGTCGGTGGAACCTGTCTCACGTAAGTATACGTGTAAGGTCGGTCCGGGCCGCTTCATCCCACAATGCCGCCTAATCAAGATTGGACTAGTAACGGTAAGCATATTGAACAAAATCAACGCCCACAACTACTTTGTGTTCTAGTCGTGCAAAGAATCTACGCAATAGACCTAGCTCTGATACCACTGTTGGGGAACGTAGCAGAAATTCAAAATTTTCATACGTGTCACCAAGATCTATCTATGGAGAAACCAGCAACAAGGGAAGGAGAGTGCATCTACATACCCTTGTAGATCGCTAAGCGGAAGCGTTCAAGTGAACGGGGTTGATGGAGTCGTACTCGTCGTGATCCAAATCACCGATGACCAAGTGCCGAACGGACGGCACCTCCGCGTTCAACACACGTACAACCCGGTGACGTCTCCCATGCCTTGATCCAGCAAGGAGAGAGGGAGAGGCAGGGCCGGCCCTGGGGCATGGCGAGGAGTGCGGCCACCTAGGGCCCAGCCCAAGCAGGGGCCCATCCGTTTGCATGTCTCTAATAGATATATAAGCATATTAGGAAGAAGAAAAGATAGAGAAGGTAAAATGACCAGCCAAGAGACAACCATTCAGCCAGTCACCTACTCCCGCTGCGCGACCAAGCTAGGAATTAACTCTGCGGCGAAAAGTTTGCACATGAAATCAGTCAATCTGCTAATATCCTTGATTATCGATCTATATTAATGCCGGATCTATGCAGCGTGAGATGTGTATCCATTCCATGTAGCCAAAAATCCCATTTAGTTTGGCAAGTATGAGTCGCAGCATGCAATACTCCTTCCCACAAAATTAAAAAGCATGCAACACTCCTTTAATTAGGCCCCATGCATCATGCAATACTCCGATTCAAACTAAAAAAAGCATGCAATACTCCACTAATTAGGCACCATGCAACCAATGATTTTTCTCGTTGGATGAATCTCGTTGTCAGTTCTTCCGACGGGTCGCAGCCACTACACACCTGCCACAACATTATTGGTGATAGTCGTGGCAGTCAGAACCGTGTCAAGGCGAGGGCCCATGGCCGGTGGAGTTCAGAAGTTCGCACAAGGGCCTCTAAGATGCTAGGGCCGGCCCTGGGGAGAGGTTGAGGAAGACTCCGTCCAGCAGCAGCACAACGGCATGGTGGTGGTGGAGGAGCGTGGCAATCCTGCAGGGCTTCGCCAAGCACCGCGGGAGAGGAGGATAGAGAGAAGCAGGGCTGCGCCAAGAGGGAGATCGAATTGCGTGTTGGGCAGCCCCAAAACCTCAAGTATATATAGGGGAAGGGGAGGGGCTGCGCCCCCATCTAGGGTTCCCTCCCTAGGGGTGGCGGCAGCCCCAAAACCCATCTAGGGTTGCGGCCAAGTGGGGAGAGGGGGAGGCGCACTAGGGGTGGGCCTTAGGGCCCATCTGCCCTAGGGTTTGCCCCCTTCCCCTCTAGGAGGCGCCTTGGGCCTTGGTGGAGGGGCGCACCAGCCCACCTGGGGCTGGTTACCTTCCACACTTGGCCCACGCAACCTTCTGGGGCTGGTGGCCCCACTTGGTGGACCCCCGGACACCTCCGGTGGTCCCGGTACACTACCGGTGATGCCCAGAACTCTTCCGGTGGCCAAAACCATACTTCCTATATATAAATCTTTACCTCCGGACCATTCCGGAACTCCTCGTGACGTCCGGGATCTCATCCGGGACTACGAACAACATTCGGTAACCACATACAAACTTCCTTTATAACCCTAGCGTCATCGAACCTTAAGTGTGTAGACCCTACGGGTTCGGGAACCATGTAGACATGACCGAGACGTTCTCCGGTCAATAACCAACAGCGGGATCTGGATACCCATGTTGGTTCCCACATGTTCCACGATGATCTCATCGGATGAACCACGATGTCGAGGATTCGATCAATCCCGTATACAATTCCCTTTGTCTAGCGGTATTGTACTTGCCCGAGATTCGATCGTCGGTATCCCGATACCTTGTTCAATCTCGTTACCGGCAAGTCTCTTTACTCGTTCCGTAACACATCATCCCGTGATCAACTCCTTGATCACATTGTGCACATTATGATGGTGTCCTACCGAGTGGGCCCAGAGATACCTCTCCGTCACACGGAGTGACAAATCCCAGTCTCGATTCGTGCCAACCCAACAGACACTTTCGGAGATACCTGTAGTGTACCTTTATAGCCACCCAGTTACGTTGTGACGTTTGGCACACCCAAAGTATTCCTACGGTATCCGGGAGTTGCACAATCTCATGGTCTAAGGAAATGATACTTGACATTAGAAAAACTTTAGCATACGAACTACACGATCTTGTGCTATGCTTAGGATTGGGTCTTGTCCATCACATCATTCTTCTAATGATGTGATCCCGTTATCAATGACATCCAATGTCCATGGTCAGGAAACGTAACCATCTATTGATCAACGAGCTAGTCAACTAGAGGCTTACTAGGGACATGGTGTTGTCTATGTATCCACACATGGATCTGAGTTTCCTATCAACACAATTCTAGCATGGATAATAAACTATTATCATGAACAAGGAAATATAATAATAACTAATTTATTATTGCCTCTAGGGCATATTTCCAATAGACAAAGACACGTCTAGTTGGAAGGTCTCGGGGCATACACGTAAACAAATATAAAAGTTAATATGTGCCTCCAACTAATATAGTAGTAGTAGAGTACTTAGGCACGTACTCCATAACATCACCGTGCATTGCACGTACAACATTTAGTGGTAGTACGTAGTAAGAGACAAATGCCGCCCAAGAGTTCCCTTCTCGACCTACTTTTGGGTGTTTGGTACAGTGTATGGAGGGTGCATGAGTCCACACTAGTTTAGCACAAATACACTACAAGCATGCATGAAGAGAGCATGCATGAAGATGGGTGTTGAGTTGAGCATGCCTGAAGAGGGAACAGCTATGCTGAGACGAGAACGCAACCAAACACACCCTATATTCCACGCATGTTCATACGATTTGTGGCCTTCTACTTCACTTACTGCGCTACATTACTCAGGTTCGTACGTCCACTCCTGGGTACATGTTCGTCTCGTAGTTCCAGTCCCACGTGTTCTTCATATAGATGGAACGATCCTTGCATAACACGTGCAACTTGATGCTAGATGTCTCGCGTGTTGGAAAAAGGATGAACAAAGCTCACGTAAAAAAATAGAGTGGAAGAACATAGATTCCAGACGACTGAGAAGGAGCAAGGAACCTCGTGGTGGAGCGTCTGCACTCATAATATTTAATATTATTCAGCGATATTAAATTAACCAATCATCTCCACAGTGGACTGGAAGAGTACGAAACACGGCAGCCAAGTGTAGTTACATCATACTAGTACATGGCTAACCCACGCTATCACCATATTTCTTGGCTTCCGTGCGACACCTATCTCTAGTAATCCAGCAGCCTGTATCGCTTCTCCATCCTCGTCTCTATCAAAGTGCGGCGGGCTGGCGTTTCTGCCGTCTATTGAGGTCGGTTAACTATCACATGTTAGCGACATGCCAAGAGCATTCTAAAAAAAATTCCTTTCACGTTCCGTTTTCAAAAAGAAAAAAATCTTTCAGGTACGAATTTGCCTGTATGCTTTGAGCAACTTGCATGTCCTATACTGCTCCTGTTTGATACTCTAACTTAGCTGGATGTTAGACTAACTCATGACTAACCCTGAACTAACTGTAGCCAAAGAGGTGCTTGGGTGACAGGGTTAGATTGACAATAAATGCACTTCATGGAGAGAGAAAAGTGATTTTTCAGTGGTCCCAATGAGAACTATCTCCAGTTAGCACCTCTTGGGTGGGATAGTTTTTTTTGTGGGTTCGGTGAAACTTGCTCCAATTTAAACCCTCATGCTTGGATAGTTTAGGGCTATTTGAGCCCCAACTAGCTCAAACTAACTCTAACCCATGGATCCAAACAGGGCCTATGGCCAGTCTCGACGCGGAGCAGTCGCGTGCACCGGGAAGCAGCGCTCTCTCGGTTGTCGCGCCACTTCAAAGCCGGCGCCAGTGAGAGGTCGCCTCCGCTCTGGACGGGCATTAATGTGGCAGTGACGCTCCAGGGCGACGCTGCCGTTTCACGCGGGAAGCGCGCGCTGGCAAGGGAGTATAGGTTTTGAACCATTTCAGGTGTAGTACTGGTAGTTTGCAAAACTACTCAATTATTGCACTCGGTTTCCTAGGAAATTGTGGTAAAAACGTTACTCCACAGCCCGCTTCCCTTCTCCTTCCTCTTCCACCGCCCGCGCACGTCCGCGGGAAGCGACTGGTCAACCCTTATATAGGAGTGCTAGCACAAAAAGATGCATGCATGGCCACTAAAATTTCCATATTAAAGCGCCGCTCTGGCAGGAGTATTGCGTATGTTGTTACCTTCGGCCGGCCCATGGCTACCGGGCGACGGCGATCAAAGAAGAGGCGGCGGGAGGGGAATGAATGCAGCTACTGTTTGGGTTCGCCTTCCGGCTTAAATAAATGCGCAGCATCACGAGTACCCGCGGGTGCACAAATTGTAACATACGTGTCTGCTTAAGTGGGCGTCACGTAACTGGTGTGTGTGTGAGAGAGAGATTTTGAGAGACAGAGTGCGTGTGTGCGACTCTACTCTTCGGACATGTACTCAACCTTTTGCATCGGGATATAAGTATAATGGTATTTACTTTAGCTAGTGATTTATGTGGCCATGTTAACGTGGTTGTGTCACTTCCTGCTCGTGATTTGCATTATATAATTACAAGCAAGATTCTTGTGCATTGCACAGAACATCAATATGCATTTTTTTACAGAACACCTGTTGTGATTGACCCATGCAGGAGTAATCCCATGTGGCAAAACTAATGATATCTCGAGAATTTTATCGGAAAACTGGTATCTCGAGAATGTCATGAAAAAATGAAAGACGAGAGATAAGGCGAGGAGGAGTGGAGCGTGGTGGTGACTGGTAGTCGGAATGGGTGGAGGCATGGGGATGGACGGCGCCGGCAGGCGGCAGCGACCACCATGCATGCTAGATTGTTCGAGAGACTTATTCCTTTTTTAATTGCTGAGCATTGAGGTTGCGGGAGATAATGATGTGGAGAGAGGTACGGGTATCTTTTGTAAAATTATTATATTTTGATTTCTATCCTCAGATATAGATCATACGGTCTGTATTACAAGATGGCAGGCACACCATCATCACCAACTTGTTTTTTTATAAGGGTACAGATGATAAGTTTGCTGACTACTAAAGTAAAGTGGAATTTGTCCATGTTATGCAAGTAAATAAAGCTGATTGTTCATCATACGGGTAAGGTTGGATGAAGGGTGGTAGGAACAAATGCTCCGCCTAGAGCATGTGTGTGTGAGATGGAGTCTTAGTGTGTGTGTGTGTGTGTGTGTGTGTGAGAGAGAGAGAGAGAGAGAGATGGAGTCTTAGTTTGTGTGTGTGAGAGAGAGGGAGAGAGATGGAGTCTTAGTGTGTGGGGGGCGTGCGTGCTTGCGTGTGTGTGTGTGTGTGTGTGTGAGAGAGAGAGAGAGATGGAGTCTTAGTGTGTGTGTGTTGGGGGGTGCGTGTGTGTGTGTGTGTGTGTGTGTGTCGCGGGGTCCTCGGTGGCGGATGTAATTTAAGTTTCCATGGCTTTCATCATAGAGAGGTGATGTGTATGGCAGAGGCCACCAACGATGGGGTGCGAGAGAGAAAATGCCCGTAGAGAGGGAAGAGAAGGTGTGTGTGTGAGAGGAGTCGACTTCGAGAGAACGTGTTTGTTCGAGAGACACCAAGGAATACTACTATATATCAATGGTGCATGTAGGCGGGAATTAAACTAATGGATGGTCTTATTGGTTTCAGAGATATAGGGGAAGAGTGAGAGGCGGGGGGTAGCTAGAAGGAGATTGTTAAGTGTGAGTGTGTGATTTACCCATCCAGGCGGAAGTTATTTGCATAAAAGAGGAGAACGATTCGATGTGGCGTTAGGATTGAGGGTAATTAACTACGTATGGAGACATAGAGACCTTGAACGTGCATGTGTGAGAGGTATACATGTATACGTGGGATGTGTGTGTGCGCGCGCATGATCGAGATAAAAGAAAGAAGACATAAGTCATAAGATCAACGGCATGGGAGAGACGGATCGGTATGACAATATGCATGCATCTGAGAATGCATGGAAGAAGTCCTGACAATTGAGCATGTGTTTTTGTCTTTAAGAGATAGTGGCGTGGGCTGGAGCATGCATCTATGGCGAGCAGAGGGAGTGAGGCGCAACGATTGTGCAAAAGAGACCAACCTATAAATGCATATGTATGGAGAGACATATATAGTGTGGGTGATAGGAAGCAAGACTCCGTGTGAGAAAGAAATGTTGACGGAGAAACTACAGATAGATACAGATGGAGATGCTAGCTAGAGTGACATCCGCTAGTTTGGGTGTTGGAGATGACCGTCGGGTGGTTCAAAGGGTGAAGTTATATATGTGTGTGAGAGGGCACTTGACTGCATGTAGAGAGAAACATATGTAGTGTGCGTGATAGGAATCAAGAGTGAGGGCGAGAAAGAAGGTTGATGGAGAAACAGATAAATAGAAAGATAAAGATGCTAGCTAGTGTGCGTTAGAGATAGGAGTATAGTAGATCAGAAGGTTGGGTTATGTGTGTGGGTGTGAGAGAGATAGAGAGAGGGTGCGTGTGAGTCACATACAAACAGATATCAGAGAGAAATGAGATCCAGAGAGACGGAGTTTTGTGTCTGCGAGAGAGAAAGATATTTCACAACGAGAGTGATAGCTAGAGAGACATATGAGGGAACGCAAGATATCTCTAGGGAGAGAGGGTGTGTGTGAGCGACATATAAGAGAACAATGGACAAATATGAGACCCTGGGAGACACAGTTTGTGTTTGTGTGTGAAAAAGAGATATTGAAGAGGAAGAGTCGTAGGTTCTCATATCTAAGGAGCGAAAGACATCTCTGTATGCGGGGTGTGCGAGTGGCACACATGGGAATTGTAGAGAGAAATGAGACCCCGGGAGACAAAGTTTTGTGTTTGTGTGAGAGATAGAGATTCCACATGGAGAATCATAGTTAGAGACACATAGCAGGGAGCGAGATATACTTAGAGAGAGATAGAGTGATGAAGGTCGAGGGAGAGAGTACCGTCAGTGTGTTACGAAGATAAAAGATCATTGTCGACATACAGGTAGCACGAGAGATACCTGAGAGACGATGAACGCGTATAGGTCCAGCGAGATAGTCCTATATAAGCATGAGTGATAGCTATATGAGACGAATATCTAGATTAAAGGGGATTCAAATATTTAAACTGGAGATCACGACATCGTTAATATCATAACGCAAATTGGTGTATCAAACATGCATATTCATTTAAATTTGGGCACACGTGTAATGTTATATAGTTTATCAATATTGGTGATCCATAGATTCTTCAATTACAAACAATGCATGGTTTATATGCAATTAATGTCTAAACGGGATTACACTATATGTTGCGTGTGTGAAACACATTATACATGTTTGAGAAGTAAAAAAAACCGCATGAAACACACATTAATTGGAGACAGTTAGCGAGGAATGCATACATTGGATTTCAACATAAAGTGGTTTCAAATATTTGAAAATCCAAATTGATGGATACAACCTTATGAATCTGAGATCATGCCATTTGTAAACCATATTTATGTATAAATGGTGTTGTGCTTTTGAAAGTATATATAAAAAATGATGTATATAGAATGTAATTCCAATTGAAAATGGATCCCGCCCGGAAAAAAAGAATACAAATGGGATTCGAATTAAGTTGGCACGGTAAACGTGCACTCTGCAAAAATTTGAACGAAGAGGGGAAAGTCGCAGTAACCGCCCGAAACCAAAATCTGCGAGATGGAAATCACTACTGCATATCCCTGCCACGCAAAGCCTATATGCTGAATTTCTATAGGTTTCGATAGGGGTAGGTTTGTAATTTCACCCAAATGTGACGTAACCGCCTCTCACCCGGATTCATACACGGTGGGCGCCAAAACACAGTGTGTCCTCGGCTGAAATCGACTCCCTCCCCGATTCATATTCATACACGGTGGGCGCCAAAAACAAACTCTCGTCGGCAAATATTCGGTGTATGCGAGATTACCGTCCTATCCCCAACCGACTAGTGTTGCTGTGATGTAGTAGAAATTTGAAACGGGGGCTAAGTTTGTAAATTTCCTCGCATTTGAGACAAGCGCGCCCTGAATACATGGTTCCCCCCTTCCTTTCTACCTCCCTTTTCCCCATTCGTACTCCGTGGGCACCAAAACATCCTCTCCACCCCATCCTCCTCCGTCTGCCACCGCCGTCCGCCACCCCATCCACCGCCGTCCTCCTCCACCATGCCGGAGCTGATACCGCGACGCCGCCGTCCATTAAAAGAGATCGACCTCTCGCATCCACGGCTTCGGACCGGTATCCTTGCATCCCGTCCTCTCGCTTCATCCCCGCCGTCGTCCACCTTGCCGGCGCCGCTCCTACGACCGTCTCGTCCACCGCGCCCCGCCGCCATCGTCTACCCTCCTAGATCTGCTTCCACGCTGTCGACAGCCATCTCTACCGCAGCACCGTCAAATTCTCAGCAGATGCATACACGGCGCCGCACCAGAGGCGGTACTCTTTCGTATCTGCTCAACTTATTTATCACAGCAAGAAAATAGATCGCCACTGCTTTACTCTGATTTCTTGTCTTGGTTGCGAAGTTGCCTTTGTCCGGTTTGCACCTTCAGATCCGCCATGGCACGCTCAACACCATACTTGCAATGCTCATGGTTTTCCTCTTCTATATTCCACACTAGTTAAATCACAGTAGACTAAATTTCAAAATTGGGTCAGTCGATTTTTTAGAGCTCGCCGGAGTTCGCCGGTGCGATCGAAGGGGCTCGGATGGGGACGGTGGTGGGGCCTCGTCGGACGAAGAAAACTCGACGCGGGTGGGGGTGGGGGTGGGGATGGCGGAGGAACACAGGCGGTGGGGCCGGTTGTTCGGCCGGCGGCCCGTGCGGTGTTCTGTATGGGAAGCACAGTATGTTCCTTGTCAGGAAGGGGAGCAGGGACATCTGCAGTCTAACAGCTGATAGAGCTGGCCTGTACGTGATCGGTAGGCTTTCAATTACTAGCGGCAATACAACACCGTAATTTCCAGCCAGTTCCACTTTCCCGATTTATATATCCTGGTTATGGTGTACCCTTGTTATGTAAACTATGATCTGCCTAGTTGTTGTGTGCTCTTGTTATCATGGTTTGGCAATAAACTCTCCATATAGTATATTATGAACCTATCATCTGCCAGCTATCCTTTCTTCTGGAGCCTATTTTTTGTGTACTTGTGCCAGATTATATAAATGCACGCACCATATTACAGCACGCATGAGCTCTCTCATCAGAATCCAGTGATAGCACACAAGTGTTTACAGGGGTGCCCCTATATTAGAATATCATCTGCACTACAAAGATAATCTCACAACTATTTATGTTTTCATGGTTCTCAGATATCATACACAATTACAGTGAATATCAGAATCCGCGCATCAGAAGAATATTGTGGAACACTGCAATGACTTACAAAATTGGCACCAAGGCATTGAGTGCCATTCTGGAAGCAATGAAACTCATACGCTCCCCACCTGTTGATTCTTGTTCAGAATATCATCCTAATGACTATTCTAACTTCGAGGAGTCAAAGGCAGATGGCCTGTCCTGTTCACCCATCAAGGTGTCTGTTCTAATTTGGCAAGGTTTTATTGATTGCGCGTATCTTGCATATGTTGTCTTACATTTCTTCTACTTTGTTGCACCGCCATCTTCTTAGTTTACTCATCATATATGTTGAGATGCCATGCCCATCCATTATCAATACATATTCCATTTGTCATCGTACCATGTTTTTTCACTCAAATTTTGTTCTGGTGCATCAGACATCAAAAAGGAAGAGGGTGATTGCCGAACCTGAAGGAGCACCAACAAAGTCCTTGAAAAACGTGGTGGTGCCGGAGAAATCAGACAGCACCCCACTTATATTGGTTGTACAACCAGTGACACAAAACGTAGGACCGACTCCAGAAGACTGTACCCATACTTCACTGGCCACACCACTAGCCCCACCTCATAGGACCTGCACTCCAGCAAAAGGTATACCGATTTCATTTGCCATAGCACCAGCTGTACCACAGAAAAATCCCACTCCAGCAAAAAGTACAGCAAGTCCACCGGCCGAAGACCTATCCCAACTGCAGAGATGGCCAGTTCCTGCAGATTGGAACCCCATTCCATTTATTCCCAGTTTAAAAGACAATGCTTTCAATGTTATTAGGGACTACATGCATATATTCCCATCATGGGAAGATTATTGTGAAGATAAACACCATTTTCACATCTTCCTGTCCAACTTACGTGTAAGTGCTATTATTCATGGTTGTTATTTTCCTGTTTTCTGCTGATTGAACACATCAATGATTTACATTACATTGTTGTAACTAGGCGAGGGTCAATCTGGACAGTCATGATGAGCAAAGCTTGCTTGTGCTTTTCAAGGAAGCATTGCAGCAGTATCGGTGTTACCTGAGGAAATCACACTTTGATGGCAAGTCTATAAACGAATTTCTGGTGAAGTCTCCTGTGCTAAATTTAGAAGACATTGAATGGAAAAACCTTGTTATGCACTGGTCTCGTTCCCAGGAAGAGGTATTGTCTATGAAATCACATGACAATTTGAACTTCTACTTTTCCACATGTGCCTTACGGATCTTTTTTGCAGGAAATCTGCTCGAAGAAGAATTCCGGTTTGACAAGAACGACAGGATATCGCAAATATGCTGCCCGCTGCTTTGCTCTTGTTAGTACCTGTTGTCCTGTATCACTGTACTTGCATACATACCTGGTTCATTATGTGACAGCAGTATGCATGATAGCTTGCTTATCAATTGTTCGCTCCAAATTATCTGATCTGTATGAATGCTTACATTAGTGTAGAAGATATCCAATGCCAGTGTTTTTTAGCTCTGCATTGCTCTTGTAAGTACATGATGTCCTTTATCAGTGTACTTATATTGACAGGTAGTTGTTCATGTACCATCACTCTGCAGCTTATTTTCCTTTGCCCTCCATTTTCTACACATCAGATCTATATTTACTCTTACCATAAGGTTGGTACTGAAGAAGTTTAGCTGTGCATTGCTCTTGGCTATACCTTTTGCCTGTATCGCTGCACTTACATTTATAGCTACTTGGTTATGTAGCATCACTCTTCATCTTATCTTAAATATTCTCCATTTTTTCGTATATTATCACATCTATATTTACTCTTAACAAAATGTAGATTAAAGGCAATGCTTTTGAAGAAGATTCTGTGGTAAACTTCTTGAATTGCCCCCCCCCCTATCAGCATGGACAAGGCCTTTATAGAGCCTGTCTTCACCAATAATGTAAGTTTGTCCATCTCAAGCCTTCAAACTTTGTTGTATATATTTGGTTAGGCATGACTACAACAGTTATTTCTTTTTTGTGTTTGCATCAAATTGCTTGTTTAAAGTTTATTATATGTAGTTCATAAAAAAAAGTTCGTCCTTTCTCAATTTAAGTTTTCAGTTGTACAACTAAGTTCCTTCTTCATACCATGTAAATTAAACTATAGAGAGCAAGTGATCTTCTTTTGCACTGCATGTATGCTTCTGTTCTTCATCTGTAATCCAGTGGTGTGGTGAACCTACCCACTACAGCACAATGTCATATTTCGCAATGTCTTAACTATGAACAATGTCATATCATTCTACTATTATTTAAACCGTTCTCTTTGTTTGCCAATCTGAAATGGTATAAATTTACAGCACACTAACCATTGATACTTATGAGTCCTTGATTTGTAATCTAGTGGTGTCGTGATGCTGCCAACTCCTTCACAATGTCATTTTCTGCCATGTCTTGACCTGAACAATACCATATTGTGTTAATGCAAATTTAAGCTGTGTCACTTTATTCGTCAGTAAGAAATGTGATGAATTGTCAGCACTGATACTTTTATGTGCAAAACATGTCATCTGTCTACTTGTTTATCTTTCAAAGTGAAGAAGATACAAGTGTTGAACAAGCGCAGTCTCATCATCTTGCTCAGCTGCTTGCCCTGCAGCTCCCCAGCAGGGCTAACCTTTCTTGAACTCTATTGAAGTGTTGTTGGTTTTGTATATTATTTTGTCGGTGTGTTTATTTGCACTGGTGGCAATCTTTGATGCCAAGTGTATGTAAATCTGCTGTCTGCTTGTGCTTCATTATCATAGTGGCGAACTTTGATGCCCAGTGGATGTAATATGCCGTAATTTCTTTATTGTATAGTCTAGGTTTTTTCTTATTCATGATGCTGCAGTTATTTTACTGTATATATATATCCTGCCTTCGCAGTAAACTGGCCAAACCGTAAAATTACGGTACATAATCGGGCCGTCATGCAATCACGATGTAGGTTGGGCCTGAAATGTGCCGATCAGCTCACGGGCCGGTAGCAGCCCAAAATGAACCCCGGCCCATGATTGTGCGAATCAAATCACGGGCTTTTAACAGGCCGAAAATTGTGTTTGGCCCAATCAGATATCGGCTGCGAGCAGGCCGGATGCAAACCGGGCCGTAGTTAGGCCCAACTATATGATGGGCTTTTAACAGGCTGAAATTAATATAGGGCCGAAATGTTAAACGGGCCCTTAATAGGCCAAAACTAATATCAGGCCGAATTACTAAGTGGGCCTTTAGCAAGTGGGCCCAAAAGCATATTGTACAGTTGACGGGCCGAATCTGATATGGGCCATATTTGAGCCCAAAGCCTCTTAAAGGGCCGAACCTGATATGGGCCGTAATTTGGCCCAGAACATGGTAGGCCTTTAACGGGCCGGATCTCCTATGGGCCACTATTAGGCCCGGAGCGTGGCAGGCCATTAATGGACCGGATCAAATATGGGGGCATTTGGCCCAAAACATGACAGGCAGTTAATGGGCCGGCCTACTAGGGTACTCAAAATCTTGTGGGCCTACAGCTGGGCCGGCCCATTAATGTTGGCGCAATCTCGTGGGCCTTTAGCTGGGCCGATCCATTATGATCCGCAAGAATCTTGTGGGCCTTTACCTGGGTCGGCCCATTATGGCACACAAAAATCTTATGGGCCTTTACCTGGGCCGGCCATTATGGCCCGCAAAATCTTGTGGGCCTTTAGCTGGGCCAGCCCATTATGGTCCGCAAAATCTCGTGGGCCTTTAGCTGGGCCGGCCCATTATGGTCCGCAAAATCTTGTGGGCCTTCAGTTGGGCCGGCCCATTTAAACTTTTGGGCCAGTCCACGTGTCAACATATCATAGGCGCATCTCGCCCATTGGATGAGTTGACACGTGTCTCCTCCAGCCAATGATGATTTTACACGTGGAAAATCCCCATTGGTCGGGGCTGTTAACGGGTTATCGGATCCAAAACCCGACCCGGTAGCTTAACGGTGTTCCGTTACGGTGGATGCCACGTGTCGGTCACCCTTGACAAAGGCACTTCTATGACGCGTGATTTATTGTCATGGAAGTGGACACTTCCGTGATGATAATTTTGGTAATGTCATGGAACACTTCTACGACAGCACAGGTATGACTATCTTGATTCTGTCATAAATTTGTCATGGATGTACATGTATGACAAAAAAAGCGACCTACTGTGACAAACACGTATCATCATGGAAGTGTATTTTTTTTAGTGATTAGGACTGCGGAGCCGGCATCCATCTTGTCAGACGAATGTATTATCTCCTTAACCCGGCGCACCCAATGAGTGGTAGATTCACCCTCCTCTTGCTTTACAATTAGTTAAGTCCACAATTGACATGGACTGCTTGAAGGTGTCTTTGAAGTTCTGAATGAACCGGGCCTTTAACTCTGCCCATGAGCCAATGGAATTAGGCGGCATGCCCTTTAACCAAGTCCGGGCCGTTCCATCCAACATCATGGTGAAGTATTTAGCCATTGCCGCGTCACTAACCTCCAACAGCTCCATGGCCAGCTCATAACTTTCGATCCATGCCCCGGGCTGTAAGTCGGCCGTGTAATTTGGCACCTTTCGGGGTCCCTTGAAGTCCTTGGGCAGGCGCACATTACGCAAAGCCGACACTAAGCAAGGAACACCGCCGGTTCTAGCGGCCACTCCTGCCTCAACAAAAGTCGTTGGATAGTCCGGGATGGTTTGATGAGCCACCTAATGAGCCGCTAGTTGAGCCGCTTGCTCGTCCTCCTGACGTATCCTGTCCTGCACCGGTTTATAACTGCCGGTTTGATTACGGCGTTGGGTGTTGCTTGACAAAGCCTCCGATTCCATATGCCTGCTGTAACTTGGGCTACGGCTTGGGCGAGGAGTCGAATGAATCCTGTCTCGACTATAGGAATAAGCCTCCTGCTGAGCCAGAGTCGTCTAGACGAGTTCTCTGATCCTTCGTGTCTCCACCGCTGTCGGATCGTCGCCGTCTACTGGGAGAGCCGCCAAACATGCTGATGCTACGATCAGGTTCTCCATAGGGTTAGAAAAATGACTCGGTGGTGTTGGTACATAGCGGGGCGGGGCCATATTCACATGAGGAGGTGCCATCACCCGAGGCTGAACCGGTCCCCCTGCTCCGGATGTCACGAATTGATTTGCCTCTGGCGGGTTACTAGGGCCGGCTCCGGGTGTGGAGAAAAGGTTCCGAGGATCATAAACAGGAGGCAAACGGGATTGAGTTTTCTAGTGTCTCCTCCTCATCGCCTCGTTAGACGCGTTCAGGCTCATCGTAAGCTGGAAAGCCTCTGACTGGAGCCGTTGTGCCCGTGCATCCAAAGCCGCCCGTTCTGTGGCCAACCTGGTGTCCTCAGCTGCTAAGGCCTCCTTGGCCCGAGCAATTTCCTCACGTACCTATGCCACCTCTGCATCGTGCTCATCTTGACTTGCAGGAATAACTGTGGCGGTTAACAGGGCCGTCAACTTGTCCATGAGATCAATCAGCACCTGAGTCGGCGGGCGCGCAGGGCCTCCAGCCCCGGCCGCTCCTGACCCGGATGTTATTGTTGCCGCAGCCGTAGAGTTTTGGTCGGGTTGAGTACCAGCCATGAAGACCCCCACCCAGCTTGGCGGCTCAAAGGGGTCTGGAATACTGCTGCCATCGGAACAGCCCTCAAGCCTGCCATCTTGCAGTTGATACAACGAATCCGTTTCACCAGTGGACGAATCACCATCGGAGTGGACGATCGTTTCACCACCATCTATGGACTTTTTAGAAAATTCCTCTCCGTGCATACAACCCACGAAAGCACGCTTCATGGCGGTTTGAACCCGGGCGGGTCTTGCTCGCTGAGCCGTCTTGAAGATGTCGGTGCAGTTGTCCGGCTCAGGGCCCGGCTCACCAATCCGGCCGATGAAGACATGAATTCCGCCGAAGGGGACCCGGTACCCGTACTCAATTGAGCCAGCGTCGGGGCCCCAGCCTTCGTCGTCTATGTAGATCTTGCCGCGACGACTCTCGGTCATCCGGCCCACAGCGTATCCCTTGAGCCCTTCAAAGTTACCCTTCAGGAACTCAAATCCACCGTGCACTGGCCCCACGGTGGGCGCCAACTGTCGTGAAATTGTCACGGCAGATGTCCTCTTGCAAGGACTTAAACACGGGGCCATCGCGACTAGGAAGCTCAAACGGGTTAACGGGACAAGGGACACGAAAGAGTTTTTATACTAGTTCGGCCCCTTACGATGAAGGTAAAAGCCTACGTCTAGTTGGAATGGTATTGCTAGGGTTTCGATGACCAGGGAGCGAGGTATGCTATGCCCGGCTCTCGATTGGATGTTACTTGCCCTAAGCCGCCGGTGGGTCGTCCCCTTATATACACGGGTTGACACCCTGCGGCCTACAGAGTCCCGGCCGGCTCATAAAAAGTGTCCGGCTCGGTGACTAGTTAATCCTGCCTTACAACACAAGTCATGCCATTACGGCGGTTTATCACTATAGGCCTTAAGTCGCCTGTGGGCTTTAGACCCTTTATTGAACCGCCATCTTCATGCTTGATCTTGGGCTTTAATGATGAATCGTCTTTGCGTAACCCGGCCCCTCCTGGGCGGTTTACACAAATAGTTATATCCCCAACACAGACCCTTTGGACCCGCCTGCCATCTCCCTAGTCCTCCCTCTCGCGGAGGGCAGCTCGTGCCTCTGACTCCGGAGTCTGCGTCCGCGGCATCGGCTGAGCGGGCACTAGAACCCAGCACTGCACGGCGTGAAGCAGCGGCCGGAGGTGGAGGTGGAGGAGCGGATCTGGCAGATCGGCGCGCGGGGCGGGAAGGGACGGCACCAGCATCGGCGCTGGCGCGACGGGCGACAAGGGGCGTCGCACCGGACCCGGAGCTGCCGCCCGTATCGACCCGCGAGCGCTCGAGCGCGATATGTAGCGTCAGCTCCTCCTCATCTCCGGAGCTGCTGCCGGAGTGGCTGCCGGTGCTGGACATGCTCGCCGGCGGTAGGGATTTGGCAGATTGGGGAAATGGGAGTGTCGGGAAGGGGAGCGGAGCGGAGCGGAGCGGAGCGGAGTTAGCTAGGGTTTCTGTCGGATGGGGTTTTTTGTGGGGTCGGGATGGCTAGCGGTGGGTCGGGCTGATGTGGCGGGCGCGCCCGGGCATGTCCGGACCGCCTCATATCCGCCCTACATTTGAAACGGATATGAGGAGTGCGGGTCAGCCCGGGCGTTTGAGGCCTGTTTAAGAGCTTCAGTTGGATTGGTATTTTGTGACTGGTCAGTGACCGAACGGCCTACCCGAACATATGAGACGGATATAGAGCACCCGACCGTAGATGCTCTAACTTGTATCCCACATGTTGTGGTTTTTGGTGAATATAAAGCTTGGTTCTACCCTTGAAAAAAGGTAGCGATCCATCTTTGCCTGAAAAAAGGGTAGCGATCCAGCTTTGCCTAAAAAAAGGGTAGCAATCCATCTCCTGTCTCCTGTCGCGAGGTCCACGAACGTGCGCAGCGGCAATCAGCAGGTGATTGATGATCGATCCATTCCTGGCGGCTGGGCGGCCGGCTGGTGCACGTGTATTCGGGGGCAGCGGCGGCGATGCAGGCCACCGGCCGATATCCACGCGGCCAGGCCTACGCCTAACATGGACGCGATCACGCCATAATTTTGTCTCTTGTCTGTCTTCCGTCTAGATACAGTCGTCAGTTGATTCGAATTCTTCCCCGGTTGAGTACATCATGGCCCTTGGAGGAAGAGAATGCACTTAAGGTATTTTTCATTTTTTAGCCATTTAAGTACTTTGATTTAGGCATTTTATTATGTTCTATTTGAAAGTTTAATTTTATTTTTTATCTTGTAATCCCTCTGTTCCTAAATATAAACCTTTTTAGATATTCTAATATACACTACATACGGAGCAAAATAAGTAAATCTACGCTCTAAAATATGTTTATATACATCCGTATGTAGCTTGTATTGAAATATCTAAAAGGGCTTATATTTAGAAACGGAGGGAGTAGGACATTGAACCCTGATGATTGATGTTGTGTTTTGGAATTTCAAAATGCAAGAGATCCTTTTCAAGTAAATTGGCAATTTGTTTTCTTATTAATTAAGAAAATTAAGTGTTATGTTTAGTCTTTATAAATCGACTTCTATTATACCTAATAATCCGCGTTACAAACTATGAAACACATTTTTATTCAATACATTATGGAAACACTTGTGTTCACCCAACTGATCTCTTCGTGCGCGTCGACCGCCTCCGTGGGAGTCGGATCTGTTCTGGATCAGATGGTCAGGAGCCAACCTCACCTACTTCATGTTCTTTCAGCTCAACCCATGTTTTAGAAGCGTTTATGCAACCTAGCCCCTGTTGCAGACTAGCCACACTGATCCTCTGCGGTGACGAAAATGGCCACACAGGATCTCTGTCAGCGGCTTCATCCTTTGGATACCCCTTTTCCCATCCTTGTAGGTTGGTGTGTGTAGGGTGTTGCCGGCGGCATCCTACTGTCATGGAGGATGCGATCGTGACAGCCGAGCCCCGACAAAGCGCCTCCGTCTGCAGGTTGTCATCGCCAGCGCATTCATGGAGGATCTCCACAGTCTAGCGCCTCCCTACCGACCGGATTGACGGACCTGGCGAGATCCACCACGCCGACATCGTGCGCCATCAACCTCGCCGTTGTCGTGTCGCCACCTCTGACGCTGGCATTAGTCACAACACCATGTCATACGTCCACACCCAACCCGTGCTCAGCTCTGCGTCATTGTTCGCAACATCACCTCCGAGACAAGCTTCTGCAACAACAGCGTTGTTGGGCAGTGGCGAATGACGACTATGTTAATGCGCGACGCTGCTGGAGATGTTGGTGTTGTAATTTTTGTAACAAGGGTCTTGTTGTAGGAATGCAGAGAAGAGGGCGGAAATGCTTTGTCATGTTGCAACGGAGGATTTGCAACAAGTGTCTTGTTTGTTTGTTTTTCTTTTTGCAGGGAACAAGTGTCTTGTTGCGGAAATTGAAGAAGAGGTTTTGCAACATGGGCCCTGTCATGAAAAATTGAAGAAGATGAGGTTTTACAACAAGAGCACTATTGCGGGAAATTAAAGAAGGAAAACAGATGGCTCGCGTCACACAACCGGATGGCTTGCGGCCCGGCCGATGTTTTACAAAGATCAGCCGACGAACACGTAGCACGCCTCATACTGTCATACATTGTTGTTTGAAAATTTTACGCTATATTTAGGTGATGCATCAGGGTAACATTAGTGTAGAAGGACAAGATATGGGCTGTGCAATCTCGATGTATTGATCGGTGCACCAGGCACGTATATATGAGTACAGAGGTGGGCCACAACCTCAACTATACAAAGGAAACAGGAGGTGGGCCCTACACACAAATATACACGTACACAATATACTCAACACCCCCCAGCAGTCGAAGCGGCGCCAGCGACGCAAAGACTGGAACGAAACTCCTCGAAAGTAGAAGTCGGCAGTCCCTTCGTCATCACATCAGCGAACTGCTGAGCGGTCGGCACATGGAGAACCCGCATGCGTCCAAGAGCCACCTGCTCACGCACAAAGTGAATGTCCAGCTTGATGTGTTTAGTCCGGCGATGATGAACAGGGTTGGCGGAGAGGTACACCGCAGAGACGTTGTCACAGTAGACAACCGTAGCCTGGGACACGTCGTGATGCAGCTCCTGTAGTAACTGTCGTAGCCAGGTGCACTCGGCAACGGCGTTGGCCACAGCTCGGTACTCAGCCTCCGCACTGGAGCGCGAAACTGTGGGTTGTCGCTTAGACGACCACGAGACGAGTGAAGGACCGAGGTAGACGCAGTAGCCAGAGGTGGACCGACGAGTGTCAGGGCAGCCAGCCCAGTCAGCATCGGAGTAGGCCACCATCTCCAGATAAGTAGACGCCGTAAGTATCAGCCCGAGGGTCATCGTGCCGCGGATGTAGCGAAGGATCCGCTTCACGAGAGTCCAATGAGAGTCACGAGGGGCGTGCATGTGGAGACACACCTGCTGAACAGCATACTGAAGATCCGGTCGAGTGAGAGTCAAGTACTGAAAAGCGCCGACAATGGACCGGTAGAAAGGAGCATCCGATGCAGGCGAACCCTCAAGAGCAGAGACCTTGGCCTTCGTGTCAACAGGAGTAGCAACAGGATGACAGTTGAGCATACCGGCATGCTCAAGAAGCACATGTGCATACTTCTGCTGATGAAGAAAGAAACCGTCCGGGCGCCGAACGACCTCAATGCCAAGGAAATAATGTAGAGCACCCAGGTCCTTAATAGCAAACTCGTCACGCAGCCGGAGAGTAATCTGCTGAAGAACAGCTGCGGAGGAGGCCGTCAGGATGATGTCGTCGACGTAAAGCAGCAAATATGCAGTCGTGTCACCATGGCGATAGACAAACAGTGAGGCGTCCGAGCGAGTAACGCTGAAGCCCAGTGTCTGAAGAAACCCGGCGATCCGCTGGTACCAGGCGCGGGTGCCTACTTGAGCCCGTAAAGAGAGCGGGACAGCAGACACACATGGCCGGGAAGTGAGGCGTCGACAAAACTGGTGGGTTGCTCACAATACACCTGCTCCGCAAGATGGCCATGGAGAAAGGCGTTGGAGACATCCATCTGATAAACGGGCCAGCCGTGGGACACGGCGAGCTGGAGGACGGTGCGGATCGTGCCCGGTTTTACAACCGGGGCGAACGTCTCGGTGAAGTCCACTCCAGCACGCTGGCGGAAGCCACGAACCACCCAGCGAGCCTTGTAGCGCTCGAGAGTGCCATCCGAGCGGGTCTTATGGCGAAAGACCCACTTGCCAGTGATGACGTTGGCGCAAGGAGGCCGGGGAACCAGTGTCCAAGTACGGTTCCGTTGAAGCGCATTGAACTCTTCCTGCATCGCCGCAAGCCAGTGAGGATCACGTAGGACGGCGCGGGCGGACACGGGAAGAGGCGACGGCTCCATAGTGGAGGCGGCGAGGACGTACTCGTCACTCGTGTACTGGAGGCTCGGACGATGAACGCCGGTACGAGCGCGGGTGACGGGGCCAGAGGGCACCAGCGGAGCCACCGGCGAGGCGGCCAGCGAGGCGACCGGCGAGGCGGCCGGCGAGTGAGCCGGCGAGGCGGCCGGCGAGGTGATCGGCGAGGCGGCCGGCGAGTGAGCCGGCGAGGCGGCCGGTGTCAGGGCCGGCGAGCCGGCCGGCGAGGCGACCGGCGTCGGGGCCGGCGAGTGAGCCGGCGAGGCGGCCGGCGTAAGGGTCGGCGAGTGAGCCGGCGAGGCGACCGGCGTAAGGGCCGGCGAGGGAGCCGGCGGCAGGGCCGGCGAGGCGGCGGGCGTCGAGGCGGCTGAGGAAGCGGCCGAGCCGGCCGCATCCGATCTCGCGGCAGGTGATGGAGGGGCGCCGGGGGCGCCGCCAGAGCCGTCCGGGGAGGCCGAGGGGGCGGGCGCCGGCGTGAGGGCGCGAGGACCGCCAAAGCCTGGGGCGGTCCTCGGGCCGAACGGGACCGTCCACCTGACGGAGTCGTCGAGGGGCCGCCGGTGGCCGGCGGTGACGAGACGACCAGGGGTACCTGCTGCTGAGACGGAAACACCATCTCATCAAAGTAAACGTGTCGGGAGGTGAAAACACGATGGGAGACGGGATCATAACAGCGATAGTCCTTAGTGTTGGGTGGGTAGCCGAGAAAGATGCAGGCGACGGAGCGAGGTGCAAGCTTATGATGCGCAGTAGCGGCGATGCTAGGGTAGCAAAGGCAGCCGAAGATGCGAAGCCCATCATAAGAGGGGGTGCACCGAAGAGAAGATGATGAGGTGTAAAGTTCCCGCGAGTACGACATGGGCGGATGTTGATGAGGAGAGAAGCGGTGGCGAGAGCGTCAGGCCAAAAGCGCGGAGGCACATTGGCATGAAAGAGAAGAGTCCTAACGCAGTCATTGAGAGTGCGAAGGATGCGCTCAGCACGACCGTGAAGGAAATATGCCCTAGAGGCAATAATAAAGTTATTATTTATTTCCTTATATCATGATAAATGTTTATTATTCATGCTAGAATTGTATTAACTGGAAACATAATACATGTGTGAATACATAGACAAACAGAGTGTCACTAGTATGCCTCTACTTGACTAGCTCATTAATCAAAGATGGTTATGTTTCCTAGCCATGAACAAAGAGTTGTTGTTTGATTAACGAGATCACATCATTAGTTGAATGATCTGATTGACATGACCCATTGCATTAGCATAGCACCCGATCGTTTAGTATATTGCTATTGCTTTTATCCATGACTTATACATGTTCCTTTAACTATGAGAATATGCAACTCCCATTTACCGTAGGAACACTTTGTGTGCTACCAAACGTCACAACGTAACTGGGTGATTATAAAGGTGCTCTACAAGTGTCTCCGAAGGTACATGTTGAGTTGGCATACTTCGAGATTAGGATTTGTCACTCCGATTGTCGGAGAGGTATCTCAGGGCCTTCTCGGTAATGCACATCACATAAAGCCTTGCAAGCATTGCAACCAATGAGTTAGTTGCGAGATGATGTATTACGGAACGAGAAAAGAGACTTGCCGGTAACGAGATTGAACTAGGTATTGGATACCGACGATCGAATCTCGGGTAAGTAACATACCGATGACAAAGGGAACGACGTATGTTGTTATGCGGTCTGACCGATAAAGATCTTCGTAGAATATGTAGGAGCCAATATGGGCATCCAGGTCCCGCTATTGGTTATTGACCGGAAACGTGTCTCGGTCATGTCTACATTGTTCTCGAACCGTAGGGTCCGCACGCTTAACGTTACGATGACAGTTATTGTGAGTTTATGCATTTTTGATGTACCGAAGGAGTTCGGAGTCCCGGATGTGATCACGGACGTGACGAGGAGTCTCGAAATGGTCGAGACATAAAGAATTATATATTGGAAGCCTATGTTTGGACATCGGATGCATTCCAGGTGAAATCAGGATTTTACCGGAATACCGGGAGGGTTACCGGAACCCCCCGGGAGCATAATGGGCCAACATGGGCCTTGGAGGAAAGGTGAGAGGGCAGCCCTAGGGGCTGCGCGCCTCCCCCCTTCCCTAGTCCTATTAGGACTAGGAGAAGTGGGGCGCCCCCTCTCTCTCTCTCTCCCCCTTGGAGCAATCCTAGTCCAACTAGGATTGGGGGGGGGGGGGAATCCTACTCCCAGAGGGAGTAGGACTCTCCTGGCGCACCAAACCTGGCCGGCCAGCCCCTCCCCCTTGGATCCTTTATATACGGGGGCAGGGGGCACCCCAAAGACACACAAGTTGATCTACGGATCGTTCCTTAGCCGTGTGCGGTGCCCCCTTCCACCAAATTCCACCTCGATTATATCGTTGCAGTGCTTAGGCGAAGCCCTGCGCCGGTAACACATCAAGATCGTCACCACGCCGTCGTGCTGACGGAACTCTTCCCCGACGCTTTGCTGGATCGGAGCCCGGGGATCGTCATCGAGCTGAACGTGTGCCAAGAACTCGGAGGTGCCGGAGTAACGGTGCTGTGATCGGTTGGATCGCGAGGAGAACGTACGACTACTTCCTCTACGTACGACTACTTCCTCTACGTTGTGTCAACGCTTCCGCTTCGGTCTACGAGGGTACGTAGACAAACACTCTCCCCTCTCGATGCTATGCATCACCATGATCTTGCGTGTGCGTAGGAAAAATTTTGAATTTACTGCGTTCCCCAACAGTGGTATCAGAGCCTAGGTTTTATGGTTGATGTTATTTGCACGAGTAGAACACAAGTGAGTTGTGGACGATACAAGTCATACTGCCTACCAGCATGTCATACTTTGGTTCAGCGGTATTGTTGGATGAGACGATCCGGACCAACCTTACGCGTACGCTTACGCGAGACCGGTTCCCTCGACGTGCTTTGCACAGAGATGGCTTGCGGAAGACTGTCTCTCCAACTTTAGTTGAACCAAGTGTGGCTACGCCCGGTCCTTGAGAAGGTTAAAACGGAGTCTATTTGACAAACTATCGTTGTGGTTTTGATGCGTAGGTAAGATGAGGTCTTGCTTAAAGCCCGTAGCAGCCACGTAAAACTTGCAACAACAAAGTAGAGAACGTCTAACTTGTTTTTGCAGGGCATGTTGTGATGTGATATGGTCAAGACGTGATGCTAAATTTTATTGTATGAGATGATCATGTTTTGTAACCGAGTTATCGGCAACTGGCAGGAGCCATATGGTTGTCGCTTTATTGTATGCAATGCAATCGCGATGTAATGCTTTACTTTATTGCTAAACGGTAGTGATAGTCGTAGAAGCATAAGATTAGCGAGACGACAACGATGCTGCGATGAAGATCAAGGTGTCGAGCCGGTGACGATGGTGATCATGACGGTGCTTCGAAGATGGAGATCACAAGCACAAGATGATGATGGCCATATCATATCACTTATATTGATTGCATGTGATGTTTATCCTTTTAAGCATCTTATCTTGCTTTGATTGACGGTAGCATTATAAGATGATCTCTCACTAAATTATCAAGAAGTGTTCTCCCTGAGTATGCACCGTTGCGAAAGTTCTTCGTGCTGAGACACCACGTGATGATCGGGTGTGATAGGCTCTACGTTCAAATACAACGGGTGCAAAACAGTTGCACACGCGGAATACTCAGGTTTAACTTGACGAGCCTAGCATATACAGATATGGCCTCGGAACACAGAGACCGAAAGGTCGAGCGTGAATCATATAGTAGATATGATCAACATAATGATGTTCACCATTGAAACTACTCCATCTCACGTGATGATCGGACATGGTTTAGTTGATTTGGATCACGTGATCACTTAGAGGATTAGAGAGATGTCTATCTAAGTGGGAGTTCTTAAGTAATATGATTAATTGAACTTTAATTTATCATGAACTTAGTACCTGATAGTATCTTGCTTGTCTATGTTGTGTAGATAGATGGCTCGTGCTGTTGTTCCGTTGAATTTTAATGCGTTCCTTGAGAAAGCAAAGTTGAAAGATGATGGTAGCAATTACACGGACTGGGTCCGTAACTTGAGGATTATCCTCATTGCTGCACAGAAGAATTACGTCCTGGAAGCACCGCTAGGTGCCAGGCCTGGTGCAAGAGCTACGCCAGATGTTATGAACGTCTGGCAAAGCAAAGCTGATGACTACTCTATAGTTCAGTGTGCCATGCTTTACGGCTTAGAACCGGGACTTCAACGACGTTTTGAACACCATGGAGCATATGAGATGTTCCAGGAGTTGAAGTTAATATTTCAAGCAAATGCCCGGATTGAGAGATATGAAGTCTCCAATAAGTTCTATAGCTGTAAAATGGAGGAGAATGGTTCTGTCAGTGAGCATATACTCAGAATGTCTGGGTATAACAATCACTTGATTCAACTGGGAGTTAATCTTCCGGATGATTGCGTCATTGACAGAATTCTCCAATCACTGCCACCAAGCTACAAGAGCTTCGTGATGAACTATAATATGCAAGGGATGACCAAAACTATGCCCGAGCTCTTCGCGATGCTAAAAGCCGCGGAGGTAGAAATCAAAAAGGAGCATCAAGTGTTGATGGTTAACAAAACCACTAGTTTCAAGAAAAAGGGCAAAGGGAAGAAAAAGGGGAACTTCAAAAAGAACAGCAAGCAAGTTGCTACTCAAGAGAAGAAACCCAAGTCTGGACCTAAGCCTGAAACTGAGTGCTTCTATTGCAAGCAGACTGGTCACTGGAAGCGGAACTGCCCCAAGTATTTGGCGGATAAGAAGGATGGCAAGGTTAACAAAAGTATATGTGATATACATGTTATTGATGTGTACCTTACTAATTCTCGCAGTAGCACCTGGGTATTTGATACTGGTTCTGTTGCTAATATTTGCAACTCAAAACAGGGGCTACGGATTAAGCGAAGATTGGCTAAGGACGAGGTGACGATGCGCGTGGGAAATGGTTCCAAAGTCGATGTGATCGCAGTCGGCACGCTACCTCTACATCTACCTTCGGGATTAATATTAGATCTAAATAATTGTTATTTAGTACCAGCGTTGAGCATGAACATTATATCTGGATCTTGTTTGATGCGAGACGGTTATTCATTTAAATCAGAGAATAATGGTTGTTCTATTTATATGAGTAATATCTTTTATGGTCATGCGCCATTAAAGAGTGGTTTGTTCTTACTTAATCTCGATAGTAGTAACACACATATTCATAATGTTGAAACCAAAAGATGCAGAGTTAATAATGATAGTGCAACTTATTTGTGGCACTGCCGTTTAGGTCATATCGGCGTAAAGCGCATGAAGAAACTCCATACTGATGGACTTTTGGAGTCACTTGATTATGAATCACTTGGCACTTGCGAGCCGTGCCTTATGGGCAAGATGACTAAAACACCGTTCTCCGGTACTGTGGAGAGAGCAACAGATTTATTGGAAATCATACATACTGATGTATGTGGTCCAATGAATGTTGAGGCTCGTGGCGGATATCGTTATTTTCTCACCTTCACTGATGATTTAAGCAGATATGGGTATATCTACTTAATGAAACACAAGTCTGAAACATTTGAAAAGTTCAAAGAATTTCAGAGTGAAGTGGAAAATCATCGTAACAAGAAAATAAAGTTTCTACGATCTGATCGTGGAGGAGAATATTTGAGTTACGAGTTTGGTCTACATTTGAAACAATGCGGAATAGTTTCGCAACTCACGCCACCCGGAACACCACAACGTAATGGTGTGTCCGAACGTCGTAATCGTACTTTACTGGATATGGTGCGATCTATGATGTCTCTTACCGATTTACCGCTATCTTTTTGGGGTTATACTCTAGAGACGGCCGCATTCACGTTAAATAGGGCACCATCAAAATCCGTTGAGACGACGCCTTATGAACTGTGGTTTGGCAAGAAACCAAAGTTGTCGTTTCTTAAAGTTTGGGGCTGCGATGCTTATGTGAAAAAGCTTCAACCTGATAAGCTCGAACCCAAATCGGAAAAATGTGTCTTCATAGGATACCCAAAGGAGACTATTGGGTATACCTTCTATCACAGATCCGAAGGCAAAATTTTTGTTGCCAAAGTCGGAAACTTTCTAGAGAAGGAGTTTCTCTCGAAAGAAGTGAGTGGGAGGAAAGTAGAACTTGATGAGATAACAGTATCTACTCCCTTATTGAGAAGTAGTACGTCACAGAAATCTGTTCCTGTGACACCTACATCAAATAGGGAGGAAGCTAATGATGATGATCATGAAACTTCAGATCAAGTTTCTACTGAACTTCGTAGATCAACCAGAGTAAGATCCGCACCAGAGTGGTACGGTAATCCTATTTTGGAAGTCATGTTACTAGACCATGATGAACCTACGAACTATGAAGAAGCGATGGTGAGCCCAGATTCCGCAAAGTGGCTTGAGGCCATGAAATCTGAGATGGGATCCATGTATGATAACAAAGTATGGACTTTGGTTGACTTGCCCGATGATCGGCAAGCAATAGAAAATAAATGGATTTTCAAGAAGAAGACTGACGCTGATGGTAATGTTACTGTCTATAAAGCTCGACTTGTTGCAAAAGGTTTTCGACAAGTTCAAGGGATTGACTACGATGAGACTTTCTCACCCGTAGCGATGCTTAAGTCTGTCCGAATCATGTTGGCAGTTGCCGCATTTTATGATTATGAAATTTGGCAAATGGATGTCAAAACTGCATTCCTGAATGGATTTCTGGAAGAAGAGTTGTATATGATGCAACCAGAAGGTTTTGTCGATCCAAAGGGAGCTAACAAAGTGTGCAAGCTCCAGCGATCCATTTATGGACTGGTGCAAGCCTCTCGGAGTTGGAATAAACGCTTTGATAGTGTGATCAAAGCTTTTGGTTTTATACAGACTTTCGGAGAAGCCTGTATTTACAAGAAAGTGAGTGGGAGCTCTGTAGCATTTCTGATATTATATGTAGATGACATATTACTGATCGGAAATAATATAGAATTTCTGGATAGCATAAAGGGATACTTGAATAAAAGTTTTTCAATGAAAGACCTCGGGGAAGCTGCTTACATATTGGGCATTAAGATCTATAGAGATAGATCAAGACGCTTAATAGGACTTTCACAAAGCACATACCTTGACAAAGTTTTGAAAAAGTTCAGAATGGATCAGGCAAAGAAAGGGTTCTTGCCTGTGGAACAAGGTGTGAAATTGAGTAAAACTCAATGCCCGACCACCGCAGAAGATAGAGAGAAGATGAAAAATGTTCCCTATGCTTCAGCCATAGGCTCTATCATGTATGCAATGCTGTGTACCAGACCTGATGTGTGCCTTGCTGTAAGTTTAGCAGGCAGGTACCAAAGTAATCCAGGAGTGGATCACTGGACAGCGGTCAAGAACATCCTTAAGTACTTGAGAAGGACTAAGGATATGTTTCTCATTTTTGGAGGTGACAAAGAGCTCGTCGTAAACGGTTACGTCGATGCAAGCTTTGACACTGATCCGGACGATTCCAAATCGCAAACCGGATACGTATTTACATTAAACGGTGGAGCTGTCAGTTGGTGCAGTTCTAAACAAAGCGTCGTGGCGGGATCTACATGTGAAGCTGAGTATATAGCCGCTTCAGAAGCGGCCAATGAAGGAGTCTGGATGAAGGAGTTCATATCCGATCTAGGTGTTGTACCTAGCGTATCGGGTCCAATGAAAATCTTTTGTGACAATACTGGTGCAATTGCCTTGGCAAAGGAATCCAGATTTCACAAAAGAACCAAACACATCAAGAGACGCTTCAACTCCATCCGGGATTTGGTCCAGGTGGGAGACATAGAGATATGCAAGATACATACGGATCTGAATGTTGCAGACCCGTTGACTAAGCCTCTTCCACGAGCAAAACATGATCAGCACCAAAACTCCATGGGTGTTAGAATCATTACTTTGTAATCTAGATTATTGACTCTAGTGCAAGTGGGAGACTGAAGGAAATATGCCCTAGAGGCAATAATAAAGTTATTATTTATTTCCTTATATCATGATAAATGTTTATTATTCATGCTAGAATTGTATTAACTGGAAACATAATACATGTGTGAATACATAGACAAACAGAGTGTCACTAGTATGCCTCTACTTGACTAGCTCATTAATCAAAGATGGTTATGTTTCCTAGCCATGAACAAAGAGTTGTTGTTTGATTAACGAGATCACATCATTAGTTGAATGATCTGATTGACATGACCCATTGCATTAGCATAGCACCCGATCGTTTAGTATATTGCTATTGCTTTTATCCATGACTTATACATGTTCCTTTAACTATGAGAATATGCAACTCCCATTTACCGTAGGAACACTTTGTGTGCTACCAAACGTCACAACGTAACTGGGTGATTATAAAGGTGCTCTACAAGTGTCTCCGAAGGTACATGTTGAGTTGGCATACTTCGAGATTAGGATTTGTCACTCCGATTGTCGGAGAGGTATCTCAGGGCCTTCTCGGTAATGCACATCACATAAAGCCTTGCAAGCATTGCAACCAATGAGTTAGTTGCGAGATGATGTATTACGGAACGAGAAAAGAGACTTGCCGGTAACGAGATTGAACTAGGTATTGGATACCGACGATCGAATCTCGGGTAAGTAACATACCGATGACAAAGGGAACGACGTATGTTGTTATGCGGTCTGACCGATAAAGATCTTCGTAGAATATGTAGGAGCCAATATGGGCATCCAGGTCCCGCTATTGGTTATTGACCGGAAACGTGTCTCGGTCATGTCTACATTGTTCTCGAACCGTAGGGTCCGCACGCTTAACGTTACGATGACAGTTATTGTGAGTTTATGCATTTTTGATGTACCGAAGGAGTTCGGAGTCCCGGATGTGATCACGGACGTGACGAGGAGTCTCGAAATGGTCGAGACATAAAGAATTATATATTGGAAGCCTATGTTTGGACATCGGATGCATTCCAGGTGAAATCAGGATTTTACCGGAATACCGGGAGGGTTACCGGAACCCCCCGGGAGCATAATGGGCCAACATGGGCCTTGGAGGAAAGGTGAGAGGGCAGCCCTAGGGGCTGCGCGCCTCCCCCCTTCCCTAGTCCTATTAGGACTAGGAGAAGTGGGGCGCCCCCTCTCTCTCTCTCTCCCCCTTGGAGCAATCCTAGTCCAACTAGGATTGGGGGGGGGGAATCCTACTCCCAGAGGGAGTAGGACTCTCCTGGCGCACCAAACCTGGCCGGCCAGCCCCTCCCCCTTGGATCCTTTATATACGGGGGCAGGGGGCACCCCAAAGACACACAAGTTGATCTACGGATCGTTCCTTAGCCGTGTGCGGTGCCCCCTTCCACCAAATTCCACCTCGATTATATCGTTGCAGTGCTTAGGCGAAGCCCTGCGCCGGTAACACATCAAGATCGTCACCACGCCGTCGTGCTGACGGAACTCTTCCCCGACGCTTTGCTGGATCGGAGCCCGGGGATCGTCATCGAGCTGAACGTGTGCCAAGAACTCGGAGGTGCCGGAGTAACGGTGCTGTGATCGGTTGGATCGCGAGGAGAACGTACGACTACTTCCTCTACGTACGACTACTTCCTCTACGTTGTGTCAACGCTTCCGCTTCGGTCTACGAGGGTACGTAGACAAACACTCTCCCCTCTCGTTGCTATGCATCACCATGATCTTGCGTGTGCGTAGGAAAAATTTTGAATTTACTGCGTTCCCCAACAGACCGTTCTATTGCGAGGTGTACGGGCAAGTGAGACGAAAAATCATGCCATGTGTGGTAAGAAGATTACGAACAGGGAGGTTGTCAAACTCCTTCCCGTTGTCTGACTGCAACACGAGAATGGGACGACCAAACTGCGTGAGAACATAGGAGTAGAACGCGGCGAGAGTGGATATAACATCCGACTTGCGGCGCAACGGGAAGGTCCACACATAATGCGAAAAATCATCAAGTATGACAAGATAATAAAGAAAGCCCGTATTACTGGCAACAGGAGAGGTCCAAACATCACTATGAATTAACTCAAACGGGTACGATGCAACAAAAGAAGAAGCCCTAAACGGAAGACGAGCATGTTTGCCGAGGCGACATGCATGACACGAGTGATCCTCGTTCTTATTACACGTGAAAGAAAAACTCCAAAGTATGTGGCGAAGGGTGGCAGGATTAGGATGACCCAAGCGAGCATGCCAAAGATCCACTCCTGTGGCGAGGGCGACGGGGGCAGCGGAAGTGGTGGAGGTGGCGGAGTGAACCGGGTAGAGCTCGTCGGGGCTGTCACATCGGTGGAGCACCATCCGCGTGCGAGCGCCCTTAACAGAAAAACCACATTCGTCAAATTCAACGGTAACCGGATTTTCACGTGTAAGAGAACGAATGGAAACAAGATTTTTAATAAGGTCAGGAGAAACGAGAATATTGGACATGGATATAGGAGTGGAGTTAGACGGAAAATATGTATGACCAATATGAGTGATAGGAAGGGAAAAGCCGTCACCGACGGTGATGCGGTTGGAGGTGTGGACAGGATGGGCGGTATGGAGGTTACCGGGGTACGCCGCCATGTGAGCGGTGGCGCCGCTATCCATGTACCAGTCGCCGCCGCCGGTGTAGCTGGACGGGGAAGGAGCATTGTGGAGAGCCACCAACAAGGCCGGGTCCCACGGTGCCGGCGGAGAGGTGGCGCGGCCGTCAGGGGCAGCAGTGGCGGCCCACCTGGCGGCGGCTGCTGACCATAGGGCGCCGCGTAAGGCGGCGGCGCGGCGTAGTACGCCTAGTGCGGCTGTGGCCGGGTGCCGAGAATGCTCGAGGCAGGGGCCCGAGGAACCGGCATGGAGTAGGCGTGTACAACGCCGGTCTATGGGTTCTGGCCGGCGTACCATGGGGCCGGCTGAGAAGCCTGCTGCGGCGGGCGGGGCGCTCCTCCCTGAGCACCGCCGCCGCCCTGCTTGCGGCCTCCACGACGGCCGCCGCGGCGACCCCCCCCCCCCCATTGGCCGCCGGCTGGGCGGCGGGAAGGGGGCGGCCGGTGCGGGTGGGAACCCGGGCGAGAAGGCGGGCGCCGCCGGATGGGGCGGCGTCGGGCGTGGCGGTGGCGGGGCCGAACCCCGCGGGTGCCTGCGACGAGGGCGGTGTGGGTCGCACGAGTCTGGGCCACCCGCATCCGGCGCTCCTCCAACTTGAGGTACGCGACCACCTTGGCGAAGGTGGGCTCCGGGATGAGGGTGAGGTTGGAGGCGGCGTTCTCGAAGTCCTCGTTGAGGCCGCCGGAGAGGGTGCTAATGAGGAGCTCGTCGCCGATCTTTTCCCCGAGATCACGGAGCTCATCGGCGAGCTTCTTGAGACGCATGCAAAAATCATCGATGGATGAGTCAAGTTGCTGGCACCCGTAAAACTCACCATAGAGGAGGACCTTGCGCTGCAGCCGATTGTCGGTGAAGATGCCGTTGAGCTTGGTCCAGACCGCATAGGCGTCGTCCTCGTCGTTCACCACGGTGTGGAAGAGGTCGCTAGAGATGATGAGGTAGAACCAGCGGATGATGGTGGCGTCGAGGATCATCCACTCCTCGTCGTTGATCATGAGCGCCGAGTCGACGGTGCCGTCCACGTGGCCGTGTAGGAGGTACTCACGGAACACAAGCGAAAAATACCGCTTCCAAGCAGAGTAGGACGCGGTGGTGTGATCAAGCTTGACCGGGACACGCTCATGGATGTTGAGGTCGCGGACGAGGGTGACATCGGGACCGGCGAACGGGTTGGAGACGGTGGACGAGGAGGAACTCATGGCGAGGGTTAGGGTTTGGGGGGTGCGGCGGCGTGAGGAAAGGCGCGGGTGCGGCGCGGGTGGAAGGGTGCGGCGCGGGTGGAAGGCGCGCCGCGGGCAGGAGGAAGAGACGGGGCGCGGGCGGAAGCGAGGGTCACGGCGGCAGCGGTCTCGGAAGGAGGCGGCGTGCGAGGAGGTGGGGAGAGGCGACGGCGGCGACCGGGGAGGTGGCGGCGGCGGCGGCTGGTGGCGGCGGCGGCGGCGGCGCGTAGGGGCGCGGCGGCGGCGGCGGCGGCGGCGGCGCGTAGGGGCGCGGCGGCGGCGGCGGCGGCGGCGGCGCGTAGGGGCGCGGCGGCGGCGGCGGTTTAGTGTTAGGATCGTGCTGCGATAGATACCATGTAGAAGGACAAGATATGGGTTGTGCAATCTCGATGTATTGATCGGTGCACCAGGCACGTATATATGAGTATAGAGGTGGGCCACAACCTCAACTATGCAAAGAAAACAGGAGGTTGTGCTCTACACACAAATATACACGTACACAATATACTCAACAATTAGCTCCTGATGTGCCACTGCTTTTACATCCTTCCATGCTCCCAAAATCTCAATCTAGAAGAAAAACACATTTAAGATTTACGCCTTACCTGAGCTGAGCGGCCACTCGGCACGCGTTAACGTGGGAAAACCCCTTCGGTCATGACCTAGCTAGGGCTAGAATTAGGCAACCGGCAGTCGGACGGATTCAGTCTGACACTCCCCGTACGTGACCGGCGGCGGGCCGCGGCGCACCAGGAGGTCCCAGAGCCAGCGGTGCGCTCGTCTGGAGCGGCGGTTTTGCCATTCGGAACTGCTCTACACACGATGAATGATATGCACGATCATTGCACGATGCCCCATCCTGCGGTGGGCAGCCGTTTGGTGCCATGCATGGACGGCTTGGTATGCTTGTCGTCCAAAAATCGTCCGTAGAGTGTCGTCTCCTTGCCATTTGTGAGGCGCGGTGCGCACATGCATCCCGATTGGATCCATGGATGACGCACGACTCCACCACCGAACGCACACACGCGACGGCGACGGGCGCGCGGCCAGTCCCGTCGCCATCCATCCATCGGCCGTACAGCGGCCTTTTGTCGCCGTGTCCGCGTGGCGTGGGAACGCCTGCGCCCCCAAGGTCAAGCGTCGACCGGCGACTTGTCGCCCCTCCCCAACGGCAGGGCCCCGGGCACGCCGTCGCGCTTAATTAATGGTAGCACCGAGGCCCAGCTGACACTTTTTGAACGGACATGTTACGCAACCACCACATCTGCACATGCAAATACACACACGTATACTGTATTTATACGGATATTCCCCGCCAAAGAAAATGCCGATATGGACCTACATATACTATATATGTTTGTTTGTTTGTTCTGTTCTGACATAGCACATGCATGCATCGAACTCAAGTAGCAGTACTCCTATATGGAACACCGAGACGCTACGAGGACGGTCGCCACGTTGCTTTGTCCGCGGGCCTCCTTTGACCACGTGTAACTGAAGCTAGCTGCTCACTTTGTTTTTCCTGTCCATGTCCTTGATGATCCTGTTATCCATGTTTACTACGTGTCCCATACTTCCATATGTACCTACGGATGACTTCATAATACACGTAGGCTGCATGCATGGTACCGAACGCGCGTTACATGCAGGTTTTGAACTTTGAAAGATTTGCGTCTAAAACAAGTTAATCGTAAATTATGGCCTTATCATGGACGATACGGCATGGATCACCAACTTCAGTGTACGGTGCGACAAACCGTGCGGGAAAAGGTGTCCCTGGTGCAAAGCGCAAAACCGACCTGGGCCAACAGCCATGTGAACGACTTTTATGACTTTGGATTTATGAGGGTCGAGTATTCAAAGTCACAATATTAGAGGGTGCTTGCATACGTTTTAGTCCCATGACTAAAAGTAGTGGGACTAAAACTTGCTAGCCTCACCCATGCTTGAATCTAAATACTAAAGAGACTAAAATCAAGTTATTGAGCATTTATTATCCTCCAAACCATCCAATCATGAACTTGCATGTGTTAAAGTAGAGGAATTAAATGAGGGGAGAGAGAGCTAATCCATATTTTAGTAGGGTTCCCTTGACTAAAACTTTTTAGCCTCAAGACTAGTTCTAGTCTCCTTTTAGTCAGGGTGCTTGGAACTTTAGCCTCTAAAAGAGACTATTTTTAGTCAGACTAAAAATAGTCCCTTGGATCCAAGCACCCTCTTACTTGCTTGACGTCAAAACGCAAAAGTCTCGGCCTTATTTATGGTGAAAACCGTTAAGAATAATTAATCCATCTGATTAATTAGAGGAATCCCCGTTTCCCCACCAGTAGTACCGCACGGCAGTTACTTCCCAATCACGTCTGTCGTCTGTGCGAACCAACGCCTCCCAGAGATTGTCTCCCCAATTTGTATATAATCTGCGACAATCATCAATAAAGAGAACACTCGATTTATTTTACATCTATGTTGATTCTTTCTTGTTTTCTAATTTCAACACGTTATCAGCATGACGCTCTAACTTCCTGAACTAATAGGCCTTGACATTCTTACTTGCGAAAAATTGAATCCTGATGTACCGTTGCCATACTTCTTCCTCTGTTGCTTTGAATAGGGAGTCGGGTGTTTTTTCTTGGTACCTTCAATCGGGAGTGACTAGTATAGAATCTGATCTCCCGGTGCAAAAATAGAAAAATCAATCCCAGTCATTGGATAAAAGATCGATGTTACAGATTCTCATGGAGGGGCATGTTCCCACTTGATGTGCATTTCATGAAAAAAACTACCAACAGCTGGATATAAAACATGACTTTTAGAGTAACAACCTCAAGTCACTCACCCATTTCCAAATTAGCATAGTAGATAACCGTAGGATTGTGTCCTTCACTCTCTCATTCATATTTTTTTCAGGATTGTAGGATTGTGTGACACCCTTATAGTTAGTAAATGAATTTGGCTGGTTATTTGCAATGTGTTGCAAATCTTCTGAACTCATGGTTCAGATCTTTGAGTGCGTGGATTTGAGGCAGAAAATGGGTTAAACATTTCACTAATTTCCTGGTATTCTTTATGGTACTTGTAATCTCCCCCTAATGCCTGGAAATATTCCGCAATGAATCAATCGACTGGCCATAAAATAACTCGCCATGTGCGGGGTTTGAGGTATTGACGAAAATTGGGTTGCCTCCCAACAAACGCTTTTCTTTAAAGCATTTTAGCTAGGCAATGATAATTTCGATGATGCTCTCATGAAAGACAAGAATTGAAGCACAAAGAGAGCATCATATAGCTTGTGAAAAACACATCTAAGTGTAACATACTTCCTATGCATAGGCATCTTATAGGCAAACAAATTATCAAGGCAAGCAAAAACTAGCATATGCAAAGAAGAAGAAAGAAACAATAGCAATCTCAACATAACGAGAGGTAATTTAGTAACATGAAAATTTCTACAACCATATTTTTCTCTCTCATAATAATTACATGTAGGATCATAATCAAATTCAAAAATATAGCTATCATATAAACTATTTTCAACATGATCCACATGCATGCAAAGTTGACACTCTTCCAAAATAGTGGGATTAACATAAAATAAAGCCATTACTTCTCCAAGCCCACCTTTATGAAAAAAATCATAAGATTGACCAATCTCCAAGGTAGTGGGATCATTATTTTCTAAACTTGATACTCTTCCAAACCCACTTTTAGTATTATAGCAAACATATTCATCATGAGGCTTAAATAAATTTTCAAGATCATAATAAGCATTGTCACCCCAATCATGATCATTGCAATAAGTAGCGGACATAGCAAAACTAGCATCCCCAAGCTCGGGGTTTTGCATATTATTAACACAATTGACATTAATAGAATTTATAATAACATCATTGTAATCATGCTTTTGATTCAAGAAACTACCAAGTATGGGTGCAATAGCAATAATCTCATGTTTAACATAAGGAACTATAGCAAATCCATCTTCATAAATATTGGCATCATGGTCATAAGAATAGCAAGCATCATGTTCATCAAGGGATATTCAATTAAATCAACGGAATCATAATTAACTATATATTCATACATATCATTATTTTCTTCCAAAGCAGCGTCATTCTCTCAATAAATTCTTTGACATGGGCATTATGAGCATAGTTTTCATAACAATATTTAAGTATGTCAAAAAAATAGATTTGTAGAGAGTAATATCATACTTTTCAATCAAAGAAACAACTTCATAAGCACCCTTAAAAGCAACAAATTATTCAATTTGTTTGATATCATAGTAACTATAAACACCCTTTTCATAAGAAGATCAGATTTCATTATCATTAAACTCACATAGGTAGGGAAGGTGTTTTTTAGGGTTCTTAGAGCAACAAGTAAAATCACAAAGTTCACAAAGATTCCAAGCATAACATAGAAAACAATTTATTTGATTCCATAAGAGTCTCCCTTTTCAGACAAACGGTGACGCACAAAATGAGCGTGCTCATCTAAAGATTTTTCCTTAACTAAACTAGTTGGAGTTTCAGCACGAGCACATATGGATCGGAGATGATCCAAGTAGAAAACTTCAAGTGGATCCACATCAATAGATTTTTAGCAAGCAAAGATGCAAGCAAATAGAAGACACATGGCAACACAAGCAAAGATAGCAAGCGAGCAAAAAGGCATACGGAAAGAACGCGAATAAAAAGGCATATCTTTTTGTATTTTTCTGAAAACATTTTAGAAGTGGGGGAGAAAAAAATGAGAGGAAAATGGCAAATAATGTAATTCAAGAGATGAGAGTTTATGATGGGTACTTGGTAGGCTTAAGACATAGATCTCCCCGGCAACGGCGCCAGGAATTCTTCCTGCTACTTCTTGAGCTTGTGTTGGTTTTCCTTTGAAGAGGAAAGGGTGATGCAGCATAGTAGAGATAAGTATTTCCCTCAGTTAAGAACCAAGCTATCAATCCAGTAGGAGAAACGCACTCCCTAATAGATGCACCCACACAAACAATCAAACACTTGCATCCAACGCGATAAAGGGGTTGTCAATCCCTTCACGGCCACTTGCAAATGTGAAATTTGATAGAGATAGATAAAACTAAATAAAAGATAAAATATTTTTGGGTTTTTGGGTTTATAGATATGAAAATAAAAGATTGCAAAATAATAGATTGAAAATAAATATGATGGAAAATAGACCAGGGGCCATAGGTTTCACTAGAGGCTTCTCTCTTGAAGCCAAACAATACGGTAGGTGAACAAATTACTATGGAGCAATTGATAGAAAAGCGGAAAGTTATGACGATATCCAAGGAAATGATTATGCATATAGGCATCACGTCCGTGTCAAGTAGACCGACTCCTGCCTGCATCTACTACTATTACTCCACACGTCGACCGCTATCCAGCATGCATCTAGAGTATTAAGTTCATAAAGAACGGAGTAACGCCTTAAGTAAGATGACATGATGTAGAGGGATACACTCAAGCAATATGATGAAAAACCCATCTTTTTATCCTCGATGGCAACAATGCAATACGTGTCTCGCTACCCCTACTTTGTCACTGGGTGAAATCACGCAAGATTGAACCCAAAACTAAGCGCCTCTCCCATTGCAAGAAAAACTAATCTAGTTGGCCAAACCAAACCGATAATTCGAAGAGAAATATAAATATATAAAATCATGCATATAAGAATTTAAAGAAGTTTCAAATAATATTCATAGATAAGCTGATCATAAATCCACAATTCATCGATCTCGACAAACACACCGCAAAAGAGGATTACATCGGATAGATCTCCAAGAACATCGAGGAGAACATGGTATTGAGAATCAAAGAGAGAGAAGAAGGCATCTAGTTACTAGCTATGGACCTGTAGGTCTGAGGTAAACTATTCACGCTTCATCAGAAGGACAATAGAGTTGATGTAGATGCCCTCCGTGATCGAATCCCCCTCCGGCGGGATGTCAGAAAAGGCCCCAAGATGGGATCTCACGGGAACATAAGGTTGCGGCAGCGGAAAATTATTTTTGTGGATGCCTTTGAGGGTTTTGGAATATATGTGAATATATAGAACAAAGAGGAAGGTCTAGGGACTCCCGAGGGGGCCACAAGGTAGGGGCGCCCCTCCACCCTTGCCGCTGCCTCGTGGGTCTTCTGGCTTGTATTCCAAGTCCTCTCGGTGTCTTCTAGTCCAAGAAAAATCATCGTGAAGTTTTATTCCGTTTGGACTCCGTTTGATATTCATTTTCTGCAAAACTCAAAAACAAGGAAAAAGATAGAAACTGGCACTAGGCGCTAGGTTAATAAGTTAGTCCCAAAAATAATATAAAATAGCATAATAATGCATATAAAACATCCAAAATAGATAATATAATAGCATGGAACAATAAAAAAATTATAGATACGTTGGAGACGCGTCCAGGCATATCATTGAGATCAATAGGAGCACTCTTACTAGCAAACAATTTCATAAGTTCATCCATCTTTCCACTCAAAATATTAATCACTTCAATCGCATGCACTTTTTTACCAGTGGAAGATCTTTCGGTATGCCATTGAGAATAATTAACCATAATATTATCTAGGAGTTTAGTAGCTTCTCCTAATGTAATTTCCATAAAAGTACCTCCCGCGGCCGAATCTAAAATATTTCTAGAAGCAAAATTCAATCCGGCATAAAAAATTTGTATGATCATCCACAAATTTTAACCATGAGTAGGGCAATTTCGTATCATCAATTTCATCATCTCCCAAGATTGTGCAACATGTTCGTGATCAAGTTGCTTAAAATTCATAATATAATTCCTAAGGGAGATGATCTTAGCGGGAGGAAAATACTTGGAAATAAAAGCATGTTTACACTTATTCCATGAATTAGTACTATTTTTAGGCAAAGAAGAAAACCAAGTTTTAGCACGATCTCATAGTGAGAACGAAAAAAGCTTCAATTTAACAATATGATTATCCACATCTTTCTTCTTTTGCATATCACACAACTCAATGAAATTATTCAGATGGGATGCGGCATCTTCACTAGGAAGGCAAGAAAATTGATCTTTCATAACAAGATTAAGCAAAGCGGCATTAATTTCATAAGATTCCATACTAGTGGCAGGAGAAATAGGAGTACTAATAAAATCATTATTATTATTATTGGAAAAGTCACACAATTTGGTATTTCTTGAGATGTCGTGACAAAGCAAGCAATCTAACACACGAGCAACCAAAAAGCAAACGAAAAGACGAACGAAAGAAGGGCGAATAAAAAGGAAAATCTTTTTGTATTTTTCTAAAATCGTTTTAGAAGTGGAAATAGTTTCAATTTAACAATATCATTATCCACATCTTTCTTCTCTTGCATATCACACAACTCAACGAAATTATTCAGATGGGATGCGACATCTTCACTAGGAAGGCCAGAAAATTGATCTTTCATAACAAGATTCAGCAAAGCGGCGTTAATTTCATAAGATTCCGCACTAGTGGCGGGAGCAATTGGAGTACTAATAAAATTATTATTATTATTGGAAAAGTCACACAATTTGGTATTTTCTTGAGACATCGTGACAACGCAAGCAATCTAACACACGAGCAACCAAAAAGCAAACTAAAAGATGAAGGAAAGAAGGGCGAATAAAAATGCAAATATTTTTATATTTTTCTAAAAATGTTTTAGAAGTGGAGGGGGACGAAAGGCAAATGGAAAATAATGTAATGCAAGTGATGAGAGTTTATGGTGGGTACTTGGTAGGCTTGATGTAGATCTCTCCAGCAACGGCGCCAGAAATTGTTCCTGCTACCTCTTGAGATTGCGTTGGTTTTTTCCTTGAAGAGGAAGTGGTGATGCAACAAAGTAGAGATAAGTATTTCTTCAGTTAAGAAACAAGCATCAATCCAGTAGGAGAAACACGCAAGTCCCCAATATATGCACCTACACAAACAATCAAACACTTGCACCCAACGCGAAAAAGGGGTTGTCAATCCCTTCACGGTCACCTGCAAATGTGAGATCTGATAGAGATAGATATAAAAGATTACTAAAACATAAAAGTAAATAAATTGCAGCAAGATATTTTTGGTATTTTTGGTATATAGATCTGAAAATATATGAAGGAAAATAAACCCGGGGGCCATAGGTTTCACTAGAGGCTTCTCTCTTGAAGGTAAATAATACGATGGGTGAACAGATTACTGTCGAGCAATTGATAGAAAATCGCAAAGTTGTGCCGATATCCAAAGCAATGGTTATGAATGTAGGCATCACATCCGTGTCAAGTAGATCGACTCCTGCTTGCATCTACTACTATTACTCCACACGTCGACCGCTATCTGGGATGCATGTAGAGTATTAAGTTCATAAAAAACGGAGTAACGTCTTAAGCAAGATGACATGATGTAGAGGTATAAACTCAAGCAATATGATGAAAACCCCATCTTTTTATCCTTGATGGCAACAATACAATACATGTCTCGCTACCCGTACTTTGTCACTGGGTGAAATCATGCAAGATTGAACCCAAAACTAAGCACCTCTCCCATTGCAAGAAAAACCAATCTAGTTGGCCAAACCAAACCGATAATTCAAAGAGAATTTCAAGATATAAAATCATGCATATAAGAATTCAGAGAAGATTCAAATAATATTCATAGATAAGCTGATCATAAATGGACAATTCATCGCTCTCGACAAACACACCGCAAAAGAAGATTACATCGGATAGATCTCCAAGAACATCGAGGAGAACATGGTATTGAGAATCAAAGAGAAAGAGAAGGAGCCATCTAGCTACTAGCTACGGACCCGTAGGTTTCTGGTAAAGCATTTTAGCTAGGCAATGATAATTTTGATGATGCTCAAACAAAAAACAAGAATTGAAGAGAGCATCATATAGCTTGTGAAAAACACATCTAAGTCTAACATACTTCCTATGCATAGGAATCTTATAGGCAAACAAATTATCAAGGCAAGCAAAACTAGCGTATGCAAAGAAGAAGAAAGAAACAATAGCAATCTCAACATAACGAGAGGTAGTTTAGTAACATGAAATTTTCTACAACCATATTTTCCTCTCTCATAATAATTACATGTTGGATCATAATTAAATTCAACAATATAGCTATTATATAAACTATTTTCAACATGATCCACATGCATGCAAAGTTGACACTCTTCCAAAATAGTGGGATTAACATGAAATAAAATCATTACTTCTCCAAGCCCACCTTTATAAAAAACATAAGATTGATCAATCTCCAAAGTAGTGGGGTCATATTTTCTAAAGTTGACACTCTTCCAAACCCACTTTCAATATTATAGCAAACATATTCATCATGAGGCTTAAATAAATTTTCAAGATCATAACAAGCATTATCACCCCAATCATGATCATTGCAATAAGTAGCGGGCATAGCAAAACTAGCACCCCCCAAGCTTGGGATTTTGCATATTACTAGCACAATTGACATTAATAGAATTTATAATAACAACATTGCAATCATGCTTTTGATTCAAGGAACTATCAGGTATGGGTGCAATAGCAATGATCTCATGTTTAACATCAGGAACTATAGCAAATTCATCTTCATAAATATTGGCATCATGGCCATAAGAATAGCAAGCATCATGTTCATCAAGGGATATTTCAATTAAATTAACGGAATCATAATTATCTATAGATTCTTGCATATCATTATTTTCTTCCAAAGCAACAGTCATTTTCTCAATAAATTCTTTGACATAGGCATTATGAGCATAGTTTTCATAGCAATATTTAAGTATGTCAAAAATTTCATATTTGTATAGAGTAATATCATACTTTTCAATCAAAGAAGCAACTTCATAAGCACCCTTAAAAGCAACAGATTCTTCAATTTGTTCGAGATCATAGTAACTATAAACACCCTTTTCATAAGAAGATATGATTTCATCATCTTTAAACTCACATAGGTAGGGAATGTGTTTTTTAGGGTTCTTAGAGAAACAAATAAAATCACAAAGTTCACAAAGATTCCAAGCATAACATAGCAAACAATTTATCTGATTCCATAAGAGTCTCCCTTTTCCAAACAAACGGTGACGCACAAAATGAGCATGCTCATCTAAAGATTTTCCCTCAACTAAACTAATTGGAGTTTCAGCACGAGCACATATGGATCAAAGATGATCCAAGTAGAAAACTTTAAGTGGATCCATATCAAAAGAGTTTTAGCAAGCAAATAGAAAGCATATGGAAACACAAGCAAAGATAGCAAACGAGCAAAAAGGCATACAGAAAGAACGCGAATAAAAAGGCAAACCTTTTTGTATTTTTCTGAAAACGTTTTAGAAGTGGGGGAGAGGAAAACGAGAGGCAAATGGAAAATAATGTAATGCAAGAGATGAGAGTTTATGATGAGTACTTGGTAGGCTTGACGTAGATCTCCCCGGCAACGGGCCCCAGAAATTCTTCCTGCTACATCTTGAGCTTGCGTTGGTTCTTCCCTTGAAGAGGAAAGGGTGATGCAGCACAATAGAGAATATTTCCCTCGGTTAAGAACCATGGTATCAATCCAGTGGAGAAACGCGCAAGTCCCCAATAGATGCACCTACACAAACAATCAAACACTTGCACCCAACGCGATAAAGGGGTTGTCAATCCCTTCAGGGTAACTTGCAAAGGTGAGTTCTGATAGAGGTAGATAAAACTAAATAAAAGATAAAATATTTTTGGGTTTTTTGGTTTACAGATCTGAAAATAAAAGATTGCAAAATAGTAGATTGCAAATAAATATGATGGAAAATAGACCCGGGGGCCATAGATTTCACTAGAGGCTTCTATCATGAAGGCAAATAATACGGTGGGTGAACAAATTACTATCGAGCAATTGATAGAAAAGTGCAAAGTTATGACGATATCCAAGGCAATGATTATGCATATAGTCATCACGCCCGTGTGAAGTAGACCGACTCCTGCGTGCATCTACTACTATTACTCCACACATAGACCGCTATCCAACATGCATCTACAGTATTAAGTTAATAAAGAACGGAGTAACGCCTTAAGTAAGATGACATGATGTAGAGGGATAAACTCAAGCAATATGATGAAAACCCCATCTTTTTATCCTCGATGGCAACAATGCAATATGTGTCTCGCTACCCTACTTTGTCACTGGGTGAAATCACGCAGGATTGAACCCAAAACTAAGCACCTCTCCCATTGCAAGAAAAACCAATATAGTTGGCCAAACCACGATAATTCGAAGAGAAATACAAAGATATCAAATCATGCATATAAGAATTCAGAGGAGATTCAAATAATATTCATAGATAAGCTGATCATAAACCCACAATTCATCGATCTCAACAAACACACTGCAAAAGAAGATTACATCGGATAGATCCCCAAGAACATCGAGGAGAACACGGTATTGAGAATCAAAGAGAGAGAAGAAGACATCTAGCTACCAGCTATGGACCCGTAGGTCTGAGGTAAACTACTCACGCTTCATCGGCCGGAAGGGCAATAGGGTTGATGTAGATGCCCTCCGTGATCGAATCCCCCTCCGGCAGGATGCCACAAAAGGCCCCAAGATGGGATCTCACGGGAACATAAGGTTGCGGTGGCGGAAAAGTATTTTTGTGGATGCCTCTGAGGGTTTTGGAATATATGTGAATATATAGAACAATGAAGTAGGTCAGGGGACTCCCGAGGGGGCCACAAGGTAGGGGGGCACCCTCCACCCTTGCCGCCGCCTCGTGGGTCTTATGGCTTGTACTCCAAGTCCTCTGGGTGTCTTCTGGTCCAAGAAAAATCATCGTAAAGTTTTATTCCATTTGGACTCCGTTTGATATTCCTTTTCTGCGAAACTCAAAAACAAGGAAAAAACAGAAACTGGCACTAGGCTCTAGGTTAATAAGTTAGTCCCAAAAATAATATAAAATAGCATAATAATGCATATAAAACATACAAAATAGATAATATAATAGCATGGAACAAAAAAATATAGATACGTTGGAGACGCGTCCAGGCATATCATTGAGATCAATAGGAGCACTCTTACTAGCAAACAATTTCATAAGTTCATCCATCTTTCCACTCAAAATATTAATCACTTCAATCGCATGCACTTTTTTACCAGTGGAAGATCTTTCGGTATGCCATTGAGAATAATTAACCATAATATTATCTAGGAGTTTAGTAGCTTCTCCTAATGTAATTTCCATAAAAGTACCTCCCGCGGCCGAATCTAAAATATTTCTAGAAGCAAAATTCAATCCGGCATAAAAAATTTGTATGATCATCCACAAATTTTAACCATGAGTAGGGCAATTTCGTATCATCAATTTCATCATCTCCCAAGATTGTGCAACATGTTCGTGATCAAGTTGCTTAAAATTCATAATATAATTCCTAAGGGAGATGATCTTAGCGGGAGGAAAATACTTGGAAATAAAAGCATGTTTACACTTATTCCATGAATTAGTACTATTTTTAGGCAAAGAAGAAAACCAAGTTTTAGCACGATCTCATAGTGAGAACGAAAAAAGCTTCAATTTAACAATATGATTATCCACATCTTTCTTCTTTTGCATATCACACAACTCAATGAAATTATTCAGATGGGATGCGGCATCTTCACTAGGAAGGCAAGAAAATTGATCTTTCATAACAAGATTAAGCAAAGCGGCATTAATTTCATAAGATTCCATACTAGTGGCAGGAGAAATAGGAGTACTAATAAAATCATTATTATTATTATTGGAAAAGTCACACAATTTGGTATTTCTTGAGATGTCGTGACAAAGCAAGCAATCTAACACACGAGCAACCAAAAAGCAAACGAAAAGACGAACGAAAGAAGGGCGAATAAAAAGGAAAATCTTTTTGTATTTTTCTAAAATCGTTTTAGAAGTGGGGGAGAGGAAAACGAGAGGCAAATGGCAAATAATGTAATGCAAGGGATGAGAGTTTATGACGGGTACTTGGTAGGCTTGATGTAGATCTCCCCGGCAACGGCGCCAGAAATTCTTCCTGCTACTTCTTGAGTTTGCGTTGGTTTTTTCCTTGAAGAGGAAAGGGTGATGCAGCAAAGTAGAGATAAGTATTTCCCTCAATTAAGAACCAATGTATCAATCCATAGGAGAAACACGCAAGTCCCCAATATATGCACCTACACAAACAATCAAACACTTGCACCCAACGCGAAAAAGGGGTTGTCAATCCCTTCAGAGTCACTTGCAAAGGTGAGATCTGATAGAGATAGATATAAAAGTTTACTAAAACATAAAAGTAAGTAAATTACAACATGGTATTTTTTGTATTTTTGGTATATAGATCTGAACCTATATGAAGGAAAATAGACCCGGGGGCCATAGGTTTCACTAGAGGGTTTTCTCATGAAGGCAAATAATACGGTGGGTGAACAAATTACTGTCGAGCAATTGATAGAAAAGCGCAAAGTTATGACGATATCCAAGGCAATGATTATGAATATAGGCATCACGTCCGTGTCAAGTAGACCAACTCCTGCCTGTATCTACTACTATTACTCCACACGTCAACCGCTATCCACCATGCATCTAGAGTATTAAGTTCATAAAGAACGGAGTAACGCCTTAAGCAAGATGATGTGATGTAGAGGGATAAACTCAAGCAATATGATGAAAGCCCCATCTTTTTACCCTTGATGGCAACAATACAACACGTGTCTCGCTACCCCTACTTTGTCACTGGGTGAAATCACGCAAGATTGAACCCACAACTAAGCACCTCTCCCATTGCAAGAAAAACCAATCTAGTTGGCCAAACCAAACCGATAATTCGAAGAGAAATACAAAGATATCAAATCATGCATATAAGAATTCATAGAAGATTCAAATAATATTCATAGATAAGCTGATCATAAATCCACAATTCATCGCTCTCGACAAACACACCGCAAAAGAAGATTACATCGGATAGATCTCCAAGAACATCGAGGAGAACATGGTATTGATAATCAAAGAGAAAGAGGAAGCCATCTAGCTACTAGCTATGGACCCATAGGTCTGTGGTAAAATACTCACGCTTCATCGAAAGGGCAATAGGGGTTGATGCAAATGCCCTCCATGATCGAATCGCCCTCTGGCAGGATGCGGGAAAAGGCCCCAAGATGGGATATCATGGGAACAGAAGGTTACGATGGCAGAAAAGTATTTTTGTGGACGCTTCTATTGATAATGGAATATTTGAGGATTTATAGAACTCAAAGGGAGGTCGGTGGACTCTCGGGGGGCCCACAAGCCAGGGGGCACCCACCTAAGGTGTGCCCTGGAGGCTTGTGGAGTCCTCGGGACTCTTCTGACATGGCCTCTAAGCTCCGTGGATGTCTTCTAGGCCAAGAAAAATCATCGTAAAATTTTATTCCGTTTGGACTCCGTTTGATATTCCTTTTCTGTAAAACTCAAAAACAAGGAAAAGACGGAAATTGGCACTGGGCTATAGGTTAATAAGTTAGTCCCAAAAATAATATAAAATAACATATTAATGCATATAAAACATCCAAAACAGATAATATAATGGCATGGAACAATAAAAATATATAGATACGTTGGAGACGTATCAGAGTCTATCGTATTGATTGCGCCAGACGTGGACGGGTCGGCCTCGTGTTCATTGCAGCGGGGCGTGAACTGCGATGGCGGGGCAGTCGACCCGGAGCTGGCGACGTTTGTGGTCGCTTCAGTCTCCTCTTCGCCCGCCTCTGCGTCGAGCTCCGCAAGCAGGGTATCCTCTTCGTCCTTAGGACGTACAGTTGCCATCGCTCGCGGCGGATGGCGCGGGTGCTGTAGATGGACTGACATAACACCCACTGCTCATCTAGGAAGCCGGGACCCTCCACGGCCATGGCTGCAACGGCATCGTCGTTTGCCTAATCGCCGGTGATTCTCCCCTTCACGAGCCGGTGCTCGTCGAGGAGCTAGATTTTGTAGCTTTGGTCCTCCCGCGTCAGCCAAAATGCTGACACAAGCAGCATTGGTTGCTCCTCCGCCATGGCGGCATTGAAATCAGCATGCGCGGGCGAGGGTGCCAGCTCTTTGTCGAACGCCGCCTCCTTTGTCATATCGTCCTCGCACGCCTCCCGCAATTTCGTTACGCACGACAGGCTTGCCAGCAGGACGCAAGGCCGGCCATCTCCTACTCATGCTTTGTCGAAAGGTTCTCCCACATCGCTCTAGAGTTGCGCTCACGGCGGACGTGGTGCGGAGGGGGTCATGTCGGGCGAGGATGTAACAGTTAAATAGTGGGTGTGGGGAACATTAAGCGATGGGCCGTGTCAATGCAAGCGCCAGAGTGGATTCCTTGGCTGCCACGCCTGTTTAATGCTGGCTGGTGGACAGATGAGAGTTGGTTTGAATGCGGTACACAGCTGTCCAGTCCCATTCAGTCAAGCGTCTTCGAAATTCGAACGAGCGCGGAGACCCGATGGTGCTCTTGGCCGGCGTGCCGCTTCAATACCGGCTCCAATGAGAGGTTTCCGTCACTCTGGGCCAATATGAGTGCGGTGCTGGCGCTCTGGAGTAGTACTGGCCGGCTTGAATGCGCTGCAACCACTTTGCCATGAAGAGGGCGCGGGCGTGTGAGAGGTTTTTGGGTGGGTCCATGCTGTTGGACGTGTATGTGGTAGCAGTCGAGACGCTCGCAAAGCCTCCCCTGGTTTTGCATACAGTGTGCGGGATTTCAGATATCCGAACTAGTCTGCGGACAATGAAATACCTAGTTAGATGGAAAATTGTGTCCGACAGTTCTGAGGGTCCATGTTGAAGATCGCCTAACGACATCTTCAATACAGTCCCGCATTCATCCGCCGAGCGGTCTAGATGTCTTTTTTTATAAACTGGGGCTTTGCGGACATCGGACACGTACACGTCCTTCGTCACATACAACCCGCTGAGCCAATGCACTCCCTTTTTTGCATGACAATACATGTCTCATTTATATCATAAGTATCATAGTACAAGCCACGTACACACCGACCTAGTAAAATTGAACAAATAGCAAAACGCTACCCTTTGCACAAAGGAACGTCAACCAAGAAGTAAAATTATAACAAGACCGAAGAAACCTCTAGGCTTGACACCAACGCCCGTCACCTGCCTGTATCACCACCACCGCACCCACCAAAGCAAAAAAAATATGACGTACCACCTTCACACTCGAGCTCGACGCGGCTCCATCACTGATTTGCAGCTTTGCGGACCTTCAAGGTGGCTCGCCAAAGAGAGAATCATTACCGTTGAATGAATCAGACCGGGGCAACACCCCGGACACGCCATTGAACTTCAGATCTGGCACCCCCATATGACTAAGGAGTCGGAGAGGAAACCATATATGTCATCCATGTACCACGAACCCAGCATACGATCCACCACCTTCCAGATGCCACCGATGCAGACCGCAATCTACATCCGCTCCCGGACTACCTCGCAAACTCCGCCCCGACGCAGGAGTAAACGGCGGAGTATGAGGACACAGGTCTACCATAAGGATGCGAGCCAGAGTAGGATCTGAAGAAATTTTATTCAGCGCAGCCATCGCCGCAGGCGAAGCCAAGACGATGAACATGCTAAAAACTAACAGAATGACTAATTCACATCTACATGTTTTTTAAGGATGTCACACCTAAATAGTTCATCACATAATTAGGGGCTTGAAGATTATACAAAATATTTATTTAATTGGTTTTTTCTGATGTTGTGTGATGTTATACTTAGATGTGACATAGTTATGCCACATCTAGATGCATCCTAGCCACACCCAGAAACTAAAGTTGTTTTAGCCTAAAACTATCCGCACGCGTGGATCCGGCGACCCTCCTTACCACCGATGACTGAGATCGTCAGCGGAGGGGAGCCGCCTCTCCTTGCGGCGCTAGGGTTCCAGTCGCCCTAGATGAAACGAAAAGACGTTCGTGGATAAGATCCGCTCCCTAGGACGCGCAGGTACAGTGCCCGACTGCCCGTACCGTAGGTCCGTGGCGTGGACGACATGTTTTCGCCGTCGCCGTGCGCGCTCAAAGTCTCGGCTACAGCATACAGTACACCGATCCCATCGCCTCACAGAAACGCGCCACATCGGCGGCAGGGCGAGGGCGAGGGACCCACCCTCCGGCGAAGTGGGCGTGGGGGCAACGCCAACGGGCGCCGCTGAGTGCTGACCGGGAGGGAGGGAGGGGAGCCGGTCGTGGCTGCTTCCGCGTTGCTGCCCCCGGCGGACGTGCCCACGAGGCCAGCCGAACGCGCACGCGGGAAAAAACCGTCGCGCCCCTCCCTCCAACTCAACGATATTTTAACCAACTCGATCCACACCTCCTCGCTCGTTCTTCCTGGTCGCGACCGCCAAACTCACAAAGCAAAAGGACACACGAATAAACAAACTGCCCATTTTTTCGGGCAAAAATACAACATGGATGAATAGACCGGGGCAGGAGACTTGAACGCACGCAGAGGCTGAGGTGGGGTGAGGCGAGCGGCAGCAGCAGGAGTAGGAAGAAGAGGAGCGGGAGGTCGAGAAAGTCAAAGCCTCGTGCCGTGGTGCTCCCGAGATCCTTCTCGCCGCCTTCTTCCTCTTCATATCCTTCTCCTTCTCCGCCTACTCCTCCCCCTCCACCCTCCCCCTCCTCTGTTCTTAACTGCGCCCGCCACCGCCGCCTTGTACGCCACCGCCTCCTCTCGCCTTACCTCGTCCTCACCCGCTGGTCGGCGCTGCCGTCGTTGTTTATCAGCCGGTCGCTAGCGCAGGGAGCGAGCCAGGCTTGATCGATCGATCCTCGGCGCTGCTATCTATCTATCTGCAAGGTGATTCTTGCGCTCTCGCTCTGTCTTCTCTCTTCCAGCTCCGGATTCAGCTAGTGGTTTGTTTTTGGGGGGTGGATGGGTTTGGTTCGGTGGATTGGCCGTCTTTGAGACGCCGTCTTAGATCGGGATTCATCCCATGGCCGTCTTTGCTTCTTTCTGGGATCTTAGGGAAGAACAGGGAGAAGTTTTCGTAACTTTGCCTTTGAGATGTTCTTTCTCTCCTTTTATTTTTCATTGCCCATCAGTTTCTCTAGCCAAATCCAGGCTTTGGTTCGTAAGGATTTTCCGATTTCGGGTGCAATTTTTTCGAAACATTATGTCGGGTGCAATTCTCCATATACAACAATCAATTCCCTTTGCTCTGTGTCCAAATCCAACTTCATTTCCGAATGGGTTGGCTTAGGATATTTCTGATGTTCAACGGGAATTAGCTGGTCCAGGAGTTGTGTTAGGTGCTTTGTTTCTTTCAAAGAGATAGGGCCAACTTTACTTGCGACCATCAATTGGAATGTTTCATTTCTTTAAAATGATCGGCAAATGGGAGGGATGGCTTCTCTACTAAAGCCTTGGTTGCTTCACATTTTCCATATTATCTTGCCCGTGCCGTACTGCGTAATCATAGCCTAGTGAATTAGGATAATATGGCTAGGTAGTTGAACAAAACGGTAGTTCAGCTTCAGCTTTCTCTTATAGAATTTGGATTCCAATAATTAAAAGCAAAACTGTTGTTCAATTTGTCTTTTAAAATTTGTGTCTTGCTGTTCACACCAATAATTGATATTTCAGTCAGCGATCACTAAGTTAATGTGTTACTACTTATAGACCTCTGTTTGGGTTCATCTATTGTTGCATTACAAAGTATATAGTCCTTATCTGACAGCCCGCTACATATATTTCTGCAGAAATTCCTTCTAGTTTGTTGTCAACATGGATTGCTGCTTTATGTTCGGACGGAGATCTCAGCATGCTGTTGAAGGCGATGATGGTGAGCATCTTCTGCACATATTTGCCTGGTCCCTTCCATGCTCAAACAATTCTCCGTTCTTATACGCTTTCTTCTGTGGTTGTTTCTTTGTCTCAGGTGAACATAGTGTGAAGGTCTTTTCTTACAACGAGTTGAGAAAGGCAACTCAAGATTTCAGTGGGGCAAATAAGATTGGAGAGGGTGGTTTCGGTTCCGTATTCAGGGTAATTATGCACAGGTTACTGACCACTTCGTCAATGCCTGAAGGTCAACATTATCAAACACCTTTTGCTAACATTTCATTTTGGTTCACCAGGGAATGCTCAAAGATGGCACATTAATCGCGGTGAAGGTTCTGTCAGCCACTTCAAGGCAAGGTGTCCGAGAGTTCTTAACTGAACTTACAGCAATTTCCGACATCAAGCATGAAAACCTCGTCACGCTTGTCGGCTGCTGTGCTGAAGGGTCCCATAGGATCCTCGTTTACAATTATCTTGAGAAAAACAGCCTTTCACAGACATTGCTAGGTACTAACACTTTGTCCTACCGAGCATTTCTGCTGTTCGTCGATTCCTTCAATGCTTGTCGTATTTACAGATGTTCTGCATGTGCTATTGCAGGGTCTGGCTACAGCAGCATCCAGTTCAACTGGAGGGCTCGTGTCAAAATTGCCGTGGGCGTTGCCCGTGGACTTGCATTTCTTCATGAGGAAATCCGTCCTCACATTATCCACCGCGACATAAAAGCGAGCAACATTCTTCTCGACAAGGACCTCACCCCAAAAATCTCTGATTTTGGATTGGCGAGGCTTCTTCCTGCCAATGCAACTCATGTTAGCACCCGGGTGGCCGGCACATTGTAAGCATAACCCATCCCCTGATTCGAAAGACTTCTTTCACATACTGTACTTCCTGTTCTGACTAGTAATCTCACTTCTTTTTAGAGGATACTTGGCTCCTGAATATGCTATCCGAGGTCAAGTGACGAAGAAGTCTGATATCTACAGTTATGGGGTTCTTCTCTTGGAAATCGTCAGTGGCAGATGTAACACCAACACAAGATTGCCTTGTGAAGATCAATTCCTCCTTGAGAAGGTAAGCTCTTCTTATTTCCAAATAGCGTTTATTGACAGCCTCAATACAAAATGGTGTCAGTTGTGCATACCGAAGCAACTATACCATAAGTTGACTGAGCAAACGTTCAAAGAATAGTGCTGAATTTGACAAAATCTGCTGCATCTTTTCCACAGACATGGGCATTCTACGAGCAAGAGCGTCTAGAAGAGATCATAGATGCCGACATAGACGAAGACCTGGACATCGAGGAGGCATGCCGGTTCCTGAAGATCGGCCTGCTATGCACGCAGGACGCAATGGCACGCCGTCCCCACATGCCCACCGTCGTGAGGATGCTCACAGGAAGCAAGAGCATCTCCATGGAGAAGATCACCAGGCCAGCCATGATCACCGACTTTGCGGAGCTCAAGGTCAGCACCAAACCGCATGGAGCGAACCAGGCGCGGTCCAACACGTCGAGATCCTTCTCCACCACGGAGATATCGGAGCCCTTCTCGTCGTCGGAGAATCACACGCAGACGTCTGTATGAAGGATTGGAGAGAAAATTAGCGCCGTTCGATTTGTACATTGCCGTGGTGATAGATATGCCTGCAATTTTTGGAGGATATATTGCTTTGTTTTTTGTTTTGTTTTCTTCCACGAGGAGGGGTTGGGTTAATGGGGCAACCTGTCGTTTGCTTGTTGTGTAGTACGATGTAAATATCTGGAGATGGAGATGATCAAGATACGATTCACATCTCTGAACCACTAGTGTGTTGCATTGCCGTCAGACTTCAGTGTTCTGTGATGATGACTGACATGGGTCGGCCTGATGGTCTGGATTGATCTCTAATCCTTGAGGCCAAGCATGACCTCCAGGCATGGTGTGTTCACTTCTGAACAATTTGGAATGGACACACCTCGACCAAATTCATCGCTAAAACGCTATGTCCAATCTCACCTTGAAACGAGCAGCGGTTGTGAGCCACGTCTGACGAAACAACCACGCCACGCCGGTGTCGGCATCAGAGAGAACTTGACTCCGTGCAAATCACGCCCCATCACGGGGATACGGTCAAGCCAGGCAGCTCCACGTCTCGCTCGGCAGACGGCGACGGGCTGAGTGTGCAGCTGAGAAAGAAGTGAAGAACGGATCAAAAATTTCCAGAAATCATCATGTCAACCTGCCGTAAGTCGTGGCCGGCGAAATCGTCGTGGCGTGAACATGTCAAACCATATGGCCCCGTTGAACGGCTCCTATCGTCAACTCGTTAAAGTGGGAGACAGCGAGCGATCGAACGGATTGCATCGTCAACTCGGAGAGACAGTGAGAGACAGCGAGCGATCGAACCAATGCACAAGCCAGTGATTCTGACACACATCCACACCAGCCGTACGCGGACACTGCGCCGGGCCGGTGAAACTGTTGGAAATATGAGCAAATTACTACGAGATTTAATCCGAATAAACAGAAGATAAGTCATGACCACAGCAGCATAGATTAAACTAATCATGCGAACTAGCATAGCAGATGAGCATATCACATCTAGGGCACATACTAGAAACATGAATTCTACCACGATCTCGAACAGGAAGGATAGAATCACATACGGTGCAGCAGGTGTAGCACCGCCGGCATTGACGTTGTCGCCCATGTCGTCGAGGATGAGGTTGCCGAGGTCGGGGAAGAAGTCGTCGTTCGCGAAGTCGTCGCTGCCAGCAGTCGCGCGAGTGCGCTCCCCAAAAACCTGATCGCCCCTCTCCCGTACAGGATCACGAGAGGCAGGGTTCCGGAGGCCTGCTGTCCCTTCTCGCGGTGCACGCCGGAAGGAGGGATGGAGAAGACTTGCTTGGCGGCGCAATGATCTGGAACGGTGGTGAGAAACCATACGAAGCGACGGCGGCTAGGGTAGACGTCTGCCTGGCTATATAGCGCGGGCCGGGTAGGTCGTGGGAGTAAACCCCACGTCCAAGTCGTCACGATCCAAAAAAACCGGAAACAGTTCAGTAATTAACGCGTCCGTTAATTATTAATTAATGACTCATTAATTTTTTCCGAGCAGCAAAAATATAGACAACGTGCATAGCTCTGTCCTCGGCTCGGCTCAATCCCGCAACCCGCATCGCGTCGTGACGAGGCGAGGCGAGGCGTGGCGTGGCGAGGTGAGCGAGGAGGAGGAGCGCGCGTGTAGGTCTCCTCTTCTCATGCTCATACAAGTGGTAGGAGAGATCACCTTATAAAGAGGTGCAACTCTCTCTCAACTTATGAGGTGGGACTAAACTTTAGCCTCACTCACTCCACTCACATGTGTGCATGAATGGGCCAAGAGAATTTCAGAATTTTAGTTGGGCTTTGGGCCAAAAGCCCACTAGCAAATTCCAACAATCCCCCACAAAGTCTCATTGGCACATTTCACCATTTGTTTCCAAAACATTGTTTATATACCGATGCTTAGTGGAGACTGTGAAGTTGAACTTCCACTTAGAGATTTATGCTACGCTAGATCACAACTTGAATAGTGGACTATGCCTTGAACTATAAATTTTCTGCGAGACTAGTTTCGCACAAATTCTTAACCGATACTGGGCTGCCGCAAGGCTTCCCCGCGGGTGAAGCGTATACGTCATACTCCAGGGCCTTTTCATGAATTTATTAGAGAACACCCAATTCTCACAGACTGCGACGTTAACAGTCAAATTCATATAGGTGCGTTCCTCAGAAGATGTTCTGCAGGACAACATCTCTGCTTACCCGAATAAGCCGCTTGGAACACATTAAGATAAGTATCAACCTGCCATGCAGATCAGGAGAGTATTGCATCTTCACAGAGTGGGATAGGTAATATAGGGATACTCTCCTCCCAGCTGACCAACAGCTTGTCTCCCACTTCTACCTCACGGGATCTCCGATCACATAGAGTGGGTTACCACTATGGACAACTCATGCGGTGGGTCTCAAACCCATCTCCAACGATGCATTATCTATCACATTACGTGATAGACCCTTTGTGAAGGGATCTGCCAAGTTTTTCGACGTTTGGATATAATCCAACGTAATAACTCCGGAGTTCCTCAATTTTCTGACAGATTTTAGTCTCCTCTTCACATGCCTTGAGGACTTCATATTGTCCTTAGAACTGTTTGTCTTGACGATCATAGTCTGATTATCACAGTTCATCAGGATAGGGGGTATTGGTTTTTCAACCATAGGTAAGTCCATCAAGAGTTCACGAAGCCACTCTGCTTCAACAGTGGCAGTGTCTAATGCTGTGAGTTCTGCTTCCATAGTTGACCTTGTTAAGATGGTCTGCTTGCAAGACTTCCAGGAAACAGCGCCACCACCAAGTGTAAAAACGTAACCACTTATGGCCTTAATCTCATCAGCATCAGATATCCAGTTCGAGTCACTATAACCCTCCAGTACCCTTGGATACCCGGTGTAGTGAATCCCGTAGCTCGCAGTGCCTTTCAAGTAGCGCATAACTCTCTCAAGCGCACGCCAATGATCATCTCCCGGTTTTGACACAAACCGACTCAGCTTGCTAACAGCAAACGAGATGTCAGGCCTCGTGGCACTCGCCAAATACATAAGCGAGCCAATGATCTGAGAATACCTCAGTTGATCTCTAGCAATCCGTCGATTCTTTCGAAGCAACACACTAGCATCATATGGAGTTGGAGAAGGTGTGCAGTCGCTATACCCAAAACGACTCAAGACCTTTTCCACATAGTGAGACTGAAGCAGTGTGATCCCACCATTCTCATCTCTCAATAGCTTGATGTTTAAGATAACATCAGCTACTCCTAGATCCTTCATCTCAAAACAGCGAGATAAGAAATCCTTAACCTCCTTGATTAAATCAAGTTTGGTTCCAAAGATCAATATGTCGTCGACATACAGACAAAGAATAACTCCTTCGCCCCCACCATGGCGATAGTACACACACTTGTCACCATCATTTACTACAAAACCGGCATCAGTTAATGTTCTTTCGAACTTCTCATGCCACTCCTTAGGAGCTTGTTTAAGGCCATATAAAGACTTTAATAACTTGCACACCTTTCCTTCTTGACCAGGTATTACAAAACCATCTGGCTGATCCATGTAAATTTCCTCCTTCAACTCTCCATTGAGGAAAGCCGTCTTAACGTCCATTTGATGAACGAGAAGACCATGTGAGGCAGCCAGTGATAGTAGCACCCGAATTATGGTCAGTCTAGCCACGGGTGAGTAAGTATCAAAGAAGTCGTCACCTTCTTTCTGGGTATAACCCTTAGCCACAAGACGTGCCTTGTACTTTTCAATCGTACCATCAGGTCTAAGCTTCTTCTTGAACACCCACTTACATCCTACAGGTTTGCACCCATAAGGACGGTCAGTGATCTCCCAGGTACCGTTAGCTAAGATGGAATCCATCTCGCTACGTACAGCTTCCTTCCAGTAGTCAGCATCAGGGGATGCATAGGCTTCTGAAATAGTTCTGGGTGTGTCATCCACGAGGTACACAATGAAATCATCACCAAAAGACTTTGCAGTCCTCTGTCTCTTACTCCTCACAGGAGTTCCATTGTCAACCTCAACAGGATTCTCAACGTGTTCCATCGCAATGGTGGGTTCAGGAATTACAGTGAATTCCTCACTAGATGGAGTAGGTATCTCCTGATTTGATGAACTCGACATATCCTTCATAGGAAATATGTCCTCAAAGAAAGTTGCATCATTTGATTCCATAATCGTACCAACATGCATGTCGGATACCTCAAATTTTATTATCAAAAATCTATAGCCGATGCTATGAAAAGCATAGCCCAGAAGAACACAATCCACGGTTTTTGGTCCAAGCTTGCGCTTCTTGGGAATTGGTATATTGACTTTCGCCAAACAACCCCAAGTACGTAGGTAAGAGAGTTTCAACCTTTTCCTTTCCCATTCCTCAAATGGAGTCATGGTCTTATGCTTTGTGGGAACTCGGTTTAGGACATGACACGTAGTCATTAGCGCCTCCCCCCACCATTCCTTGGATAGACCCGAAGTGTCTAACATGGTGTTAACCATATCAGTTAGAGTTCAGTTCTTTCTTTCGGCTACCCCATTTGACTGAGGTGAGTAGGGAGGCGTCCTCTCATGGATTATACCATGTTCCGCACAAAACAGATCAAATTCATTGGAAAAATACTCTCCACCACGATCGGACCTAAGCCGTTTAATTTTTCGATCAAGTTGGTTCTCTGCCTCAGCTTTATAGTTTTTGAAGAAAGTTAAAGTCTCATCTTTTGATTTCAGAAGATACACATAACAATATCTAGTGAAGTCATCAATCAACGTCATGAAGCATCTCTTTCCACCTTTTGTCAACACGCCATTCATCTCACAAAGATCAGAATGTATAAGCTCTAGTGGCGCCAAGTCTCTTGCCTCTGCAGTCTTATGGGACTTGCGAGGTTGCTTAGCTTGCACACATACTTGGCACTTAGAGCCTTTGACAGCAGAGATTTTTGGAATTAAATTCAGATTGGCTAGCCGCGTCATGCAACCAAAGTTAATGTGACAAAGTCGTGAATGCCAAATATCAGACTCATTGTTGTGGCAAACATTATTAATAACTTTAGTGCAAATATCTGACAAAGATAGGCGGAACAAGCCTCCGCACTCATAGCCTTTTCCAACAAATTGTCCGCATTTGGAAATTACAACTTTATTGGACTCAAAAACCAACTTAAAACCATCTCGACATAAATGGGAACCGCTAACGAGATTTTTATTGATGGACGGCACATGATGAACGTTCTTCAGACGCACGGTCTTCCCCGAAGTAAACTTCAGATCGACCGTAACAACACCTCGAACGATGGCATGTGACCCGTTCCCCATCAGCACGGGAGAAGTCCATGTGGCCTGGTAAGAAGAAAACATGGAGGCGTCAGCACAAACATGTACATTGGCACCGGTGTCAATTAACCAATCAGGGGATTGAAATACTGAAAGGATGGTAGTAAAAATACCGTACCCTGATTCCTTCATATCAGTATCACCGATGACAACATTAGCGGACTTGCCGCCCTTCTCATGTTCGCGCTCCTCAAAGCGGTTAGGACACTTCGGAGCCCAGTGATTAGGATCACCGCAGACATGGCAAAGTCCCTTCCCCTTCTTATGAGAATTCTTCTTGAAATTGATAGAATGTGATGGCTTGTTCTTTGTATCAAACTTGCCTTTGCCCTGAGTTTTGTTCTTGTTGTTTTTGAACTTGTTGGGCTGGAAGTTCTTCTTCTGTACCATGTGGGCACTAGAAGCTCCCTCAGCAACTCGAGCACGTGTGTCTTTTGCTCTCGCCTTTTCTTCAACATCAAGAGTACCAATGAGATCCGCAACGGAAAACTCCTGTCTCTTATGTTTCAGGGAAGTAGCAAAATTGTTCCACGAAGGTGGAAGCTTGGCAATAATGCCTCCGGCAACAAATTTGTCCGGCAACACACACTTGAAGTGCTCAAGTTCTTTTGCGAGCGACTGTATCTCATGAGCCTGCTGTACAACAGAGCGCTCATCAGTCATCTTGAAGTCATAGAATTGCTCCATGACGTACAACTCGCTACCGGCGTCCGAGGCACCAAACTTGGCCTCGAGCGCAGCCCACATGTCCTTGCCATTGTCAAACGACATATATGAATCCACAATGGAATCATCAAGAACACCCAGAAGAGCGCCTTTAAAGAGAGTATCGATCTTCTCAAAAGCTTCCAGCTGTGCTGGATTAAGATCGCCCTCAGGCTTGCCCTTAATGGCGTCATAGCAGCCCATGGTTTGAAACCAATAGACTGCTCTCGTGCGCCCCCTTAAAGGCAGGCGGCTTCAGATGCGCAGCAAAACCACTCGGAGTAAATTGCCTATAATCAGGTTTTTGGATTGTTGGAAATATGAGCAAATTACTACGAGATTTAATCCGAATAAACAGAAGATAAGTCATGACCACAGCAACATAGATTAAACTAATCATGCGAACTAGCATAGCAGATGAGCATATCACATCTAGGGCACATACTAGAAACATGAATTCTACCACGATCTCGAACAGGAAGGATAGAATCACATACGGTGCAGCAGGTGTAGCACCGCCGGCGTTGACGTTGTCGCCCATGTCGTCGAGGATGAGGTTGCCGAGGTCGGGGAAGAAGTCGTCGTTCGCGAAGTCGTCGCTGCCAGCAGTCGCGCGAGTGCGCTCCCCAAAAACCTGATCGCCCCTCTCCCGTACAGGATCACGAGAGGCGGGGTTCCGGAGGCCTGCTGTCCCTTCTCGCGGTGCACGCCGGAAGGAGGGATGGAGAAGACTTGCTTGGCGGCGCAATGATCTGGAACAGTGGTGAGAAACCATACGAAGCGGCGGCGGCTAGGGTAGACGTCTGCCTGGCTATATAGCGCGGGCCGGGTAGGTCGTGGGAGTAAACCCCACGTCCGAGTCGTCACGATCCAAAAGAATCGGAAACAGTTCAGTAATTAACGCGTCCGTTAATTATTAATTAATGACTCATTAATTTTTCTCGAGCAGCAAAAATATAGACAACGTGCATAGCTCTGTCCTCGGCTCAATCCCGCAAGACGAGGCGAGGCGAGCGAGGAGGAGCGCGCGTGTAGGTCTCCTCTTCTCATGCTCATACAAGTGGTAGGAGAGATCACCTTATAAAGAGGTGCAACTCTCTCTCAACTTATGAGGTGGGACTAAACTTTAATCTCACTCACTCCACTCACATGTGTGCATGAATGGACCAAGAGAATTTCAGAATTTTAGTTGGGCTTTGGGCCAAAAGCCCACTAGCAAAATCCAACAGAAACGCCCTGCAAAACCACGGGCGGAGTGAACCCGGTTGTCAAAACCGAGCCGAAGAAGAATCATCAAAAGCAAGGCAGAAAATTCAAACAAAAAAGCGAGGCAGAAAAGGCCCCGGGTCAAACTGTTGCGCTGACAAATGAAACCCGGCCGCGTCGCGCAACCGGAAGTACGCGAAGTACGCGAGGAAGCTGGGGAAATTGTACTCCCTCCTCCTACCGCTGCATATTTCCCCCAGGATTCTCACCTCACCTCAGAAAGTGATCATCGAGATGCGGCGGCAGACAGACAGCCTTTTTGCCGCCACCACCACCTGTATCTGTCAATCTGTACCGCCAAATGTCTGAGAGGGAATTGGCGGGTACGGTACAGGGGAAACAGCAGCAGCAGACCAAGTTGGAGCAGGGGCGGCAGGGCACAACAGTGCGAGCGATTACAATTATTTGGTCAAGGCCAACTCCAACGATAGACGAAGCAGGATATTACTCGCTCGTGTCGCCCTCCCCACGGGCGGCCCGGGCGAAACCCTAGCCGCCACACCAGCCCCCCTCCCAGATCTCCCCCTCCCCTCGCCGTCGCCGGCAAGCGCCGCCGGGCAAAGCCCGCTTGGCGTCGGCAGCGGCGGGGCCTCCCATCTTTTCCCTCTCGCGAGGCCTGGGCAGCGCGGGGGTGCTCGGCCAAGGAGAGGAGCGGGGACGCGGCGGGCGCGATGCGCGCGGCGAGCAGGCGCCGGCGGGCGCGGTGCGCACGGCGAGAAGGCGCGGCGAGCGCGTTGGGCGCGGCGTGGGGAGTGTTGTGCGTGGTGAGCAGGGGCCGGACCCGATCTAGGGTTTCGGCGGGCCCTGGGCTTCGCTGCTGAGCGGGGATGCACGACGGCGCGCGTGCGTGCTCGGCGCGAACCAGCAGCGTGCGTCGCGGTGGCGTGCGGGGGTTTCCCCTGTGCCGATCTGCCGGGGCGGATGCCCGGCGGCCTCGCGCATCTGCCATGGCGGGCGCTCGCGGGAGTGTGGAGGGGGCTCTGGATGCTGGTGGGCTTCTCCCTTCAACCGTGTGCACGTCCAGCTCCTAGAGCAGGGGTGTCGTCTATCCTGTTGGTGCTTGATGAGGGTCGGGCTGACCAATTCCAGCGCGGAGGTCCAGTCCTAGCGCGCGGCGACGCGAGCCTGTTAACTTTGGCTTGGTTTTTTGCTCTGTTTCGGCGCGCTGCGGTGCGGGCCGGTCTGCTTAGGTTCTTCTCTGGTCTTTCTTGAGCGCTGCGGTGCGATTTCTCGCCCAGATCTGCGCACAGAGTCAGAGGATGGCCGAAGCCGACTTGGTTCGCCCAAGTCCTGCAAGCGGCGGGGCAGACCGGTCAGGTTGGCATGTGCTCGCCTAGTTCTGCGTGCGGCGGCGACATTCCCGTGTCTGGTAGTGTGTGCCTGACTTCATCCGGACCGGTGGCGATGGGTAGGTCTCGGATCCTGGATGGGTGGCGGAAGACTTGGCTCCGGATGAAAATCCTGCGTTGACCTCGTCGGTGCCGACGGTAACGGCATCTATGGATGTCGTCTTCTTCCTTGGAGGTACCGCCGTGGAGCTCATTGCTCTTCCTACCTCATGGCTGAGGTCTCCGGGTGAAAACCTAAGATTTGGCGGAGCCAGATTGGATGATGGTGGTGTTCCAATACCACTTCCTCCTTGGAGGCGTCATCTTGGTGACCTCGGCAATGGATTCCGATGATGTGCACGGTTGTTGACTGAGCTTGGGTTTGTGTTGGTGCCGGCGGATTCCTTTTTCTTTCTTTTCTTTTTGCACTAGCCTTTTTTCTGTGCTTTCCTCCTTTGGAGGGCTCTTGTTACTCATCTTCTGATCAATGAATTTGGCAGTTCTCCTGCCAACGTTCAAAAAAACAATTATTTGGTCCCGTCCCGTCCCCTTTTCTCTAATCGATTTGGTCCCTTCCATTGAGCCTCTGCGTACCACCGACACTTTGCATGGACCAGCAAAGTGCAAAATGTTTACTGCTCGACTCTGAACATTTGATACATACATAGATACATACACATACTCTTTAGTAGTAGAACAGAATCTACTGATCTATACGTATGGGACAGAGACAATACATGCAACTGAAAGATGCGGTTCGACTCGGCCCATCAGAACAACAAGTGTTCACTCAGCAGGGATGATGAACAAAGAATACGGCGCGAAAAAAATTCATGCTAGAGACAACAAGAACAAGGACTTTTGAATGAAGAGTGTTAAAAGAGAAGTTCCAGGTGAACTGAACTGAATGCTCTCTATGCTCTCGACCCGACATTTTAATCGACAGCTCCGCGAAAAGGGGGTGTCATTTCTGAATTACAAGTCATTATACGAAGTGGCAGCAGCTAGAATGGCAGCAACGAATCGGTGGGTTTTGCTAAACAAGTGGTGGCATGTACTGAAGCCAAGGTGCTGCTAACTCAGCACCCCATTATTGCACAGTTGTAGACGAAGACGCCGGCGCGCTCCTTCACCGACAGCACCTCCCAGTCGGAGTCGGAGGCGGCGCCGTCCCCATCTTCGGGGCACCAGGAATGCAGCAGTATCACCTCGCCGCGAGGTCCTCTGTGGCCGCCGATGACCAGCAGCCTGTCGCCGCATCCCTTGAAAGCCAGGCCCCAGCCGTTGGAAGAGTCCGCTCTGACGGGCAAGGGCTTCACTATGTTCCATGTGTTGCTTGCCTTGTCGTACTTCTTCACCACGTTTGTGGACTGGTCGGTCGCGTAGAGCTGGTTATTTACAACGGCGATGAGCGGAGGCGACTGGGAGGCGCTGGTTCCTCCGGGGTACATATCATGGATTCTTCTCCATGTCCTGGTGTCGAGGTCGAATTCCTCTCCACAAGTCAGAGAATGCCTCTCACTTGTCACACCCCCGATGACATAGAACTTGCCATCCATGAAGAAACCTGAGGAGAGTCTCCTGGGCAAGTTCATGTCTGGCAAGGTCTCCCACTGGCCAGCCTCTGAATTGTACAGCTCCACAGACCTCAGCACCTGCCCGTTCCTATCACACCCACCAGCAACAATGGCAATCTCACCAGAACTTCCTGAGGCAAACAGACAGCGAGGAAAATTCATCGGAGTGCAGCGAGACCAATGCCGTGTCAGTAAATTGTACATCCAAATAGCAAGGCCTGTATATTCTCGGCCAAAGACAAGCAGCTGTGTCCCAACAGCAAGCGACTCCTTGTCTGCACAGGAGAAGCAGTCATCACATGGCATTCTTGGGAGCCTCATCCACCGGTTTCGCGACGGATCGAATGCTTCCCAGGGCATAGCGCTACACGCCAGATACACCCAATGCTCAACAATGCCATATTTCCTCCGCAGCTTGTACAGATATCCACCGTTAACCAACGTATTGAATTTCTTGTTCAGACAAGAGAGTGAGGGATAGTCTGATCTGCTTGTCCAGGCAAGGCAGTCTTGAGCCAGATCATCATGAAGGCCTGGAAGGAAACAATCATTTGATCCATTGGAACTGGAATCACCTCCTGATTGGCTCTTGCCAACAGCATTCTGCTTCTCCACTTCCAGTTCATTACTGCCCAAATCTGAACTATCACAACAGGGAACAAGTTGCCCATTCACAGCAGAGCTTTTCCTTGGCTCCCTCGGGAAGTACTCATTCCTGACCAGAAGAAAGTAAGCCAAGGCGTACTTCTGCCAGGAATTATCCTGCTGACCTAACAGCCTGAAGAGGTGCAGAACCAGAGAACCAGGAACAGCAACAAGGCTCTTGGAGTTGCAGTCTTGAAAATCTTCCATTGTTTTCCCTGACTTATCACCGCAGACCCAAGGACACAAAAGTTCAGAGGTTCAAAGGCTGCCCCTGGAAAACATATTGAGATGAAGATCAAAACAAGCACAAGATTATTTGAAACGTTTCACAAATATTCTCGATCAAAAAGAAAAACAGCAGACAATATATATACTTTTACCATAGCGACCGGTACAGAGTTCAACATCAGATTCATACAGGAACATTCACTCTTGTAGCTGACTATTTGCACAGAAAATACTTAGATAATTTTATTTCAATTAACAGTATCCAGAATCAAGCAAGGAACTAAACATCAGCAGCAAAAATGTGAGAAACTGCATCAATCAACAAGACAGTGGCTGTATGGTTTGTTGTTCAGGAACTTGGACAGCCAATCGACCAAAAAAGCTCATGGTCATGGAGCTCCACAATAAAAAAAAACCATGGCAATTAGTTACTATTTGCTTCAATAAATGAATGCCGTAAACATTGTACTAACATCCTTTAATGCACGAAGACAAAGGCCACGAAATCTCAAATCTCAACAAGCTGCACAACAAAATCGTCGTAGCATACAACCTGGTAGCAGCACATTAGACCTACCACCCGTCAGTTCTAGATCCAAGGCATGAAAAACAGTCCAAAATTAACGGTCCGATCTTATAACAGATTCACATTGAACCCGCAAACTGGATTCTTACAGCTTCGCCGAAAGAACATGAAGAAAAAGACTGAAACTAGAAAATAATCCCAGATTTACAGGATAAGCCCGGCTAAAACGCTTTCCTATGCCAACCGCAAACCAATCGGCGCGCCAGTAAAACGGAACACACGTCCGGTGGCCGCTCGAGCCATGAAAACGATGTAGAAACCACACATTCTGTCGCTCGGAGCCGTCTCACATCACTAACAGGAAAGGTGACAAAGACATTTCCCCAACCAATTCAGCAGCCACTGTCACCGTCAGACAAAACGGAATTTAAGTTGCTTGGGTACAATGTCACTCATCACTGGACGAGTCGTGGGTTCAGTTGGTAAAGTCACCCACCCCAAAAGGAAGAAGAAAATAAAAGCAGATCACTCCGCCCACCTTCCTTCGCAACGCAAACAGAGGAAAGGAAGACGGGAGAAACAGGGCAGGGAAAGGCCTCACCTGAGGGAGACGACGCCCCGACGGCGAGATCCGGGCGACCGGCGCGCCCCGACCGGCTCCATCCCGGCGCCAGCCACGAGCGGCCCCCAGAAAACCTGCGAGCACGGCCACAAGGCGGTTACGACTCTGCGGCTAACTGCGGCCGGCACCGCCGACCAAACGAGCCCGCACGCCCGGGGCGCGCTGCGGCGAGGAAACGGGAGGAGGAGGGAGAGGGGGAGGCTCACCGGAGACGGCCGGGTGCCCTCGCCGCCGGAGACGTGTGGGGAGGGAGGGAGGGGGCGCGGGTCGCCGACGAGATATGGGCGGGGCGGGGGAGGGGGAGGCGGTGGGGACCACCGTCAGTGGGACGGGGAGAGCATGGGGAGCCAAGAGATTTGGAAGGGGGTGTGGCCGGGGGAAAGGCGATATATATACGCCCATGTGATGTGCCCCAAAGAATATTTAAAAAATAAATCACCCCTCCCACCGGCCTTCCACATCGCACCACACACACAAAAACAAATCATCAAATCAAAAGTAAAAAAAAAGTTGGAGCAAGATTTTACTGCATGGCAAATTTTGTCGATAATGGCCGAGATCTGGGGGCGAAGGGGGGGAATGTGGACGCGGTCACCACGCTCAGAGGCGCACGCATGGCGAGCCAGCCCTGCGCACAGCAAGTACCGCCACCGCTCTGCAGATCTGGTCTGATCCGCCCTCGGGCTCGGGCGGGGCGCGCTCTCTCTCTCTCGGGCTCGCTCTTTTTCTGCCTGCCTGCGTCTCTCCCTTTTGCTATTATGGAATGTTTTCGGCACAGTGTACTTGCCTCTCTCGGGCTCAGGGCGAGGAAGGGGGCGGCCGGATGGACGGATGGACGGATGGATGTGTCGACGTCCACGGTGAAAAGAATCTCGAGGCCCGAAAGCTACCCACCCCCCACCCCTACCCCAGGTACTCTAGGTAGGCCACGCACGACCGGTTTTCACGCACGTTGAACCCAGCGCAGCGGCGGGGTGAAAAGGACGCCGCATTATCCCCTGCTTGTAATTTCTCATCATTTCTCCGTGCCAGCCCACTACGGAAAAGATAAAAGCCCAGAGCCAATCAGACTTGTTACCGTTGGTTGGGCGACAAAATACGTGACGCACGCCGCCACCAGGACGGTATCCCATCAACCTAATTTTTCTGTTGCTTCGGAAAAGCACCTCCATTTTTTAAGCACTGCGCTGGCACCAAAAATGGTGGCGCTCAGCAGTGTACAGATAAGGAAATGTGGGAGTATTTTTTATGAGCGAGGACGGCAACTGGCGCGTATTTTACTCGGCCGCCGGCCGGCCAGGCTGTGCGGCCCCGATAAGGATGGCTGTCCTCTCGCGCGGCAGAGGGGGCGGCGAGGGTAAGTAAAGTCACCTCATCGCCCTCCTCACCGGTAAACGGGAAAGTTACGCGCCATTGGCGGCCTCGTCAAACACAGTGCCTGTTTGCAAGTGGCCACGCCTCCTTTCGGAGTACTAGCAGATAGGGTAATTTTTTTAATTAGGCCAATCGCGTTTGACCGCCGGGCAGAGTTACTGCAGCTCCGCTTGACCTGACCCCTCCCCGGGATTTTTGCCCCGTCGTTTCGCAAAGGCCGCCGGGCCGGCAGTGGCAGCGCGCGCCGCGGCTGCCTTTTGATGACGTCATGCCATGCACAGACACAGATAATGTAGTACAAGTAGTAGTAGCAGTAATTAATAAATGATGATCGTCCAGAGAATGCATTACCCAGACCATTGACGCCGTTAAAACGCCGATCACGGGGATCATTTCATCGCGAGATTAAGCAGACCCTGCACATCGCGTGGTCAGAGTCAGACGGCCCGTGCGGCTCTAGCTCTGTCTACCTAGCTCGACGGATGGAGCCATGCATGCATTCTGCGTGAGCTGGTACGTACAGCAGTGTCCGTGCTACGTTCGTGCACCAATAATCGGCCAAGCCCGCAGCTGACGGTGGAGGAGACGCTGGCTGCTGCTCTGTCAGGCCGGCCGGCCCGCCGCCGTCGGCCCCAACGCCGGCCACCCGCACAGTGCGGCACGTTGCTCCTGTTGCCCGCAACAGTATCGTCGCCCGCTCGACGGATCGGCACCGGCCGATCGAACCCAACCAACCAACCAACCTTTTGGTCGATCCTCTCCGTAGATCTCCATTATGCCACAGTGCCACAGTAAAGCCGATCCATCGATGATCGATCCATACACTGGGCCGGGCCGGGCCGGGCTGGCAGGAGACGTCGTGGGTACGTATCCGTTTCCGTGCAGCAAATGAAATGAAATGAATGGATAGAGATGGACGAAAAGGGCGGAGGGGAATCATCTGGAAGACAGGCAGGCGGCACAGTTAGCAGCGGCACTGTGGCATGTGGCGCGCCATAATGGTGGTTTAAAGCCTACCGCAGGCCATGCCCATATAGCTAGCCCACTGTAACCACGTTTGGGACTTGCGCTGCTAATTTTCCTTTCCTTTCCTTTCCTTCCAGGAGTCGCTACTGGTGGTAGAATGCGCCTAGCCTAGCCATACTGTCCACTCTTTCAAGCATAATCCACTGAGACAGGGGTGTTTGAGCTACAGAAGACAGTGACCGGGAGTGGTGAAATGCGGTGGGAGGGCTGATTATTTGGTGCGCACCTAACGGTCTTTTTAGGGACTAGGTAGGTGCATTGCATGCATGGACGACTAATCTTTTTGGAGATGATGCTCTACTACTATCTCATCTCGCTCCTCTTGGCTCTGCACTTTGCAGGACGGGGCAAAGCGTGCTAATTAGTGCTTGCTTTTTACTGCAAGGCAGTGATGGTGGTGGTACTCCCCCTAACCTAACCTACCGCAAGTGGAAAAAGGGGTCCGGAACGGGATGGAAATGTGCTTGCTGCTCTACTCTGCTCACATGATCCTCACATGCATGTGTGCACTGCTAACCAACGCGCCCCTCTCTCTCACACTCACACTGACGAGAGTGGCTGGCTTGATGGGTGGCGGTGACAGCGGTGGTGGTGGGGTGGGGCGCCCCCTCCTTCCCTGTTCCTGATAGATCCACCAACCCAGCTGTGCCTCCTTTTCTTCCGTTGCCGTGGGCCACCCCCCGCAACGCCCATCTTTTGTCCCGCTTCCTTCCTTGTGTATCCCTCCCTCCCTCCCTACTCGTTTTTTCCCTTCGCTTTTCTTTTCTTTTCTTTCCGGGAGAAGAAAGCTGGTGCGGTACACTACCAAATGCTCTCCCTGTAAAGAGACATCGCAAACGACGAGAGATGGAGAGTTCTGGTTGATATGTAAAAAACTGAAATGACACGAGCATCTTTCGTTTATCCATTCATGCATCATGTTCAGCGTGACATTTCCTCAGAAAAAGATAGTTGGGTGTAGGAGGGACGGATCATTGTCCAGCACGCACGAAGCTAATCAGCGAGATATACGGGTCGCAACGAGGGACGCACGGGCTCGCAACGTGGTGGAACAGTGTCCACGCGTGACCCATCCACCGATCATAGGAGAGAGAGGAGGGCGTTGGCGGGGGGCGGGGGAGCGGACAAAGGAGGTGAATTGAAGCGGCCAGGCAGGAAATGAGGAGGCGAGAGGCGAGAGGCGAGAAAGGAAAAACGGGCGGTGGCGTGGCCTTAACTCGGCTGCAGATGCGCTCGTTCGACGGTGGTGGTGGTGGTTCCGTGTTAATCCCGCCCCATGTGACCCCCTGCCAGTGCCGCCCCTTAATTATTCACGGCCCCATCCACCTCCCCGGGGCCCCGTTTTCGTCTCCTCCTCGGGGGCTTTGCGATCCCCCGGCCACATGAACCCCAACACGGCGCCAAGCAGCAACCGTGCCGCAAATAAATGGTGCGCCCCTACAACATGGTTGGTTCACACGCCAAAGCTACTAGTAGTGCGTTATCTGCGATGGTGCGAGACCGTTAGCTGGGCATTCTCATTTCATTTTCTTCATAGTATCCACTCTCTCTGCCTCTCGCTGTCAAGGTGGCATAGAGAGGAATGGAATAATGCGCCGCCTTTTGCGCTGGCCGGCAATCACCCAGCGTGCGGTCACCACCCAGAGCTTTATTTATCAGCCCAGGAGGGCTTTCAGCAGCTTTTAGCCTCGCCGGACGGATGAATGGACCGATAGATATCTTTCATAGATAGATAGATAGATAGATCTGCGCCATGTTAGATACATAGATAGATTTGATTTGATTTCTAACGACCCGCTGCGAGATCTATCGGTCGATCTATCGATCTGTCTATAATGCAAGTCCGGTACGCCAACTGTAGAGGCCTGGAGGGATCGGGAGGGAGGAGAAATGGATCTGGCGCCTGCCAAGTGCCAACCCGGCGCCCCCCTCCTTCGTTTTTTTTTAATAGTCCCTCCTTCGTTTGTTTAGCAGCAAAGCAAGCAAAGATTCCGCGCGCGTTCGTTTGGTCAGTACTGTATATACTGTTCCGCAACTCCGCCGGCGAGTCCGGTCCGAGGTTGCGGAGCGAGGGCGAGCGTCGTAGACGAAGTAGTCGGAGTAGTCGAACAAGCGAAAGTAAATGACACAGAGAGATATGGAGGAGACCAGCTTTATTAATCAATGATCAGGGATTACAATGATAGCTCCTCGTTGCTTTATATAGGGACTAGGGGGTCAAGGGATAAGTACCCACTTAACGTAAAGTGGGGGAAACGGAAGGGGCTACCCCGTGCGATACGTACGAGGCTGCCGCCACCTCCTCGGTGGCCCCGGTTTCCCAACACTCCCCCTTGGGTAATTATCCGTATATCCATGCCTCAAAACTCCGAAAAACCCAGTGGGAAAAAATATGGAGAAAGAGCACATAGTATACGTTGTTGTATTGCACGAATTGCCTCGTCAAAAACCTCGTGTGAGAAACATCAGGAAAACTCACTCAAGAAAAAAAGAGTACAATCCACTCAACCATCAAGTTGAGTACTCGATCCTCAGGATTGAGATTTTAGCGACGAGTTTGTGAAGTTTCTCCCCCTGAACCTTGCATCTCTCTAAGTCTCATCATACCGATTCCACGCACACACCTCTCTAAGGTTGATGCCGGTAATGATTTAGTGAACATATTAGCAAGATTGTCACAGGACTTAGTATGCAAAACTCTCACCTCGTTCAACTGTTGCAGCTCATGTGCATAGAAGAACTTGGGACTAATATGCTTTGTGAGGTTACTCTTCACATAACCCATCTGGACTTGTGCAACACAAGCAGCATTATCTTCATAGATAATGGTAGGGGTTTGTACGGTGTTCAGCCCACATGTCTGCTGAATGTGGCCGATCATCCGCCGAAGCGATACACACTCTTTTGACGCTTTGAATAGTGCCATGATTTCTGAGTGGTTCGTGGAAGTCGACACAAGTGTTTGCTTGGACGATTTCCAGGAAAATGCAGTTCCACCACAAAGGAAAACATATCCAGTCTGCGATTTGCAATCATGCGGGTCCGATAGGTACCCAGCATCGGCATGGCCTATAATAGATAGGTCTTGATTTCTCTTATAAAACAGGCCAAGATCTTTGGTCCCTTGCAGGTAACGGAAGAAGTCCTTGACACCTTTCCAATGCCTCTTGGTAGGTTCAGAACTGTACCTCGCAAGTAAACTGACGGCGAACGCAATGTCTGGCCGTGTACAGTTTGCGAGATACATGAGTGCTCCAACTGCACTCAGGTAAGGAAATTCTGGTCCCAGAGTTTCCTCCCCCTCTTCCTTTGGCCTGAATGGGTCCTTGTCTGGCTGTAAAGATCTTCCGACCATCGGGGTCTTAGAAGGATATGCCTTATCAAATCCAAATCTTTCCAACACCTTCTGGGTGTAGGCCGACTGGTGCACTAGAATCCCATCAGGGGAATGTTCAAGTTGCAGACCTAGACAGAACTTGGTTTTACCCAAATCCTTCATCTCGAATTCCGACATCAGGTAGGAACTCGCTTCCTCAATATCCTCAGGTCTACCGATTATGTTTAAATCGTCCACGTACACCGAGATTATACAGAATCCATCTTGGGATCGCCGTATAAAAACACATGGGCAATCTTTATTGCTCGTGTAGCCCTTCTCATGAAGAAAATCACTTAAGCGATTGTACCACATTCTACCAGACTGTCTGAGTCCGTACAGTGCCTTTTGAAGTTGAACACTGTATAGACCCCTGTTTGCTCTATCATGGTTCGGAACAGGGATACCTTCTGGAACCTTCATGTATATGTTCGAATCCAAGTTACCATACAGGTAAGCAGTGACAACATCCATTAGTTTCATTTTCAAGCCCATGTTTACTGCCATCGAGATCAAGTATCTAAAGGTAACTCTATCCATGACTGGGGAATAAGTCTCCTCAAAATCGACACCTGGTCGTTGAGTGAACCCTTGAGCGACGAGCCTTGCTTTGTACCGTACTACCTTATTATTTTCATCTCTCTTACGAACAAAAACCCACCTATGGCCAACAGGGCGAATGTGGGGAGGAGTTCGACAAACTGGTCCGAACACCTTCCTTTTGTTGACAGATAATAATTCGGCGGTAATTGCCTGCTGCCAATCTTTCCAATCCGACCTTTTCTTGCAATCAGCGAGCGTGTTAGGCTCAGGGTCAAGATCTATGATTGAGGCAATTTTCGTAGCAAAGTTAATGTCGGCAACCACCGTTGCTCGGTTCAGGGACTCCCCCGTATAAATATAGTTTATGGCCATTTCGTCATGGAGCGCATCCGGCGCAAACACTTGCTCTACCAAATTTCCCATTATGGGAGCAAGGTCCTTTAGGTTTCCCGTGCCGATGTGTGCGCTCACATCTCCGCTGGGTGTTTCCCCTATGGGAAAGTTTAAGTCCGGAATTTCGTGCACTTAATTTTCCGTACTTGTGCCAGGTCTTGACTGGCTCCCCGTTTCAATTTGGGGTACTTTGGCGACAGGCTGCGATAAATCTCTCTTATCCTTTTTCGTCAGGCGTCCCCAAGTACTTGGGATTTGAGAAGCCGGATTTCTCGTCCTTTTAGGCCTTTGGACGGGAGCGGGTATACCATCATTTTTCTTCGGTATTTCAACCCTTTCCGGTGCATTGCGCGTGTGCACATGCGATTTTGTCATAGTCTTTAAGTCACTAAAGTGGTCAGGCAGTTGATTTGCTAATGACTGCAAATCTATTATCTTTTGGACTTCTCTCTCAGTCTCAGCAGTGCGCGGGTCATGAGCGTGGATTCCCGTGGCTTGCCACGTGATTTCTCGACTTTTAGCATCAAGGGGTTGATTCTCTCCCCCTAAAGTCGGGAAAAGATCCTCGTCAAAAATGCAATCAGGAAAACGAGCCGTGTGACAGTCACCTGTCATGGGGTCAAGATACCTGATTATGGACACAGTCTCATAACCAACGTATATCCCCGACTTACGGAGCGGGCCCATCGCCGATCGCTGAGGTGGTGGTATTGGTACATATACCTGGCAACCGAACCTACGAAGGTGGGAAATTTTTGGTGCCGACCCTTGCGCAAGCTGAACAGGAGAGTGGATGTTGTAGGCCGACGGTCTAAAGTTGATGAGATTGGCCGCGTGTAACACTGCGTGGCCCCAACATGTAGTTGGTAAATTACAACCCTGAAGGAGCGGTCGGGCAATGAATTTAATTCTTTTAATCAATGCCTCGGCAAGTCCATTTTGTGTATGAACATGTGGTACCAAGTGCTCAACTTTGATTCCCATTGCCATGCAATAATCATCGAACGCCTTTGAAGTAAATTCTCCGGCGTTGTCCATTCGAATAGACTTTATACGATAATCCGGGAAATTATTCCTCATTTGTATGATCTGTGAGATCAATTTTGCAAAGGCATGGTTCCGTGTTGACAGCAGGCAAACATTGGACCATTTAGAGGAAGCATCAATGAGCACCATGAAGTACCGAAACGGCCCCGTGAGGGGCTGAATTGGACCGCATATGTCCCCTTGGATACGTTCCAAGAACGCGGGGATTTCATCCCTCACCTTGAGGGGCGATGGCCTAATGACTAACTTCCCCTTAGCGCATGCGGAGCAGACGAAATCATCGGGATTCGGGAAGTTCTTCACGTTAACATTATGGCCATGTGAGTTGTTTATTATATTTCTCATCATCCTAAGTCCGGGGTGGCCTAACCTATCGTGCCAGAGGCAGAAGAGTTCAGAGCTTCTAAAGACGGTCTTGAGGGTAGTGTACACGGGCGGTGCTACTATCTTAGTGTAGTATAGCCCTGTGTCAAATGAAGGAAGCCTTTCGATAACATGTTTACCACCTGCATCCCGCTTTGTGATGAGTAGGCACTCCTTGCCGTTTTCATCATCGGTCTCAGCATGGAAACCATTAGCGCGGATGTCTCTAAAGCTCAAAAGAGTACGAGTCGACTCCGGGTACAACAACGCATCATTAATGATCAAAGTTGTTCCCATAGGGAGTATAATAGTGGCTCGTCCGGAGCCAACTATGTGAGAACCGCAGCCGGCGATTGTCATAATACTTCCCGGAGATTTTTTAATGGACTCAAAGTACTTAGTTTCTCGTAAAATGGTATGAGTGGTGGCGCTATCGGCAAGGCACATTTCCTCCATTCGGGCACCACATGCGTTCTAAAATATGACATCTAATTAATGTAATGAGGAAGAAAATACATTAAAAATAAATGCACACATCTCAGAACATAACATGCTATCATGTATAAATAATGGAATAATTAATGTCATAAATGCCACGGCCAAAGTAAAGAATAAGTTTATGCTCTCATGGAGCTTACAACCAAATCGAATTTATTCAATTTTATTGTATCAAATCACGGAATCATGATAACCAAAGAGGTATGCTAAGTGGACTCGGTGAAGAAGCCATTCACTTCAGCCGCAATCTCCATACTAGTGAGCTGATCCTCCATAGAAATCATCTTGGAGGCAGCATCAATGTCTAGTGGCGGCGCTGCCGCCGAGGCGACCATGTGGTCAACCTCCATGGCGACGTGGGCGTTGGTAGAGACCGCCAAAGCTGCCGCGATGGGCACCACGGGGGTCGCCTCTATGGGCGCAGCAGGGGGCGTAGAGGTCATCACGGGTGCCGCCATGGGCGCCGGTGGTGCTGCCTCCTGAACCAAGGCGAGGTGCGTCTCACGCGCCTTCCGAGCCTTGTATGCTTCGAGGACCTCCGGTGGTGCGCGGCACTGGCGGGAGAAATGCTCCACCGAGCCACAACGGAAGCAGTCCTGAGGCCTCTGCCCCCCCTTGCCCGGCTTTTGCTGCTTAGCCGGGGCGGAGGGCTGAGGGCCCTTCTTCTTGCCCTTGCGACCCCTCTTCTTCTGTTGAGGCTTGCGGACTTTGAGAGCATTCACCTCCTGGCGAGAACTCCCCCCAAGTGGTTGCGCGGCAAAGTTCTTTTTCAGAACCTCGTCCTGCGCCTCTGCCACCTGGAGAACGTCAATCAACTCTGAATACCTCGTGTAGTTGACTTTGAGAGCATTCACCTCCTGGCGAGAACTCCCCCCAAGTGGTTGTGCGGCAAAGTTCTTTTTCAGAACCTCGTCCTGCGCCTCTGCCACCTGGAGAACGTCAATCAACTCTGAATACCTCGTGTAGTTGCCCTGGCGGTAGTTCTGTGCGGACAGGACCGCGTCAGGGTGGAAAGTGGATAGGGTTTTCTCAATCTTCTGAGTGTCGGTAATCTGAGTACCACACATCTGAAGAGTCGTACAAATTCGGTGCAGAGCCGAATTGTACTCCCCAACCGTCTTGAAGTCCGCAAACCTCAGACGGATCCACTCTGCCTCTGCACGTGGCTTCACAGTGTACTTCAGCCGCTCAACCCGCTGCTTAAGAGCGGTCCAAAGGCCAGAAGCACTGCGCTCAGCCATATACTCATCTTTCAGAGTAGGTGACAGGTGATGACGGAGAAAGTGCAGAGCCTGCGTATTCTCAGTTTCGAATTTGGGATCAGTGGCGGCCAGCTGGGCCCCCTTACCGATCGCCCTCAGGAGGGTTCTGCCCTGGAGAAAAATCTCACAGTCCGAGGCCCATGACAGGTAGTTCATCCCCGTCTGGGCCAACTCAGCAAACTCCTTGTGGACAATTCCGGCCATCTGCAATTTATGCAAAAATCATGAGATTACAGCAGGTAATCTTTTGCACAAATGCGATGTTGATAAACTTATTCAATAAAAATGGCGTTCCATTATTTAAAACATGCTATTATATGACTTACTAATGATTAAGAGTGCTAAACAATTAATCTACAGCAGTAAAATCATACAATAATATCATGTTACAAAGGATAGCATGTTAAGCGCATCTAGTATGTGAAAACTAGCCCAAAAATTGAATTCCCGAGACATTTTAAAGCCAAAATACGCATTTTCAGCGAAAACAGACAGTTTCAGGGGCTTCTACACGAAATATTACAGCAGGAATACAATGCGCGTAAAAACAGGAAATGCCAGGGGCTAAAACGCAAATGACCGCGCGTGCGCCCTCTCTGGCCTGGCCCAGTTCGTCTGCAGGCCGTAAAATGGGTCGTCGGCCCGTGTAGCCGGCTCACGGGTCGCTAGGGTTTCCAACCCTAGCGCCCGAGCGCCCGAGCGGCGGCCTCGACAGGCCCGTGCGCACGCACGGTGCGGCACGGCGCGGCCAGCGAGGCGGGGCGGCGTGGCGCGGCCATGGCGCGGCCAGCGGCGACGAGTGCCAAGCCAGCCAGCCCGCCGGGCGCGGCGACCTCGCGCGCACGCCGAGGCGGCCAGCAGCCGGGCTGCGGCCAGCGCCAGGCCAGCATGCACGCCGGGCGCGGCTACTGCACGCGCATGCGGGGCGGCCCACAGCCGGGGCCAGCAAGGCACGCGGCGGCACGGGCGTGCATCGGGCACGGGCGTGCATCGGGCACGGGTATGGCCAGTTGCTTGGGACGGCGTCATCTGGACATCGGCATCGGGATCTCAAAAACATCGTCGTGTTCATCGGAAACATCGACGGCGCGTGGCACAGCTGGTGCGTTGCTGAAGGAAATATGCCCTAGAGGCAATAATAAAGTTATTATTTATTTCTTTACATATCATGATAAATGTTTATTATTCATGCTAGAATTATATTAACTGGAAACATAATACATGTGTGGATACATAGACAAACAGAGTGTCACTAGTATGCCTCTAGCTTGTTAATCAAAGATGGTTAAGTTTCCTAACCATGGACAAAGGAGTTGTCATTTGATTAACAAGGTCACATCATTAGTTGAATGATCTGATTGACATGACCCATTCCATTAGCATAGCACCCGATCGTTTAGTATCTTGCTGTTGCTTTTATCCATGACTTATACATGTTCCTTTGACTATGAGATTATGCAACTCCCGTTTGCCGGAGGAACACTTTGGGTGCTACCAAACGTCACAACGTAACTGGGTGATTATAAAGGAGTACTACAGGTGTCACCAAAGGTAGATGTTGGGTTGGCGTATTTCGAGATCAGGATTTGTCACTCCAATTGTGGGAGAGGTATCTCTGGGCCCTCTCGGTAATGCACATCACTTAAGCCTTGCAAGCATTGCAACTAATGAGTTAGTTGCGGGATGATGTATTACGGAACGAGTAAAGAGACTTGCCGGTAACGAGATTGAACTAGGTATTGGATACCGACGATCGAATCTCGGGCAAGTAACATACCGATGGACAAAGGGAACAACGTATGTTGTTATGCGGTCTGACCGATAAAGATCTTCGTAGAATATGTAGGAGCCAATATGGGCATCCAGGTCCCGCTATTGGTTATTTACCGGAGATGTGTCTCGGTCATGTCTACATTGTTCTCGAACCGTAGGGTCCGCACGCTTAAGGTTACGATGACAGTTATTATGAGTTTATGAGTTTTGATGTACTGAAGGAGTTCGGAGTCCCGGATGAGATCGGGGACATGACGAGGAGTCTCGAAATGGTCGAGACGTAAAGATCGATATATTGGACGACTATATTCGGACATCGGAAGGGTTCTGAGTGGTTCGGGTATTTTCGGAGGTACCGGGGAGTTATGGGAATACGAGGAAGAAGCAATGGGCCTTGATGGGCCTTAGTGGGAAGGACCAGGAGGTGGCGCGCGCCCCTCCCAAGCCCAGTCCGAATTGGACAAGGGGTTTGGGGCGCGGCCCCTCTCTCCCTTCCTTCCCCTCTTCCCCTCTTTCCCCCCTTGACCTAGTTGGACTAGGAAAGGTGGAATCCTACTCCCGGTGGGAGTAGGACTCCCCTGGCGCGCCCAAACCTAGGGCCGGCCTCCTCCCTCCCTTGCTCCTTTATATACGGGGGCAGGGGGCACCCCATGGACACACAAGTTGATCTTCGTGATCGTTCCTTAGCCGTGTGCGGTGCCCCCCTTCACCATATTCCACCTCGAATATATCGTTGCAGTGCTTAGGCGAAGCCCTGCGCCGGTAGAACATCAAGATTGTCACCACGCCGTCGTGCTGACGGAACTCCTCCCCGAAGCTTTGCTGGATCGGAGCTAGGGGTGCGTCATCGAGCTGAACGTGTGCCAAGAACTCGGAGGTGCCGGAGTAACGGTGCTTGGATCGGTCGGATCGGGAAGACGTACGACTACTTCCTCTACGTTGCGTCAACGCTTCCGCTTCGGTCTACGAGGGTACGTAGACAACACTCTCCCCTCTCGTTGCTATGCATCACCATGATCTTGCGTGTGCGTAGGAATTTTTTTGAAATTACTACGTTCCCCAACAGAGGCATCCGAGCCTAGGTTTTTATGGTTTGATGTTATTTGCACGAGTAGAACATAAGTGAGTTGTGGACGATACAAGTCATACTGCCTACCAGCATGTCATACTTTGGGTCAGCGGTATTGTTGGATGAGACGACCCGGACCAACCTTACGCGTACGCTTACGCGAGACCGGTTCCCTCGACGTGCTTTGCACACAGATGGCTTGCGGGAGACTGTCTCACCAACTTTAGTTGAACCGAGTATGGCTACGCCCGGTCCTTGAGAAGGTTAAAACGGAGTCTATTTGACGAAGTATCATTGTGGTTTTGATGCGTAGGTGAGATTGGTTCTTGCTTCAGCCCGTAGCAGCCACGTAAAATTTGCAACAAACAAAGTAGAGGACGTCTAACTTGTTTTTGCAGGGCATGTTGTGATGTGATATGGTCAAGACATGATGCTAAATTTTATTGTATGAGATGATCATGTTTTGTAACCGAGCTATCGACAACCGGCAGGAGCCGTATGGTTGTCGCTTTATTGTATGCAATGCAATCGCCCTATAATGCTTTACTTTATCACTAAGCGGTAGCGATAGTCGTAGAAGCATAAGATTGGCGAGACGACAACGATGCTACGATGGAGATCAAGGTGTCGCGCCGGTGACGATGGTGATCATGACAGTGCTGCGGAGATGGAGATCACAAGCACAAGATGATCATGGCCATATCATATCACTTTTATTGATTGCATGTGATGTTTATCTTTTATGCATCTTATCTTGCTTTGATTGACGGTAGCATTATAAGATGATCTCTCACTAATTATCAAGAAGTGTTCTCCCTGAGTATGCACCGTTGCGAAAGTTCTTCGTGCTGAGACACCACGTGATGATCGGGTGTGATAGGCTCTACGTTCAAATACAACGGGTGCAAAACAGTTGCACACGCGGAATACTCAGGTTATACTTGACGAGCTATGCATATAAGATATGACCTCGGAACACGGAGACCGAAAGGTCGAGCGTGAATCATATAGTAGATATGATCAACATGATGATGTTCACCATTGAAAACTAATCCATTTCACGTGATGATCGGTTATGGTTTAGTTTGATTTGGATCACGTGATCACTTAGAGGATTAGAGGGATGTCTATCTAAGTGGGAGTTCTTAAGTAATATGATTAATTGAACTTTAATTTATCATGAACTTAGTCCTGGTAGTATTAGCATATCTATGTTGTAGATCAATAGCTCGCGTTGTTGCTTTCATATGTTTATTTTGATATGTTCCTAGAGAAAATTGTGTTGAAAGATGTTAGTAGCAATGATGCGGATTGGATCCGTGATCTGAGGTTTATCCTCATTGCTGCACAGAAGAATTATGTCCTTGATGCACCACTAGGTGACGGACCTATTGCAGGAGCAGATGCAGACGTTATGAACGTTTTGCTAGCTCAATATGATGACTACTTAATAGTTTAGTGCACCATGCTTAACGGCTTAGAATCGGGACTTCAAGGACGTTTTGAACGTCATGGACCATATGAGATGTTCCAGGAGTTGAAGTTAATATTTCAAGCAAATACCCGAGTTGAGAGATATGAAGTCTCCAACAAGTTCTATAGCTAAAAGATGGAGGAGAATCGCTCAACTAGTGAGCATGTGCTCAGATTGTCTGGGTACTACAATCGCTTGAATCAAGTGGGAGTTAATCTTCCAGATAAGATAGTGATTGACAGAATTCTCTAGTCACCATCACCAAGTTAGTAGAACTTCGTGATGAACTATAATATGCAAGGGATGACGAAAGTAATTCCCAAGCTCTTCGTGATGCTGAAATCGACGAAGGTAGAAATCAAGAAAAACATCAAGTGTTGATGGTTAACAAGACCACTAGTTTCAAGAAAAGGGCAAAGGGATAGAAGGGAACTTCAAGAAGAACAGCAAGCAAGTTGCTGCTCAAGTGAAGAAGCCCAAGTCTGGTCCTAAGCCTGAGACTAAGTGCTTCTACTGCAAAGGGACTGGTCACTGGAAGCGGAATTACCCCAAGTGATTGGCGGATAAGAAGGATGGCAAAGTGAACATAAGTATATTTTATACATGTTATTGATGTGGACTTTACTAGTGTTTATAGCAACCCCTCAGTATTTGATACTAGTTCAGTTGCTAAGATTAGTAACTCGAAATGGGAGTTGCAGAATAAACAGAGACTAGTTGAGGGTGAAGTGACGATGTGTGTTGGAAGTGGTTCCAAGATTGATATGATCATCATCGTACACTCCCTATACTTTCGGGATTAGTGATGAACCTAAATAAGTGTTATTTGGTATTTGCGTTGAGCATAAATATGATTTGATCATATTTATTGCAATACGATTATTCATTTAAGTTAGAGAACAATTGTTGTTCTGTTTACATGAATAGAACCTTTTATGGTCATACACACCCAATGAAAATAGTTCATTGGATCTCGATCGTAGTGATACACATATTCATAATATTGAAACCAAAAGATGCGAAGTTAATAATGATAGTGCAACCTATTTGTGGCACTGCCGTTTAGGTCATATTGGTGTAAAGCGCATGAAGAAACTCCATGCTGATGGGATTTTGGAATCACTTGATTATGAATCACTTGATGCTTGCGAACCATGCCTCTTGGGCAAGATGACTAAAACGCCGTTCTCTGGAACAATGGACCAAGCAACAGATTTGTTGGAAATCATACATACTGATGTATGTGGTCTGATGAATATTAAGGCTCGCGACAAGTATCATTATTTTCTAACCTTCACAGATGATTTGAGCAGATATGGGTATATCTACTTGATGAAACATAAGTCTGAAACGTTTGAAAAGTTCAAAGAATTTCAGAGTGAAGTAGAGAATCATCGTAACAAGAAAATAAAAGTTTCTACGATATGATCGCAGAGGTAAAATATTTGAGTTACGAGTTTGGCCTTCAGTTAAACAATGTGAAATAGTTTCACTACTCACGCCACCTGGAACACCACATCATAATGGTGTGTCCGAACGTCATAACCGTACTTTATTGGATATAGTGCAATCTATGATGTTTCTTACCGATTTACCACTATAGTTTTGGGATCATGCATTAGAGACAGCTGCATTCACATTAAATAGGGCACCATCAAAATCCGTTGAGACGACACCGTATGAACTATGGTTTGGCAAGAAACCAAAGTTGTCTTGTCTTAAAGTTTGGGGTTGTGATGCTTATATGAAAAAGTTTCATCCTGATAAGCTCAAACCCAAATCGGAGAAGTATGCCTTCATAGGATACCCAAAGAAGACAGTTGGGTACACCTTCTATCATAGATCCAAAGGCAAGATATTCGTTGCTGAGAATGGATCCTTTCTAGAGAAGGAGTTTCTCTTGAAAGAAGTGAGTGGGAGGAAAGTAGAACTTGATGAGGTAACTGTACCTATTCCCTTGTTGGAAACCAGTACATCACAGGAACCAGTTTCTGTGACGTCAAAACCAACTAGTGAGGAGGTTGATGATGATGATCATAGAACTACAGAACAAGTTACTATAGAACCTCGTAGATCAACCAGAGTAAGATCCGCACCAGAGTGGTACGGCAATCCTGCTCTGGAAGTCATGCTACTAGATCATGATGAACCTACGAACTATGAAGAAGCGATGGTGAGCCCAGATTCCGCAAAATGGCTTAAAGCCATGAAATCTGAGATGGGATCCATGTATGAGAACAAAGTATGGACTTTGATGGATTTGCCCGATGATCGGCAAGCCATAGAAAATAAATGGATCTTCAAGAGGAAGACAGAAGCTGATAGTAGTGTTACTATCTACAAAGCTAGAATTGTCGCAAAAGGTTTTCGACAAGTTCAAGGTGTTGACTACGATGAGAGTTTCTCACTCGTATCCATGCTTAAGTCTGTCCGAATCATGTTAGCAATTGCCGCATTTTATGAAATCTGGCAAACGGATAAAACAAAATTGCATTCCTTAATGGATTTATTAAAGAAGAGTTGTATATGATGCAACCAGAAGGTTTTGTCAATCCTAAAGGTGCTAACAAAATGTGCAAGCTCCAGCGATCCATCTATGGACTGGTGCAAGCATCTCGGAGTTGGAATATACGCTTTGATGAGTTGATCAAAGCATATAGTTTTATACAGACTTGCGGTGAAGCCTGTATTTACAAGAAAGAGAGTGGGAGCACTACAACATTTCTGATAAGTATATGTAAATGACATATTGTTGATCGGAAATAATGTAGAATTATTCTGCAAAGCATAAAGGAGTGTTTGAAAGAAGTTTTTCGAAGAAGGACCTCGGTAAAGCTGCTTACATATTGAGCATCAAGATCTATAGAGATAGATCAAGACGCTTGATAAGTTTTCAATGAGTGCATACCTTGACAAGATTTTAAAGTAGTTCAAAATGGAACAGTCAAAGAAAGAGTTCTTTCCTGTGTTACAAGGTATGAAGTTGAGTAAAGACACAAAACTCGACCACGGCAGAAGATAGAAAATGAAAGTCATTCCCTATGCCTTGGCCATAGGTTCTATAAAGTATGCCATGCTGTGTACCAGATCTATTGTATACCCTACACTGAGTTTGGCAAGGGAGTACAATAGTGATCTAGGAGTAGATCACTGGACAGCGGTCAAAATTATCCTTAGTGGAATAAGGATATGTTTCTCGATTATGGAAGTGACAAAAGGTTCGTCGTAAAGGGTTACGTCGATGCAAGTTTTGACACCGATCTGGATGACTCTAAGTCTCGATCTAGATACATATTGAAAGTGGGAGCAATTAGCTAGAGTAGCTCCGTGCAGAGCATTGTAGACATAGAAAATTGCAAAATACATAACGGATCTGAATGTGGCAGACCCGTTGACTAAACTTCTCTCACAAGCAGAACATGATCACACCTTAGTACTCTTTGGGTGTTAATCACATAGCGATGTGAACTAGATTACTGACTCTAGTAAACCCTTTGGGTGTTGGTCACATATCGATGTGAACTATGGGTGTTAATCACATGGTGATGTGAACTATTGCTGGTAAATCACATGGCGATGTGAACTAGATTATTGACTCTAGTGCAAGTGGGAGACTGAAGGAAATATGCTCTAGAGGCAATAATAAAGTTATTATTTATTTCCTTACATATCATGATAAATGTTTATTATTCATGCTAGAATTGTATTAACTGGAAACATAATACATGTGTGGATACATAGACAAACAGAGTGTCACTAGTATGCCTCTAGCTTGTTAATCAAAGATGGTTAAGTTTCCTAACCATGGACAAAGGAGTTGTCATTTGATTAACAAGGTCACATCATTAGTTGAATGATCTGATTGACATGACCCATTCCATTAGCATAGCACCCGATCGTTTAGTATCTTGCTGTTGCTTTTATCCATGACTTATACATGTTCCTTTGACTATGAGATTATGCAACTCCCGTTTGCCGGAGGAACACTTTGGGTGCTACCAAACGTCACAACGTAACTGGGTGATTATAAAGGAGTACTACAGGTGTCACCAAAGGTAGATGTTGGGTTGGCGTATTTCGAGATTAGGATTTGACACTCCAATTGTGGGAGAGGTATCTCTGGGCCCTCTCGGTAATGCACATCACTTAAGCCTTGCAAGCATTGCAACTAATGAGTTAGTTGCGGGATGATGTATTACGGAACGAGTAAAGAGACTTGCCGGTAACGAGATTGAACTAGGTATTGGATACCGACGATCGAATCTCGGGTAAGTAACATACCGATGGACAAAGGGAACAACGTATGTTGTTATGCGGTCTGACCGATAAAGATCTTCGTAGAATATGTAGGAGCCAATATGGGCATCCAGGTCCCGCTATTGGTTATTTACCGGAGATGTGTCTCGGTCATGTCTACATTGTTCTCGAACCGTAGGGTCCGCACGCTTAAGGTTACAATGACAGTTATTATGAGTTTATGAGTTTTGATGTACCGAAGGAGTTCGGAGTCCCGGATGAGATCGGGAACATGACGAGGAGTCTCGAAATGGTCGAGACGTAAAGATCGATATATTTGACGACTATATTCGGACATCAGAAGGGTTCTGAGTGGTTCGGGTATTTTCGGAGGTACCGGGGAGTTACGGGAATACGAGGAAGAAGCAATGGGCCTTGATGGGCCTTAGTGGGAAGGACCAGGAGGTGGGGCGCGCCCCTCCCAAGCCCAGTCCGAATTGGACAAGGGGTTTGGGGCGCGGCCCCTCTCTCCCTTCCTTCCCCTCTTCCCCTCTTTCCCCCCTTGACCTAGTTGGACTAGGAAAGGTGGAATCCTACTCCCGGTGGGAGTAGGACTCCCCTGGCGCGCCCAAACCTAGGGCCGGCCTCCTCCCTCCCTTGCTCCTTTATATACGGGGGCAGGGGGCACCCCATGGACACACAAGTTGATCTTCGTGATCGTTCCTTAGCCGTGTGCGGTGCCCCCCTTCACCATATTCCACCTCGAATATATCGTTGCAGTGCTTAGGCGAAGCCCTGCGCCGGTAGAACATCAAGATTGTCACCATGCCGTCGTGCTGACGGAACTCCTCCCCGAAGCTTTGCTGGATCGGAGCTAGGGGTGCGTCATCGAGCTGAACGTGTGCCAAGAACTCGGAGGTGCCGGAGTAACGGTGCTTGGATCGGTCGGATCGGGAAGACGTACGACTACTTTCTCTATGTTGCGTCAACGCTTCCGCTTCGGTCTACGAGGGTACGTAGACAACACTCTCCCCTTTCGTTGCTATGCATCACCATGATCTTGCGTGTGCGTAGGAATTTTTTTGAAATTACTACGTTCCCCAACAGTTGCGGCGGTACCGTGATCATCTGGATCACGATCTGTACCGACTCCCGTATAGTGTAGTCAACAAGTCTCTCGTGATCCAAAAACATCGACATTGGTCGGAAACGTATTCGTCCGCTCAGTTTTTGGGAGAGAAATCCACACCATAGGTAGTTTTATCCGAAAAATAATCTAATCGCAAAAACGGAATCGTGGTAACGAGAGGAATCCATTTTTGCAAGTGGAGATCGGATCTTATACCTCTGCGGGATCGACGAAAGTCTGCGTGATGCAGGCTTGACGCAGGCTTGACGGAGAGTTGATGGAGCGAAGCCTGCTGATAACGTGTTCCGCAACTCCGCGGGCGAGTCCGGTCCGAGGTTGCGGAGCGAGGGCGAGCGTCGTAGACGAAGTAGTCGAAGTAGTCGAACAAACGAAAGTAAATGACACAGAGAGATATGGAGGAGACCAGCTTTATTAATCAATGATCAGGGATTACAATGATAGCTCCTCGTTGCTTTATATAAGGACTAGGGGTCAAGGGATAAGTACCCACTTAACGTAAAGTGGGGGAAACGGGAGGGACTACCCCGTGCGATACGCTCGAGGCTGCCGCCACCTCCTCGGTGGCCCCGGTTTCCCAACATATACCATTATTAAGGGAGCCAACCTATACATCTACAGTATCTGCGGTTTTTTCTACGGTTCTGCGGTACGATGCCGCCGATAATAACTGCTGTGCGGCGTAGGCGCAGAGCCACGGTCGGTCGGTGTGGCGGTACGAATACGACACAGTGGCGTATTCATGCATGCACAGATTTCATGCACGGGTGTATTTTTTTGCTTCTTGTTTTGTGCCGGTGGTGCCGGGCTGGCATGCCTTGGTAATGGAGGAGTTGCGGAGTACCGCTCGGACGGACACATGTCTCCGCCTCCGCGGCTGGATCTACCAATCACGTTCGTTGCTGGTACATGCTTCTACTTGAAGCTGTCTGTGAGTGGTTTACCAGTAGTACCACCGAAGTTTGTCAAGCTTAATGTGGGCGATTAAAGGCTGTCCCGAATTGAAGTGTCAGTGTTCATAAACGGCAGTTTAAAGCACGGTTGATGTGGCAGAAGAACTGATCGCTCTGCAGTTGGTAGAGCGTGCAAGGGCAAAGTGCGGTTGGATTAACAAAAAAGTTGCATCACATGTGTCAGACAGGCTTTAATAGTAGCAGTAATTTCAGCTTAACTTGGATGCAGATCTGGCATTACAGGTTATTAGAGCATCTACAGCTCGATATGTCAAATATGGCCCCTCAAACACTCACGGACGCAGTGATCGGCACACCTTAAATTTCACTTGTTGCATCGAGACATCTTATACTATATTTTTAAATCCATACAAAGACATGCAAACTATAAATCTACCTACTACGTCGATCACCTAGCTACTCTTCGTCGTAGATGTCGACGATCTCTGTGCCCGGCTCCGGCAGCATGGGTGGCAGCTGCAGCTCCGGCTCCTCCGGCTGCTCCGCTCCGGCCTCCTCCGCCTCTATCTCCACGTCGAGTTCGGCGAAGAGCGCATCGGACGCCGCCTGCTCCCGCCGGAGGAACGGCCGGTTGGCCTTCATATAAGCCTCATCCTGGATGGACTCCGGAATGGCCTGCTGCTTCGCCATCTCGTCAGACTAGGCGACAGCAAACTCCGTCTCCTCCTGCTCCATGTTGAAACCCGACAGTTGCTGCTCCGGCTCCTCCACCTTCATCGGAGTTAGCTTCTCCTCCTCCTCTTCCCCTAACTGCTACTCCGGCGAGTCCGGAGGTAACCCGGTAGCGATGCGGGCTGCGCGTGCGGCTTGTCTCGCCCGATCTCCTACTGGATTTGGACGCAGTGCTCCGGTGTGATCATTGTGTAGTAGGCTATCTTACCGCGGACCATGCAGGACCATCGGAGCGTGGGCAAAGCGCCGGAGAGGAGGGTGGTGGATGGGCTAGGGTTGCGGAACTCCGGTCGGGTTAAATAGGAGAATTTGCTCTCGGGAGGTGAGCCGGAGTGGCTCCACGCAGCGTTCACACCACGACCACGGAGGAGGAGGAGTGAGACCCCTTCGCCAGTCCTACGTGACGGGCGTGGCCGGGCGCCCAATATCCGTCCCATATTTGGGCTGGATATGAGGGGTGCCTGTCGGTGTCAAAACCGGCGGATCTCGGGTAGGGGGTCCCAAACTGTGCGTCTAGACGGATGGTAACAAGAGACAAGGGACACGATATTTTTACCCAGGTTCGGGCCCTCTCGATGGAGGTAAAACCCTACTCCTGCTTGATTAATATTGATGATATGGGTAGCACAAGAGTAGATCTACCACGAGATCAAGGAGGCTAAACCCTAGAAGCTAGCCTATGGTATGATTGTTGTTCGTCCTACGGACTAAAACCCTCCTGTTTATATAGACACCGGAGAGGGCTAGGGTTACACAGAGTCAGTTACAATGGTAGGAGATCTACATATCCGTATCGCCAAGCTTGCCTTCCACGCCAAGGAAAGTCCCTTCCGGACACGGGACGAAGTCTTCAATCTTGTATCTTCATAGTCCAGGAGTCCGGCCGAAGGTATGGTTCGGCTATCCGGACACCCCCTAATCCAGGACTCCCTCAGTAGCCCCCGAACCAGGCTTCAATGACGACGAGTCCGACGCGCAAATTGTGTTCGGCATTGCAAGGCAGGTTCTCCTCCAAATTCCGTGTACCTGTTGAATAATGTGCGGTTTCTTGTAATGTAGCGCTCCTTGGCTTCTACGCCTAATAATGGTCGTCTTCCACGTGTCAAATGAATACGAAAAGTCTGGGTGTTTTTACATTTACACCCCTAGCCGCGTAAATGAGCCGCCTATTTAAAGGGACGAGGATTTAGATCCAAACCACACCTTCTCCCATCCGCGAGTATTCATCAGAGCGCATCCGACAAAGGTCCATCCCACCATGGCCAGCCGTCGCAACTCCTCCTCTCGCCCTTCCAACCCTCAGCCTGGAGATTGGGAGAGATACTCCATCCCGCACAGCGAGCTAGTGACGCTCCAGACCAAAGGATTTCTCCCTCCGGCCTATATGGTCCCGGTTCGAGCCGGACTTGCCACCTATAATGGCGGAGAGCAAGCGGAGAGCGCCCCCAATCCCTCCAAAGGAGAGCGGGTATGCCTTGTCCCTTATTTAATAAGAGGGATCGGATTTCCAATTCATCCGCTTCTTTGGGGGCTCCTGGAGTTCTATGGCCTCCAGCTGCACAACCTCACGCCTGCCTCCATATTGCATATCGCGGGCTTCGTAGCCCTCTGCGAGCTGTTTTTGGGTGTTGAGGCTCATTTCGCGCTGTGGAAGAGGCTATTCTGCCTGGTGCCCCGTTCTCAGGAGGGGTCAATATATCAAGTGGGCGGAGCTGAAGTGTGGCGCATCGCCGGGACCGGATATCTATCCTGAACCCCAAAAGAAGGCGTCCGAGAATTGGCCTTCGGAATGGTTTTATATAGAGGACGTCCCATTGCCGGATCCTGTTTGGATCGGCCTCCCTGAGTTCGACACTGCTCCCCTGAAGAAGCGCCTAAGCTGGCGTCCACGGAGCCCTCAGAAGGAAAGTGGCATGGACGTCGTTTACCTGATGGGCCGGATAAGATTATTAGCTCATTCCGGACTAACCATGATCGGAGTCATGGCCGCATGCACCATGCGGGGGGTGCAGCCGCTTCAGTATAGAGGCCACCCCATGTGGGACTTCAACAGGGAGGATGACGCCACCCGTCACGGCCGTAAGGGGCCGGACTCGGCTGCCGCTCTAATAAAGATCTTGTCCGCTTTGTACAAGGGAGAAGAGGAGGAATTTCTCCGCGTCAACCCACAGGGTGGATTTACTATGTACAATCCTCTGAGTTGGGTAAGTGGACACTTTTACTTGCCCATCCGTTTCATATTTCCATTGTTTAAGTATATAGTCTAACGACTTCAATGCAGGAACTGCGCCAGGCTGTTAAAGAAATAAACAGCCCTCCTCCACAGCCAGAGGATCCGGGACGGTCCCTCGACCCGGCCTCCCAAGAGGATCCGGACCTATCTGTGGAGCTGATTGATGGAGTGTTCCATCAATTGAGCAAGGACAATGCCTTGGTGGCCATTACGGCCGATTACCCAGGGCTACTCCCGGCCTCCCAGGTAACTGAGACCGAAGTCCCAGTGCCTTGAAAAGGGATCCACCCTCGCGTGTTTTCAGTTTCCTGATAACAACCGTGTTTTGTAGGGGAGGTTTTTGAGACGGGAGGCCGAGCCCGCGGCGACTAGCCAACGAGGGGCTGCAGGGCCCCGTGGGCAGAAAATAAGTGCAGTCCGGACCGAGGCGCCAGCGCAAAGGTATAGCACGCCCTCTTATTCTCAGGTGTTATTCCTTCAAGGCATATTAACACTCGTGCTCTCTTCAGGACAAAGAGACCTCGCCGGACTATATCCGGAGAGGCTACCAATCGCGCCTCCACCAGCCAGGCTCCAAAGCCTGGTCCGGAGGCGGAGGCAAACATGAGGCGCGCACCGGACGCAACTCCAATAAAGGATGCGGACAGGCTGTCTGCCACCAATTTCGAGGTGGAGAGTGCCATGAACCATAGGCGTCGCCGGACAGTTCTTCGCGACACTTGTTTCTCCCAAGAGGCGTTGGATGCCTTCAATTCGGGAGATGCGTACCTCCATGCCGCTCAAAATGGTCTAGCCAGAGCCAGAGAGCAATATGTAAAAGACATACGGGTGAGAAAAATTTAATGGTTATATATATCAGTAGCCCACGAGACTTGAAACAGTTAGAAGAACTGATTTAAGGATCATTTAATAATGCAGAGTCTTGCGGAAAAGAATACCCAACTGTCCCAGGAGCTAGAAGAGTGCAAAGCCCAACTTGAGGCCGCACTAGCCGCGACAGGGGAGCCCAAGGAGACCCCCGTTGGTAATATATGCTTCAAAAAGATTAAGTATTTTGTGAAGTGCGGCGTGTGTGCAAATCTGACAAATGAAATTGCAGATGGCGCCGGATTAGATCTGGAAAAGCAACAACTCCTACGCCAGTTAAAGGCTGGCGAGAGCGTGCTGACAAAGGTGAGGCGGGAGAAGAATGATCTCCAAGATGCCAACACCAAGCTGGGCGTTGAACTGAAAGATGTTCGTGCCGAGCTGTCGGACTCCGTTAAGGAGAATCAGTGGCTTCGGCGCGACATATTTAGTAAGTTCTTAAACGAACCTTTGAAAAAAAAGAGTTCGGCGAGGAAGTCGACTAACAGAGTAATGTCTGTAGGTGTGCTAACAGGTCGTCCTGCAGAGGAGATGCCCGGTTCTACGGGTGACCTTCTTCCGGAGCTCTCGCAACTGCACGAGCGAGTTCGGCAGGTGATGCAAGGCGTCGCCCAAGCCTTGTGGCCATCCATCTCCATGCCCGAAGGCCTTGGAGAGCTTGCAGAGAAGCTGAAGGGAGCGCGACGGCGCTTCCGATTGTGGAAGATATCGGCCTGCCGTCAAGGCGCTAGGGAGGCCTGGGCCATGGTGAGGACACGGTACATGAAGGCTGACCCCGACCACATGGCCGAGGTCGGACCTGCGGGCCCGATGGGAAGGAGATCCCTTAAGCTTAGTATACGGCCAAGTAGAATTGGACACAAAGTATTCCCAGCAGGACTGTAAACTAGACAGCCTGTTAGATGGTATTGAAGAGGAATACAATCAGTTCGAATGACTATGTAATTTTAATTGACATTTGTAATACCTTCTAGCCGGATTGTAGATCGTTTGTCATGGCCGACCTTTTCGCTTCAACCTCGGGACCTGACGGTCCGGAGTGTGTCCGAATACCCTCGCGGTTATAAAAGAACCGGGGTATGCATGGAGACCAGGCGTAGGGGTCATTAGTGCTTGAACAGACAAGTGCCCAACTAGTTATGTTATATTACATGGTTAGTAAGAAACATATTCCAGGGAGAATAGTTCCCTTAAGGGTTCCTTTCCCTGGGAGGCATGCCCTAAAGTGCATGTCCATTCTGCGAAAAAGACGCAGGAAAAAGCATCTGGGGGCGCATAAATAAATAAGTGAAAAGATCATCTTTTAGTTCACCGACCGAATATTCCCTTAAGAACGCTAGCTTTCGGCTTCACCCAGTCTGAGGTACACATCCGGCTGACCCGACAGTAACAATCGCATAGGTGATCCCTTTACCACCTAGCCGAACAATCGGGAACGTAGGGGTAAGCACAGGAGCCAGGCAGCCCAGCTTGGCCAAAACTTAAGTCATATCGATGCATATAATAATTAAATAAAAGGTACATGCAGAAGTGTGACACATTTGTTGGGCATAAAGCCCGTATAAATAAGTTTCTGTTAAAAGAAGCCCACAGGTTTAATGAGTGCGGATAGCACGTCATTTGATGAGCCTTTAAAGGCCATAAAATAAAGGAAGGGGAGAAGGAGAGAAATGTAAGACAGACAATATATAAAAAATGGACACAGGAAGGAGACGAATGTTGGGGAACGTTGCAGAAAATTAAAAATTTTCCTACGGTTTCACCAAGATCCATCTATGAGTTCATCTAGCAACGAGTCATGAGAGAGAGAGATTACATCTACATACCACTTTGTAGATCGCGAGCGGAAGCGTTCAACGAACGGGGATGAAGTAGTCGTACACACCGTGATCCAAATCACCGGAGATCCTAGCACCGAAAGCACGGCACCTCCGCGTTCAACACACGTACGGTCAGCGTAACGTCTCCTTCTTCTTGATACAGCAAGGCAAAGGAGAGGTTGGGGAAGAAGACTCCAGCAGCAGCACGACGGCGTGGTGATGGTGGAGCCGCAGTACTCCGACAGGGCTTCGCCGAGCTCTACGGAGGAGGAGGAGGTGTTGGAGAGGGAGAGGGAGGCGCCAGGGCAAAGGGTGCGCAGCCCCCCTTCCCCTCCCCTCTTTATATAGCCCCTTGGGGGGGCGCCGGCCCTAGGAGATGGAATCTCCTAGGGGGGCGGCGGCCAGGGAGGGGGACTTGCCCCCCAAGCAAGGGGGCGCCCCCTTTAGGGTTCCCCCCCAACCCTAGGCGCATGGGCCCTTGGGGGGAGGCGCACCAGCCCACTTTGGGCTGGTTCCCTTCCTCATACAGCCCATGGAGCCCCTCCGAGGCAGGTGACCCCACCCGGTGGACCCCCGGGACCCTCCGGTGGTCCCGGTACAATACCGATAACCCCGAAACTTGTCCCGATGGCCAAAACAGCACTTTCTATATATAATTCTTTACCTCCGAACCATTCCAAAACTCCTCGTGACGTCCGGGATCTCATCCGGGACTCCGAACAACATTCGGGTTACTGCATATACATATCTTCACAACCCTAGCGTCACCGAACCTTAAGTGTGTAGACCCTACGGGTTCGGGAGACATGCAGACATGACCGAGACGGCTCTCGGGCAATAACCAACAGCGGGATCTGGATAGCCATGTTGGCTCCCACATGCTCCACGATGATCTCATCGGATGAACCACGATGTCGAGGATTCGATTAATCCCGTATACGATTCCCTTTGTCAATCGGTATTTTACTTGCCCGAGATTCGATCGTCGGTATCCCAATACCTCGTTCAATCTCGTTACCGGCAAGTCACTTTTCTCGTACCGTAATGCATGATCCCGTGATCAAACACTTTGATCACATTGAGCTCATTATGATGATGCATTACCGAGAGGGTCCGGTGATACCTCTCCGTCAAGCGGAGTGACAAATCCCAGTCTCGATCCATGTCAACCCAACAGACACTTTCAGAGATACCCGTAGTATACCTTTATAGTCACCCAGTTACGTTGTGACGTTTGGCACACCCAAAGCACTCCTACGGTATCCGGGAGTTACACGATCTCATGGTCTAAGGAAAGGATACTTGACATTGGAAAACTCTAGCAAACGAACTAAGCGATCTTATGCTATGTTTAGGATTGGGTCTTGTCCATCACATCATTCTCCTAATGATGTGATCTCGTTATCAATGACATCCAATGTCCATAGTCAGGAAACCATGACTATCTGTCGATCAACGAGCTAGTCAACTAGAGGCTCACTAGGGACATATTGTTGTCTGTTATTCACACATGTATTACGATTTCCGGATAACACAATTATACCACGAATAAAGACAATTATCATGAATAAGGAAATATAATAATAATGCTTTTATTATTGCCTCTAGGGCATATTTCCAACAACGAACACAGAGTCCGGCGCTAGGCATAGAATCTTCGGAGACGGGCTGCGTTCCATGGGTTCGGCTCGAGTCGGTTATCCGATGCATCTCGCAGGCGGTACGCTCCACCAGTTAGGACTTGGTCAATTATGAAGGGACCTTCCCACTTGGGCTTGAGTTTGACCTTTTTCTTGTCCGGCAGGCGTAGAACTAATTCCCAATGTTGTAATTTTTGGCCCGTACTTCTCTGCTTTGGTATCTTCGAGCCTGCTGTTGATAGAATGCGGAACGGGCTTTTGCCACGTCACGCTCCTCCTCCAAGGCGTCCAAACTGTCCTGCTGATCAAGCTCGGCTTCTCTTTCTTCGTACATGCGCACTCGAGGTGAGTCATGAATTATGTCGCAAGGCAAAACTGCCTCTGCGCCGTACACCATGAAGAATGGTGTGTATCCGGTGGCGCGATTCGGCGTGGTCCGCAGCCCCCAGAGTACGGAGTCGAGCTCCTCTACCCAGTGCGTGTTAGATTCCTTGAGGGACCGCACTAATCTGGGTTTGATGCCGCTCATAATAAGACCATTTGCACATTCGACCTGCCCGTTAGTTTGTGGGTGATAAACGGAAGCATAATCGAGCTTGATGCCCATGTTTTTGCACCAGAGTTTTACCTCGTTGGCCGTAAAGTTTGTGCCGTTATCAGTGATGATGCTGTGGGGGACGCCGTAACAGTGTACAACCCCGGATATAAAGTCTATCACCGGTCCGGATTTGGCCGTCTTAACAGGCTTGACTTCTATCCATTTGGTGAACTTATCCACCATGACCAGTAAGTATTTTTTTCTTGTGGGTTCCGCCTTTAAGGGGTCCAACCATGTCAAGCCCCCAGACCGTGAAGGGCCAAGTGATGGGGATAGTTTGGAGGGCGGTGGGTGGCATATGGCTTTGGTTTGCAAAAAACTGGCAACCGTCGCATCGTTGGACTAAGTCCTGGGCGTCTACCCGGGTCATCGGCCAATAAAAGGCTGTACGGAAGGCCTTGCTTACAAGGGACCGAGCTGCTGCGTGATGACCACCGAGTCCGGCATGAATTTCAGCCAGAAGGTTCCGCCCTTCCTCTTCGGAGATGCACCTTTGAAGGACTCCGGTAGTGCTTTTCTTATAAAGCTCCCCCTCATGGACTTTCTAGGCTTTAGATCGCCGCACTATGAAGCGTGCCTCGTTTTGGTCCTCGGGGAGTTCCTTCCTAGTAAGGTAGCCTAGGAAAGGTTCTGTCCACAGGGCGATGACGACCATTATTACGTGGGCTGAAGGTGCAATTTTAATGGCAGAGCCTCCAATTATGTCAGATTGTTCGGTATCGGGCAGTGCGGTTGGGTCTGGGCTGTTATTGCCGGGTTCCCCTTCCCATGCTATGGATGGCTTGAACAGCCTTTCCAAGAAGATGTTGGGGGGGGACTACATCGCTTTTGCGCTGATGCATGGCAGTACATCTGCCGCATGATTATTTTCCCGAGCTATATGGTGAAATTCGAGCCCTTCGAACCGAGCTGACATTTTTAAGACGGTGTTGCGGTAAGCTGCCATTTTTGGATCCTTGGCATCGAACTCTCCATTTATTTGGGACATCGCGAGATTCGAATCCCCGCGCACCTCTAGGCGTTGAATGCCCATGGATACTGCCATCCGGAGACCATGTAAAAGGGCCTCATATTCGGCTGTATTGTTGGAGTCTGTGTACATAATCTGGAGTATGTATTGAACTGTGTCTCCTGTGGGGGATGTCAAAACGACGCCAGCCCCTAGACCGGCCAACATTTTGGAGCCGTCGAAATGCATGATCCAGTTTGAATATGTGCCGTACTCTTTAGGGAGTTCGGTCGCCGTCCATTCTGCGACGAAGTCGGCCAAAACTTACGACTTGATAGCTCGTCATGGCTTATAAGTTATGTCGAACGGGAGGAGCTCAATGGCCCATTTTGCAATCCGGCTTGTCGCGTCGCGGTTGTTTATAATATCGTTAAGTGGTACTTCCGAGGCTACTATTATTGAACACTCTTGAAAGTAGTGTCGCAGCTTCCTGGATGCCATGAATACCGCGTACGCAATCTTTTGATAATGTGGGTACCGTGATTTGCACGGAGTGAGGACAATGGACACATGATAGACCGGCTTTTGAAGGGGAAATTTGTGTCCGTCCGTTTCTCGTTCGACGACAAGCACTGCGCTTACAACCTGATGGGTTGCTGCAATGTACAATAGAATTGGTTCGCCAACGTTTGGCGCGGCCAGGACTGGGTTTGTTGCCAATATGGCTTTTATTACGTCGAGTCCGGCAGTGGCGGCGTCCGTCCACTCGAAGTGTTCGGTGCGCCGAAGGAGGCGGTAGAGGGGTAGTGCCTTTTCTCCCAAGCGGGAGATAAAGCGGCTTAGAGCCGCCACGCATCTGGTTAATTTTTGTATTTGTTTGAGGTCCTTTGGGATATCCAATTGTGACAGAGCTCGGATCTTGGCCGGATTTGCTTCAATTCCTCTACCGGATACAATGAAGCCCAAGAGCTTTCCGGCTGGAACGCCGAAAACGCATTTTTCCGGATTGAGCTTGATATTGTATGTTCGGAGGTTACCAAATGTGAGACTCAAGTCATCTACCAGAGATCCGACATGTCTTGTTTTAACGACCACGTCATCCACGTATGCCTCCACTGTTTTGCCGATCTGGTTTGCCAGACATGTCTGAATCATGCGCTGATATGTTGTGCCGGCGTTTTTGAGCCCGAAGGGCATTGTGTTGAAGCAGAATGGGCCGTATGGTGTGATGAATGCCGTTGCGGCTTGGTCGGACTCTGCCATCTTGATTTGATGGTAACCGGAATATGCGTCGAGGAAACACAACGAATCGTGTCCTGCGGTAGCGTCGATAATTTGATTGATGCAGGGTAGGGCTAAGGGATCCTTTGGGCAAGCCTTGTTAAGGTCTTTAAAATCAACGCACAGGCGCCAGGATTTGTCCTTCTTCGGTACCATCACCAGGTTTGCTAGCCAGTCCGGATGTCTTATATCTCTGATGAATCCAGCCTCCAATAGCTTGGCTAGCTCCTCTCCCATGGTCTGTCTCTTAGGTTCGGAAAAACTCCGGAGAGCCTGTTTGACGGGTTTGAATCCTTTTAGGATATTTAAGCTGTGTTCGGCCAGCCTGCGTGGGATTCCTGGCATGTCTGAAGGGTGCCAGGCGAAAATGTCCCGGTTCTCACGTAGGAACTCTTGCAGTGCGGCGTCTACACCAGGGTTTAATTGTGCCCCGATGGAAGCTGTTTTATTGGGGTCCGTTGGATGGACCTGGAATTTGACTATTTCGTCCGCTGGTTTAAAGCAGGTGGACTTGGATCTTTTGTCGAGTGTCACATCGTCCCTGTTCACCGTGGAGCGCAGCGTAGTCAGCTCCTCAACCGCTAGGGCTTCGGATAGTGCCTCAAGGGCCAGTGCGGGTGTCTTATTTTCAGCGCGGAGTGCTACCTCCGGATCACTAGCGAGAGTGATAATTCCGTTCGGCCCGGGCATCTTGAGCTTCATGTACTCGTAATGGGGTATTGCTTGGAAGATTGTAAACGCCTCCCGCCCTAGCAGAGCGTGGTATCCGCTACTGAACGGGGCCACTTGGAACGTGACCTCTTCGGACCTGTAATTATCCGACGTGCCGAACACCACATCTAGTGTGATTTTTCCTGTACAATGTGCTTCCCGACTGGGGATTATTCCTCTAAAGTTTGTGCTGCTTCGCTCAATGCGGTTCTACTCTATTTCCATTTTTTGAAGGGTTTCCTTGTAAATGAGGTTCAATCCGCTGCCTCCATCCATGAGTACCTTGGGAAGGCAAAAGCCGTCCACTATTGGACTGAGGACCAATGCGGCTGGTGCTCGGGCTGTTCGGAATTTAGGTTCATCACTGGCATTGAAAGTAATAGCCGTATCACTCCATGGCATTTATTGTTGCTACTTGGTAGACTTCGGCAATGCTGCGGAGTGTTCTTTTTCGCATATTATTTGATGCGAAAGTCTCGAAGATTGTTAATACCGTACCGGTGTCTCTGGGGTGGCTTTCTGTGGCCTCCGGAATTAGAAGATCTTCGCCGATTTTGGCCACCTGCCGGAGTATCCAACATGCTCTAAGGCTGTGAGTTGGTGTGGCGCCCTCTGTACATTTTACAGGGTCCATTAAGCCATCCTTCCAGTACGGTTCCATGCCCTGTAGAGGGTTTTTGCTTTTTGGTGTTTAACTCGGGTGTCTAGCATTGATGCACCCTTTTATTTCGGACCGGGTTTGTATTCAGGGCCGGATTATCCCAAAATTTTATTTTGGTTTTCCAGACGCTTTCCATCGCACAGTACTTACGTACTATGGACGCCAAGTCAGCGAAGCGTGTAATATCACGACGACTTATGGCGTTGAGGATTCCCTTGTCCGTGCAATTATTGTAGAAGAATGAGATTGCGTCTTCCTCGCAGCAGTCCTTGATCCTGTTCATAACCAGGAGGAATCTGGCCCAGTAATAATGTACTGTTTCTTCGGGCCTTTACCTAATTTGGGATAGACCGCATATATTCGGGTGGGTGTGTGGAATTAAATCCGAAACCTCACCCAATCTGAGATTCAGAGGCCAAGGAGTTTCCAAACTCGAAAGTTTGGATTCTTGGATGTTGTCCAATGAATCTAGCCCGTTGCCCGACTGTAAGTTCAGGTCTTGAGTGATGTCCTCCTCTCCGCGGGTATCCGGCTTGGAGGGATCGGGAATCCAGACATAGCTAGTCCTTAAGATAGATGAAGGGTCGCCGCACTGTCCCTCTACCACGGCAACGTGATGGGTGACCTGGGGAGAGTTGATCTCTCTCAGATCGGGTTTAGGCCCGACCTGGTCGTAATCCGTAGCGACTCCCAGGGCGGCGATGCGATCGAAGAGCTCGTTTATGGAAGAGAGCTCCATTGGATCTAACTGCTCGGCAAGTTCCGAGCTGACATGAAGATTGCTTTTGATGACCCGAGAGGTCTTCGTCGGCGCAGCAGCCGAACAGGCGGTCATTAGAAAACCACCTAGCCGGAGAGTTTGGCCGACAGCCAAAGCTCCCTTAGCAACGGTGCTGTCTTTAAAGACGGGATGAGGCATCCTTCCTGATGGCGACGGCACAGAGGAACTCTCAATGAAAGCATCAATGTCAGTGTCAAAACCGGTGGATCTCGGGTAGGGGGTCCCGAACTGTGCGCCTAGGCGGATGGTAACAGGAGACAAGGGACACGATGTTTTTACCCAGGTGGGCTCTCTCGATGGAGGTAAAACCCTACTCCTGCTTGATTAATATTGATGATATGGATAGTACAAGAGCAGATCTACCACGAGATTAAGGAGGCTAAACCCTAGAAGCTAGCCTATGGTATGATTGTTGTTCGTCCTACGGACTAAAACCCTCCGGTTTATATAGACACCGGAGAGGGCTGGGGTTACACAGAGTCGATTACAATGGTAGGAAATCTACATATCCGTATCGCCAAGCTTGCCTTCCACGCCAAGGAAAGTCCCTTCCGGACACGGGACGAAGTCTTCAATCTTGTATCTTCATATTCCAGGAGTCGGGCCGAAGGTATAGTCCGGCTATCCGGACACCCCCTAATCCAGGACTCCCTCAGTGCCGGTCAGCCCGGGTGTTTGACAACCGTTTGAAAGGGCCGTCTGGGTCAGAAAAACGTGACCGATCAGTGATCCGGCAGCCCGCCCGAACATATGAGGCGGATTTGAGGCACTCGGATATAGATGCTTTTACTACATTACATTTCGTCGGAGGATATGCTGGGCATCTGGCGCAGTTGCGCTGTCGACAGCGAACTCCGCCTCCGCCTGCTCCATGTTGAAACCCGGCAGTTGTTGCACCAGCTCCTTCGCCTCCTCCACCTCCATCGGAGCCAGCTTCTCCTCCCCCGCTTCCTCCGGTTGCTCCTCCGACTTCGGCGAGTCTGGAGGCAGCCCGATAGCGATGTGGGTTGTGCGCGCGGCTTGTCTGGCCCGGATCTCCTGCTGGATTTGGGCGCGGCGCTTCGGCGTGAGCATTGTGTAGTAGGTTATCTTACCCCGGACCACGGCGGACCACCGGAGCATGGGCAGAGCGCCGGAGTGGGAGAGGGATGAGGTGGATGGACTCGGATTGACGGCACGGAGAGGAGGAAGGTGGATGGACTAGGGTTGCGGGACTCCGGCCGGGTTAAATTGGCGGATTTGCTCTCGGATGGTGAGACAGAGTGGCGCCACGCGAGTTCACACCATAGCGACGGAGGAGGCGTCCGTCGATCCGCTGGGTTTCCGGGCGAGTCCGCGTGGGACCCCTTCGTCAATCGTACGTAACGGGCGTGCCCGGACGTCCAATATCCGTCCCATATCTGAGCTAGATATGAGGGTTGCCGGTCAGCCCGGACATTTGAGACCCGTTTGAGAGGACCGTCTGGGTCGGAAAAACGTGACCGGTCAGTGATCCGGCGGCCCGTCCGAACGTATGAGGCGGGTTTGAGGCGCCCGGTCATAGATGCTCTACATTTCGGTGCGTTGGAGGATATGCCTGGCATCTGGCGCAGTGGCGCTGTCGACGTCCATTACCTGTCGGTGACGCAAAACCTGAACCAGGATTGCAGTAGCAGAGCAGCAGATTCGCTAGAAAGAAAGCTCCTACGGAGTGGTACAATCCTAGTACCGCAATCACAGTCGAGTCCACTGCAACTCCCAGTTCTTGGCCTTCTTTGGAGGCATGCTTCCGCCCTGGCTCCCGGCGCTTCCTTTGATGCCCCGAAAGCGCTGCGCCTGACAAAGAATGAGACAGCAGTAGCACGCAGTATCATCTGCGGCATATGGGAAAGAAAATTCATGTACGAGACATTTACCTTATCGTACAGTAAAGCAAATGCACTACAGAATGGAAGAGGGAATATCATGGGCAGCCTTTCGGTCCCCGACCAGCATGGGCGTCTGGCTACCGGGATGCGCTTTCTCCACGATGGCGTTGTTTGCCAGTAGCCTCGCCTCGATCTTGATAAACTTGATCAGCCACCTGATCAGATAGAAAAGTAACTAGCAGAAGATGCAGATCACTAAGAGAGCATTGCACGAGTTGGTTAAGCCATTCTGACTGAAGGGGAACCTAACACATCTCAGGTAAATATGTATGAGATTTCTTTTCTTTTTCGAAAAGGAGTATAATCTCATACTCTGTATCGATCGATGCATACAACCATCTTTATTATTATTATTCTCACGACATGCATACATGGATCAATCTGAAGCCATCTATCTGGCAAGCAAAGTCGCAACACTTACATTCTCGATAATGTGTCCCAACCACATGAACATGCATTATCTTAGCTGGTAGCCTCATGCAACTGCCTCGCATCGGGCCGAGAGCACCACCCGGTCTAGCCGGCCCACGACACGCACCGGATGCGCACGCTTTGTATCTGCCGCCGCCATATTCCGCCGTCCACCTTCAGAATCTATCAACACATTCACATTGCCAGGCCATTCTGTCAGCAACAACACCATGTCGCCTGGCGGTGCCACCATCTTACGCGCATCCAACAACACGTGTCCGTCGTCGAGACCCCGCCACACCACACCCCCGAGACCCTCCGTCATCGAAGCGGTAAATGCAACACCGCTCCACCTATTTGACCCTCCAGCCAGCACCTGCACCAAAATGATGCCTCCAGGAGGGAGAACGACATCGAAGGTTTTTTCTATATTTGCGAATATTGTTTACATATTGCAAACAATTTATGAGTTCACTAACATTTTTACAATTTGTAACATTTTCATAGTTTGAGAATAATTTTTTATTCCCATGAATATTTTACAAATTCATGAACATTTTTAAGTGAGGAATATTTTTGTACTCGCTACTTTTCAAATTCGTGTAATATAAATAAATTATGTACACTTTTCAAATCCATTAATAAATCAATTATGCAAATATTTTGTAGTTCGTGTACTTTATAAACCAGTGAACATTTCTTCGAAATTAATTTATTTTTTCAAATCTATATGAAAACCGTTGACTTTTTCCCCATGAACCAGCAAGTGAGCCAGAAATAAAACAAAGTGAGCAAGCGAGACAAAAAGAAAAAGAAAAGAAGTGACCTATCAGTAGCCAGCGTGCGAACTGCTCTATAGGCCGCGGCCGGAGAGAGTTCCGCGTGAGCGTCAGCGCCATTCAGGTGCGCCTGAAGCGCTGAATAGGTGCTCCAGCTGCTCCCATATTTTTTCCACCCAATTCTTTTTATTTTATCTTAAGTCAAATTTTCAACTCAGATTCTACAATTTTTTTAAAAACTCCACCTCCCAACACAATGTCTAGCCAACTTTCAACCACGATTTTGCAGCTTTTAACCATTTTCCAAGAGCTATATTTGGAAACACAGTTTCCACTGAGGCATGATCAAGGTGTCCTGGCTAGGCACGAGTCACTTCGGGTATCGAAGAAAGAAGGTGTGGCACTGAGCAGATGCATTGTCACAACGCCAACCCACTAGAAGTAAGGAAGACAATACCGTCAAAGAAGGGTCACAAGGTTGCGGTGTGTACATAAGGAATGATGATGAGAACGGGAAGAAGGAAGTGGTAAAGCTGAATATGCATTAAGTAGTCTCACCAAATATGATTTGGAATTCATACATGATATCCTACGTGAGCAGCTCGAGTTTTCTAGACTTTGAAGTGAAAAGGGTTCCTACAAGAGATGATAGCCTGCTAAATTTTTTTAGGGGGGGGGGGGGGGGGAAGCTAGCCCAATGCAAGGTTTAAAATACCGAGAACTGATATTTGACCACTGAATTGTTGATGCTTTAGCCATTTAGCCATGTCATGAGAAGATTTGAGTTCTCAGTCAGCGTCGGGGTTCTGCAATCTGACGTTGAGGTCCATGCAAGTTTTGTACATTGTATAGAGGCCACGTCAATTAATTCGGATCTGAGGGAGTATTATCTTAACTCTAAAAACAAACAATATCATTTTTTCACTAAATGAACAAACCGTTAGATCACAACAAACATTTTTTTTATATGCGTGAAAATATTTGTAAAACCTACCAATAATTAGTTAACTCTCAATTGATGGAGGCGAAATCACACGTTTTGTACAAGACAATTTTTTTGTCCAACGTTGATGTTTTTGGTTTTCAAAATACATATTTATAAATCAAATAAGAGTTATTTAAATCGCATCCTCTCCAGCGTGGCTCGTAATACGTTATGCAATATCATACTCACTCCTTGGCAATTGTAAATGCAAACGATTATTCCCAAGTAATATAAACCGCACCCCATCTGGAAACACATTTGATATCCATAACACAATAAAATTGCTGCATTCGCAAAAGGCCATTTAAACAATCTACGACGATTGCATTGGAGTGATAAATTCAACATAATCACTCACAAACAAATTGAACAATGTATTTTTGCTATATGCCATATATGTGTTCATGTTGCTTCCATCTGATTTTATCTCTTTTTTTTGCGAATGTTCCATCATATTTTATCTGTTTTGCTACAATGTATTGGTCTTCTACAGACCAGATTTTTTTTAGTAAGAAACAATACCGGTTTTATTGATATTTCTCCAAGTCTTATTCCCGTTTAACCCACTTAACCATGATTTTGACAACACTACATCCAAAATTGTACAATCTTATAACCTTGCAATTCATGCTATTCATTTTTTTATGACCTTTCAATAGTTTTATGTCCAACAAACGCATACAAAAAAAGGACTTATTTCAAATTGGATTTGCTGGTACACAACAAAATAAGAGAAGACCCTACTCCGATGTATATACTCTGAAGCATGACAAACCTTGACAAAAAGCAGCAAACATAGCTCAAATTTTAATTCACCGACGGACGGTGGATTCATACACAGTACTCCCTCCATCTAGGTGTATTAGGCATCTTAGAAGGTGCACCGCAACCTAGACGCAAAGGGATTGGACTAGGAAAAATAATTGAATGACGGATGAAGCCAATCACATCATTCTTTTCTCAACTAAAAATGTGCTATTAATTGAAGGACCTCTTCAAATACCAATAGCGTGCCATAGAAATTGCATGCTTTGGTCCTTCAAATTAATAGATGGGGTCTAATTAATTTGCATGCAACTAGTACTACTCCTTCGCGCCTTAGTGTTTTGAGATTATTTACACCTAGACGGAGGGAGTAGTATGAATATCATTTCTCATTATAGTTAACTGAACTGTTACTACTCCACTAGCTCTTAGGATTCCGTATGCATAATTACACGCAGCCTCGCACGTCCATGTTCAGACTCTTCAGAGATGACCATTTACATTCCGCAGGACGCTTCGTTTCGATAACGAAAAGTCCAGTAATCAGTACTACGAGGTGCCTCTTCGTTTCCAGGTACGTATTTAAAACAGGACTGATTGTACTTATTTCGCCCAACTAGTTACTCCTCTATATAAGTAAGGTTTCTGAAATTTGGTTATATGTGTCCTCTGTTGCCTCCGATTATTATCGGCTACTACTACTTCAGAGGAGCTTTGTGCTGTTCCATCTTACTTTGTGATGATGTTTGGAATTCATTTGAAGGATCCCAAGAAGGAAATCAAGTTCATGACTTACAACGTCTGGTCTCGTGAGGATGTCGTACTCTACAGAAGGATGCAGGCCATCTGCCGTCTCGTCAATCAGCATTCGCCGGATGTTATTTTCTTCCAGGTAAGACGCAAGATCAGCAAATGTTTTTTTGCTTCGCCTGATTGAATTCTTCGCTGTCTGACTCTGACCGTTCTTTGGTGTGTCCAGGAAATCACTACATACATTCTCAGGATTTTCCAGAGCTTCTCGTGGTGGAAGGAGTACCATTCTTCACCCATCTCCCAGGAACAACAGAAAGAGAAGAACTTCTGCATGATGGTAGTCTTACTGCCACTACCCCCCTCGTACTTTCTCGTCATGCTAATGTCTGATGCAAAATTATTACATGTGCACCGCATGTGTCACAGCTGAGCAAGGTTCCTCTGGAGAACTACGCGTGCTGGAAGTTCACCACTACGGCGACGGGAAAAAGCTACCTGGAGGCCGACATCAACCCGAGCTCGGTATCGACGACGATGAAGCCAATCCGCATCGCCACGACGCAGCTCGAGTGCCCCTGCCCGCCGGAACCGATGCACTGCATGGAGCGCTACACGCAGGCGGAGCACGCCGTCGCGGCGCTGAGCAGTGCGGAGAACGTCGTGTTCGGCGGCGACATGTGCTGGGACGACGACACGGACCTGCCGTTCCCTCTCCCCGACGGCTGGACTGACGCGTCGTCTGACTGCGGCTAGACCTACGATGGTGTGTGGAACGAAAAGGCGGCGGAGTTCGGTGCCTACAGAGCTTCTCAGAGGTCACTGCGTAGGAGGTCGGACCGGTTTGTATGCAAGCTAAAAGATTACAGACGGAGCAGCGTCGCCGTGATAGGGGATCAGGAAGTTGGGCCTAAATATAAGCGCAAGGACTCCAAGTGCGATCATGACATTGACATCTTTGGTGGTCCAATGCCGAGTTGCCATGCCAATTGCGAATTTATCAGACTCGCTGTAATGCCGAGCTGCCACCGTGGGTTGGTTCTCACCCTCGTCCCAAACGAGCCCGCGTGACAAGATGCAGAGGAGAAGATCGCCGCTAGAGATCTGAGAGTAGCAGACAAGATATCGGAAAGTCCTTTCTGAGCTCGGGTGAACAGTAAAATCGAAAAATAATTTTAAAATGTTCAAAAAATTCTGAATTTTTTTTGTGGTAAACCTTGACAAATATTTCAACTACTTGCAAAATTTCATCTTCAGAACACATTCGTACAAGGCGTGGCAAAAAAAAAAACAAAATCAGTGCTCCAAAATGCTTTGAAAGTAGCATTTTCAGAGTATCGATTTTGTTTTTTTTTGTCACGCCTTCCACGAATGTGATCTGAAGATGAAATTTTGCAAGAAGTTAGAACATTTGTCAAAGTTCACGACAAAAAGAATTCAGAATTTTTTAAACAATTTAAAAATGTTTTCCAATTTTACTGAGCTCGGGTGTAGATACTCCGCGTCCGCAAGATATTTAGTTTAATAAAATGAAACCATCTCCAGGTGCAGTTGCACTCGGCTGATGGTGTGATGGGCTCAGCCTTGCTACCTCCAGAGGCGATCAAATCAAAGCTGAAGGGGATCCGCAACATCTATGCTCTGAAGAACAGAGGGAGTGCTTGATCCTCTTGGTCTCCTCTATTTTTACTTTGTTAGATGTTGCTCCCCTGCGTCTGCGTCGCCTTTGATCTGTTCCTTCACTTTTGTTTACTGCTGTAGTTCTGGTAGCGTTGTTTCTTTTTTATCGTCTCGATTGTACTGCTCCTTATGTGCTGTAGTTTGAGGAACATGTGACTGCATCCTATTTCATTCTGTGTAATGGAGCGGGATGTGTAACGCCCTCGATGCGGCTATATCTCCCACGTGTCGAGGCACGAATTAGAGGCATAACCGCATTGAAAGCAATGTCGCAAGTGAGGTAATCTTCACACAATCCATGTAATAAATAAAGGGGAAAGATACATAGTTGGCTTACAATCGCCACTTCACACAAGTACATAAATAACATCCATCAAACAGATTACCTCAAGGTCCGACTACGGTACCAAAATGGAAGAAGACTACCCCAAATGCTAAACAGATCCCTGGATCATCCAACTGGGCTCCACTACTGATCATCTGGAAAAGAAACATAGTAACGGCCACGTTCCTCATCGAACTCCCAAGTGAGCTCGGTCGCGTCATCTGCCCTGACGTCGTTGGTACCTGCAACTGAGGTGATAATATCTGTGAGTCACGGGGACTCAGCAATCTCACACCCGCGAGATCAAGACTATTTAAGCTTAAAGGTGGGGAAGGGGTTGGTGAGGTAGAGCTGCAGCAAGCGACTAGCATATGGTGGCTATAGCGCAAAAGAGAGCGAGAAGAGAAGGCAAAGCACGGTCGTGAAGCTAGAAGTGATCAAGAAGTGATCCTGAAACAACCTACGTCAGACATAACTCCAACAACCGTGTTCACTTCCCGGACCCTGCCGAGAAGAGACCATCACGGTTACACACGCGGTTGATGTGTTTTAGTTAAGGTCAACTTCGGGTTTTCTACAACCGGACATCAACAAATTCCCATCTGCCTCATAACCGCGGGCACGGCTTTCGAAAGATAATACCCTGCAGGGGTGTCCCAACTTAGCCCATGATAAGCTCTCACGGTCAACGAAGGATATTCCTTCTACCGGGAAGACCCGATCAATCTCGGAATCCCGGACTACAAGACATTTCAAGAGCAATAAAACAAATCCAGCAAAACCGCCCGATTGTGCCGACAAATCCTGATAGGAGCTGCACATATCTCGGTCTCAGGGCACATCCGGATAAGTCAAGCTACGAGTAAAACCAGCCCTCGAGTTGCCACGAGGTGGCCCCGCAGGTTGCTCGGTTCGGGCCAGCACTTAGAGAAGCACTGGTCCGGGGGGGCTAAAATAAAGATGACCCTCGGGCTCGCGAAAACCCGGGGGAAAAAGGGTAGGTGGTGGCAAATGGTAAAACCAATGTTGGGCCTTGCTGGAAGAGTCTTATTCAAGGCGAACTGTCAAGGGGGTCCCATAAATCACCCAACCGTGTAAGGAACGCAAACTCCGGGAACATAACACCGGTATGACGGAAACTAGGGTGGCAAGAGTGGAACAAAACACCAGGCATAAGGCCAAGCCTTCCACCCTTTACCAAGTATATAGATGCATTAATTAAATAAGAGGTATTATGATATCCCAACAAGTAAACATGTTCCAACGAGGAACAACAAGTCCATGTTCCAACAAGGAACCAACTTCATCTTCACCTGCAACTAACAACGCTATAAGAGGGGCTGAGCAAAGCGGTAACATAGCCAAACAACGGTTTGCTAGGACATGGATGGTTAGGGGCTGACATGGCAATATAGGAGGCATGATATAGCAAGTGGTGGGTATCGCAGCATAGGCATAGCAAAAGAGCGAGCAATCTAGCAAGCAAAGATAGAAGTGATTTCGAGGGTATGGTCATCTTGCCTGCAAGGTTCTCAGAGTTGTCGAAAGCTTGGTCCTCGTAAGCGTTCTCAACAGGTTCCTCGTTCACGTACTCGTCTCCCGGCTCTACCCAAGACAAGAGAACAAGCAAAGGAACCAAAATCAACCACGGTGCAATGCGCAAGCAATATGATGCAAAACATGGCATGATATGCGAGAGGGGATATGCAATGCGTATGCATGCTCCGGAAGGACAAGGATGAACAGGGCAGATTCTTGGCAAACCAAGCATGCCACTGGATAGATGAGGTGATTTCGGTTGAAATCGATATAAAGATCACCGGAATCGGATGCACGGTTTGCAAATGGCAAGCAAAACAAGAATGACACGAATCTGCCATAAACAGCATGATGCTACTTAGCAAACAACAAATAATTAAGCTACTGCACCCAAACATGGCAATACGGCATATGAAAGTAATCTACTCAAGATGCACGACAAAAGATGAACACTGAGCTACGGCTCAATCCCATCATAACAGGTTCAAACAAGCATGGCAAAAGTGCAACTTATAACAGATTCACAGACTTAGTGAAATAACAACAAGTCAGGAAAACAACATCAGGATGACATGTTCAGAGCAACGAAACAACATGCTACAGGTTCAGAACATAGCAAAGAAAGGCATGGCATGAATCTACTCATAGCACTTGACAAAAATCCCTTACTGACCAAAAGCCAAAAGGACTAGAAAATATGATTACACCCATGTCAATTAAGCAAGTTTCGTTACAGGTTCCAGACTTAGTAGAAAACTGGACATGGCAGAAAACTAAAAACGACTAGGCATGTTCGTGAGCTTGATGCACTCACTACAGAGCAAGTCATGATAAACTAAGCATACATGCATCAAGAAGACATGGCATAGTAACTAGAAATGGCAAGAATAACATCATATCATGCAAGGATCAACTACACCAAGCTTGGCAAAATCGAATAACATGTAAACAATCTGCCAGTAACATTTTGAAGCAAAAGTAGAGCTCGATTGACTCAAGCTATGGCATCCCATAATTGCAACCAAAGTCATGGATGGATTAAGCAAATACTCAAGTTCAAAACTCCCTTACTGATCATGCTCAAATTATGCATGGATCTCTTGGAAACAACAAGAACACATGGCATGATAATAACAAAAGTCAGGGACTTAGTGAATTCACTAAGTCTCTGAAAACAGCAATATCATCGTCCCTACTTTGCATGCAATTTCTAGCCACCTCAAGCATCACAAAAATACATAGAAAAATTCCCTGGAAAGGCAACATGGCATATTACAAAACACATATATAGCTCAACCTCATAGGAGGTACACATCAATCATGGCAAAAATGACAAAAGTGCATGTTCAGATAAGATTTAGCCACTAACATCAACTAGCCCTCTTCTAACAGCATTTCGGGCATCAATATGACTTCAAATGAAAATGATGCAATGGAACAAAATGATGTACTCTTCGAGACGAACAAAATGACATATTATACGCGCGAAACGGAGCTACGGATGCTAAGTTATGGCATGTCGAAGATGCGATGATAATGCAAAAAATTAATGACTTAGAGAAATATTAGAGAGGGGGAAGAAGTCAACGGTTGCGCGGGATTCGAGGTTCGCCGCGGATCTCGCCGGCGTGCGACGGGGAAGGCGGCGGCGAGGCGGACCCGGCCGGATCCGGGCGGCGCCGGCCCGGATCTGGGCGCGGGTGGCGCGGGACGGCGAGGGGAGGCGCGGAGGCGGAGGCGGCGTGGCGGCGCCGGCGGGCGACGGCGGGGTAGGCGACGCGGCGACCGGCGTCGAGGGCAGCGGCGGAGCAGGCGCCGGCGGGAGGAGCGCGGGCGGCGCACTGGACGAGCCCCTGGCCCGGGCGCTCGCGGGCGGCGGCGGCGGCGGAGCGGGCCGGGCGGGCCCCGCCTGGGCCCGGCGGGCCGCGCGGCGAGGAGAGAGAGGGAGGGACAGGTGGCGCTGCGTGAGGGATCTGGCGCGGATTTCGAGGCGAGCTTAGGGTTAGAAGGTGGGTTTTGACCCGGATTTGGAGGGGGAGGTGTTTTTATAGCTAGAAAGAGCTAGGGAGCTCCAAACGGAGTGCGGTTTTCGCCCACGCGATCGTGATCGAACGGCGGAGGACATGGGAGTGACTTAGATGGGTTATTGGGCTGTTTTGAAGGGGTGTTGGGCTGCAACACACACGAGGCCTTCACGGTTACCCGGTTAACCGTTGGAGTGCCAAACGAACTCCGATTGACCCGAAACTTGACAGGCGGTCTACCGGTGCTATACCGAGGCCACATGTCAAACCTCGGTCCACTCCGAGAATGTTTAATACCCGCTCACGAAGAAATGTAAAAGGGGACGCCGGGAGACATAGGAGTGCCGGATTGCAAAACGGACAACGGGAAAGATGCTCGGATTTATGAGACGAATGCGTATGCGAATGCGATGCACATGATGACATGATATGAAATGCATGACATGACCAAAATGCAAAACGGAGAGAACCCAACCACGGAGGGAATATCATAACACATAGCCGGAAATGGCAAGAGTTGGATTACAAATATGGCAAGATACAACGGGGGCGTTACAACACACCACCACTACGAGAGGATCTCGTCCCGAGATCTAGGACTGAAAGAACTCCGGATACTCGGAACGTAGGTGGTCTTCACGCTCCCAGGTGGCCTCTCGGTCTGAATGATGTGACCATTTCACTTTGAGGAATTTGATTGACTTGTTGCGAGTCTTGCGCTCAGTTGTCTCAAGAATGGCAACTGGATGCTCATGATAGGACAAATCTTCTTGAAGATCAATCTCTTCGAAGTTGATGGTACGCTCAGGCGTCTTGAAGCACTTGCGAAGCTGTGACACGTGGAAGACATCGTGCACATTTGCAAAGTTGGAGGGGAGCTCAAGTTGATAGGCTAGAACGCCTCGTTTCCCGATGATCTTGAAGGGACCGACGTACCGCGGGGCAAGTTTCCCCTTGATACCGAAGCGGCGAGTTCCTTTCATTGGAGAGACGCGGAGGTATACATGGTCTCCGATCTCGAATGCCACATCTCGGTGTTTGCTATCGTAATAGCTCTTCTGGCGCGACTGCGCTGCTTTGAGGTTCTCACGAATCACCTTGCACATGGCCTCAGCCTCTGAGATCAAATCATTGCCGAGCAATTGACGTTCACCGGTTTCAGACCAGTTGAGAGGAGTACGGCACTTTCTGCCATAGAGGATCTCGAATGGGGCTTTGCCCGAACTGGCTTGAAAGCTGTTGTTGTAAGAGAATTCAGCATAAGGAAGACAATCCTCCCATTTCATGCCGAAAGAGATAACACAGGCTCTGAGCATATCTTCAAGGATTTGATTGACACGCTCAACTTGTCCACTAGTCTGAGGGTGGAAAGCTGTGCTGAAGCGAATGTTGGTGCCCATGGCCGTCTGGAAAGAATCCCAAAACTTGGAGGTAAAGATGCTGCCACGGTCTGAAGAGATCAATTGTGGAATGCCGTGCAAAGAGACAATTCTGGAGGTGTAGAGCTCTGCCAGCTGCGCTGCTGTGATAGAATCTTTGATAGGAAGAAAATGAGCCACTTTGGTGAGCTTGTCGATGACGACGAAGATAGCATCATTTCCACGCTTGGACTTAGGAAAACCAGTCACGAAGTCCATTTCGATATGATCGAACTTCCATTCTGGAATAGCAAGAGGTTGGAGAAGTCCAGCTGGTCGTTGGTGTTCTGCTTTCACCCTTCTGCAGACATCACACTCATTCACGAATTGAGCGATCTCACGCTTCATTCGAGTCCACCAATATGACTGCTTAAGGTCATGGTACATCTTTGAACTTCCAGGATGAATAGACAGGAGAGAGTTGTGCGCTTCATTCATAATGACTTTACGAAGATCGCCCTTTGGAACCACGATCCGGTCCTCGAAGAAAAGAGTATCTCTGTCATCAACTCGATAGCACTTGTATTTGGGGATGCTCTTGTCAATACCACGTTTCACCTTCTTCACCATGGTATCCAACAATTGTGCCTCACGAATTTGATCTTCCAAAGTAGGAGAGACAATTAGGTTGGCAAGAACACCTTGAGGAACAACTTGGAGATTCAACTTGCGGAAAGCTTCACAAAGATCCGGTTGAAAAGGCTTGAGGATTAAGCTGTTGCAGTAAGCCTTTCTGCTCAAAGCGTCTGCAACCACATTAGCCTTGCTTGGAGTATATTCAATACTCGGATTATACTCTTGAATCATCTCGACCCATCGAGTTTGCCTGAGGTTGAGATGAGGCTGAGTGAAGATATACTTGAGACTCTTGTGATCTGTGAAGATGTCCACTTTCCTTCCCAACAGGAGATGTCTCCATGTTATTAGTGCGTGGACAACTGCCGCCAACTCAAGATCGTGAGTGGGGTAGTTCCTTTCATTGGGCTTCAACTGGCGAGAGGTATAGGCAACAACCTTCTTCTCTTGCATTAACACAGCACCGAGGCCCTGGAGAGAAGCATCACAGAATACTTCATAAGGCTTGGATTCATCAGGAGGAGTCAGAACTGGAGCAGTGACGAGTTTCTCTTTGAGAGTGTTGAAAGCAACGTCACACTCAGGAGACCAGACATATTTCACATGCTTCTGGAGGAGGTTGGAAAGAGGCTTGGCAATCTTGGAGAAATTCTCAACGAATCTTCTGCAATAGCTTGCAAGTCCAAGAAAACTGCGAAGCTGCTTGACATTCTGAGGAGGATTCCAATTCAAAACTGCAGACACCCTCTCTGGATTAACAGCGATGCCCTTGGCGGAGATGATATGACCAAGATAAAGAACTTCATCCAGCCAAAATTCACATTTGGAGAACTTCGCATATAATTGATACTCTCTGAGCTTGTCGAGTACCAATCTCAAATGTTCGGCATGATCCTTCTTATTCTTGGAGAAGACCAAAATATCATCGAGATAGACCAAGACAAATTCGTTGATGTAGGGGTTGAAGATGAAATTCATCAATCGAGTGAAATACGGAGGAGCATTGACGAGGCCGAAAGACATGACAGTATATTCATAAGAACCAAAGCTTGTTCTGAATGCTGTCTTGGGAATATCTTCTTCACGAATGCGAATCTGATGATAACCCATACGAAGGTCCAGCTTGGAGAACACCTTAGCACCTTTTAGTTGCTCAAATAGCTCATTGATGTTGGGAAGTGGGTACTTGTTCTTGATAGTCTTCTTGTTCAATGGACGGTAATCGACGCAAAGTCGGTCCGTGCCATCCTTCTTCTTGACAAAAAGAACACCACAACCCCAAGGAGAAGAACTCGGTCTGATCAGACCCAGACGTTCTTGTTTATCGAGTTGAATCTTTAATTCCTTGAGCTCATCTGGTCCAAGCTTGTAAGGACGCTTGCAAACGGGTTCCGTGCCAGGCTCAAGCTCAATAACGAATTCAACTGGCCGACGGGGAGGCATACCCGGAAGCTCTTCTGGAAAAACATCTTGGTACTCACAAACAACTGGAATCTGAGAGATAGCCTCCATTTCACCCATCTCATTGAGAGAAAACAACCGAATGGTATCATCACGAGAAGCATAGATGATCACATCGTTCGAAGTGTGAGTCAATTTGATTTCCCTGGCAGCACACTCAAGCTGAGCCTTGTGCTTAGAAAGCCAGTCCATCCCGAGAATAAGATCAATATCAGAATCACCAAGCACCATTGGAGAAGACAGAAATTTATAGTCGCCCATCTTGATAGAAACATCAGGAACTAAAGAGTTTGCTCTCATTGATTTCGCCGGAGAAATAACACCCAACGGTTTATCCAGGTAAGTCCAAGGAAAATCATTCTTTGCAAAGAACGATCTTGACATGAAACAATGCGATGCACCAGTATCAAATAAGACTTTGGCAGGAATATCATTAACAGGAAGATTACCCATGATCACTTCAGAAGAATCCTCTGCTTGAGCTGCATTCAACATGTTCACCTTGACGTGCTTAGGATTATGCTTGACCACTGCATTGCTGTAAGATTTCACAGGAGGAGGAGGCGGAAGACGCCTCTGGTTGAAGCACTTGTTCGCATAGTGACCCTTCTGCTGACATTTGTTACAAGTCACTTCTGAGAGCGGACGATGGTAAGGAGCACTTGGCCTTGGAGCTTGATTCTGAGACTTGTTCTGATAACCAGGGTTGGGTGGGTGGGAAGATCCACGGCCACTTGAGTTCTTCTGCTGATACGGCTGACGGAACGGAGGAGGAGGAGGCAACCAGAACTTCTGTTGCTTAGCTGCCACAAGTGAGGAAGAAGAAGACTGAACTGCGTCTCTGACTCTCTTCTTAGATGCCTCACACTTGAGCTGAGCAGCTTCTTATTTCAGTGCCATGTTGTAGAATTCATCATACTTTAATGGCTCGAAAAGCACGAGAGCAAGTTGCAGATCTTCTCTGAGACCACACCTGAACTGGTAGATCATACTCTTCTCATCAGGAATGTCTTGCCTTGCAAAACGAGAGAGCCTCTGGAACTGAGTGTTGTATTGATAGACAGTCATGTTGCCTTGCTTGAGATTGCGGAATTCCTCACGCTTAAGCTCAACAACACTTTCTGGAATGTGGTGCGCTTTGAAATCACGCCGGAAATCATCCCAAGTGATCACACGACCTCCTCTGGAATCTTTGTATTGCTGGAACCACTCAACAGCTTGATCTTTGAGTTGAAAAGAGGCAAACTTGACAAAGTCCTCAGGTCTCACATTGCTGCACTCGAAATGCTTGCTGATGTCCACGAGCCAATCATCAGCGTCAGTGGCCTCGACACAGTAGCTGAAGGTCTTCGGCTGATTAGCAAGGAACTGGTTCAGTGAAGCGAAGTGCGGCTGATTGTTGCCTTGGCCTTGATTCTCTTGATTAGCTTGCCCTTGGTTGCGATCTTGCAAGAGCTGAATCAGAATCTGAGCATTGGCATTTGTGGCAGTCATTAAGGCTTGCCAGGCTTCCGGAGGCGGAGGTGGTGGCGGAGGGTTAGCCTGATCTCCATCATTGCGTTCCGGATTCAGACGAGTTGGTGGAGCCATCCTGAAGAGGGTGACATCCATTAGCAACTTGACAGAGATATATTGAAGCTGAATCAAAGGAACGAAATTGCAACATATTGTCTTCACAATTAACATTCGAACGAGAATGAACGAATGAATTCCAATGTAAATCATCACACTTCCAATGCTGAGAAGCCACTTAGAACATGGTAAGGAATAAAATCAACAAGGTACGGATATGAACAAATACTTGGTAAGGATTACCCAATCACAAACCAAATATCTGCGGAAGAAATACTAAGGCTACATGAATTCCCACTTATAAACTCCCGAAATTTTCTGGTTATGCAATCAGGTGTTGGGGATACAGGGGAAGCATAATATCTCACCCAAACTAGCAAATCCTACAACCAGCTGTATCCATCCTTCAACACATAACCAAGAAACCTTCAGAAATCGTCTACCTCAACCTTCGAAAACACATCCGTTATACAAGTCATGGCAATACTCCTGCACTCGCCACAGTACTGGGCTATCAGGTTATCTCACCAACAACTGTACAAAAGAGATTTTCGATGTCGGTCGTACTAAACTCAGGTATTCCAAAACCGCAACGATAAAATTATGACGACAACACCTCGGAGCTCAACTCCCCGGGACACTGCCACAACCCCTAAATGTCAGGAGGCAACCAAGACAATGTTGTCATCATAAAACCATCGGAACGATTGTAATATACCCGCGTGATCCTAAAATTTTTTTTAGTGAAATTTGAGAAGAGAAGAGTCAAACTCTACGTCAGGATGCCTTACCAGAAGGTCGAAGGGACTGGGGAGTAAAAAGAATTCCTAAACTCTCCGATATATAATTCCTAAATGACTCCAAACATTTTTTCTAGACACAACTCGGCCACTAAAGACGATCAAACAGTGGGGGCTCCTAAGGTCGGGAAAGGCTCTGATTACCAACTTGTAACGCCCTCGATGCGGCTATATCTCCCACGTGTCGAGGCACGAATTAGAGGCATAACCGCATTGAAAGCAATGTCGCAAGTGAGGTAATCTTCACACAATCCATGTAATAAATAAAGGGGAAAGATACATAGTTGGCTTACAATCGCCACTTCACACAAGTACATAAATAACATCCATCAAACAGATTACCTCAAGGTCCGACTACGGTACCAAAATGGAAGAAGACTACCCCAAATGCTAAACAGATCCCCGGATCACCCAACTGGGCTCCACTACTGATCATCTGGAAAAGAAACATAGTAACGGCCACGTTCCTCATCGAACTCCCAAGTGAGCTCGGTCGCGTCATCTTCCCTGACGTCGTTGGTACCTGCAACTGAGGTGATAATATCTGTGAGTCACGGGGACTCAGCAATCTCACACCCGCGAGATCAAGACTATTTAAGCTTAAAGGTGGGGAAGGGGTTGGTGAGGTAGAGCTGCAGCAAGCGACTAGCATATGGTGGCTATAGCGCAAAAGAGAGCGAGAAGAGAAGGCAAAGCACGGTCGTGAAGCTAGAAGTGATCAAGAAGTGATCCTGAAACAACCTACGTCAGACATAACTCCAACAACCGTGTTCACTTCCCGGACCCTGCCGAGAAGAGACCATCACGGTTACACACGCGGTTGATGTGTTTTAGTTAAGGTCAACTTCGGGTTTTCTACAACCGGACATCAACAAATTCCCATCTGCCTCATAACCGCGGGCACGGCTTTCGAAAGATAATACCCTGCAGGGGTGTCCCAACTTAGCCCATGATAAGCTCTCACGGTCAACGAAGGATATTCCTTCTACCGGGAAGACCCGATCAATCTCGGAATCCCGGACTACAAGACATTTCAACAGCAATAAAACAAATCCAGCAAAACCGCCCGATTGTGCCGACAAATCCTGATAGGAGCTGCACATATCTCGGTCTCAGGGCACATCCGGATAAGTCAAGCTACGAGTAAAACCAGCCCTCGAGTTGCCACGAGGTGGCCCCGCAGGTTGCTCGGTTCGGGCCAGCACTTAGAGAAGCACTGGTCCGGGGGGGCTAAAATAAAGATGACCCTCGGGCTCGCGAAAACCCGGGGGAAAAAGGGTAGGTGGTGGCAAATGGTAAAACCAATGTTGGGCCTTGCTGGAAGAGTCTTATTCAAGGCGAACTGTCAAGGGGGTCCCATAAATCACCCAACCGTGTAAGGAACGCAAACTCCGGGAACATAACACCGGTATGACGGAAACTAGGGTGGCAAGAGTGGAACAAAACACCAGGCATAAGGCCAAGCCTTCCACCCTTTACCAAGTATATAGATGCATTAATTAAATAAGAGGTATTGTGATATCCCAACAAGTAAACATGTTCCAACGAGGAACAACAAGTCCATGTTCCAACAAGGAACCAACTTCATCTTCACCTGCAACTAACAACGCTATAAGAGGGGCTGAGCAAAGCGGTAACATAGCCAAACAACGGTTTGCTAGGACATGGATGGTTAGGGGCTGACATGGCAATATAGGAGGCATGATATAGCAAGTGGTGGGTATCGCAGCATAGGCATAGCAAAAGAGCGAGCAATCTAGCAAGCAAAGATAGAAGTGATTTCGAGGGTATGGTCATCTTGCCTGCAAGGTTCTCAGAGTTGTCGAAAGCTTGGTCCTCGTAAGCGTTCTCAACAGGTTCCTCGTTCACGTACTCGTCTCCCGGCTCTACCCAAGACAAGAGAACAAGCAAAGGAACCAAAATCAACCACGGTGCAATGCGCAAGCAATATGATGCAAAACATGGCATGATATGCGAGAGGGGATATGCAATGCGTATGCATGCTCCGGAAGGACAAGGATGAACAGGGCAGATTCTTGGCAAACCAAGCATGCCACTGGATAGATGAGGTGATTTCGGTTGAAATCGATATAAAGATCACCGGAATCGGATGCACGGTTTGCAAATGGCAAGCAAAACAAGAATGACACGAATCTGCCATAAACAGCATGATGCTACTTAGCAAACAACAAATAATTAAGCTACTGCACCCAAACATGGCAATACGGCATATGAAAGTAATCTACTCAAGATGCACGACAAAAGATGAACACTGAGCTACGGCTCAATCCCATCATAACAGGTTCAAACAAGCATGGCAAAAGTGCAACTTATAACAGATTCACAGACTTAGTGAAATAACAACAAGTCAGGAAAACAACATCAGGATGACATGTTCAGAGCAACGAAACAACATGCTACAGGTTCAGAACATAGCAAAGAAAGGCATGGCATGAATCTACTCATAGCACTTGACAAAAATCCCTTACTGACCAAAAGCCAAAAGGACTAGAAAATATGATTACACCCATGTCAATTAAGCAAGTTTCGTTACAGGTTCCAGACTTAGTAGAAAACTGGACATGGCAGAAAACTAAAAACGACTAGGCATGTTCGTGAGCTTGATGCACTCACTACAGAGCAAGTCATGATAAACTAAGCATACATGCATCAAGAAGACATGGCATAGTAACTAGAAATGGCAAGAATAACATCATATCATGCAAGGATCAACTACACCAAGCTTGGCAAAATCGAATAACATGTAAACAATCTGCCAGTAACATTTTGAAGCAAAAGTAGAGCTCGATTGACTCAAGCTATGGCATCCCATAATTGCAACCAAAGTCATGGATGGATTAAGCAAATACTCAAGTTCAAAACTCCCTTACTGATCATGCTCAAATTATGCATGGATCTCTTGGAAACAACAAGAACACATGGCATGATAATAACAAAAGTCAGGGACTTAGTGAATTCACTAAGTCTCTGAAAACAGCAATATCATCGTCCCTACTTTGCATGCAATTTCTAGCCACCTCAAGCATCACAAAAATACATAGAAAAATTCCCTGGAAAGGCAACATGGCATATTACAAAACACATATATAGCTCAACCTCATAGGAGGTACACATCAATCATGGCAAAAATGACAAAAGTGCATGTTCAGATAAGATTTAGCCACTAACATCAACTAGCCCTCTTCTAACAGCATTTCGGGCATCAATATGACTTCAAATGAAAATGATGCAATGGAACAAAATGATGTACTCTTCGAGACGAACAAAATGACATATTATACGCGCGAAACGGAGCTACGGATGCTAAGTTATGGCATGTCGAAGATGCGATGATAATGCAAAAAATTAATGACTTAGAGAAATATTAGAGAGGGGGAAGAAGTCAACGGTTGCGCGGGATTCGAGGTTCGCCGCGGATCTCGCCGGCGTGCGACGGGGAAGGCGGCGGCGAGGCGGACCCGGCCGGATCCGGGCGGCGCCGGCCCGGATCTGGGCGCGGGTGGCGCGGGACGGCGAGGGGAGGCGCGGAGGCGGAGGCGGCGTGGCGGCGCCGGCGGGCGACGGCGGGGTAGGCGACGCGGCGACCGGCGTCGAGGGCAGCGGCGGAGCAGGCGCCGGCGGGAGGAGCGCGGGCGGCGCACTGGACGAGCCCCTGGCCCGGGCGCTCGCGGGCGGCGGCGGCGGCGGAGCGGGCCGGGCGGGCCCCGCCTGGGCCCGGCGGGCCGCGCGGCGAGGAGAGAGAGGGAGGGACAGGTGGCGCTGCGTGAGGGATCTGGCGCGGATTTCGAGGCGAGCTTAGGGTTAGAAGGTGGGTTTTGACCCGGATTTGGAGGGGGAGGTGTTTTTATAGCTAGAAAGAGCTAGGGAGCTCCAAACGGAGTGCGGTTTTCGCCCACGCGATCGTGATCGAACGGCGGAGGACATGGGAGTGACTTAGATGGGTTATTGGGCTGTTTTGAAGGGGTGTTGGGCTGCAACACACACGAGGCCTTCACGGTTACCCGGTTAACCGTTGGAGTGCCAAACGAACTCCGATTGACCCGAAACTTGACAGGCGGTCTACCGGTGCTATACCGAGGCCACATGTCAAACCTCGGTCCACTCCGAGAATGTTTAATACCCGCTCACGAAGAAATGTAAAAGGGGACGCCGGGAGACATAGGAGTGCCGGATTGCAAAACGGACAACGGGAAAGATGCTCGGATTTATGAGACGAATGCGTATGCGAATGCGATGCACATGATGACATGATATGAAATGCATGACATGACCAAAATGCAAAACGGAGAGAACCCAACCACGGAGGGAATATCATAACACATAGCCGGAAATGGCAAGAGTTGGATTACAAATATGGCAAGATACAACGGGGGCGTTACAGGGTGGCAACCTGGTGGCTTCCTGTTTATCAGAAAAAATGTAACCAGAAGGTACCATGTCTTAGATAACTGACAGAGCTCCTCATACATCGTTGCAGAAGAGGTCGGACCGGTTTGTATGCAAGCTGAGCAATTACAGACAGAGCAGCATCTTCATGATTGGGGATCAGGAGCTTCGGTGTCAATATAACTATAAGGCTAGTCATGGTGGGAGTAACTTAGATAGTAACATAGCACATTTCAAGAATTTTTTGCTTATGTGACATGTAATTAATGAGAAAAGAGGTGTTTACTGTACTATCTCCGTTTCAGTTTACAAGTCTTGCGCGTATACCCAGGTTACCAATTTTATCACCCTAATATTAACTATACAACACAAAAATTATATCTTTTGAAAGTAGAAACTCCGAAGTTTATGTTGATATATTTTTTGTAATATATGATTTGTATTAGGTTGGTCAAATTGACGACCTAGGAGTACGCGCACGCCCTGTAAACTGAGAGAGAGGTAGTAACATAGCGCTTGCCGAGAAAAGATGAGTCTATAAGTTAATAAATGAAGCCATCTACAACTATGTTATTTTGCACTATGAAGGTAGTAGCTTAGAGGGTGCTTGGATACGTTTTAGTCCCATGACTAAAAGTAGTGGGACTAAAACTTGCTAGCCTCACCCATGCTTGAATCCAAATACTAAAGAGACTAAAATCAAGTTATTGAACATTTATTATCCTTCAAACCATCCAATCCGGAACTCGCATGTGTTAAAGTAGAGGAATTAAATGAGAAAAGAGAGGGCTAATACACATTTTAGTAGGTTTCCTATGACTAAAAAGTTTTAGCCTCAAAACTAGTCCTAGCCTCTCCTTAGTCAGGGGTGCTTGGAACTTTAGCCTCTGACTAAAAATAGTCCCTTGGATCCAAGCACCCTCTTAAGCTGGTCATAGTGGGGAGTAACTTAGACTAGTGTCATATGCATGACACTAGTCTAAGTTACCATCTTCATAGTGCAAAGTAACATAGTACTAGTGTCATAGATGGTTTCATTTATTAGCATGTAGACTCATCTTATCTTGGGAAGCGCTATGTTACAGTAACATATTATGTTACCACCTCTCATTAACTACTTGCCACATAAGCAAAATTTTCTTGAAATACGCTATGTTACTAGCTAAGTTACTCCCACTATGACTAGCCTTAGACTAGTGTCACCACTATGACCGGCCTAAGTGGAAGTAAGAAGTACTCCCTGTGCAATTTTAACAGGATTGCTCTGATGCTGAGCTGCCACCGTGTTGGTTGTGACCCTCGTCCCAAAAGTGCCCGCCCCTCTCTCTCCCTCGCTCGATCTCCTCTCCAAGCAGCCCGCACACACCCCTGCCATCGCGGCGCCGACGTCGTTGCCCCTCGCGTCTCAGGGCGCGTCGTCGGCTCCCGAGCCCTCCTGCTCCGACCCTGCAGAGGGCGCGTCCATGGCCGGAGCGGAGGAGGAGATCCAGGAGGAGCGCGCCATCTCCATCACCGCGGCCCTCGGCCTTCGTCGAGCCGCTCATCATCTTCCTCATCCTCGTCGTCAACGCCGCCATCGGCGTCTGGCAGGAGACCAACGCCGAGAAGGCGCTCGAGGCGCTGCGCCAGATCCAGTCCGACCACGCTGCCGTGCGGCGCGACGACGAGTGGGCGCCCGCCCTCCCCGTCCGCGAGCTCGTCCCCAGGGACGTCGTGCAGCTCCGCATCTGGGACAAGGTGCCCGCCGATATGCGCGTCCTCAGGCTCGTCTCCTCCATGATTCGCGTCAAGCAGGGGGCGCTCACGGGTGAGACCAACTCCGTCAACAAGACTGCGCATGTCGAGCCGGCCGAGGACGCTGACATCCAGGCGAAGGAGTGCATGGTGTTCGCGGGCATCACCGTCGTCAATGGCAGCGCCATCTGCCTCATCGTGCGCACCGGGATGGCCACCGAGATCGGCAAGATCCACTCTGGTGGTCTTCTTTCGTTCGCCTCATTCCTTATCGGCTCACATGCTCCGTCCGCAGAACCGGTGGTCTCTCTCTCTCTCTCTCTCTCTCTCTCTCTCTCTCTCTCTCTCTCTCTCTCTCTCTCTCTCTCTCTCTCTCTCTCTCATTATCCTGCCTTGCAGGTGGCCACCGTTGCGGAGCTGGACGAGATCTCTGGGCAGCCGCCACATAGCTTGCAACCCTGGACCCTGGTTCTTGCCACTGATGCGGCACCTCCTGGTTCAGCATGAATGTATTGCATGATAGGTGTTTGATAAATTGTCAGGGTGGGCTCATGAACAGAGTGGCCAATCAGTTTACATGATTAAGAAGGGCATTTAGCTTTCCGGTATGTTTTTGTTTTTATTCTTCCATATTTTGTTTTTTCTTCCTTTTTCTTCACTCGATTGACACTATTTTGTTTGTGTGCTGCCTAATTTGCTTTTCAGGTACAGATCTTGGTGTGGTTTGGCCTTGCCTTTCCGCAGATAGTGGTTTGGTTGGCTGTCACAGGAGGACGACAACGCGCCGCTCAAGAAGAAGCTCAACGAGTTCGGCGAGGCACTCACCAAGATCATCGGCCTCATATGCATCCTCGTGTGGCTCATCATGTCAAGTACTTCTTGACCTTCGAGCTCGACGGATGGGTGCCCAGGAACATACGCTTTTCGTTTGAGAAGTGCACATACTACTTTGAGATCGCCGTGGCGCTTGCCGTCGCCGCCATACTCGAAGGATTGCCTGCCATGATCACCACCTGCCTTGCCCTCGGAACCAGGAAGATAGCCGCCAAGAATGTGCTCGTGAGAAAGCTGCCCAGTGTGTAGACTCTGGGTTGCGCCAACGTGATCTGTTCTGACAAGACTCGGACACTGACCACCAACCAGATGTCAGTCTCAAAGCTCGTTGCGATCGGTGATGCCCCACGGAAAGTTAGGAGCTTAAGGTGGACGGCACGACGCATGATCCCCGTGATGGAAAAAATTACTACTGGCCTGCAGGGAGGATGGATGCAAAGCGAAGGTTGCCGCTGTGTGCAATGATGCCAGTGTCTCACATTATTCAAACCAGTATGTTTCCACCGGAATGCCTACCGAGGCTGCTTTAAAGGTGAGGATTGATACAGTTCATGCTATTCTCAGTTTTCTTGAATTTCACAGTATGTTAATTCGAGATTATGGTGGTGCTTACTTGGTCCACAACTGAACAGTTTAGGATACAGTTATCACTAGAGTTTTGGTTTTGTCAGTCCAAATTCAGACAGTACTGATGTTGGAAGACATTCCATTCTTAGGCTTCCATGATGATTAATTTGTTGGTTGGTTTCTTGTAGGTCCTGGTTGAGAAAATGGGAGTACCTGAAGGAAAGAACGGTCTGTCGGTGGATCCGTCCGAGACATTAGGTAAGCATCAATGCATGCTTTTGAGCTTAGCATAACATAACTTACTATTTCAATATTTTCTGATACGTGCTGCTGAGTTAAGCTATGTCCATATACTGTTTGTTTCAGTATAACATAACTTACTTTCTGCTTGCTTTGTTTGTTTCAGTTTGGAGGTGAGACGTTGAGGCCCTTTGTGCTATTGGAGGCTGATTGGTACTGTTGGTGTCGTTTGGTTCATTCATAAGGTAAGCCACACCCTTTGGCTGTACTTTGTGATAAACTGTTCTGACTACGCATGAATGCTTGCTCCTTTATTTGTTCACTCTATTTGTGTGATAGAGTATCAGGGGCCTGCTGTTTTCATATGAGATGCACGTAAACTGAAGATTTTCTTTTTACTTCAAAACTAAAGCGATTATTTTACCTAGCCCAAAGAGAAATTTCTTTGTACATATTGTTTTGTTTACATGTATATGAGATACACGTTTGTGGCTAATACCTGAAACATATGAACTGAGAGTCGTTCTTTTCTTCCTGGACATGTTGATATCTATCTCCTTTGGTATGTCGTATCCTTTTATTTTATTTAACAAAATTATTTGCTACCAGTGAAATATCCTAAACAATCTAGAAAACGTATAGCTTGAATGGATAATCATGTTCTGCTTAATTAAATGGCATGTTAGCCTACATAGTTTTAACTTTTAAGCCTCATTCAAGTTCTTGCGTTCTGCTTCTACTTTTGCAGGCATTGTAGTTTTCTCAGGTAAAAGAAAATAATTACCAGGAACTTTAACTTAGTACAAGTACAACCTGGCGGTTCACCCTCCTCGGCTCCCTCTCGGGTATGCATCTCATATTCTCTTATATGCTTGCATCCCTGTATATCATGTGCCAAAGTACAAGTTAAAGGAAACATTCATTGACTTTTTCTTGTGTTAAGACTGACCATTTGGATCCAGTTTGAAACTAATTTGCCTGTTGTAGTAGTACAATATTTTTACGTGTTCGTTGCCGTGAGGCCTGCGAGGAATGTGCTTCAGAAACCACGCCATTACCATATATTACACTAATGCCATATTTAATCATTGACATAACTTTGTAGGTTTAGTTCTGTTAAAAAGATCATGCCATGTGACTGGAAAGTATATATGTTCAGATTATAAATCATATGCAATTTAATATTTTTATTGGATATGGTGATTGGCAATAGATAAATGATATTAGCCTTGCATTGAGGATTATTTCCTTATTTGTGGTTGGCACGAATGTCATTTTCTTACAACTACCCCTTTCTTCCTTTCACTGTAACATCATTCCAGATTGTACATTAATAAGGAAGATTTATCTGAACATTGTGCCGCCTAACACATCCATGCTTTAATCTTGTACTCAATAGTTTAAGCAGTTGCTCTTTGAGATATAATTTTTCTAAACATTGTGCAGCCTAACACATCTATGTTGTTCTATTTGGATATGTTGGTGCAGTGTACGTTATGGGCATGCGGTTTTTGTCATTTGCTGCTGTTGTATAGCCATAAGTAGGAGAGCTGAGTTTAGCTGTATTTCGTGCAATGAGATGTCTACTCCTGCCAATGGCAACTTTATGGGCCGGCAAGGAAAACTTTTGTCGGTTTGCAATCAGTTCTGGTGTTAGTGATCTGCTATTCTACGTAACTCCAATGGTGGGTTTTTTGGTCTGTATGGCATCGAGGTTGTTTCTATTCAGGTGTGTTGGTGCAGTGGGCATGCCGTTCCTGTCGTTTTGCAAACATTTCTGGTACTATCGAATCTGCTATTCAGCCAATAGCATTACTGTAGCTTGGCAAGGGAAAAAATGTTGATTTGCAAAATTTCTGCTATTAATGATCTGCTATTCTATGAAACCCTAATGTCTGTTTTTCTGCTCTGTCCATGGCATTGATGTTTCCATTCGGATGTGTCGTTGTCTAAGCCATGGGCACGCGGTTCAGGTCGTTTGCCCTGCCCTGTATCCATGTAGGAGAGTCAAGTTTAGTAAATAAATTATCTGTTTTCCTGCCAATGGTTTATGGCCTGGGAAGGAAAACTTTATCATTTTGTGAATTTATTTGTTGTCTTGCTTCCGAGGCTCTTAGCATAATTTTCGCATTGCTTATGTGTATCAAGTATCATCATGCACAAAGTTGAATAATTTTAGAAATTTCTAATTTCCTGGTCGGTGCTTTTTCTACATATTTCAGTGTTAGTGCTCAGAAAGTGAGGCTCGCCTGCATGCACTTCCGCCAGTTCTATGAGGCAAAAAGCAAAGAAGGGTCGGTACTCAATACCTTATTATATATGTTGCACAATAATTATTCTCCACTCTCTGTTCAATTTCTTTATGTAAACCTACCAGCTTATTTTGTCTTGTATGGCACTATATTTAGCTCATGCCAATAAATATTATTAAGAACGGACCTGCCTGTTCACTTCATCTTCAATCACGTGATTGGTAGAACTTGGTTCATTATCTGAATACGCCTCCTGTAACTTGTTGTTTCTAGACTTCTGCTTATAGCATGACTGAATTCTTAAATAGCTTGATTTTTTATTTTCCAAACAAAGGTTTACAATCTCTGAACCATTTCAGTTCAGTTCGCTTAATCTCTCCGGAATTTGATGGTTTGGTATGTTCGCATTATTTCAGATGCCTCATGGCATTGGCTCTTGGTAGGAGTGAGCTCTGTGATGTGCGCAACAAGTTCCAGACCATTATGCAGGTAGCTCCTTATGTGCCTATCTAAAGTTGTGGAGTCTAGCGGCTGTTCTCTGGTTGCCTATCTAAGACTAATCTACTCTAAAATATATTTAAGTGTACTGGTGTACTACAACTTCTGTTAGTTCAGCAATCTACTAAGATAATCCCTGTGCAAGGATATTTAGATTGTAGTTGGTAACAAATTATGCAAATTTGATGATCTATCTATATGTTTCACTTTAGAGTTGTTTGAATTTACTCACCCATAATGTTCACCGCATTGCAAAATTAACTTTTACACAGAAAACTATTTGCAAAGTTAACTTCTGACAATTTTGCATGTTCCAGGATATGGAGATCCCTGTCAGAAACCTTCTATTCCTGTTTTTCTTTCTAAGGGGTATTGAAATAGCTACATATATGAGCGAACCAATTATCGTTAGCCAGATAGTTATCTTCTGTTGTTTCATCTTATAATGAAACTTCATTGTCTTATGGAAAAATCATTTCCCTTCCAGTTATGTATGTGCTTAGTCTAATTAAGCATTTTTAAGTAGCTTCCTCTTTCAGTCAGTTATTATTTCCACATTTCTATAATATTTTGTCATATATGTCATCTGTGATTTATCTTTGTTCTTGTATGACTGACTTGCAAAAGAAATAATAGGTAAACCAAAAAATAGCCTTACACTGCGTTTGGATGTCTGTAATGAGGTCCTGAATTGGATTTGGTATCCCCTAAATTCCAATTCGGCTGTTTGGCATGCGCACTGAAACATCCGTCGGAAATCAAACGAATACAGGGACGAAATCGTTTGCACGTGCGGAGCCCTCCCACGTTTCCGAGCCCTTCGGCTCTGATTTGGCTGGAAATCTCGCCTCCCGCAAAAGGTAACGCTTCGCTCCTCTTTTTCCCCCTGCTCCGCCGCTCGACCTGGAAAAGAGGAGGCGCCCATGGCAGCTAACCGGCGGCGGCGCTCGAGACATCTCCTCGCCGGCCCTCCTCCTCCTACTGCTACTCCGGCACATGCATCCCCGCCGCCGCAGCTCGTTCTCGTCATCCCTTAGTCGCCCCATCTCCTCTGTCGCCCCATCTCCTTCATGGACGCCACGACCTAGACCTAATCCTCAGCCGCCGCTCCTACTCCTCTACCCCTGCTCCGGCATCCCTCCCATGCCACCGGACCCTCTCCTCCTCAAACCTTCAGTTCCCATCTCCTCTGTCGCCAAATCCCTTCCTATGCCCCCTCCTTCTTCCCCTTCCATTGCTCCACTTCTTCCTCTTCCTTTCCCAGCCAATTCAAGTAGAGTTTGTCAGCACCCGAGCTTATCATATTTCCCCCACTCCTTTTTGAAATCTGTTTGTACAAGTGTTCTTTGGTGAAATCTGCAACTTTTATTTTGTATTATGTTCTAGTTCTGTACAAGTTACTTCATGTAATTGCTCACTCGAGAGGTCATGGTTAGTTAAGGTGAAGAGACGATAAAATGCTCGCATACAGGTGGAGAGTTCATTCAATAGTCACACATTGTACAAACATTGATTTGATGCAAAAAGAATAAAGAACTATGTAATTCCATAGTTTGCCATCCAAACAGGATTTGGTATTGAAACCTCACCAAGATTCCACGAGCCAATTCAATGAGCATCCAAACAAGCGAATTCGTATTCATGTCCATTACAATTTCATTGTTGAATTGGTATTGAAACCAATTCAATACGGAGGCTTCCAATACGGACATCCAAATGCAGCGTTAGTAGATATCAAAGATAAGTTAAAGTGAAAGTGGGTATTTTGTTCGATATTCTTGAACCAATTCGCTGATCCTTTTTTCATCATGGTTCTGTTTTGCAGCTTGAAATAAGGAATTGGAACTGCAACATCCTGAAATACTTGACAAACTATAGGAAGAAACATCAAGAACTTGCTCCCCATGAAACAACTCCACAATATCATTGTCACATGCTATTTTATTTGCAATGAGCATAGAGATCCTTGCGATTGACCCATACGAAGTAACTTTAGCAAAGCTTGCTCTCTACCCTATTAAAGAATTGTTGTCCTTTTGTAACATGAGTTACCCATTTTTTATTGGCCAGCATACCAATTTTGAGACGTTAAGTGATAATGATAGTGGTTGATAAGTTGTATTGAGTTTTGCCTTACCTGTCCACCCTAAAACGTGTTATCAGCCAATGTGCAAGTGTATATATTGCAATGTAAGGCTCATTGTGGTATAAGTATATACATGCAATGGCAGACTCATTGTGGCTGTTATAGTCATGTATTATCGTTTGGGCGGCTGGATATGACGGGTCAGGTTAGGAGTGGTAAGCTGCACTTCCTGTCGAGTGGCTGTGCTTTTGTTTTCGAACTTCCTGTTGAGTGGCTGCGCTTTTGTTTTCGAACTTCATGTTGAGTGGTCTTATGAATTTCATGTCGAGTGGCTGTGCTTGTTATAGTTTTATACTGATATTAGCATCACTATGTCCCGCTCCTATCACAATTGAATGTTTCTTCTTCATTGTATTATTATCATATATGAATACATATGCTAAACCTGGATTACTATTGACTTAGCAACAAAAGCGTTGCTGCCGTTACCCTCGCGCCGATCACTACTGACTTAGCAACCAAAGCGTTGCTACCGGTACCCTCGCGCCAAGGAGTGTGGACAAAGTTATATATCTAATGGTCAACCATGTAGTTTACTATAGTATTATGCCGTATAGAAAACAATGTAAATAAGTTAGCTGGGATTAATACTATGGCCTGCTTTTGGTTTCTGTCATACCAAACCTTGCTTAGGTATTTCATGTCACATTTTATAACAAATGCGTGGATGGCATGTAGATAGTCATTTTTTATATATTTTACAGGGTCATTACTGTTGTGAGTATCTACCATCACCTACTCTTTGAGTAATATCAGATATATTTCCATCCTGAGATATATTGAGTGATATCAGCTCTAAATAGAAAAAGAGTTATATCAGAAGTTTGATCATTGAACTTCTTTTGATTAATTCCTTGATACATTTCAATCCTGAGATAGTCTCTACATTTCCATCCTGATATACATTTTTTTTCTATTACCAGGTTAGCGAAAACGGGATTACGTAGGAGTTGGGGTTTGGCAAGTAGCATCTCTTTGATTAAGTCCAAACCATAATTGAAAGGCATTGCAGTTGTGGGTCAGTTCATAGATAATGCTATGTTTTATATGGAATACTTCAATGGTTTTATTACCGGGTTGGATATGAGTGCACCCGGATATGGACAAGAGACCAAGATAACAAATAATTGATCAAGCTTTGTAAAAGCGGTGGGGATCAGATAGTATCATATGTGCCCTTGCCTTCGAAATTGAAAAGGGGAGACCGTCGTTCACTGTCCATTAGCTTTAAAATCGCAATTGCATCATTGTTTACACATAAATCGTTCTATACAATGTATCTAACGGATTCACAGCATCAGGTTAATGTGACATGTCGCCTATGAAGTTGATCAACAAGGCAACTGAATGAAGCAACTTATTAGTATGCCTAATAGCTATGGCTATGTAGTTTTTACCTTTTTATGTGTTCCTGCTCTTGGTACTTCCTCTCTCATGTTCGCGATCTTAGTACCAAACTTAATTTCAAGTGGTTAGTTTTTATGGTCTCATGAGCGCACTAAATCGAATGCTGCCTTATTTCTCGTGACGATGTCAAAGTCAATGATGTTTTGCTCCTATTGCGTGTGAATGTTTCTTCTTCCTATTAGTTTGTTGTATCCTGTTTGAATACGTACGCTAAACCTGGTTTCCTACTAAATTGAGCATTACCTGTTTGGACACTTTATTGTGACCGGCACCCTCGCGCCAAGGCGCGTTTCCGATCTAGTATATATATATGGCCTCCTTAAAAGAAAATGCGTGTCTTGGTTCAAAAAACAAAATGTGTATATCATAGTACTCCTCTGGATGCGTGCATGCTCCCAATAGGATAACATTTTGTTTCATGTGTTTTTTTCCACAGTATAGACAGAGACGCTCATACACCCACTCCACACCCTATCCCTATGAGCTTTTGTAGTTGACAGGAACGTCTTCTCCCATGCAGAAAAATGTGAGCACCTAAGTCTAGGACTTGAGCTGGGGATACAACTATCCTCCTAACCATTCAATCGCAGGGTTGGTTTGCTTTTTCCGTGTGTTTGATAACTAAAGTGTGCGTTTGGGTTTGGTACAAGATGACATGCATCTGCTCATCGTTAAAAATGGAAATCAATGTGGAACTAAACAAGATCCTAGTGGAAGAAGAGATCTATCTATAAATGTCTCATGAAAGGTGGCTCCTTAAAGGTGATCAAAATACCTCCTAATTCCACAAAACTGCTAATGGTAGAAAACAAAACACCATTTACTCCCTTAGGGCATCTGCAATGCCGACCCCCAAAATGGAGACAATATTTGTGCGCATAAATTTCAAATCAAAGTTGAACTAAACAGATGAATTTCATGCAGATCGAAGGATTTTCATCTAAACGTACCAAATTCATTACATTTTTTAAACATATTTCAACTATACAATAGCCAGACTAGGGTTTTCTTAACCTAGTCTAAATAATCACAAACCGATCTACTCGCTATAAATGTCTCGTGAAAGGTGGCTCCTTAAAGATAATCAAAATACCTCCTAATTCCACAAAATTGCTAATGGTAGAAAACAAAACACCATTTACTCCCTTAGGGCATCTCTATGGCCGAACCCCCAAAACATAGACAGTATCTGCCCGCACAAATTTCAAAGCAAAATGAAGCTAAACATACGAATTTCATGCAAATCGGAGGATTTTCATCGAACCCGTACCATATTCATTACATTTTTACACATATTTCAACTAAACAATAGCTGTATTAGGCTTTTTTAACCTAATCAAAATAATCATAGGCCGATCTAGTCGCTATAAATGTCTTGTGAAAGGTGGCTCCTTAAATTGATGAAAATACCTCCTAATTCCATAAAATTCCTAATGGTAGAAAAAAATGCCATTTACTTCCTTAGGGCATCTCCAACGTCGACAATTTGGCAGAACGTAACTGGACATGATCTACAAGATGTAGTTTCTGTGAGAGTGATGAATCCATCAAACACCTATTTCTTGACTGCCGTTTGGCAAAAAATTTATGGCGGTCAGTCCACATAGCATTTAATATTACTCCTCTGAATACTATCAACATGTTATTTGGGACATGACTAGACGGGATAGATTCCGAAACGGTAAGACATATCCGTGTAGGAGTATGTGCTTTGCTGTGGGCAGTTTGGAACTGCAATAACGATTTGGTTTTTAACAAAACAACAAATATTCATTTCTTGCAGGTTATCTTTCGGTCCACTACACTGATTCGTATGTGGTCGCTACTCACTCCGACGGAGGCCAAGGAGCGTTTGGTTACTGTATCTATCCGATGGAAGATGGTAGCTCGGGATATCTTCAACCGTTTGGATGTCGGTCATGTAATAGGATAGATGTTTAGTTTCTTATCTTAATTTGTGCCTACCGGTTGTGGCTGTCCTTTTGTTTTGCTTTTGCTCTTTGTGAGCCTTTTTATTTTTCGAGACATGAAGACTTTTTGTTGAACACCTTGCTTATCAATAATATGGCCGTATGCATCGTTCTGATGTAGAGGCCGGAGGATAACCTCCTTTTCGAAAAAAATCTCCAACGTCGACACACAGGATTGACATGGTGTCCGCCGCCATACATTTCAAAACAAAATTAGACAGACAAATTTCATGCCAGTCGGATGATTTTCATCTAAACCACACCAAATTCATTACAGTTTTTTTACATATTACAACTAAACAATAGCCAGGCTAGGCTTTCTTAACATAGTCTAAATGATCACCAGCTACGGCGTTGCCCGTCTCCCATGACATGTCTTTCTAATGTCCAGCAAGCTCACCGGTTGGGCGTGAGCCCTGGAATGTGAAGCTTCAACGGGAAGGGAAGAGTGGCCTTCCTAGGACCAAAGCCACAACAGCTTCCCATGTGTTACTCTTTCTCGCTCGCGCCCGCCTTGTCGACGATGCTGGATGTTGATGACCCACAAGTGTAGGGGATCGATAATAGTCCTTTCGATAAGTAAGAGTGTCGAACCCCACGAGGAGCAGAAGGAAATGACAAGCGGTTTTTGGCAAGGTATTGTCTGCAAGCACCGAAATTATCGGTATCAAGGTAATTTGTAACGAGTGATACATCTCCAACGTATCTATAATTTTTGATTGTTCCATGCAATTATATTATCCATTTTGGATGTTTTATATGCATTAATATGCTATTTTATATCATTTTTGTGGACTAGCCTATTAACCTAGTGCCCAACGCCAGTTGCTGTTTTCCCCTTAGTTTTGTCTTTTACGAAAAATCAAGACCAAACGGAGTCCAAATGGAACGAAACTTTTTGAGGATTTTCCTTGGACCGGAAAATAACCATGAAGCTTCAGGAGGAGGCCAGAGGTGCCACAAGAGGGCCACAAGCCCTAGAGGCCCGCCCTAGGGGGGCGCCCCCAGGCTTATGGGCCTGTCGGGACTCCCCTAACCCTACTTCCAACTCAATAAATACTCAAATATTTCCCGTACACTAGGGGGCACACCAAAAATACTTTTCGGCCGCTGCAAGTTTCTGTTCTTGTGAGATCCCATCTTGGAGCCTTTTCTGGGACTCTGCTGGAGGGGGATTTCACGGAGGGCCTCTACACCAACCTTGCTGCCCTTCCGATGATATGTGAGTAGTTTACCATAGACCTACAGGTCCATAGCTAGTAGATAGATGGCTTCTTCTCTCTCTTTGATCTTCAATACAATGTTCTCCTCGATGTTCTTGGGGATCTATGCAATGTAATCTTCTTTTGCGGTGTGTTTGTTGAGATCCGATGAATTGTGGGTTTACGATCAGATTATCTATAAATATTATTTGAGTCTTCTCTGAACTCTTTTATGCATGATTAAGATAGCTTTGTATTTCCCTCCGATCTATTGATTTGGTTTGGCCAACTAGATTGATCTTTCTTGCAATGGAAGAGGTGCTTTGTGATGGGTTCACTCTTACGGTGTCCTCACCCAATGACAGTAGGGGTAGGGATGCACATATTTGTATTGTTGCCATTAAGGATAAAAAGATGGGGGTTTTACCATATTGTTTGGATCTATCCCTCTACATTATGTCACCTTGCTTAAGGTGTTACTCCGTTCTTCTTAACTTAATACACTAGATGGATGCTGGATAGCGGTCGATGTGTGGAGTAATAGTAGTAGATGCAGGCAGGATCCGGTCTACTTGTCACGGACGTGATGCCTATATTAACGATCATTGCCTTAGATATCATCATAACTATGCGCTTTTGTATCAATTGCTCAACAGTAACTCATTTACCCACCGTATGCTTTTGATACGTCTCCAACGTATCTATAATTTATGAAGTATTCATGATGTTATTTTATCATTCTTGGATGTTTTACAATCATTTTATAGCAACTTTATATCATTTTTGGGACTAATCTATTGACCAAGTGCCCAGTGCCAGTTGCTGTTTTTTGCTTGTTTTTTACATCGCAGGAAACCAATATCAAACGGAGTCCAAACACCGCGAAACTTCACGGAGATTTTTTATGGGCCAGAAGACTCCCGATGGGCCAAAGCAGCACCTCGAGGCGCCCTGGGGGGGGGGGGCACAACCCACCAGGGCACGCCAGGCCCCCCTGGCGTGCCCAGGTGGGTTGTGCCCACCTCGGTGGCCTCCCGCACCCCTTCTTTGCACTATAAATTCCCAAATATTCCGAAACCCCTCGGGGTTACCCTAGATCAGAAGTTCCGCCACCGCAAGGCTCTGTAGCCACTGGAAACCAATCTAGACCCCTTTCCGGCACCTTGCCGGAGGGGGGAATCATCTCTGGTGGCCATCTTCATCATCCCGGCGGCCACCATGATGAGGAGGGAGTAGTCCACCCTCGAGGTTGAGGGTTTGTACCAGTAGCTATGTGTTTAATCTCTCTCTCTCTCTCATGATATACATCATGGACTTTGTTAATATAGATGGATCATATGATGTTTCCCCCCTCTATACTCTTGTTGTGATGAATTGAATCTTTACCCTTTGAAGTTTTGTCTTGTCGGATTGAATATTCAAAGATGAGAACACATGATGTATGTCTTGCAGTACGAATACTTGAGGTGAAAATTGGGGTATCATGTTGATTCACTTGATGTACGTTATGGAACTGAACTTGCGGAGTCCTGAGGTGACGCTGGGGTAATCTTTGCATAGGGGTTGATGCACGTTTTTATTATCTTTTCTCCGATAGAAACTTTGGGGTCTTTTGTAGTTCTTTGTGTGGATTGAGTATTATAAATATGAATTTGCTTTGGTGTTATTTTAGTACGAACTCTTGATTAGATCGATCGGAAAGAATAGCTTGCGTTATTTTAGTACGAACTCTAGGATAGATTGATCGGAAAGAATAGCTTTGAGGTGGTTTTGTACCCTACAAACAATTCCTATCTTTTGTTCTCCGCTAATAGGAACTCAGGAGTGATTCTTTATTACACTTTGAGGGATAATCATATGATCCAACTATGTTAGCACTGTTGGGAGATTGCACTAGTGAAAGTACGGACCCTAGGCCTCATTTTAAGCTTTGCAATACCGTTTTTGTGCCTGTTTACTATTTGCTACCTTGCTGTTTTTATTTATTCAGATTATAAAAATATATTTCTACCATCCATATTACACTTTTATCACCATCTCTTCGCCGAACTAGTGCACCTATACAATTTGCCATTGTATTGGGTGTGTTGGGGACACAAGAGATTTCTTGTATTTGGTTGCAGGGTCGTTTGAGAGAGACCATCTTCATCCTACACCTCTCATGGATTGATAAACCTTAGGTCATCCACTTGAGGCAAAATTGCTACTGTCCTACAAAACTCTACGCTTGGAGGCCCAACACGTGTCTACAAGAATAAAGTTGCGTAGTAGACATCAAGCTCTTTTCTGGCGCCGTTGCTGGGGAGGTGAGTGCTTGAAGGTATATCTTTAGATCTTGTAACTGAATCTTTTAGTTTCTTGTTTATCACTAGTTTGGTCTATAAAAGAAAACTACATAAAAAATGGAATTTAGGTTGCATCATATTATTGATCATCTTTATAATATCTTTCTTGAAAATGATAGTTCGGAAATTTTTTCTCAATTGTTATAAGAAGAAGTCAATAAAATGCTTGGCACACAATATTAGAATGATGAGCATGATTGCAATGTTGTTATTGTGAATTCTTTGAGTATCCAAAATGCTAATGACGATTGCACAAGTCATGACAAAAATGTTTCTTATAAGCATGTCACTTTTTGCGGAGTGAACTGGGAGTGCCTTTGCACACCAAAAAGGAAAGATAGGTTTTGTAAGAAGCATAAATATTTAGAAACGAAAAATTTGCAAGAGAGGCTAGATGATTGTGCTGAAAGATTTAATTTTTTTCGCCATCCTTGTGAACTTTTGCAATGAACATGGTCATTTAAATCTCCAATGCAAATTCTTTCATGATCAAATCGTGTCCAAAAATTGTGATAACTTGATTACCCTTGAGCATCATAAAGAGCTTAGTCTTCTTTTGGGGTATGAAGAAATGAAACGTATGACTAAGGGTATTCCAATATTTAATCTCAATAGATTTCTTGATTTTGATCTAGAGGAAATTTATATGTTTTGTGCGGTAAATTGCATTGAGAATCCTTATATTGGCAACTATCTAAGGACAAGAAAACAAATAGAATATGAAGAGAGCACTAATGAAAGGGAAAATGTTTCCCAATATCCTCGTAGTGTTTATTATGAATTAGGTGACGAGGAGGAGCTTCCTATTCAATCGATCTCTTCAACAAGAAGCTTGAAAAATTAATTAAACCCACACATGATGTGGTGAAGAAGAAGAAAAGAAGAAATAATAGAGGTAAAAAGGTATCTCTCCCAAATAATGTTGCTCCTATTATTGTTGTGCCCAATGAAAATGAATCAAAAATTATTGTGGAAGATGATGAACTTGATGATGATATTGCTTCTATGTCTTATGGCAAATGTCCGAGAGGACTATTGATGATGATTTTGTTATGCATATTGCTTGTTTTGATGATTATGATGTTTGGGAACGCAGTATTTCAAGAAACTTACCTGCGATCACGCAAGATCTATCTATGTAATGCATAGCAACGAGCGGGAGAGTGTGTCCACGTACCCTCGTAGACCGAAAGGGGAAGCGTTAAGCAACACGGTTGATGTAGTCGAACGTCTTCGCGATCCAACCAATCAAGTACCGAATGCACGACACCTCCGCGATCTGCACACGTTCAGCCCGGTGACGCCCCTCGAACTCTTTATCCATTTGAGTGGCGAGGGAGAGTTTCGTCAGCACGACGGCGTGATGATGGTGATGATGAAGTTACCGACTCAGGGCTTCGCCTAAGCACTACAACGATATAACCGAGGTGGAAATCTGTGGAGGGGGGCACCGCACACGGCTAAACAATCAACTTGTGTGTCTATGGGGTGCCCCCAATATATAAAGTAGTGGAGGAGGGGCAGGCCGGTCTCCTATGGCGCGCCCCAAGGGGGGATTCCTACTCCTAGTAGGAGTAGGTTGCCCCCTTTCCTAGTCCAACTAGGAGGGGGAAGGAAGGGAAGAGCGAGAGAAGGAAAGGGGGGCCGCCCCCCTCCCCAATTTGGATTGGGCTTCGGGGGGGGGGCACCTCCCACTTGGCCGCCTCCTCCTCTCTTCCACTAAAGCCCATTAAGGCCCATTAACTCCCCGGGGGGTTCCGGTAACCTCCCGGTACTCCGAAAAATGCCTGAACTCATCCGAAACCTTTCTGGTGTCCAAACTAAAGGAAATATGCCCTAGAGGTAATAATAAAGTTATTATTTATTTCCTTATGTCATGATAAATGTTTATTATTTATTCTATAATTGTATTAACTGGAAACTTAGTACATGTGTGAATACATAGACAAAACAAAGTGTCCCTAGTAGGCCTCTACTTGACTAGCTCGTTTATGAAAGATGGTTATGTTTCCTAACCATAGACATGTGTTGTCATTTGATGAACGTGATCACATCATTAGGAGAATGATGTGATGGACAAGACCCATTCATCAGCTTAGCATTATGATCGTTACAGTTTCATTGCTACTGCTTTCTTCATGACTTATACATGTTCCTCAGACTATGAGATTATGCAACTCCCGAATACCGGAGGAACACCTTGTGTGCTATCAAACGTCACAACGTAACTGGGTGATTATAAAGATGCTCTACAGGTGTCTCCGATGGTGTTTGTTGAGTTGGCATAGATCGAGATTAGGATTTGTCACTCAGTGTATCGGAGAGGTATCTCTGGGCCCTCTCCGTAATGCACATCACTATAAGCCTTGCAAGCAATGTGACTAATGAGTTAGTTACGAGATGATGCATTACGGAATGAGCAAAGAGACTTGCCGGTAACGAGATTGAACTAGGTATTGAGATACCGACGATCGAATCTCAGGCAAGTAACATACCGATGACAAAGGGAATAATGTATGTTGTTATGCGGTTTGACCGATAAAGATCTTCGTAGAATATATAGGAACCAATATGAGCATCCAGGTTCCGCTATTGGTTATTGACCGGAGATGAGCCTCGGTCATGTCTACATAGTTCTCGAACCCGTAGGGTCTGCACGCTTAACGTTCTGTGACGATTTGTATTATGAGTTATGTGATTTGATAACGGAAGTTTTTTCAAAGTTCCGGATGAGATCGGAGACATGACGAGGAGTCTCGAAATGGTTGAGCCGTAAAGGTCGATATATTGGAAGGCTATATTCGGACATCGGAAAGGTTCCGAGTGATTCGGGTATTTTTCGGAGTAACGGAGAGTTACGAGAATTCGTATTGGTCCATAATGGGCCATACGGGAAAGGAGAGAAAGGCCTCAAGGGTGGCTGCGCCCCTTCCCCATGGACTAGTCCGAATTGTACTAGGGAAAGGGGACACCCCCTTCCTTCCTTCTCCTTCTCCCTTCCCTTTTTCTTATTCCATGTGAGAGGTGGAATCCTACTAGGACTTGGGAGTCCTAGTCGGACTCCACACTTTGGGCGTGCCCTATGAGGGCCGGCCTCATCCTCCCTCCATCCTTTATATACGTGGCTAGGGGGCACCCCATAGGGACACAAGTTGATCATTGATCTCTTAGTCGTGTGCGGTGCCCCCTCCACCATAATCCACCTCGGTCATATCATTGTAGTGCTTAGGCAAAGCCCTGCGCCGGTAGCTTCATCATCACCGTCATCACGCCGTCGTGCTGACGAAGCTCTCCCTCGACACTCTGCTGGATCGTGAGTTCATGGGACGTCACCGAGCCGAACGTGTGCAGATCGCGGAGGTTCCATACTTTTGGTGCTAGGATCAGTCGATCGTGAGGACGTACGACTACATCAACCGTGTTGCCATAACGCTTCCGCTTATGGTCTACGAGGGTACGTGGACAACACTCTCCCCTCTCGTTGCTATGCATCACCATGATCCTGCATGTGCGTAGGATTTTTTTGAAATTACTATGTTCCCCAACAGTGGCATCGAAGCCAGGTTTATGCGTAGATATTATATGCACGAGTAGAACACAAGTGAGTTGTGGGCGATAATAGTCATACTGCTTACCAGCATGTCATACTTTGATTCGGCGGTATTGTTGGATGAAGCGGCCCGGACCGACATTGCATGTACGCTTATGTGAGACTGGTTCTATCGACGTGCTTCACACACAGGTGGCTGGTGGGTGTCAGTTTCTCCAACTTTAGTTGAATCGAGTGTGGCTACGCCTGGTCCTTGTTGAAGGTTAAAATATCACATACTTGACAAAATATCATTGTGGTTTTTGATGCGTAGGTAAGAACGGTTCTTGCTCAGCCCGTAGCAGCCACGTAAAACTTGGAACAACAAAGTAGAGGATGTCTAACTTGTTTTTGCAAGGCATGTTGTGATGTGATATGGTCAAGACATGATGCTAAATTTTATTGTATGAGATGATCATGTTTTTGAAATTATCGGCAACTGGCAGGAGGCTTATGGTTGTCTCTTTATTGCATAAGATGCATGCGCCAAATAATTGCATTACTTTATCGCTATGCGATAGCAATGGTTGCAAGAGCAATAGTTGGCGAGACGACCATGTGACGACACGTTGATAGAGATCAAGATGATGGAGATCATGGTTTCATGCTGGTGACGATAGAGATCATGACGGTACTTTGTAGATGGAGATCAAAGGCGCAAGATGATCATGGCCATATCATGTCACATATTTTGATTGCATGTGATGTTTATATTTTATACATCTTATTTTGCTTGGTTCGGCGATAGCTTTATAAGATGATCCCTTACTAAAATTTCAAGGTATAAGTGTTCTCCCTGAGTATGCACCGTTGCGACAGTTCTTCGTGCTGAGACACCACGTGATGATCCGTTGCGATAGTTCTTCGTGCTGAGACACCACGTGATGATCGGGTGTGATAAGCTCTACGTTCACATACAACGGGTGCAAGCCAGTTTTGCACACGCAGAATACTCGGGTTAAACTTGACAAGCCTAGCATATGCAGATATGGCCTCGAAACACTGGAGATCGAAAGGCCGAGAATGAATCATATAGTAGATATGATCAACATAGTGATGTTCACCATTGAAAACTACTCCATCTCACGTGATGATCAGACATGGTTTAGTTGATTTGGATCACGTGATCATTTAGATGACTAGAGGGATGTCTATCTAAGTGGGAGTTCTTAAGTAATATGATTAATTGAACTTTAATTTATCATGAACTTAGTCCTAATAGTATTTGCATATCTATGTTGTAGATCAATAGCTCGCGTTTAGCTCCCCTATTTTATTTTTGATATGTTCCTAGAAAAAACTAAGTTGAAAGATGTTAGTAGCAATGATGCAGATTGGATATGTGATCTGAGGATTATCCTCATTGCTGCACAGAAGAATTATGTCCTTGATGCACCACTAGGTGACAGACCGATTGCAGGAGCAGATACATACGTTATGAACGTTTGGCAAGCTCGATATGATGACTACTTGATAGTTTAGTGCACCATGCTTTATGACTTAGAATCGGGGCTTCAAAGACGTTTTGAACGCCACGGAGCATATGAGATGTTCCAAGAGTTGAAATTAGTATTTCAGACTCATGCCCATGTCGAAAGGTATGAGACCTTTGACAGGTACTTTGCCTACAAGATGGAGGAGAATAGCTCAGCTAGTGTGCATGTGCTCGGAGTGTCTGAGTACTACAATCACTTGAATCAAGTGGGAGCTAATCTTCCAGATAAGATAGTGATTGATAGAGTTCTCTAGTCACTATCACCAAGTTACTAGAACTTCGTGATGAACTATAATATGCAAGGGATAACAAAAACGATTCCCAAGCTCTTCGTGATGCTAAAATCGACGAAGGTAGAAATCAAGAAAAGCATCAACTGTTGATGGTTGACAAGACCACTAGTTTCAATAAAAGGGCAAAGGGAAGAAGGAGAACTTCAAGAAGAATGGCAAGCAAGTTGCTGCTCAAGAGAAGAAGCCCAAGTCTAGACCTAAGCCTGAGACTAAGAGCTTCTACTGCAAAGGGACTGGTCACTGGAAGCAGAACTGCCCCAAGTATTTGGCGGATAAGAAGGATGGCAAAGTGAACAAAGGTATATCTGATATACATGATATTGATGTGTACTTTACTAGTGTTTATAGCAACCCCTCAGTATTTGATATTAGTTCAGTTGCTAAGATTAGTAACTCAAAACGGGAATTGCAGAATGAATAGAGACTAGTTAAGGGTGAAGTGACGATGTGTGTTGGAAGTGGTTCCAAGATTGATATGATCATCATCGCACACTCCCTATACTTTCGGGATTAGTGTTGAACCTAAATAAATGTTATTTGGTGTTTGCGTTAAGCATGAATATGATTTGATCATGTTTATTACAATACGGTTATTCATTTAAAGTCAGAGAATAATTGTTGTTCTGCTTACATGAATAAAACCTTCAATGGTCATACACCCAAGGTGAATGGTGTTGGAGATATGCCCTAGAGGCAATCATGTATGATGATATTTCCTATGTGTTTATGAATAAAGATAGTCCTTGGACATTATCAATGATGTGTATCAGCAAGTACGTGACTTGTTTGTGGGACTATGCATTGTATGATAACTATCCTAAAAGGTCCCTAGTCGAAAGGGATGTGTGGACGCGCAGCCAACTAGACTAGCATATGACACGGTTGATGGCTTGGTCTCACTAGCCATGAAGCATTGGATGCTAACCGGATAATATGGGCTTGGAAAGGTCTGGTCGGATTCGACATGTCGGATCCGAGTTGAGATAAGGTCCGAGTCGGACAGACCCAACTATGAGACGCAACGATATGTCATCTGTGAGTCTCTAGTACAACATACGTTCTATGTCCTAAGACCTGAGCTGGCGCGTGTACTCGGGATGGTGACAGACTTGCTTTGGGCCGACCAAATGCTACTCCGTGACTGGGTAGTTACAAAGGTAGGTTTCAGGCTTGTCCAGACCCATGCTGCGAGACATGGTCGAGCAAGATGGGATTTGCCCCTCCGACCAGGAGAGATATACGCTGGCCCCTCGTGTGATCCAACCAGGATAAGCATGGCCATGCGACAAGGATTATGAGATAATCCAGATAGTGGTCGGCATCACTGGAACGAGAAAGAGGTCGGGCTAGCACAAGGATGACAGACTCGCCTTGAGCTCGACAACATATATCGTGTGGTAAAAGGAATGGATGTGTGATGTACAGGTTCGCCTAACCAGCTTCATAGTCTACTTGGTGTTCGGCATGCCTTGCTATAGGCCGCTACCAACTGTGCGGTTCGGAGGTGATCCGAATTGCGACCAAGCCGGCTTGAACCTAAGGGGTCGCGCGCTTAAGGGAAGGAACCTACGAGGTCCGATCCAGGGACACTGGTCGGATGTGATCCGAGTTGTATCCGGATTGTGGCCGAGTAGACTTATGGGCTTTAGGGTCCGTGCGAGGCCCAAGTGTTGAGCCTACGACGGACGCCTATATAAAGTGGAGGTGCCGCACACTCATGAGGTTGATCACTTCGGCGCTGTCACTTGGGTTTGCATGTGTTGCGAATAGACACCTCCACTTGCCGCCGGTTGTGTGATCGGACCTAGCAGTCCGCCGCAGGACGTTCCTCCTGCACGCGCGGATACCATTAGAGGTGGTGCACTTGCGCCGCTCCGGTGAACCTGTACGTGGGAACCGACGAGCGGCTGTTCGAGGGAGATCGTACGAGGAGGAGACGATCCACGCGGACGCGCTGCCCCATCTCTTCTTTCGCTGCACAGCACTGCGCGTCTAGTGGTAACGAACTATGATCCATCTCCCGTAGCATGTTCTTGGTTGTTCTGCGCGTAGGAATTTTTAAATTGCAGTCGACGCACCCTACCGTAGAGCCTAACAAATGGTTTATTCAATCTTGATCATAGTGATACATATATTCATAATATTGAAGCCAAAAGATGCAAAGTTAATAATGATAGTGCAACTTATTTGTGGCACTATAGTTTAGGTCATATTGGTGTAAAGCACAAGAAGAAAATCCATGCTGATGGGCTTTTGGAATCACTTGATTATGAATCAGTTGATGCTTGCGAACCATGCCTCATGGGCAAGATGACTAAGACTCCGTTCTCCGGAACAATGGAGCGAGCAACAAGCTTGTTGGAAATAATACATACTGATGCATGCAGTCAGATGAGTGTAGAGGCTTGCGGCAGGTACCGTTATTTTTTGACCTTCACAGATGATTTGAGCAGATATGGGTATATCTACTTGATGAAAGATAAATCTGAAACATTTGAAAAGTTACAAATAATTTCAGAGTGAAGTGGAAAAAAATAGTAACAAGAAAATAAAGTTTCTATGATCTGATCGTGGAGTAGATGTTGGAAATATGCCCTAGAGGCAATAATAAAATGGTTATTATTATATTTCCTTGTTCATGATAATTGTCTATTATTCATGCTATAATTGTGTTATCCGAAAATCGTAATAAATGTGTGAATACATAGACCACAACATGTCCCTAGTGAGCCTCTAGTTGACTAGCTCGTTGATCAACGGATGGTCATGGTTTCCTGACTATGGACATTGGATGTCATTGATAACGAGATCACATCATTAGGAGAATGATGTGATGGACAAGACCCAATCCTAAGCATAGCACAAGATCGTGTAGTTCGTCTGCTAGAGCTTTTCTAATGTCAAGTATTAGACCATGAGATTGTGCAACTCCCGGATACCGTAGGAGTGCTTTGGGTGTGCCAAACGTCACAACATAATTGGGTGGCTATAAAGGTGCACTACGGGTATCTCCGAAAGTGTCTATTGGGTTGGCACGAATCGAGACTGGGATTTGTCACTCCGTATGACGGAGAGGTATCTCTGGGCCCACTCGGTAATGCATCATCATAATGATCTCAATGTGACCAAGTGGTTGATCACGGGATCATGCATTACGGTACGAGTAAAGTGACTTGCCGGTAACGAGATTGAACGAGGTATTGGGATACCGACGATCGAATCTCGGGCAAGTAACGTACCGATTAACAAAGGGAATTGTATACGGGATTGCTTGAATCCTTGACATCGTGGTTCATCCGATGAGATCATCGTGGAACTTGTGGGAGCTAACATGGGTATCCAGATCCCGCTGTTGGTTATTGGCCAGAGAGTTGTCTCGGTCATGTCTGCATGTTTCCCAAACCCGTAGGGTCTACACACTTAAGGTTCGATGCCGCTAGGGTTATTAGGAAGACTTGTATGTGATTACTGAATGTTGTTCGGAGTCCCGGATGAGATCCCAGACATCACGAGGAGTTCCGGAATGGTCCGGAGGTAAAGATTTATATATGGCAAGTCCTATTTTGGCTACCGAAAATGTTTGGGATTTTTCGGTATTGTACCGGGAAGATTCTAGAAGATTCCGTAGTGGGGCCCACCTTCATGTGGGGACCCACATGAACGTGGGTAGTGGGTGCAAGGCCCCACACCCCTGGTCAAGGCGCACCAAGATCCCTCCTTAGAAGGAATAAGATCATATCCCAAAGGGATAAGATCAAGATCCCTAAAAAAGGGGGATAACAATCGGTGGGGAAAAGAAATGATGGGATTTCTTTCCCCCACCTTTGCCAACGCCCCAATGGACTTGGAGGGCAAGAAACCAGCCTCCTCCACCCCTATATATAGTGGGGAGGCACATGGGAGCCGCACCCCTTCCCAAGGCGCAGCCCCTCCCCTCCCCAACACCTCTCCTCCTCCGTTAAGAGCTTGGCGAAGCCCTGCCGGAGTACTGCTGCTCCACCACCACCACGCCGTCGTGCTGCTGTTGGAGCTTTCTTCCTCAACCTCTCCCTCCTCCTTGATGGATCAAGGCACGGGAGACGTCCTCGCTAAGTACGTGTGTTGAACGCGGAGGTGCCGTCTGTTCAGCGCTAGGATCATCGGTGATTTGGATCATGACGATTACGACTCCATCAGCCCCGTCTCTTGAATGCTTCTGCTCGCGATCTACAAGGGTATGTAGATGCACTCCTCTCCCTCTTGTTGCTAGAAGACTCCATAGATTGATCTTGGTGACACGTAGGAAAATTTTAAAATTCTGCTACGTTACCCAACGGTAGAATATTTGAGTTACGAGTTTGGTCTTCATTTGAAACAATGCGGAATAGTTTCGCAACTCACGCCAACTAGAATACCATAGCGCAATGATGTGTCTGAACATCGTAGCCATACTTTATTAGATATGGTGCAATCTATGATGTCTCTTACCGATTTACCACTATCGTTTTGGGGTTATGCATTAGAGACAACTGCATTCACGTTAAATAGGGCACCATCTAAATCCGTTGAGATGACACCATATGAACTGTGGTTTGGCAAGAAACCAAAGATGTCGTTTCTTAAAGTTTGAGGTTGCGATGCTTATGTGAAAAAGTTTCATGCTGATAAGCTCAAACCCAAATCAGAGAAATGTGTCTTCATAGGATACCCAAAGGAGACAGTTGGGTACACCTTCTATCACAGATCCAAATTCAAGACATTCGTTGTTAAGAATGGATCCTTTCTAGAGAAGGAGTTTCTCTCGAAAGAAGTGAGTGGGAGGAAAGTAGAACTTGATGAGGTAACTGTACCTGCTCCCTTATTGGAAAGTAGTTCATCACAGAAATCTGTTCCTGTGACTCCTACACCAATTAGTGAGGAAGCTAATGAAGATGACCATGTAACTTCAGATCAAGTTACTACCGAACCTCGTAGGTCAACCAGAGTGAGATCCGCTCGAGTGTGGTACGACAATCCTGTTCCGGAGGTCATGTTACTTGACCATGATGAACCTACCAACTATGAGGAAGCGATGATGAGCCCAGATTCCGCAAAATGGCTTGAGGCCATGAAATCTGAGATGGGATCCATGTATGAGAACAAAGTGTGGACTTTGGTTGACTTGCCGGATGATCGGCAAGCCATAGAAAATAAATGGATCTTCAAGAGAAAGACGGACGCTGATAGTAGTATTACTATCTACAAAGCTTGAATTACCGCAAAAAGTTTTCGACAAGTTCAAGGTGTTGACTATGATGAGATTTTTCTCACTCGTAGCAATGCTTAAGTCTGTCCGAATCATGTTAGCAATTGCCGCAATTTATGAAATCTGGCAAATGGATAAACAAAGCTGCATTCCTTACTGGATTTATTAAAGAAGAGTTGTATATGATGCAACCAGAAGGTTTTGTCAATCCTAAAGGTGCTAACAAAATATGCAAGCTCCAGCGATCCATCCATGGACTGGTGCAAAGCATCTCAGAGTTGGAATATATGCTTTGATGAGTTGATCAAAGCATATAGTTTTATACAGACTTGCGATGAAGCCTGTATTTACAAGAAAGTGAGTGGGAGCACTACAACCTTTCTGATAAGTAAATGTGAATGACATATTGTTGATCGAAAATGATGTAAAATTTTCTGGAAAGCATAAAAGGAGTGTTTGAAAGGAGTTTTTCAAAGAAAGACCTCGATGAAGCTGCTTACATATTGAGCATCAAGATCTATAGAGATAGATCAATATGCTTGATAAGTTTTTTCAATGAGTACATACCTTGACAAAATTTTGAAGTAGTTCAAAATGAAACAATCAAAGAAGGAGTTCTTGCATGTATTGCAAGGTGTGAAATTGAGTAAGACTCAAAGCCCGACCACGACAGAAGATAGAAAGAGAATGAAAGTCATTCCCTATGCCTCAGCCATAGGTTGTATAAAGTATGCTATGCTGTGTACCAGATCTATTGTATACCCTGCAATGAGTTTGGCAAGGGAGTACAATAGTGATCTAGGAGTAGATCACTGGAGAGCGGTCAAAATTATCCTTAGTGGAATCAGGATATGTTTCTCGATTATGGAGGTGACAAAGGGTTCTTCGTAAAGGGTTACGTGGATGAAAGTTTTGACACTGATCCAGATGACTCTAAGTATCAATCTGGATACATATTGAAAGTGGGAGCAATTAGCTAGAGTAGCTCCGTGCAGAGTATTGTTGACATAGAAATTTGCAAAATACATACGGATCTGAATATGGCAGAACCGTTGACTAAACTTCTCTCACAAGAAAAACATGATCACACCTTAGTACTCTTTGGGTGTTAATCACATGGCGATGTCAACTAAGATTACTGACTCTAGTAAACCCTTTGAGTGTTGGTCACATGGCGATGTGGACTATGGGTGTTAATCACATAGTGATGTGAACTATTGGTGTTAAATCACATGGCAATGTGAAATAGATAATTGACTCTAGTGCAAGTGGGAGACTGAAGGAAATATGACCTAGAGGCAATAATAAAGTTATTATTTATTTCCTTATTTCATGACAAATGTTTATTATTCATGCTAGAATTGTATTAACCGAAAACATAGTACATGTGTGAATACATAGACAAAACAAAGTGTCCCTAGTAGGCCTCTACTTGATTAGCTCGTTTATCAAAGATGGTTATGTTTCCTAACCATAGACATGTGTTGTCATTTGATGAATGAGATCACATCATTAGGAGAATGATGTGATGGACAAGACCCATTCGTTAGCTTAGCATTATGATCGTTACAGTTTCATTGCTACTGCTTTCTTCATGACTTATACATGTTCCTCAGACTATGAGATTATGCAACTCCAGAATACCGGAGGAACACCTTGTGTGCTATCAAACGTCACAATGTAACTGGGTGATTATAAAGATGTTGTATAGGTGTCTCCGATGGTGTTTGTTGAGTTGGCATAGATCGAGATTAGGATTTGTCACTCCGTGTATCGGAGAGGTATCTCTGGGCCCTCTCGGTAATGCACATCACTATAAGCCTTGCAAGCAATCATTAGTCACATTGCTTGCAAGGCTTATAGTGATGTGCATTACCGAGAGGGCCCAGAGATACCTCTACGACAATCGGAGTGACAAATCCTAATCTCGATCTATGCCAACTCAGCAAACACACTCGGAGAAACCTGTAGAGGATCTTTATAATCACCCAGTTATGTTGTGACGTTTGATAGCACACTAAGTGTTCCTCCGGTATTCGGGAGTTGCATAATCTCATAGTCATAGGAACATGCATAAGTCATGAAGAAAGCAATAACAACAAACTAAACGATCATCGTGCTAAGCTAACGGATGGGTCTTGTGAATCACATCATTCTCTAATGATGTGATCCCGTTCATCAAATGACAACTCATGTCTATGGTTAGGAAACTTAACCATCTTTGATTAATGAGCTTGTCAAGTAGAGGCATACTAGTGACACTCTATTTATCTATGTATTCACACATGTACCAAGTCCCGGTTCTAAGCCATAAAGCATGGCACACTGAACTGTCGAGTAGTCATCTGCTTTGCTCTGCCAGACGTTCACAACGTCCGGCGTTGCTCCTGCAGCGGGTCTTGCACCTAGCGGTGCTTCCAGGACATAATTGTTCTGTGCAGCAATGAGGATAATCCTCAAGTTACGGACCCAGTCCGTGTAGTTGCTACCATCATCTTTCAACTTAGCTTTCTCTAGGAACGCATTAAAATTCAAAGGAATAGTAGCACGTGCCATTGATCTACAACAACATAGACATGCAAAATACTATCAGGTACTAAGTTCATGATAAATTAAAGTTCAATGAATCATATTACTTAAGAACTCCCACTTAGATAGACATCCCTCTAATCATCTAAGTGATCACGTGATCCAAATCAACTAAACCATGTCCGATCATCACGTGAGATTGAGTAGTTTTCAATGGTGAACATCACTATGTTGATCATATGTACTCTATGATTCACGCTCGACCTTTCGGTCTCAGTGTTCCGAGGCCAAATCTGCATATGCTAGGCTCGTCAAGTTTAAGCCGAGTATTCTGCATGTGCAAAACTGGCTTGCACCCGTTGTATGTGAACGCAGAGCTTATCACACCCGATCATCACGTGGTGTCTCGGCACGACGAACTGTCGCAACGGTGCATACTCAGGGAGAACACATATACCTTGAAATTTAGTGAGAGATCATCTTACAATGCTACCACTGAACTAAGAAAAATCAGAATCAGATGCATAAAGGATAAACATCACATGCAATCAATATAAGTGATACGATATGGCCATCATCATCTTGTGCCTTTGATCTCCATCTCCAAAGAACCATCATGATGACCATCGTCACCGGCTTGACACCTTGATCTCCATCGAAGCATCGTGGTCGTCTCGCCAACTATTGCTATCACGACTATCGCTACTGCATAGTGATAAAGTAAAGCAATTACATGGCGATTGCATTGCATACAATAAAGAGACAACCATATGGCTCCTGCCAGTTGCCGATAACTCGGTTACAAAACATGATCATCTCATACAATAAAATATAGCATAATGTCTGGACCATATCACATCACAACATGCCCTGCAAAAACAAGTTAGACGTCCTCTACTTTGGTCATGGTTTTCTGACTATGGACATTGGATGTCACTGATAATGGGATCACATCATTAGGAGAATGATGTGATGGACAAGACCCAATCCTAAGCATAGCACAAGATCGTGTAGTTCGTCTGCTAGAGCTTTTCTAATGTCAAGTATCATTTCCTTAGACCATGAGATTGTGCAACTCTCGGATACCGTAGGAGTGCTTTGGGTGTGCCAAACGTCACAACGTAACTGGGTGGCTATAAAGGTGCACTACGGGTATCTCCGAAAGTGTCTGTTGGGTTGGCACGAATCGAGACTGGGATTTGTCACTCCGTATGACGGAGAGGTATCTCTGGGCCCACTCGGTAATGCATCATCATAATGAGCTCAATGTGACCAAGTGGTTGATCACGGGATCATGCATTACGGTACGAGTAAAGTGACTTGCCGGTAACGAGATTGAACGAGCTACTGGGATACCGACGATCGAATCTCGGGCAAGTAACGTACCGATTGACAAAGGGAACTGTATACGGGATTGCTTGAATCCTCGACATCATGGTTCATCCGATGAGATCATCGCGGAACATGTGGGAGCCAACATGGGTATCCAGATCCCGCTGTTGGTTATTGGCCGGAGAGTTGTCTCGGTCATGTCTGCATGTTTCCCGAACCCGTAGGGTCTACACACTTAAGGTTCGATGACGCTAGGGTTATTAGGAAGACTTGTATGTGATTACCGAATGTTGTTCGGAGTCCCGGATGAGATCCCAGACGTCACGAGGAGTTCCGGAATGGTCCGGAGGTAAAGATTTATATATGGGAAGTCCTATTTTGGCCACCGAAAATGTTTGGGATTTTCGGTATTGTACCGGGAAGATTCTAGAAGGTTCCGTAGTGGGGCCCACCTGCATGTGGGGACCCAAACCTGGTTAGTGGGGGCAATGCCCCACACCCCTGGTCAAGGCGCACCAAGATCCCCCTTAGAAGGAATAAGATAATATCCCAAAGGGATAAGATGAAGATCCCTAAAAAAGGGGGGTAACAATCGGTGGGGAAAGGAAATGATGAGATTTCTTTCCCCCACCTTTGCCAACGCCCCAATGGACTTGGAGGGCAAGAAACCAGCCCCCTCAACCCCTATATATAGTGGGGAGGCACATGGGAGCCGCAGCCCTTCCCAAGGCGCAGCCCCTCCCCTCCCCAACACCTCTCCTCCTCCGTTAAGAGCTTGGCGAAGCCCTGCCGGAGTACTGCTGCTCCACCACCACCACGCCGTCGTGCTGCTGTTGGAGCTTTCTTCCTCAACCTCTCCCTCCTCCTTGCTGGATCAAGGCGCGGGAGATGTCCTCGCTCCGTACGTGTGTTGAACGCGGAGGTGCCGTCCGTTCGGCGCTAGGATCATCGGTGATTTGGATCACGACGAGTACGACTCCATCAACCCCGTTCTCTTGAACGCTTCCGCTCGCGATCTACAAGGGTATGTAGATGCACTCCTATCCCTCTCATTGCTAGAAGACTCCATAGATTGATCTTGGTGACACGTAGGAAAATTTTAAAATTCTGCTACGTTACCCAACAGTGGCATCATGAGCTAGGTCTATGCATAGTTTCTATGCACGAGTAGAACACAAGTTTTGTGGGCGTCGATTTTGTCAATTTGCTTGCTGTTACTAGTCTTATCTTGATTCGGTGGCATCGTGGGATGAAGCGGCCCGGACCGACCTTACACGTACGCTTACGTGAGACAGGTTCCACCGACTGACATGCACTAGTTGCATAAGGTGGTTAGCGGGTGTCTGTCTCTCCCACTTTAGTCGGATCGGATTCGATGAAAAGGGTCCTTATGAAGGGTAAATAGAAATTGGCATATCACGTTGTGGTTTTGACATAGGTAAGAAACGTTCTTGCTAGAACCATATTGCAGCCACGTAAAACATGCAACAACAATTAGAGGACGTCTAACTTGTTTTTGCAGCATATGCCTTGTGATGTGATATGGCCAAAAGAAGATTGTGATGAATGATGAATGATATATGTGATGTATGAGATTGATCATGTTCTTGTAATAGGAATCACGACTTGTATGTCGATGAGTATGACAACCTGCAGGAGCCATAGGAGTTGTCTTAATTTATTTATGACCTGCGTGTCAACATAAACATCATGTAATTACTTTACTTTTTTGCTAAACCGTTAGCCATAGTAGTAGAAGTAATAGTTGACGTGACAACTTCATGGAGACACGATGATGGAGATCATGACGATGGAGATCATGGTGTCATGCCGGTGACGAAGATGATCATGGCGCCCCGAAGATGGAGATCAAAGGAGCAATATGATATTGGCCATATCATGCCACTATTTGATTGCATGTGATGTTTATCATGTTTTTGCATCTTATTTGCTTAGAACGATGGTAGTAAATAAGATGCTCCCTCATAACAATTTCAAGAAAGTGTTCCCCCTAACTGTGCACCATTGCGAAGGTTCGTTGTTCCGAAGCACCACGTGATGATCGGATGTGATAGGTTCTAACGTTCGCATACAACGAGTGTAAGCCAGATTTACACACGCAATACACTTAGGTTGACTTGACGAGCCTAGCATGTACAGACATGGCCTCGGAACACAAGAGACCGAAAGGTCGAACATGAGTCGTATCGAAGATACGATCAACATGGAGATGTTCACCGATGATGACTAGTCCGTCTCACGTGATGATCGGACACGGCCTAGTTGACTTGGACCATGTATCACTTAGATGACTAGAGGGATGTCTAATCTGAGTGGGAGTTCATTAAATAATTTGATTAGATGAACTTAATTATCATGAACATAGTCTAAAACTTTGCAATATGTCTTGTAGATCAAATGGCCCACGCTAATGTCAACCTCAACTTCAACGCGTTCCTAGAGAAAACCAAGCTGAAAGATGATGGCAGCAGCTATACGGACTGGGTCCGGAACCTGAGGATCATCCTCATAGCTGCCAGGAAACAATATGTCCTAGAAGCACCGCTAGGTGAAGCAACCATCCCAGAGAACCAAGACGTCATGAACGCTTGGCAGCAGCGTGCTGATGATTACTCCCTCGTTCAGTGCGGCATGCTTTACAGCTTAGAACCGTGGCTCCAAAAGCGTTTTGAGAAACACGGAGCATATGAGATGTTCGAAGAGCTGAAAATGGTTTTCCAAGCTCATGCCCGGGTCGAGAGATATGAAGTTTCCAACAAGTTCTACAGTTGTAAGATGGAGGAAAATAGTTCTGTCAGTGAGCACATACTCAAAATGTCTGGGTTGCACAACCGCTTGTCCCAACTGGACATTAACCTCCCGGACGAGGCGGTCATTGGCAGAATCCTTCTGTCGCTCCCACCTAGCTACAAGAGCTTTGTGATGAACTACAATATGCAGGGGATGGAAAAGACCATTCCTGAGGTATATTCAATGCTGAAATCAGCGGAGGTGGAAATCAAAAAGGAACATCAAGTGTTGATGGTCAATAAAACCACTAGTTCCAAGAAAGGCAAGGGTAAGAAGAACTTCAAGAAGGACGGCAAGGGAGTTGCCGCGCCCGGTAAACCAGTTGCCGGGAAGAAGCCAAAGAATGGACCCGAACCTGAGACTGAGTGCTTTTATTGCAAGGGAAAGGGACACTGGAAGCGGAACTGCCCCAAATACTTAGCGGACAAGAAGGCCGGCAACACTAAAGGTATATGTCATAAAGATGTAATTGATGTGTAACTTACCACTACTCGTAGTAGCTCCTGGGTATTTGATACCGGTGCGATTGCTCATATTTGTAACTCAAAGCAGGAGCTGCGGAATAAGCGGAGACTGGCTAATGACGAGGTGACGATGCGCGTTGGGAATGGTTCCAACGTCGATGTGATCGCCGTCAGCACGCTACCTCTACATTTACCTACGGGATTAGTTTTAAACCTAAATAATTGTTATTTAGTGCCAGCTTTGAGCATGAACATTGTATCTGGATCTCATTTGATGCGAGATGGCTACTCATTTAAATCCGAGAATAATGGTTGTTCTATTTATATGAGAGATATGTTTTATGGTCATGCCCCGCTGGTCAATGGTTTATTCTTAATGAATCTCGAACGTGATGTTACACATATTCATAGTGTGAATACCAAAAGATGTAAGATTGATAATGATAGTCCCACATATCTGTGGCACTGCCGCCTTGGTCACATCGGTGTCAAACGCATGAAGAAGCTCCATACAGATGGACTTTTGGAGTCCCTTGATTTCGAATCATTTGACACGTGCGAACCATGCCTCATGGGTAAAATGACCAAGACTCCGTTCTCTGGAACAATGGAGCGAGCAACCAACTTATTGGAAATTATACATACTGATGTGTGCGGTCCAATGAGCATTGAGGCTCGCGGTGGCTATCGTTATGTTCTCACTCTCACTGATGACTTAAGTAGATATGGGTATGTCTACTTAATGAAACACAAGTCTGAGACCTTTGAAAAGTTCAAGGAATTTCAGAGTGAGGTTGAGAATCAACGTGACAGAAAAATCAAATTCTTACGATCAGATCGTGGGGGAGAATATTTAAGTCACGAATTTGGTACGCACTTAAGGAAATGTGGAATTGTTTCACAACTCACGCCGCCTGGAACACCTCAGTGTAACGGAGTGTCCGGACGTCGTAATCGCACTCTATTGGATATGGTGCGATCTATGATGTCACTCACTGATTTACCGCTATCATTTTGGGGATACGCTCCGGAGATAGCTACATTCACTTTAAATAGGGCACCGTCTAAATCCGTTGAGACGACACTGTATGAATTATGGTTTGGGAAGAAACCTAAGCTATCGTTTCTAAAAGTTTGGGGATGTGATGCTTATGTCAAGAAACTTCAACCTGAAAAGCTCGAACCCAAGTCGGAAAAATGCGTCTTCATAGGATACCCTAAGGAAACCATTGGGTATTCCTTCTACCTCAGATCCGAAGGCAAGATCTTTGTTGCCAAGAACGAGTCCTTTCTGGAGAAAGAGTTTCTCTCGAAAGAAGTAAGTGGGAGGAAATTCGAGCTTGATGAAGTACTGCCTCTTGAAACCGAAAGTGGCGCAGCTCAGGAAGATGTTCCTGTTGTGCCTGCACCGACTGGAGAGGAAGTTAATGATGACGATCAAGGTACTTCGGATCAAGCTCCTACTGAACTTCGTAGGTCCACAAGGACACGTTCTGCACCAGAGTGGTACGGCAACCCTGTCCTGGAAATCATGTTGTTAGACAACGGTGAACCTTCGAACTATGAAGAAGCGATGGCGGGCCCAGATTCCAACAAATAGCTTGAAGCCGTGCAATCCGAGATAGGATCCATGTATGAAAACAAAGTATGGACTTTGACAGAGTTGCCCGATGATCGGCGAGCGATAGAGAATAAATGGATCTGTAAGAAGAAGACGGACGTGGATGGTAATGTTACCATCTATAAGGCTCGACTTGTCGCTAAGGGTTATCGACAAGTTCAAGGGGTTGACTACGATGAGACCTTCTCACCCGTAGCGAAGCTGAAGTCCGTCCGAATCATGTTAGCAAGTGCCGCATACGGTGATTATGAGATATGGCAAATGGACGTCAAAACGGCATTCCTTAACGGCTTTCTTAAGGAAGAATTGTATATGATGCAGCTGGAAGGTTTTGTCGATCCTAAGAATGCTAACAAGGTATGCAAGCTCCAGCGCTCCATCTATGGGCTGGTGCAAGCATCTGGGAGTTGGAACATTTGCTTTAATGAAATGATCAAAGCGTTTGGGTTTATGCAGACTTATGGAGAAGCCTACATTTACAAGAGAGTGAGTGGGAGCTCTGTAGCATTTCTCATATTATATGTGGATGACATACTTTTGATGGGAAATGATATAGAACTTTTGGATAGCATTAAGGCCTATTTTTCAATGAAGGACCTTGGAGAAGCTGCTTACATATTAGGCATCAAGATATATAGAGATAGATCGAGACGCCTCATAGGTCTTTCACAAAGCACATACCTTGATAAGATATTGAAGAAGTTCAATATGGATCAGTCCAAGAAGGGGTTCTTGCCTGTGTTGCAAGGTGTGAAATTGAGCTCGGCTCAATGCCCGACCACGGCAGAAGATAGAGAAAAGATGAGTGTCATCCCCTATGCCTCGGCCATAGGGTCTATTATGTATGCCATGTTGTGTACCAGACCTGATGTAAACGTTGCCGTAAGTTTGGTAGGAAGGTACCAAAGTAATCCCGGCATGGAACACTGGACAGCGGTCAAGAACATCCTGAAGTACCTGAAAAGGACTAAGGATATGTTTCTCGTTTATGGAGGCGACAAAGAGCTCGTCGTAAAGGGTTACGTCAACGCTAGCTTCGACACAGATCTGGATGACTCTAAGTCACAAACCGGATACATGTAGATTTTGAATGGTGGGGCAGTAAGCTGGTGCAGTTGCAAGCAAAGCGTCGTGGCGGGCTCTACATGTGAAGTGGAGTACACGGCAGCCTCGAAGGCAGCGCATGAAGCAATCTGGATGAAGGAGTTCATTACCGACCTAGGAGTCATACCCAATGCGTCGGGGCCGATCACTCTCTTCTGTGACAACACTGGAGCTATTGCCCTTGCCAAGGAGCCCAGGTTTCACAAGAAGACTAGGCACATCAAAGCGTCGCTTCAACTCCATTCGTGAAAATGTTCAAGATGGAGACATAGATATTTGCAAAGTACATACGGATCTGAATGTCGTAGATCCGTTGACTAAACCTTTTTCGCGAGCAAAACATGATCAACACCAGAACTCTATGGGTGTTCGATTCATCACAATGTAACTAGATTATTGACTCTAGTGCAAGTGGGAGACTGTTGGAAATATGCCCTAGAGGCAATAATAAAATGGTTATTATTATATTTCCTTGTTCATGATAATTGTCTATTATTCATGCTATAATTGTGTTATCCGGAAATTGTAATACAAGTGTGAATACATAGACCACAACATGTCCCTAGTGAGCCTCTAGTTGACTAGCTCGTTGATCAACGGATGGTCATGGTTTCCTGACTATGGACATTGGATGTCACTGATAACGAGATCACATCATTAGGAGAATGATGTGATGGACAAGACCCAATCCTAAGCATAGCACAAGATCGTGTAGTTCGTCTGCTAGAGCTTTTCTAATGTCAAGTATCATTTCCTCAGACCATGAGATTGTGCAACTCCCGGATACCGTAGGAGTGCTTTGGGTGTGCCAAACGTCACAACATAACTGGGTGGCTATAAAGGTGCACTACGGGTATCTCCGAAAGTGTCTGTTGGGTTGGCACGAATCGAGACTGGGATTTGTCACTCCGTATGACGGAGAGGTATCTCTGGGCCCACTCGGTAATGCATCATCATAATGAGCTCAATGTGACCAAGTGGTTGATCACGGGATCATGCATTACGGTACGAGTAAAGTGACTTGCCGGTAACGAGATTGAACGAGGTATTGGGATACCGACGATCGAATCTCGGGCAAGTAACGTACCGATTGACAAAGGGAATTGTATACGGGATTGCTTGAATCCTCGACATCGTGGTTCATCCGATGAGATCATCGCGGAACATGTGGGAGCCAACATGGGTATCCAGATCCTGCTGTTGGTTATTGGCCGGAGAGTTGTCTCGGTCATGTCTGCATGTTTCCCAAACCCGTAGGGTCTACACACTTAAGGTTCGATGACGCTAGGGTTATTAGGAAGACTTGTATGTGATTACCGAATGTTGTTCGAAGTCCCGGATGAGATCCCAGATGTCACGAGGAGTTCCGGAATGGTCCGGAGGTAAAGATTTATATATGGGAAGTCCTATTTTGGCTACCGAAAATGTTTGGGATTTTTCGGTATTGTACCGGGAAGATTCTAGAAGGTTCCGTAGTGGGGCCCACCTGCATGTGGGGACCCACATGAACGTGGGTAGTGGGGGCAAGGCCCCACACCCCTGGTCAAGGCGCACCAAGATCCCTCCTTAGAAGGAATAAGATCATATCCCAAAGGGATAAGATCAAGATCCCTAAAAAAGGGGGATAACAATCGGTGGGGAAAGGAAATGATGGGATTTCTTTCCCCCACCTTTGCCAACGCCCCAATGGACTTGGAGGGCAAGAAACCAGCCTCCTCCACCCCTATATATAGTGGGGAGGCACATGGGAGCCGCACCCCTTCCCAAGGCGCAGCCCCTCCCCTCCCCAACACCTCTCCTCCTCCGTTAAGAGCTTGGCGAAGCCCTACCGGAGTACTGCTGCTCCACCACCACCACGCCGTCGTGCTGCTGTTGGAGCTTTCTTCCTCAAACTCTCCCTCCTCCTTGATGGATCAAGGCGCGGGAGACGTCCTCGCTCCGTACGTGTGTTGAACGCGGAGGTGCCGTCTGTTCAGCGCTAGGATCATCGGTGATTTGGATCACGACGAGTACGACTCCATCAACCCTGTCTCTTGAATGCTTCCGCTCGCGATCTACAAGGGTATGTAGATGCACTCCTCTCCCTCTTGTTGCTAGAAGACTCCATAGATTGATCTTGGTGACACGTAGGAAAATTTTAAAATTCTGCTACGTTACCCAACGGTAGAATATTTGAGTTACGAGTTTGGTCTTCATTTGAAACAATGCGGAATAGTTTCGCAACTCACGCCAACTAGAATACCATAGAGCAATGGTGTGTCTGAACATCGTAGCCATACTTTATTAGATATGGTGCAATCTATGATGTCTCTTACCGATTTACCACTATCGTTTTGGGGTTATGCATTAGAGACAACTGCATTCACGTTAAATAGGGCACCATCTAAATCCGTTGAGATGACACCATATGAACTGTGGTTTGGCAAGAAACCAAAGATGTCGTTTCTTAAAGTTTGAGGTTGCGATGCTTATGTGAAAAAGTTTCATGCTGATAAGCTCAAACCCAAATCAGAGAAATGTGTCTTCATAGGATACCCAAAGGAGACAGTTGGGTACACCTTCTATCACAGATCCAAATTCAAGACATTCGTTGTTAAGAATGGATCCTTTCTAGAGAAGGAGTTTCTCTCGAAAGAAGTGAGTGGGAGGAAAGTAGAACTTGATGAGGTAACTGTACCTGCTCCCCTATTGGAAAGTAGTTCATCACAGAAATCTGTTCCTGTGACTCCTACACCAATTAGTGAGGAAGCTAATGATGATGACCATGTAACTTCAGATCAAGTTACTACCGAACCTCGTAGGTCCACCAGAGTGAGATCCGCTCGAGTGTGGTACGGCAATCCTGTTCCAGAGGTCATGTTACTTGACCATGATGAACCTACCAACTATGAGGAAGCGATGATGAGCCCAGATTCCGCGAAATGGCTTGAGGCCATGAAATCTGAGATGGGATCCATGTATGAGAACAAAGTGTGGACTTTGGTTGACTTGCCGGATGATCGGCAAGCCATAGAAAATAAATGGATCTTCAAGAGAAAGACGGACGCTGATAGTAGTATTACTATCTACAAAGCTCGAATTATCGCAAAAAGTTTTCGACAAGTTCAAGGTGTTGACTACGATGAGATTTTTCTCACTCGTAGCAATGCTTAAGTCTGTCCGAATCATGTTAGCAATTGCCGCATTTTATGAAATCTGGCAAATGGATAAACAAAGCTGCATTCCTTACTGGATTTATTAAAGAAGAGTTGTATATGATGCAACCAGAAGGTTTTGTCAATCCTAAAGGTGCTAACAAAATATGCAAGCTCCAGCGATCCATCCATGGACTGGTGCAAAGCATCTCAGAGTTGGAATATACACTTTGATGAGTTGATCAAAGCATATAGTTTTATACAGACTTGCGATGAAGCCTGTATTTACAAGAAAGTGAGTGGGAGCACTACAACCTTTCTAATAAGTAAATGTGAATGACATATTGTTGATCGAAAATGATGTAAAATTTTCTGGAAAGCATAAAAGGAGTGTTTGAAAGGAGTTTTTCAAAGAAAGACCTCGATGAAGCTGCTTACATATTGAGCATCAAGATCTATAGAGATAGATCAATATGCTTGACAAGTTTTTTCAATGAGTACATACCTTGACAAAATTTTGAAGTAGTTCAAAATGGAACAATCAAAGAAGGAGTTCTTGCATGTATTGCAAGGTGTGAAATTGAGTAAGACTCAAAGCCCGACCACGACAGAAGATAGAAAGAGAATGAAAGTCATTCCCTATGCCTCAGCCATAGGTTGTATAAAGTATGCTATGCTGTGTACCAGATCTATTGTATACCCTACACTGAGTTTGGCAAGGGAGTACAATAGTGATCTAGGAGTAGATCACTGGAGAGCGGTCAAAATTATCCTTAGTGGAATAAGGATATGTTTCTCGATTATGGAGGTGACAAAGGGTTCTTCGTAAAGGGTTACGTGGATGCAAGTTTTGACACTGATCCAGATGACTCTAAGTATCAATCTGGATACATATTGAAAGTGGGAGCAATTAGCTAGAGTAGCTCAGAGTATTGTTGACATAGAAATTTGCAAAATACATACGGATCTGAATATGGCAGAACCGTTGACTAAACTTCTCTCACAAGAAAAACATGATCACACCTTAGTACTCTTTGGGTGTTAATCACATGGCGATGTCAACTAAGATTACTGACTCTAGTAATCCCTTTGAGTGTTGGTCACATGGCGATGTGGACTATGGGTGTTAATCACGTAGTGATGTGAACTATTGGTGTTAAATCACATGGCGATGTGAACTAGATAATTGACTCTAGTGCAAGTGGGAGACTGAAGGAAATATGCCCTAGAGGCAATACTAAAGTTATTATTTATTTCCTTATTTCATGATAAATGTTTATTATTCATGCTAGAATTGTATTAACCGAAAATATAGTACATGTGTGAATACATAGACAAAACAAAGTGTCCCTAGTAGGCCTCTACTTGACTAGCTCGTTTATCAAAGATGGTTATGTTTCCTAACCATAGACATGTGTTGTCATTTGATGAATGAGATCACATCATTAGGAGAATGATGTGATGGACAAGACCCATTCGTTAGCTTAGCATTATCATCGTTACAGTTTCATTGCTACTGCTTTCTTCATGACTTATACATGTTCCTCAGACTATGAGATTATGCAACTCCAGAATACCGGAGGAACACCTTGTGTGCTATCAAACGTCACAATGTAACTGGGTGATTATAAAGATGTTGTATAGGTGTCTCCGATGGTGTTTGTTGAGTTGGCATAGATCGAGATTAGGATTTGTCACTCCGTGTATCGGAGAGGTATCTCTGGGCCCTCTCGGTAATGCACATCACTATAAGCCTTGCAAGCAATCATTAGTCACATTGCTTGCAAGGCTTATAGTGATGTGCATTACCGAGAGGGCCCAGAGATACCTCTACGTCAATCGGAGTGACAAATCCTAATCTCGATCTATGCCAACTCAGCAAACACACTCGGAGAAACATGTAGAGGATCTTTATAATCACCCAGTTATGTTGTGACGTTTGATAGCACATTAAGTGTTCCTCCGGTATTCGGGAGTTGCATAATCTCATAGTCATAGGAACATGTATAAGTCATGAAGAAAGCAATAACAACAAACTAAACAATCATCGTGCTAAGCTAACAGATGGGTCTTGTGAATCACATCATTCTCTAATGATGTGATCCCGTTCATCAAATGACAACTCATGTCTTTGGTTAGGAAACTTAACCATCTTTGATTAATGAGCTTGTCAAGTAGAGGCATACTAGTGACACTCTATTTATCTATGTATTCACACATGTACCAAGTCCCAGTTCTAAGCCATAAAGCATGGCACACTGAACTGTCGAGTAGTCATCAGCTTTGCTCTGCCAGGCGTTCACAACGTCCGGCGTTGCTCCTGCAGCGGGTCTTGCACCTAGCGGTGCTTCCAGGACGTAATTGTTCTGTGCAGCAATGAGGATAATCCTCAAGTTACGGACCCAGTCCGTGTAGTTGCTACCATCTTCTTTCAACTTAGCTTTCCCTAGGAACACATTAAAATTCAAAGGAATAGTAGCACGTGCCATTGATCTACAACAACATAGACATGCAAAATACTATCAGGTACTAAGTTCATGATAAATTAAAGTTCAATTAATCATATTACTTAAGAACTCCCACTTAGATAGACATCCCTCTAATCATCTAAGTGATCACGTGATCCAAATCAACTAAACCATGTCCGATCATCACGTGAGATGGAGTAGTTTTCAATGGTGAACATCACTATGTTGATCATATCTACTCTATGATTCACGCTCGACCTTTCGGTCTCAGTGTTCCGAGGCCAAATCTGCATATGCTAGGCTCGTCAAGTTTAAGCCGAGTATTCTGCATGTGCAAAACTGGCTTGCACCCGTTGTATGTGAACGCAGAGCTTATCACACCCGATCATCACGTGGTGTCTCGGCACGACGAACTGTCGCAACGGTGCATACTCAGGGAGAACACATATACCTTGAAATTTAGTGAGAGATCATCTTACAATGCTACCACTGAACTAAGAAAATTCAGAATCAGATGCATAAAGGATAAACATCACATGCAATCAATATAAGTGATACGATATGGCCATCATCATCTTGTGCCTTTGATCTCCATCTCCAAAGAACCATCATGATGACCATCGTCACCGGCTTGACACCTTGATCTCCATCGAAGCATCGTGGTCGTCTCGCCAACTATTGCTATCACGACTATCGCTACTGCATAGTGATAAAGTAAAGCAATTACATGGCGATTGCATTGCATACAATAAAGAGACAACCATATGGCTCCTGCCAGTTGCCGATAACTCGGTTACAAAACATGATCATCTCATACAATAAAATATAGCATAATGTCTGGACCATATAACATCACAACATGCCCTGCAAAGACAAGTTAGACGTCCTCTACTTTGTTGTTGCAAGTTTTACGTGGCTGCTACGGGCTAAGCAAGAACCATTCTTACCTACGCATCAAAACCACAACGATAGTTTGTCAAGTTAGTGCTATTTTAACCTTCTCAAGGACCGGGCGTAGCCACACTCTATTCAACTAAAGTTGGAGAAACTGACACCCGCCAGCCACCTTTGTGCAAGGCATGTCTTTAGAACCAGTCTCGCGTAAGCGTACGCGTAATGTCGGTGTTGGGGATATAACTATTTGTGTAAGCCGTCCAGGAGGGGCCGGGTTACGAAAAGAAGATTCATCCGAAAGAAGCCCAAGACCAAGCATGAAGATGGCGGTTCAATAAAGGGTCTAGGGCCTACAGGCGGCTTAAGGCCCATAGTGGTAAACCGCCATGATGGCATGACTTGTAACATAAGGTAGAATTAACTAGTCACCGAGCCGGACACTGTCTATGAGCCGGCCGGGACTTTGTAGGCTGCAAGGGGCTGAACTAGTATAAACCTCGCGTGTCCTTTGTCCCGATTAACCCCTTGAAGCTTCCTAGTTGCGATGGCTCCACGATTAAGTCCTTACAAGAGGACATCTGCCGTGACAATTCCACGACAGTCGGTCTGAGCCGCTTCATCAAACATACCGCCGAACCAAAGTATGACATGCTGGTAAACAGTATGACTATTATCGCCCACAACTCTTTGTGTTCTACTCGTGCATATAACATCTACGCATAGACTTGGCTCGGATCCCACTGTTGGGGAACACAGTATTTCAAAAAATTTACATACGATCATGCAAGTTCTATCTATGTGACGCATAGCAACGAGCGGGAGAGTGTGTCCACGTACCCTCGTAGACGGAAAGCGGAAGCGTTAAGCAATGCGGTTGATGTAGTCGAAAGTCTTCGCGATCCAACCGATCAAGTACCGAGCGCACGACACCTTCGCGATCTGCACACATTCAGCTCGATGACGTCCCACAAACTCTTGATCCAGTTGAGTGCCGAGGGAGAGTTTCGTCAGCACAATGGTGTGATGACGGTGATCATGAAGTTACCGACGCAGGGCTTCGCCTAAGCACTACAACGATATGACCGAGGTGGAAATCTGTGGAGGGGGGTGATACGTCTCCAATGTATCTATAATTTTTGATTGTTCCATGCTATTATATTATCTGTTTTGGATGTTTATGGGCTTTATTAAACACTTTTATATTATTTTTGGGACTAACCTATTGACCCAGAGCCCAGTGCCAGTTTGTGTTTTTTCCCTTGTTTCAGTGTTTCGAAGAAAAGGAATATCAAACGGAGTCAAAACGGAATGAAACCTTCTGGAGAAGTTATTTTTGGAAGGAAAGCTGCCCGATAGACTTGGCGTGCATGTCAGGAAGGAAATGAGGGAGCCACGAGGTAGGGGGGCGCGCCCACCCCCCTAGGGCGCACCCTCCACCCTCATGGGCCCCTTGTGGCTCCCCTGACGTACTTCTTCCACCTATATATATCTCCATATACCCTAAAAACTTCGAGGAACATAGTAGATCGGGAGTTCGGCCACCGCACGCCTCTGTAGGCACCAAAAACCAATCGAGACCCTGTTCCGGCACCCTGCCGGAGGGGGGAACCCTCACCGGTGGCCATCTTCATCATCCCGGCGCTCTCCATGACGAGGAGGGAGTAGTTCACCCTCGGGGCTGAGGGTATGTACCAGTAGCTATGTGTTTGATCTCTCTCTCTCGTGTTCTTGATTTGGCACGATCTTGATGTATCACGAGCTTTGCTATTATAGTTGGATCTTATGTTGCTTCTCCCCCCTCTACTCTCTTGTAATGGATTGAGTTTCCCCTTTGAAGTTATCTTATCGGAATGAGTCTTTAAAGATTTGAGAACACTTGATGTATGTCTTGCCGTGCGTATCTGTGGTGACAATGGGATATCACGTGATTCACTTGATGTATGTTTTGGTGATCAACTTGCGGGTTCCGCCCATGAACCTATGCATAGGGGTTGGCACACGTTTTCGTCGTGATTCTTCGGTAGAAACTTTGGGGCACTCTTTGAGGTTCTATGTGTTGGTTGAATAGATGAATCTGAGATTGTGTGATGCATATCGTATAATAATACCCACAGATACTTGAGGTGACATTGGAGTATCGAGGTGACATTAGGGTTTTGGTTGATTTGTGTCTTAAGGTGTTATTCTAGTATGAACTCTAGGGCTGTTTGTGACACTTATAGGAATAGCCCAATGGATTGATTGGAAAGAATAACTTTGAGGTTGTTTCGTACCCTACCATAATCTCTTCGTTTGTTCTCTGCTATTAGTGACTTTGGAGTGACTCTTTGTTGCATGTTGAGGGATAGTTATATGATCCAATTATGTTATTATTGTTGAGAGAACTTGCACTAGTGAAAGTATGAACCCTAGGCCTTGTTTCCTAGCATTGCAATACCATTTACGCTCACTTTTACCACTTGTTACCTTACTGTTTTTATATTTTCAGATTACAAAAACCTATATCTACCATCCATATTGCACTTGTATCACCATCTCTTCGCCGAACTAGTGCACCTATACAATTTACCATTGTATTTGGTGTGTTGGGGACACAAAAGACTCTTTGTTATTTGGTTGCAGGGTTGCTTGAGAGAGACCATCTTCATCCTACGCCTCCCACGGATTGATAAACCTTAGGTCATCCACTTGAGGGAAATTTGCTACTGTCCTACAAACCTCTGCACTTGGAGGCCCAACAACGTCTACAAGAAGAAGGTAGACATCAAGATCTTTTCTGGCGTCGTTGCTGGGGAGGTGAGTGCTTGAAGGTATATCTTTAGATCTTGCAATTGAATCTTTTTGTTTCTTGTTTTAGCACTAGTTTAATTTATAAAAGAAAACTTCAAAAAAATGGAATTGAGTTTACCTCATACGCTTCATCTTTTTAATATCTTTCGTGAGTATGATGGAAAAGAAAATTGTGCTAAAGTGTTAGAAGAAGAATGCAATAAAATATTTGGCACTAAATATTTGATTGATAAGCATAATTGCAATGTTCTTAGTATGAATTCCTTGAATATCCTTGATGCTAATGATATGCAAAGCCACAAGCTTGGGGAAGCTATGTTTGATGAAGATGATATTTTTTGCCCCCCCAAGCTTTGATGAGCAAATTTACTATGATGAAAGCATGCCTCCTATCTATGATGATTATTGTGATGACACATATGCTTTAAAGAATAATGATAACCATGAAACTTGTCGTCTTGACCTTAATTTTCAATCACATGATAGTTATTTTGTTGAGTTTGCTCCCACTACTATCCATGAGAAGAAATCTGCTTATGTGGAGAGTAATAAAATTCCTATGCTTGTAGATCATGAAAAGAATACTTTAGGTGCTGGTTATATTGTTGAATTCATTCATGATGCGACTGAAAATTATTATGAGGGAGGAATATATGCTTGTAGGAATTGCAATAATATCAAGTTTCCTCTCTATATGCTTAAAGTTTTGAAGTTATGCTTGTTTTACCTTCCTATGCAAGTTGATTCTTGTTCCCATAAGTTGTTTGCTCACAAAATCCCTATGCATAGGAAGTGGGTTAGACTTAAATGTGCTAGTCATATTCTTGATGATGCTCTCTTTATGTTTCAGTTCTTATCTTTTATGCGAGCATCATTGAAATCATCATGCCTAGCTAGGGGTGTTAAACAATGGCGCTTGTTGGGAGGCAACCCAATTTTATTTTAGTATCTTGCTTTTTGGTTCTGTTTAGGAATAAATAATCCATATAGATTCTTTTTAGATGTGATTTTGTGTTTTAATTAGTGTTTGTGCCAAGTAGAACCTTTGGGAAGACTTGGGTGAAGTCTTTATGATCATGCTGTAAAAAACATAAACTTTAGCGCTCACGAGATTATCTAAGACTTTTTAATGGAGAGTGCTATTTAGTTGATTCTTTTTGCAGATGATTACTAGACAAATTCCTCAGGTCCAACAATTTATTTTAGAATTTTTGGAGTTCCAGAAGTTTGCGTTAGTTACATATTACTATAGACTGTTCTGTTTTCGACAGATTCTGTTTTTCGTGTGTTGTTTGCTTATTTTGATAAATCTATGGCTAGTAAAATAGTTTATAAACCATAGAGAAGTTGGAATACAGTAGGTTTAACACCAATATAGATAAACAATGAGTTAATTACAGTTCCTTGAAGTGGTGTTTTCTTTGCTTTCGCTAACGGAGCTTACGAGTTTTCTGTTGAGTTTTGTGTTGTGAAGTTTTCAAGTTTTGGGTAAAGATTCGATGGCTATGGAATAAGGAGTGGTAAGAGCCTAATCTTGGGGATGCCCAAGGCACCCCAAGGTAATATTCAAGTACAACCAAGAGCCTAAGCTTGGGGATGCCCCGGAAGGCATCCCCTCCTTCGTCTTCGTTCACCGGTAACTTTACTTGGAGCTATATTTTTATTCACCACATGATATGTGTGTTGCTTGGAGCGTCATTTTATTTTCTTTTGTTTTGCTTGCTGTTTGAATAAAATACCAAGATCTGAAATTCTTAAATGTTAGAGAGTCTACACATAGTTACATAATTATACAACTACTCATCGATCTTCACTTATATCTTTCGGAGTAGTTGTTGTTTGCTCTAGTGCTTCACGTATATATTTTAGAGCATGGTGGTAGTTTTATTTTGAAGAAATAAATGAAATCTCATGCTTCACTTAGATTATTTTGAGAGTCTTAAACAGCATGGTAATGTGCTTAATCCTAATATGCTAGGTACTCAAGACTAGTAAAAACTTTCTTATGAGTATGTTGAATACTAAGAGAAGTTTGATGCTTGATGATTGTTTTGAGATATGGAGGTAGTGATATTAAAGTTTTGCTAGTTGAGTAGTTGGGAATTTGAGAAATACTTGTGTTGAAGTTTGCAAGTCCCGTAGCATGCACGTATGGTAAACGTTATGTAACAAATTTAAAACATGAGGTGTTCTTTGATTGTCCTCCTTATGAGTGGTGGTCGGGGACGAGCGATGGTCTTTTCCTACCAATCTATCCCCCTAGGAGCATGCGCGTAGTGCTTGGTTTTTGATGACTTGTAGATTTTTGCAATAAGTATGTGAGTTCTTTATGACTAATGTTGATTCCATGGATTATACGCACTCTTACCCTCCCATCATTGCTAGCCTCCTCGGTACCGTGCATTGCCCTTTCTCACATTGAGAGTTGGTGCAAACTTCGCCAGTGCATCCAAACCCCGTTGAGGGAGTCCTGGATTAGGGGGTATCCGGACAGCCGGACTATATCCTTTGGCCGGACTGTTGGACTATGAAGATACAAGATTGAAGACTTCATCCCATGTCCGGATGGGACTCTCCTTGGCATGGAAGGCAAGCTTGGCAATACGGATATGTAGATCTCCTTATTTGTAACCGACTCTGCGTAACCTTAGCCCCCTCCGGTGTCTATATAAACCGGAGGGTTTAGTCCGAAGGACAAGACACAAAAATCATACCATAGGCTAGCTTCTAGGGTTTAGCCTCTTCGATCTCGTGGTAGATCAACTCTTGTAATACCCATATCATCAATATCAATCAAGCAGGAGTAGGGTTTTACCTCCATTGAGAGGGCCCGAACCTGGGTAAAAACTTCGTGTCCCTTGTCTCCTGTTACCATCCGCCTAGACGCATAGTTCGGGACCCCCTACCCGCGATCCGCCGGTTTTGACACCGACATTGGTGCTTTCATTGAGTGTTCCACTGTGTCGTCACCGCAAGGAAGGATGTCTCCTCTCGTCTTTAAAGACAACATTACCGCCAAGGAGGCATTGGCTGTCGGCCAAACTCTCCGGCTAGGCCATTTCGTCATGACCGCCTGTTCGGTTGCTGCACCGATGATGACTTCTCGGGTCATCGAAAACAGCCTCCACGTCAACTCGGAACTTGCCGAGCAGATGGATCCAATGGAGCTCCCTTCCCTAAATGAGCTCTTGGATCGCATCGCCGCCTTGGGAGTCGCTACGGACTATGATCGGATTGGGCTTAAACCCGATCAATGGGAGATTAACTCTCCACCGGTCACCCATCACATTGCGGTGGTGGAGGAACAATGCAGCGACTCTTCCTCTATCTTGAGGACTAACTATGTCCGGATTCCCGAGCTCTCCGAGCTGGACACCCATTTACGAGAGGACGTCACCCAAGCCCTGAACCTAGAGTCAGGCAGCGGGCCAGACTTATCGGGCAACATCCCAGAACCCGAACTTCCTGTTGGGGAACGTAGTAATTTCAAAAAAATTCCTACGCACACGCAAGATCATGGTGATGCATAGCAACGAGAGGGGAGAGTGTTGTCTACGTACCCTCGTAGACCGAAGCGGAAGCGTTGGCGCAACGTAGAGGAAGTAGTCGTACGTCTTCCCGATCCGACCGATCCAAGCACCGTTACTCCGGCACCTCCGAGTTCTTAGCACACGTTCAGCTCGATGACGCTCCCCGGGCTCCGATCCAGCAAAGCTTCGGGGATGAGTTTCGTCAACACGACGGCGTGATGACGATGGTGATGTTCTACCGACGCAGGGCTTCGCCTAAGCACCGCAACGATATGACCAAGGTAGAATATGGTGGAGGGGGGCACCGCACACGGCTAAGGAACGATCACGAAGATCAACTTGTGTGTCTATGGGGTGCCCCCTGCCCCTGTATATAAAGGAGTGGAGGAGGGGAGGGCCGGCCCTCTCTATGGCGCGCCCTAGGGGAGTCCTACTCCCACCGGGAGTAGGATTCCCCCTTTCCTAGTCCAACTAGGAGTCCTTCTATGTATTAGGAGTAGGAGACAAGGAAGGGGAAGAGGGAAGAGAAGGAAGGAGGGGGCGCCCCCCTCCCCCTAGTCCAATTCGGACTAGTTAATTCGGGGGCGCGCGGCCTGCCTCTCCCTCTCCCCTAAAGCCCAATAAGACCCATATACTTCCTCCCCCGTATTCCCGTAACTCCCTGGTACTCCCGAAAATACCCGAACCACTCAGAACCTTTCCGATGTCCGAATATAGTCGTCCAATATATCGATCTTTACGTCTCAACCATTTCGAGACTCCTCGTCATGTCCCCGATCTCATCCGGGACTCCGAACTCCTTCGGTACATCAAAACTCATAAACTCATTATATAACTGTCATCGAAACCTTAAGCGTGCGGACCCTACGGTTCGAGAACAATGTAGACATGACCGAGACACGTCTCCGGTCAATAACCAATAGCGGGACCTAGATGCCCATATTGGCTCCTACATATTCTACGAAGATCTTTATCGGTCAGACCGCATAACAACATACGTTGTTCCCTTTGTCATCGGTATGTTACTTGCCCGAGATTCGATCGTCGGTATCCAATACCTAGTTCAATCTCGTTACCGGCAAGTCTCTTTACTCGTTCCGTAATACATCATCTCGCAACTAACTCTTTAGTTGCAATGCTTGCAAGGCTTATGTGATGTGCATTACCGAGAGGGCCCAGAGATACCTCTCCGACAATCGAAGTGACAAATCCTAATCTCGAAATACGCCAACCCAACAAGTACCTTTGGAGACACCTGTAGAGCACCTTTATAATCACCCAGTTACGTTGTGACGTTTGGTAGTACACAAAGTGTTCCTCCGGTAAACGGGAGTTGCATAATCTCATAGTCATAGGAACATATATAAGTCATGGAGAAAGCAATAGCAACATACTAAATGATCGGGTGCTAAGCTAATGGAATGGGTCATGTCAATCAGATCATTTAACTAATGATGTGACCTCGTTAATCAAATAACAACTCTTTGTTCATGGTTAGGTAACATAACCATCTTTGATTAACAAGCTAGTCAAGTAGAGGCATACTAGTGACACTCTGTTTGTCTATGTATTCACACATGTATTATATTTCCGGTTAATACAATTCTAGCATGAATAATAAACATTTGTCATGAAATAAGGAAATAAATAATAACTTTATTATTGCCTCTAGGGCATATTTCCTTCACTTCCAAGATTGAAAACTCCTCGGCCCCTGGGTCTCAGATCGGGTAAGGGTTCGGACTCAATTCCACCCACCCACCCAAACATAAGCGATCTTTCCAACATCAGGCAAGAGCCCCAAGAAACAGTACATCATTATTGGGCCAGATTCCTCCTTGTGATGAACAAGGTTAAGGACTGTCGCGAGGAAGACACAGTCTCATCTTTCTGCAATAATTGCACGGACTAGGGAATCCTTTAATGCCATAAGTCGCCGTGACATATCACGCTTCGCTGACTTGGCATCCATAGTACGAAAATACTGTGCGATGGAAAGCGCCTGGAAAACCGAAATGAAATTTTGGGATAATCCGGCTCTGAATATACACCCAGTCCGAAGTAAAAGGGTGCACTATCATAAGACACCCGAGTTAATCACAAAGAAGCAAAAAACCTCTACAGGGCGCAGAACCGTATTGGAGGGATGGCTCAACGGACCCTGCAAAATTCATAGTACAGCGGATACCATACCAACACACAGCCTTAGAGCATGTTGGGTACTCCGGCAGGTGGCCCAAAGTGGTGAGGATCTTCTCATCCCATATGCCACAGAGCACCATCCCGGGGATAACAATACGGTATTAACAGTCTTTGAGACATTCGCATCAAATAATAGGCACAAGCGAACCCTCCGCAGCCTTGCCAAAATTTGCCATGTGGCAACTATAAATCCATGGAGTGACACAACTATTACCTTCAATGCCAGTATTGAACCTAAATTCCGAACAGCCCGGGCACCAGCTGCACTGGTCCTCAGTCCAATTGTGGACGGCTTTCGACTCACCAAAGTACTCATGGACGGCGGCAGTGGATTAAACCTCATCTATGAGGAAACCCTTCAAAAAATGGAAATAAACTGGAACCGCATTGAGCAAAGCAGCACAACCTTCAGAGGAATCATCCCCGTTCGGGAAGCACGCTGTGCCGGAAAAATCACACTAGATGTGGTATTCGGCACGCCGGAGAACTATAGGCCCGAAGAAATTACATTCCAAGTGGCCCCATTCAGTAGCGGATACCACGCCCTTTTAGGGCGGGAGGCATTCACGATCTTCCAAGCTATACCCCATTATGGGTACATGAAGCTCAAAATGCCCGGACCCAACGGAATCATAACTCTCGCTAGTGATCCGGACACAACACTCCGCGCCGAAAACAAAACAACCGCATTGGCCCTCGAGGCATTATCTGAAGCCCTTGCGGCCGAGGAATTAACTGCGCTACGCTCCACAGTAGACAGGGACGATGTGATACTTGACAAAAGATCCAAGTCCACCTATTTTAAACCAGCGGATGAAATAGTCAAATTCCAAGTCCACCCAACGGACCCTACAAAAACAGCCTCCATCGGGGCACAATTAAACCCCGCCATGGACGCAGCACTACGAGAGTTCCTACGTGAGAATTGGGACATATTCGCCTGACATCCCTCAGATATGCCAGGAATCCCACGCAGGCTGGCTAAACGTAGCCTTAATATCCTAAAAGGATTCAAGCCGGTCAAGCAGGCTCTTCGGTGTTTCTCTGAACCCAAGAGGCAAGCTATGGGAGAGGAACTAGCCAAGTTATTGGAGGCCAGATTCATCAGAGAAATAAAACACCCGAAATGGCTAGCAAACCTGGTGATGGTACCAAAGAAGGACAAATCCTGGCGCCTATGTGTCGATTTCAAGGACCTCAACATGGCCTGCCCAAAGGATCCCTTCCCCCTCCCCCGCATCGATCAAATCATCGATGCTACCCCAAGAGATGATTCATTGTGTTTCCTCTACGCATACTCCGGCTACCACCAAATCAAGATGGAGGAGTCCGACCAAGCCGCAACGGCATTCATCACACCATACGGCCCCTTCTGTTTCAACACAATGCCTTTTGGGCTCAAAAACGCCGGCGCGACATATCAGCGCATGATTCAGACATGTCTGGAAAAACAGACCGGCAAAATAGTGGAGGCATACGTAGATGATGTGGTCGTTAAAACCAAACACGTCGACTCTCTAATAGACGACTTGAGGCTAACATTCGACAGCCTACTAACATACGACATTAAGCTCAACCCAGAAAAATGCGTTTTCAGTGTACCGGCCGGAAAGCTACTGGGCTTCATTGTCTCCAGTAGAGGAATTGAAGCATTTCCGGCCAAAATCCAAGCTTTGTCACAATAGGCTATCCCAACAGACCTTAAACAAATCCAGAAATTAACTGGATGCGTGGCGGCTCTAAGCCGCTTTATCTCCCGCTTAGGAGAAAAGGCATTACCTATTTATCGCCTCCTTCGGCGCACCGAACACTTCGAGTGGACGGATGCCGCCACAGCCGGATTGGAAGAAATAAAAGCCATACTGGCAACCAACCCAATCCTGGCCGCACCAAACATCGGCGAACCAATGTTGTTGTACATCGCGGCAACTCATCAGGTTGTTAGCGTAGTGCTCGTCGTCGAACGAGAAACGGACGGACACAAATACCCCCTTCAAAAGCCGGTATATTATGTATCCACTGTCCTCACTTCATGCAAATAACAGTACCCGCATTATCAAAAGATAGCCTGCGCGGTATCCATGGCATCCTGGAAGCTATGACACTACTTTCAAGAGTGTTCAATTACAGTAGCCTCGGAAGTGCCACTTAATAATATTATAAACAACCGCGATGCCACGGGCCGGATTGCCAAATGGGCCATTGATCTCCTCCCGTTTGACATAACATACAAACCCTGGCGAGCCATTAAGTCGCAAGTATTGGCCAACTTTGTCGCCGAATGGACGGAAGCCGAACTCCCTAAAGAGTACGGCGCATACTCCAATGGGATCATGCACTTTGACGGCTCCAAAATGCTGGCTGGTCTGGGGGCTGGCATCGTCCTGACATCCCCAACCGGAGATACAGTTCAATACGTACTCTAGATAATGTATACAGACTCCAACAACGCAGCCGAATACGAGGCCCTGTTACATGGTCTACGGATGGCAGTTTCCATGGGCATTCAATGCGTGGAGGTGCGTGGGGATTCAAACCTCGCAATATCCCAAATAAATGGAGACTTCGATGATAAGGATCCGAAAATGGCGGCCTATTGCAACGCCGTACTCAAGATGTCAGCTCAGTTCGAGGGGCTCGAATTCCACCATGTGGCTCGGGAAAACAATCAGGCGACGGATATCCTCGCCCGCATCGGTGCAAAACGCGATGCGGTCCCACCCAACATCTTCTTGGAGAAGCTGTTTAAGCCATCCGTGGTATGGGAAGGGGACGTCGGTAACAATAATCCGGACCCAGCCACAATGCTCGACACCGAAAACTCGGACATAATCGGAGGCCCCGCCACCGAAATAACACCTTCAGCCCACGTAATAATGGCCATCATCGCCCCGTGGACAGAACCATTCCCGGCCTACCTAACTAGGCAGGAACTTCCCAAGGACCAAAATGAGGCACGCTGCATAGTGCGGCGATCTAAATCCTACAGGGTCCATGAGGGAGAGCTTTACAAGAAAAGCACTACTGGAGTCCTTCAAAGGTGCATCTCCGAAGAGGAAGGGCGGAAGCTTCTGGCAGAAATTCATGTCGGACTCGGCGGCCATCATGCCGCAGCCCGGGCCCTTGTAAGCAAGGCCTTCCATACTGGTTTTTATTGGCCGACGGCCCGGGCAGATGCACAGGACTTGGTCCAACGCTGCATTGGTTGCCAGCTTTTTGCAAACCAAAGCCATATGCCACCTACCGCCCTCCAAATAATCCCCATTACCTGGCCTTTCACAGTCTGGGGGCTTGACATGGTTGGCCCCCTTAAAGGGGGAACCCATAAGAAAAAATACTTACTGGTCATGGTGGATAAATTCATCAAATGGATAGAAGCCAAACCTGTTAAAACGACCGAATACGGACCGGTGATAGACTTCATATCCGGGGTTGTACACCGTTATGGCATCCCCCACAGCATCATCGCTGACAACGGCACAAACTTCACGGCCGACGAGGTAAAACTCTGGTGCAGCAACATGGGCATCAAGCTCGATTATGCTTCTGTCTATCACCCACAAACTAACGGTCAAGTTGAGCGAGCAAATGGTCTTATCAAGAGCGGCATCAAACCCAGATTAGTGCGGTCCTTAAAGGAATCTAACACGCACTGGGTAGAGGAGCTCGACTCCGTACTCTAGGGGCTGTGGATCACGCCGAATCGTACTACCGGATACACACCCTTCTTTATGGTGTACGGCGCTGAGGCGGTTCTGCCCTGCGACATAATTCATGACTCACCTCGAGTGCGCATGTACGAAGAAAGAGAAGCTGAGCTCGATCGACAGGACAGTCTGGACACCCTGGAGGAGGAGCGCGACGTGGCCAAAGCCCGTTCCGTATTCTATCAGCAACAGGCTCGAAGATACCAAAGCAGAGAAGTACGGGCCAAAACTTATAACATTGGCGAACTAGTTCTACGCCTGTCGGAGAAGAAAAAGACCAAGTTCTAGCCCAAATGGGAAGGTCCCTTCATTATTGACCAAGTCCTGACCGGTAGAGCGTACCATCTGCGGGATGCTTCTGATAATCGACTTGAGCCAAACCCATGGAACGCAGCCAGGCTCCGAAGATTCTACGCCTAGTGCCGGACTATATGTTCGTCTCCTTCCTCTATCCATTTTTGCATATACATTATCTGTCTTTTCTTCCTCTCTTTCTTTCTTTCCTTTTTTTCCTTTTTCTCTTAAAACCTTCAAGGGTCAACTTGTGCCTTGCTTGCACACTATTGACGCGCCAACCGCACTCAGTATACCTGGGGGCTTCTTACACAGAAGCTTAATTATTCATCTGGGCTTCATGCCCCGCACATGTGTTATTCTTCCGCATGTACCTTTTCTTCGCTATTATATGCATCGATATGACTTAAGTTTTGGCCAAGCTGGGTTGCCTGGCTCTTGTATTAGTGCCCTACGTTCCCGTTAATTCGGCTAGGGCATAAGGGGAGCACCTCTGCGATTGTTACTGCCGGGTCAGCCGGATGTGTACCTCAGACTGGGTGAAGCCGAAAGCTAGCGTTCTTAAGGGCATATTCGGTCGGTGAACAAAAGATGATTTTTATTTATTTTCCATATATGCCCCCAGATGTTTTTTCTGCGTCTCTTCTCGCAGATCGTACATGCACTTTAGGGCATGCGCACCCAGGGAAAGGAACCCTTAATGGACCTATTCTCCCTGGAAGATGTTTCTTACTGCCCATGTAATATAACATAACTAGTTGGATACTTGTCTGTTCAAGCACTAATGACCCCTACGCCTGGTTTCCATGCATACCCCGGTTCTTATATAACTGAGCGGGTATTCGGATACACTCCGGACTATCGGGTCCCGAGGTTGAAGCGAAAAGGTCGGCCATGACAAACGATCTACAATCCGGCTAGAAGGTATTACAAATGTCAATTAAAATTACATAGTCACTTAGACTGACCAAATTCCTCTTCTATACCATCCAACAGGCTGTCTAGCCTACAATCCTATTGGGAATACTTTGCGGCTAATTCTACTTGCCCATAAACTAAGCTAACGGGGATCTCTTTCTCATCAGGCCCCACAGGTCCGACCTCGGCCATGTGGTTTGGGTCAGCCTTGGTATACCGCGTCTTCACCATGGCCCAGGCTTCCCTGGCACCTTGATGGCACGCCGATATCATCCACAATCGAAAGCGCCGCCGCGCTCCCTTGAGCTTCTCCGCAAGCTCTCCAAAGCCTGCTGGCAGGGAGACGGATGGCCACAAGGCCTGGGCAATACCCTCCATCGCCTGCCGAACTTGTTCGTGCAGTTGCGAGAGCTCGGGCAGAAGATCACCCGCAGACCCGGGCATCTCCTCCGCGGGATGACCCATCAGCATACCTGCAGACATAACTCTGTTAGACGGTCTCTTCGCTGAACTCTTTCAAAGGGTTCGTTTAAGCACTTACTAAAAATGCTGCATCAAAGCCGCTTATTCTCCTTCACGGAGTCTGCAAGCTGGGCCCGAACATCTTTCAGTTCCACGTTTAGCTGGGTATTAGCATCCCGGAGATTATTTTTCTCTTCAATGACGCGCGATAGCACGCGCTCGCTAGCATTTAGCTGTCGTTCAGCATGTTTCGCATTCCCTGGCACGGCCTCCGGATTTACTCCAGAGTCATCTGCAAAAGCTATTGTTAGACTTGCAGGCACGCCGCACAAATATCTGGTACCTGCCACGTCGTAGCATAAACCCAGTAGTTACCAGCGGGGGTCTTCTTGGACTCCTCTTTTGCGGCAAGTGCGGCCTGAAGCTGGGCTTTGCACTCTTCCAGCTCCTGAGAAAATTGGGTATTCTTTTCTGTCAATACCTGCGTAAGTCATGATCCTTAAATCAGTTATTCTAATTGCTTCAAGTCTCAGGGGCTACTGATATATATAATCATCAAATTTTCTCACCCGTATATCCTTTACATACTAGTCCGTGGCTCTGGCTAGACCATTTTGAGCAGCACGGATGTACGTATCTCCGGAGTTGAACGCATTAAACGCCTCCTCGGAGAAACAAGAGTCACGGAATACGGTTTGGCGGCGCATGTGATTCATGGCGCTCTCCGCTTCGGAATTTGTTGCGGATATCCTATCCGCATCCTCTGTATACGGAGCATCCGGCGTTTTCCTCGTGTCAGCTTCCGCCTCCGTGTCCGGCCCTGGAGCCCGACTGGTAGAAGCGTGATTGGCGATATCTCCGGATATTATCCGAAGATTGTTCTTCCTTCTAGGAAACGCGGGTGTTATTATGTTTTTAAAGACGACAAACCGCGGAGTCTGTAGTAATCTGTTACTAACGCAAACTTCTGGAACCCGAAAAATTCTACCAAAATTAGACGACCTGTGCAATTTGTTTATTGATCATCAGCAATTGTAATCACGATTTTATCAGGTCCTTGTGATTTTTAACAATTCGGGCACTGAGCGCAAAGATTCCGGAAATTACAGCAAGATCAAATAACTATCTTCCAAGAAGATCTAATAGGTTTAACTTGGCACAAACACTAATTAAAAGATAAAACCACATCTAAACAGAATCTAGATGGATTATTTATTCCTAAACAGAACCAGAAACAAAAAACACAAAATAAAATTGGGTTGCCTCCCAACAAGCGCCATCGTTTAACGCCCCTAGCTAGGCATAAAAGCAAGGATAGATCTAGGTATTGCCATCTTTGGTAGGCAATCCATAAGTGGCTCTCATGTTAAATTCATATGGTAATTTTATTTTCTTTCTAGGAAAGTGTTCCATGCCCTTCTTTAAGGGAAATTGGAATTTAATATTCCCTTCCTTCATATCAATAATTGCACCAATCGTTCTAAGGAAAGGTCTACCAAGAATAATAGGACATGAAGGATTGCAATCTATATCAAGAACGATAAAATGTACGGGCACATAATTCCTATTTGCAACAATAAGAACATCATTAATTCTTCCCATAGGCTTTTTAATGGTGGAATCCACAAGATGCAAGTTTAGAGAGCAATCATCAAAGTCACAGAAATCTAGCAAATCACACAAAGCTTTGGGGATAGTAGAGACACTAGCACCCAAATCACACAAAGCATGAAACTCATAATTTTTAATTTTAATCTTAATTGTAGGTTCCCACTCATCATGGATTTTTCTAGGGATAGAAACTTTCAACTCAAGCTTTTCTTCATAAGATTGCATTAAGGCGTCAACAATGTGTTCGGTAAAGGCCTTATTTCGACTATAAGCATGAGGAGAATTTAACACGGATTGCAACAAGGAAATGCAATCAATTAAAGAGCAATTTTCATAGTTAAATTCCTTGAGATCCAAAATAGTGGGTTTAGCAATATCTAGATTTTTATTTCTTTCAATCCCTTTTTTATCAATTTCATCACAGGATCTAAAAACTCAGAATTCTTAGAACGCCTTCTAGGTAAGGGAAGATCATAATCAGATTCATCAAGATTCATATTGCAAAACAAAGATTTAATAGGGGACACATCAATAACTTTTAGATCTTCATCTTGATTTTCATAGGAATTAGAAGAACACGCTTTAATAAAGGCATCTTTGTAAGCACGCATCCTAGCGGTTCTTTCTTTGCACTCATCAATGGAAATTCTCATGGCTTTGAGAGACTCATTAATATCATGCTTAGGAGGAATAGATCTAAGCTTTGAAGAATCGACCTCAAGAGAAATTCTATCAACGTTCCTAGCCAAATCATCAACTTTAAGCAATTTCTCTTCAAGCAAAGCATTGAAATTCTTTTGCGAATTCATAAACTCTTTAACACTACTCTCAAATTCAGAGGGCATCTTATTAAAATTTCCATAAGAGTTGTTGTAGGAATTTCCATAATTATTAGAAGGATTACTAGGATAAGGCCTAGAATTAAAATTCCCTCTATACGCGTTGTTACCAAAACTATTCCTACCAACAAAATTCACATCCATAGATTCATTATTATTCTCAAGCAAAGTAGATAAAGGCATATTATTGGGATCAGAAGAAACACTCTTAACAAATAAATTCCTAAGTTCATCCATCTTTTGACTCAAAACATTGATTTCTTCTATAGCATGCACTTTTTTATTAGTAGATCTTTCAGTATGCCATTGAGAATAATTGACCATAATATTATCTAGGAGTTTAGTAGCATCTCCTAAAGTGATTTCCATAAAAGTGCCTCCCGCGGCCGGATCTAAAAGATTTCTAGAAGCAAAATTCAATCCAGCATAAATTTTTTGTATAATCATCCATAAGTTCAAACCATGAGTAGGACAATTACGTAGCATTAATTTCATTCTCTCCCAAGCTTGTGCAACATGTTCATGATCAAGTTGCTTAAAATTCATAATATCGTTCCTAAGAGAGATAATCTTAGCGGGAGGAAGATACTTAGAGATAAAAGCATCTTTGCACTTGTTCCAAGAATCAATACTATTTTTAGGCAAAGATGAAAACCACGCTTTAGCACGATCTTTAAGCGAAAAAGGAAATAGCTTCAATTTAACGACATCATTATCGACATCCTTTTTCTTTTATCACATAAATCAACAAAGCCATTTAGATGAGTAGCGGCATCTTCACTAGGAAGGCCGGCGAATTGATCTTTCATAACAAAATTCAACAAAGCAGTATTGATTTCACAAGATTCAGTATTGGCAAGAGGAGCAATCGGAGTGCTAAGGAAATCATTGTTATTGGTATTGGTGAAGTCACACAATTTGGTAGCATCTTGGGCCATCACGACAAGCAAGCAAACTAACACACGAGCAAACAAAAGGCAAAGGGAAAAAGAGGAGGAGATTGGGAAAGAGAGGGCGAATAAAACGGCAAGGGTGAAGTGGGGGAGAGGAAAACGAGAGGCAAATGGCAAATAATGTAATGCGAGAGATAGAGATTGTGATGGGTACTTGGTATGTTGACTTTTGCGTAGGCCTCCCCGGCAACGGCGCCAGAAATCCTTCTTGCTACATCTCGAGCTAGCGTTGGTTTTCCCCAAAGAGGAGGGGGTGATGCAGCACAGTAGTGTAAGTATTTCCCTCAATTTTTGAGAATCAAGGTATCAATCCAGTAGGAGGTCACGCGCAAGTCCCTCGTACCTGCACAAAACGGTAGCAACTCGCAACCAACGCTTAGGGGTTGTCAATCCCTTCACGGTCACTTACGAGAGTGAGATCTGATAGAGATAATATTTTTGGTATTTTTGGTATAAAGATGCAAAGTGAAAAGTAAAAGCAAAACAAGTAAAATAAAGTAATGGAGATTGATATGATGAGAATAGACCCGGGGGCCATAGGTTTCACTAGTGGCTTCTCTCAAGAGCATAGATATTCTACGGTGGGTGAACAAATTACTGTTGAGAAATTGATAGAATTGAGCATAGTTATGAGGTTATCTAGGTATGATGATGTATATAGGCATCATGTCCGTGACAAGTAGACCGACTCCTGCCTGCATCTACTACTATTACTCCACTCATCGACCGCTATCCAGCATGCATCTAGAGTATTAAGTTAAAAACAGAGTAACGCCTTAAGCAAGATGACATGATGTAGAGGAATAAATTCACGAAATATGATAAATACCCCATCTTGTTATCCTCGATGGCAACAATACAATATGTGCCTTGCAACTCTTTCTGTCACTGAGTAAGGACACCGCAAGATTGAACCCAAAGCTAAGCACTTCTCCCATTGCAAGAACTACCAATCTAGTTGGCCAAACCAAATGGATAATTCGAAGAGACTTGCAAAGATAACTCCATCATACATAAAAGAATTCAGAGAAGATTCAAATATTATTCATATACAAGTTGGATCATAAACCCACAATTCATCGGTCTCAACAAACACACCGCCAAAAGAAGATTACATCGAATAGATCTCCACGAGAGAGGGGGAGAACATTGTATTGAGATTCAAAAAGAGAGAAGAAGCCATCTAGCTACTAGCTATGGACCCGAAGGTCTGAAGTAAACTACTCACACTTCATCGGAAGGGCTATGGTGTTGATGTAGAAGCCCTCCGTGATGGATGCCCTCTCCGGCGGAGCTCCGGAACAGGCCCCAAGATGGGATCTCGTGGATACAGGAAGTTGCGGCGGTGGAATTAGGTTTTTGGCTCCGTCTCTGGTCTAATGGGGGTACGTAGGTATATATAGGAGGAAGGAGCACGTCGGTGGAGCTCCGAGGGGCCCACGAGGCAGGGGGGTGCGTCCAGGGGGGCGCCCTCCACCCTCGTGACCTCCGCGTAAACTTCTTGGAGTAGGGTCCAAGTCTCCTGGATCACGTTCGGTGAGAAGATCACGTTCCCGAAGGTTTCATTCCGTTTGGACTCCGCTCGATATCCTGTTTCCTCGAAATACTGAAATAGGCAAAAAACAGCAATTCTGGGCTGGGCCTCCGGTTAATAGGTTAGTCCCAAAAATAATATAAAAGTGGAAAATAAAGCCCAATATAGTCCAAAACAGTAGATAAAGTAGCATGGAGCGATCAAAAATTATAGATACGTTGGAGACGTATCAAGGTGTTGCATCATACCTCTGTGTCGGCGTCTCCGTCCGGACTGCCTTCCTTTTTAGCCTGTTCGGCTTTGGAGCCTCTTGTTGGCGAATCGCCGCGGGCTCGGCATGGCGTCCCGAGGACCTTCCCTATAAAACACCGTTTGTATACGGTAGGTGAAGTGCGTAAAAGAAAATCCATTTCAAAGGTTGGGATTCTGGTCTCATTTACCTGCGAGGCTGGGAGTAGCCCAGGGTAGTCGGCTATAATGGCCACCATGGCGTCATCACAGCTTAACTGATAGAAAATCCTATTGATCAGCTCCACGAATATGTCCGTATCCTCCCTGAGGATGGGATCGAGGGCCCGTTCAGGGTCCTCTGGTTGTGGAGGTGGGCTGCTTATCTCCCTCACAGCCTTACGCAGCTCCTGTGATGAAATTGCAAGGTAAAATATTTAACTATAGAAATGCGGAATTAGTGGGCATAAAAAGTGGCGGCCTACCCAGCTCGGAGGGTTGTACATGGAGAATCCATCCTGTGGGTTGATGCGGAGGAACTCCTCTTCCTCTCCCTTGTACAGACCGGACAAGATTTTTGCTAGGGCAGCAGGTGAGTCTGGCCCCTTGTGGCCGCAGCGGGTGGCATCATCTCCCCCGTTGAAAGCCCACATAGGGTGGCCCCGATATTGAAGTGGCTGCACCCCCCGCAGAAGGCATATTGACATAACCTCGGTTATTGTCAGTCCTGATTGGGTCAACACCTTTATTCGGCCCATCAGGTAGAGAACGTCTCTATCATCTTCCTCCTGAGGGCTCCGTGGCCGCCAGCTCAGGCGCTTCTTCAAGGGAGCATCATCAAACTCAGGAAGGCCGATCCGAATAGGATCTAGAAGGGGGACGTCCTCCATATAAAACCACTCTGAAGGCCAGTCTTCGGATGTCTTCTTCGGGGTACCAGATAGGTATCCGGTCCCGGCGATGCGCCATACTTCGGCTCCGCCCACTTGATATATCAATCCCCTCTGTGTACGGGGCACTAGGCAGAACAACTTCTTCCACAGTGCAAAATGAGCCTCGCAGCCCAAGAACAGTCCGCAAAGGGCTACGAAACCAGCGATATGCAGTATGGAGGTAGGGGTGAGGTTGTGCAACTGGAGGCCGTAGAAATCCAGGAGCCCTCGGAGAAACGGATGGATTGGAAATCCGAGTCCCCTTAACAAATAAGGGACTAGGCATACCCGCTCTCCCTTAGAGGGGATGGGAAAGCTCTCCGCTTGCTCCCCGCCATTATAGGTGGCGAGCCCGGCTCGAACTGGGACCCTATATGCTGGAGGGAGAAATCCCTGGGTCTGCAGCTTTACTAATTGGATGTGCGGGACGGAACACTTCTCCCAATCTCCGGGCTTAGGTCTGCTGGGGCGAGAAGAGGAGCTGCGCTGGCCGGCCATGTTGGGATGGATTTTTTCGGGCACGCTCCGATGAAATGCTCGCTGAGGGAGGATGTTGTAGTGCCTTCGCTTTAGCACGTTTCTGGTGTTGAGGCGATCAGAGAGAAGAAGACAACCGAAGACTTTGATTTTCATTGTGGCCGAGGATTTCCAGAGCCATTTGTAGCTAATGTGTGCAGTGGCTTCGCGGAAGTAGAAATTGTAATATCCTTTGGCAGTGTATATCTCAGAGCCCCACTCATAAATCCAGGAGTCCATGTCCTCGCCCTCATCGTTGCCAACATGCGCTGTGAGTTCCTGGGTATGACGTAGCTCATTGTGTGCTTGCATGGATAGTGGTAGGTGAAAGGTTTCATTGAGATTTGTACACCCAAGAAAATCCCTGACAGAAATATCGTCAAGTTTGGCATAAGAAAAAGCACGGGGGTGCGAATCGGCAAGGACCTCATCCAACCAAAGGTCTTTCCACATAAGCACATTATCTCCTTTGCGAACGATCACTTGTGAGATGCCTCTATAGATAGGTGTGAGTTTGAGCACATCTTTCCACCAGAATGATCCACATGGGTCTGAGGCGTGTGGGATTTTGTTATTGTAATAAGTAGACCAAATCAAGTCAACCCACGGTAGATCCCAATGATTATAGAATTTGTGCAGGTATTTCATGAGTAAAGCATCACTTTGGGTTTGTAAGTCTAGAACCCCTAGGCCCCCACACTCTTTCGGTCTGCAGACCATTTGCCAAGAAGCTAGGGAGTTACATTTTCCCCCATCATCAGTTTTCTTGGTCCATAGGCATTGTCTCCTGATTTTATCCAACAACTCAACAATCTTCGGTGCCAGTTTGAGGGTGCAAATGGCTAAGATTATAAGAGACGTGATTACCGAGTTAAGGAGCGATAATTTCCCTCCATAGGAAATCATTGACAGAGTCGCGGAAAGTCTCCGTTGAACTCCACAGACCAATGGCATGAGATCTTGTACAGTAGGTTTAGAAGTACCCATTGGCAACCCAAGGTAGGTAAAAGGTAACTTGCCCACCGTGCAACCAAAAATTTGTGCAATATCCTGAGCAGTGGAGGCATCACAGTTTATGGGCACTAGAGTTGACTTCTGGAAATTAATCTTGAGACCAATTGAAGTGGCATAATCAGTAAGGATTTGTTTGACAAGAGAAGCTTGGCCCGGACACGCCGGGAGCAGCATGATCGTGTCATCGGCGTATTGAATCACCGGGTAGTCCGACTGGTTGGGTCGGGGAAAGGGCAGTTGAAGATCATTTGCAGCTTGCAATAAATCTGCCGCCAGGACAAAGATTAGGGGGGACAGGGGATCACCTTGGCGCACTCCACAAACACAATTAAACTGCCTGCCCGGGACTCCATTAAGGAGCACAGAAGACTTTGTAGCATATTGGTTCCTACATATTCTACGAAGATCTTTATCGGTCAAACTGCATAACAACATACGTTGTTCCCTTTGTCATCGGTATGTTACTTGCCCGAGATTCGATCGTCGATATCTCAATACCTAGTTCAATCTCGTTACCGGCAAGTCTCTTTACTCGTTCCATAATGCATCATCCCTTAACTAACTCATTAGTCACATTTCCTGCAAGGCTTATAGTGATGTGCATTACCGAGAGGGCCCAGAGATAACTATCCGACAATCAGAGTGACAAATCCTAATCTCGATCTATGCCAACTGAACAAACACCATCGGAGACACGTGCAGAGCATCTTTATAATCACCCAGTTATGTTGTGACATTTGATAGCACACTAAGTGTTCCTCCAGTATTCGGGAGTTGCATAATCTAATAGTCATAGGAACATGTATAAGTCATGAAGAAAGCAATAGCAAAAAAAACTAAATGATCATCGTGCTAAGTAACGGATGGGTCTTGTCAATCATATCATTCTCTAATGATGTGATCCCGTTCATCAAATGACAACTCATGTCTATGGTTAGGAAACTTAACCATCGTTGATTAACGATCTAGTCAAGTAGAGGCATACTAGTGACACCCTGTTTGTCTATGTATTCACAAATTGCCGAGGAAATCTGGCTCCTCGAGCACCTATGGGGACGGAGCCCCTTCTCGGTTCGGCGGGGGGCGGAGGTCGCGCAAAGAGAGGATCGAGACAAGGCACGCGAGGGGTTTTACCCAGCTTCGGAGCTCTCCGGAGAGATAATACTCCTACTGCTGCTTTGTGGATTGTATTGAGTTCTTGCTCGGGAGCACTGGGTGCTATAGTACATACCCGCAGCTAACGAGACCGAGCATGAGTGTCCTACTGTTCGTCTCCCTCGGAGCGATCCCCCCTCTACGTTGTGCATGGGCCTCCTTTTATATGCTCAAGGGGTCTCCAACATGTGGCAACGTAGGCGAGGGCAAAAATGGAAAGGTGCTGTGGTAGGTACAGCTACCTACACAGTGTATCATACCTAACCCTGACGGCAGGGGACAAAGGCATTAAATGCCTATCTACGTCGCCCAGGCGGTGCAGAAAAGGGACCGTCAGGGGCGCCACCACTTGCCACGATGGCGATCTTGTCAGCGCTGCATGCCACAGTGTACCCCTGGCTGCACAGCCTCCCGCCACGTACGCTTGGAAGGGTCCCAGAGCGACACGTAGGTGGGTGAGCTGGAGCGCAGGCACAGAGTGGTTGCTTGCCGCGACAAATGCCTTGCCGCGGCCGGTGTCTTGCCGCGTCCGGGAGCCTGTCGCTCGCCGGGTCCTGCCGGGACGCGTGGCGCATCGCGGCGAGTTCTTTGAGATGCTCTGGTTGGCCTTCCCGGCAAGCTCCTCTTGCCGGGGTCTTGTGCCTCGAGTGGCCTTCCCGACGAGCTCCTCTTGCCGGGGACTTGTCTCCTTGGCTTAAATACTTTGTTCTCGAATGGATCCAAAGGAACCATAGAGGGCCTTGGCGATCACCTGGCAAGCCTTGCCGCGGGGTGCTGCGACTGCCCGTGCACAAGTTCGGGATACTAGGGTACCCCTACTTTAGTACACCGACAGGAGCCCCCGGACCTGGGCCATACACTGTGCCGAGCGCTGTTGGGCAAGGCCCAAAACAGGGCACGGGCACGCGCGGCCTGGGTCATGTCGTACCTTACTCCGCATCCACCGCGCCCTCCCCGAATGGCACACGTCGATTGCGGCATCGCAGGAGAGGTCGTGGGTGGTTCTTTATTCGAAAAGACGGACCGTCCGCCCCCCCTCCGTATAAGCGGGGGGAACAGGGGCAGTTCGCCTATCTGCCTGTTGCTATTCCCTCCTCGAGAATCTCCACCACTCCCCTTCTTCCCAAAGCCAAAGGATAGCAGCGCCCCGCCCCCATCGCCACCAGCACCACCAACGCCGTCGTACTCCCTCACCATTCCCGCCATGGCTCCGAAAGCCGAGAAGGCGAAGTCGGCCGAGGCGCAGCGGCTCGCGGCGCTGCGAAAGGAGCGGGCAATCTTCCCTCTGAGGCTCGAGGCGGCAGAGCTGAAGGAGGACTTCTAACTCTTCAGGTCGACGGGGACGCGAGCGCATCCGCGCATGAAGGTACTCCCAGCCACTGCTTGGGATAAGTATCCCACTGGGTATCCCTTCTTTGCCTTGTTCTTCTACTGCGGGCTTTGCCCGCCCTTTTCTGAATTCTTTTGTGATATCATGAACACCTTCGGGTTCCACGTCCTTGACTTCACCCCCAATGTTGTCCTGACCATGGCAGTTTTCGCACATCTCTGCGAAAACTTTGTCGGGATCCATCCAAACGTAGCCCTTTTCCGCCATTTCTTTTCGCCTCGGGTTGAGAAAGGAGAGCTTTTATCCGGCGGAATCGCCTGGATCTCGAAAGCCGGCAAGAAGGATGCTTATCTGGAAGGAGAGTTCCGCAGCAAGTGGGAGGAGTGGAGGGCGGACTGGTGCCTGATTGTCGAGGAGAATCCGCAGCCGTTTACTGCTCTGCGCGAAACCCCAGTAGTGCGCGACAGTGATTGGAGTAGCCTGGCCCCGGAGGACGACAGACTGAAGATTGCCGTCGCCCGGATCCTACGCCTCAGGCTTGCCGGGCTTACTGTAGGAGCGGTTGGCGCAGATTTCCTCCGTCGCTGCATCGCCCCCCTGCAGGAGAGGAGGAGACCCGCCTGGGAGTTCCAGAATGCGGCGGATATCATGAGGTTGCGGCTGGGCCTCAACTTCAACTTTACTGTCCTGGAGCTCAACGCGATGCTCCAGGAGCTGTTCAAGCACGACCCCCAGCACCCCGAAGTGTTCAGGTTGCCGAGGGGTGTCGTTCCGCTGTGCAACAACTCCGCGCTCGACCGCATCCGTGCAATGATGCCGCTGTGCGACTCGCACGAAATTGATCCAGCCTGGATAGAGCCTGCAGATGATGTCGCGCGAGCATTCTTCGATAACTTGATAGAAGTGCCGGTCGACGCCGATGAGAAGAGGGGCCTCACCCGGGACACTACCGAAGATGAGCTCAAACGCATCGCCACCAGGCTGGAAGAGGCGGCGGCAGCCGCAGCTGCGGGCGAGTTTGGGTTCACCGTGGAGGAGGCAGATGCAGCGGAGGCGGCAAGCCTTGCCGATCAAGAGGAGCTTGCCGGCGAGAAGAGGTCCGTCGGGCATGACGTTGGGCCGAGCGGGCCTGCCAAGGATTCGAGTGGCTCGTTGGAGATCGGCTCCTCTTCCTCTTCGTCTTCGGACAGCTTGCCGCAAGCGGAGCCCCCGGCTCCACAAGCAGAGCCCCCGGCTCCACAAGCAGAGCCCCCGGCTCCACAAGCAGAGCCCTCGGTCCCGCCAACAAAGCCCCCGGCTCCAAGAAGGCGTCTTCGCAAGGCCGGGGACGTAGTGGAGCGGCGGACGAGCCGACCCCCGCCACGCCGCACGACACGCTCCACCGCGGCAAGTTCCGTCGCCGCGGAAGCACCTCACGCTGCAGCGGCAACTGGAGCGGGGTCCTCCCGATCCGCCGCTCCAGCTCCCGCCAAGCGGCCAAGGGATCCTACTCCTCCGCCTCTTCGCACTGGAGGTGGGCCAGGCTTTGACTTCTCCGCGCTCAGCTCCGACGAGGAAGAAGAAGAGTAAGATCCTTGTTGTACTTGCATGTCTTGAATACTTGCTGTCTTGTCTTGTATCTCATTTGCTTTACTCTCAACTTATTCCTTTTTAGGACTCTGGCCCAGAGAATGGCAAAGAGAGCCAAGGTCCCGGTGATTGTCATCGAGGATGATCCCACCGTGCCAGCAGGGGGTGCGCCCGAGACAAACTTGCCGGACCCAACAGCTGTTCTTCAGAGCAGCCCCCAGCATAAGTATATGGTTTACTTCCCGTTGTTAGGCGCGCATGGATACTCTTTGCTTGCTGATATCTGACTGTTGGCTTGTGTAGGAGCGGAGCAGCCCCACCAGGAGCGTCCGGACGCCGCCCCTGACATGCCATCTGCTTCGACTACGCCGCCAAGGGAGAGTTCTCCGGCAAAGGAGAATCCTCCGATAGGGGAGAGCTCCCCGGCAAGGGAGAAGTCTCCGACGAGGGAGAGCTCCCCGGCGAGGGAGAAGTCTCCGGCAAGGGACAGTACCAGCGACCCCCCGGCAGCGGAGATCCCAACTACCGAGCCTGGTACAGGTACTCCTTGCTTCCAAACTTCCCTCGGGTTCTTCTTTTTGGAACTTTGCTTGACTTTTCCCCCTTTTTCGGCCGTCAGATCCATCTACTGTGGAGCCGATGGAGACCGAGGTCGCTGTTGATGATGCCGCCGCCAACGAAGAAGCGGCCGGCGCTGATGATCCCGCCGGCGAAGAGGCCGCCAGGGCTGCCGCCGCAGCAGCCGATGAGGGGTCCGGCGATCGCACTGACGACCCTGAGGCCGCAGGAGCGACAGGCGCTACACCGACCACCGATCCTCCCGCTGCTGCCGCAACGCCAGGCTGCGAAGAGCCCCAGCCAGGCGTCTACTTGAAGGCCGGCGACGGCGTCTTCATCAACCTCCCCTGGGCGTCAACGTCCAGGGCGCCAGTCGAGGGAGAAAGCTTTGACGTGGAGGTGCTCGCCTCCGCTGGGCTGACGCTGGTTGACGCGCCAGGCAGTAGCAGCGACGAGCCTGAGGAGGAGCGACTACTGCGGAAGCTGGTGTCGCTCTACCGTGCTCGACAAGCCAAACTGGAGTCCCGCGAAGCGCTTGTCGCGAAGGCGGGGGTGGACATGGAGAAGCGCGTGGAGGAGCTCCGGGATCTCAACCAGGCAGCTCTCCAGTCGCTGGCGGCGGAGCGTGTGCAGCTTGATGAGGCACAGAAGGCCTTCATTCTCGAGAAGGCAGAAATTGCAGAGCAACAACGGCTTGCCACCGAGGAGATATCTGCACGGGAGGGCGAATTGGTGCAGCTGAAAGCAATCCTGAACAACCACGAAGAGGAGCTTGCTGCGCGCGAGCAAACACTCAGCGGAGCTCTCAAGGAAACAAAGGACACCGCCGCAGCTACCGAGGCCACCAAGAAGGAGCTAGAGACGAAGGTGGCGCAGCTGGAGGCTGATCTTAAGGCGAGCGGTGAAGCGCTTGCCGCGCTCAAGCATGAGCGCGATAAGGACGCCTACACTTTTGGTGAGCTGCAGGGTCGTCTCGCCGAGAAGGTCAAGGAGCTTAGCGCTGCCAAGGATTCCAACGCTGATCTTGAGCTGAAGTTGGCTGCCTTGACCAAGACGCTGGATGGCGCCAGGGAGCAGGAGGCGTCCCTGAAGAAGGAGATCAAAGCTGACAAGGCGCTGCTGGACATCATTGCCGCCACCCAGAATGATTTTAGAGAGACTATGGAGCAGTGGACGGAGGGTTTTGTGAATGCTGCCGCAGACATCGACAAGGAGCTGACGCAGCTGGGGATGGGGGATCTCGGGTATCCCTCTGATGAGACCGTCCCATCCAGCGCCAAGCTCACTCTGTTCTTCAAAGGCGTGGCCACGGCCCTTCAGCGACTCCGGGAAAGGATCCCAAAGCAGCTGGCCGACGAGTCGCGCAAGATCTGCATGGGAGCTCTTCAGAAGGTGTTGGTGAAGGTAGCCTTCCGCAACCCGGGCCTCAACCTCACCAATGTCCTCAGATCCCTGCCGGCGGAAGCTGATCTGGAGGCGCTCAAGGACCTTGTCGCACCCATTGTGGACAAGGTGAGCGGGATCAAGAGGGTTGAGGGCGATCGTGTGGACTAGGCCGCCCGTTTTCTTCTTTTCTTGTCGCTGCTAATCATGTTATGAAAGCAGTCTATTAGAGCCGCGACAAGCTATCTTGTAATATATGACCTTATTTCGGGTAGTGATTGCAATGTTATTTCCTTTACTTGACTCCTTCCATCGTATGTTTTTGCCCTATGCTCTTAGGGAACTTGCCGGCGTAGGCACTTTTGCCGCGAGCGCTGAGTGCGGGACGTCAGCAGCCGGCTGGCAGTGCCGTTGCCGATAAGAAACCTTGTCGTAACTAGCCGCAGCTCGCTTAAGTTGTTGAGCGGGCTCGAAACAAAGTAAGGGTGCGACTCTAGTCGCAGCACACTTAAACTATTGAGCGAACTCGAAACAAAGTAAGGGCGCAACTAGCCACGAGCCAGCTCCTTTGCGCACAGGTTTTCCATACAAAGCACGGTCGTTCAAGGAAAATAACTTAAAATTAAAAGATCTGATTGCTCAAACTTTGGCACTTAGCTTTTCTGTTGCTTGCTTCCCGGCAAGGCGAAACTTTCTTGAACGACGCCTGGCCCATACCATTATCTTCCCCTTCCCCCCGGCAAACTTGTGGGCGAAGGATCCTTCATTTCCTTGAAAGACAAAAGAAAGAAAGTAGAAAAAATAATGATATGGAGCCTTATGGCTCGTTATTGCTTACCGGGGGTGTTCGCTGCACAAAGTGTCAGATAATTCGTGCAGAAAAGCATGAAATTGACAAGGTGTGCGGAGCACGTGAGCTTTTTTTATGCACAGGGTCTGCGCCTGGCTTTGTACAAAGGATTACATGCAACAACGGCAAGACTTGTACAAAATGGTGGTTGCCGGACAGGGTCCGACAACCGCGCCTTACGGGTAAAACTTACGAAGATGCTCGATGTTCCAGGAGTTGCTCATCGGAAAGCCATCTTCGGTCTCAAGGCGGACAGCGCCAGGCCTAGTGACTCGTTTCACCCGGTAAGGGCCTTCCCACTTCAGCGTCAACTTGTTGGAATTCTTGGCGGAATGAACGCGCCGAAGAACAAGGTCGCCTTCCTCGAGACTTCTGGCTTTAACTTTGCGGCTATGGTAGCGGCGCAAAGCTTGCTGGTATCGAGCAGCTCGTACAGCAGCCTGAAGACGATCTTCCTCAAGGAGCTGCGCGTCATCTTGCCGCAGCTGCTCTTGCTCAAGCTCATCATAAGCGAGCACTCGAGGTGACCCGTATACGAGTTTCGTGGGGATAACTGCCTCTGCTCCATAGACAAGAGCGAAAGGTGTCTGGCCAGTGGCTCGATTTGGCGTTGTCTTGATCGACCAAAGAACCACCGGCAGCTCCTCGATCCAGTTTCTTCCGCACTTGTGCAGCCTGTCGAAAGTCCTGGTCTTGAGCCCGCGCAGCACTTCAACATTTGCCCTCTCCGCTTGATCGTTGCTCCTGGGGTGAGCAACAGAAGCGAAGCAGACCTTGGCGCGAAGATCTTGGACGTACTGCATGAAGGTGCGGCTCGTGAATTGCGTACCGTTGTCGGTGATGATCCTGTTAGGGATCCCGAAGCGGCAAACAATCGACCTGAAGAACTTGACTACTGACTATGCTGTCACCTTCCTCACTGGTTCCACTTCTGGCCACTTTGTGAACTTGTCGATTGCGACGTACAAGTACTCAAAGCCCCCGACTGCTCGGGGGAAGGGGCCGAGGATGTCGAGCCCCCAGACCGAAAATGGCCAGGATAAAGGGATCGTCTAGAGAGCTTGAGCTGGCTGGTGTATCTGCTTGGAATGGACCTGGCACGCTTCACACTTGGTTACTTGTGCAGTTGCATCCTGGAGGGCTGTCGGCCAAAAGAAACCTTGCCGGAAAGCTTTACCGGCAAGTGCTCTTGCGCCAATGTGGTGACCACAAATGCCTCAATGTATCTCTGCCAACAGCTTCTGTCCATCTCCCCGGGGAATACACTTCAATTTCACACCGTTGAGCCTTCTTCTGTACAGTGCGTTGTTGACGAACTGGTACATACTTGACTGCCGGGCTACTCTTTCCGCTTCTTCTGGCTCTTCGGGAAGTTCTCCTGTCTGGAGGAAACGGACGATCTGCTGTGCCCATGCTGGAGCTTGTGGCTCGACAACAAGGACTAAAGGCATATCTGTTGATGCGGGAACATCCGCTTCTACGGCGAGAACCTGCGGCTCAGCCGGAGCTTGACGTTCCCCGACAACCTTGCCGGAGCAACACTAGTCGGGAGCGCCTGCTACAACGAAACAAACCCTGGGGCTTGTCGGAGCAGGCTGCTCCTCAGCACTCTTGGCGTTGATCTTGGGAACCTTCTTGGAGGCGGCTTCGGGATGCTCTGCCGGAAGATATTCACTAGAAATCAATTTCCTCTTCTTGTTCTGTCCAGTTGATGGCGTCACAGACGGTTGAGTCAGCTTGAGCACAAAGATCCCTGGTTCCACAGGTAACTTAAGTGCTGCGCATTTTGACAGGCCGTCAGCAATGTCGTTCTGAGCTCTTGGAACATGTTCCATCTGTAGGCCGACAAAGCGCTCTTCTAGCTTCCTCACTTCCTCAACGTAAGCTTCCATCAACGGACTCTGATAATTCTTGTTCACTTGGCGGACGACAAGCTGCGAGTCACCCCTGATAATGAGCTGCTTGATCCCAAGGTCTGCCGCGATCCTGAGACCGGCGAGCAATCCTTCATACTCTGCAGTATTGTTTGTTGCTTGCTCCTTGGGAAAGTGCATCTGGACCACGTACTTGAGGTGCTCTCCGGTGGGTGCGACAAGCAGCACGCCAGCACCGGCGCCTTGCAGCGAGAAAGCACCATCAAAGTACATCAGCCACTCTTTGCTCGCTTCCTTGACGGGGATGCTCTTCTCTGGAATTTCTTCATCTGGTGTTGGCGTCCACTCTGCTATGAATTCCGCCAATGCTCTGCTTTGGATAGTTGAAGTGCTCTCAAATTTGAGTCCAAAGCTTGACAGTTCCAGTGCCCACTTAACAATCCTGCCTGTTGCTTCAGGATTTTGCAGTATCCTCTTCAGTGGAAAGCGAGTGACAACTGTGATCTCATGTGCTTGGAAGTAATGGCGCAGCTTTCTCGAGGCCATGAGAAGGCCAAAAAGCAACTTCTGCACACCAGAGTACCTTGACCTAGCCCCCTGCAGAAGGGAACTGACAAAGTAGACTGGGCGCTGCACCATTTTCTTCTGTTGTATCCCTTCGCACATCTGCGCAGATCCATCTTTGTCGGGATCAGAGCTTGTCGGGGAAGCCCCCTGCTTGTCGCTGGATGTGCTTGCCGCGGTCGCTAGCTCATCATCTACCTCTCTCTCCGCTACTAACGCAGCACTAACCACTTGATTGGTTGCCGCCAGATACTGCAGCAACTTCTCTTGTGGCTTGGGTGCGACGAGTATTGGAGTGGAGGACAGGTATCTCTTCAAATCCTGCAGCGCAGCCTCCGCTTCCGGAGTCCATTTCATTGGACCTGCCTTTTTCAAGATTTTGAAAAACAGCAGGGCGCGCTCAGCAGACTTAGAGATAAACCTGCTGAGAGCCGCCACGCAGCCGGCAAGTTTCCGCACATCCTTGACGCGCTCCGGTGCTTCGATCTGCTCAATGGCCTTGATCTTGTCGGGATTGGCTTCAATTCCCCTCTGAGACACGAAGAATCCGAGAAGCTTGCCGGACGGGACTCCAAACACGCACTTCTCGGGGTTGAGCTTGAGGCTGATCTTGCGCAGATTTGCAAAAGTCTCTTCTAGATCTTGAATCAGAGTTGCTTTGTCCCTGCTCTTGACCACTATGTCATCCATGTAGGCTTCCACATTTCTGTGTATTTGTGGCTCAAAACCAGTATGGACTACCCTTGCAAATGTTGAACCAGCATTCTTCAAGCCGAAAGGCATCCGTACGAAACAGTACGTGCCACATGGAGTGATGAACGCGGTCTTCTCCTCATCCTCTTCTGCCATGAAGATCTGATGGTATCCTGAGTATGCATCAAGAAATGAAAGCAAGTCACATCCAGCCGTGGAGTCAACAATCTGGTCAATGCGCGGCAAGGGAAATGGATCTTTGGGACAAGCTTTGTTAACATCGGTGAAGTTGATACAAAGCCTCCACTTCCCGTTTGCCTTGCGCACGACTACAGGATTGGCCAACCACGTAGGATGGAGCACTCCTCTGACAAGGCCTGCTGCTTCCAACTTCTTGATCTCTTCTGCGATGAATTCTTGGCGCTCCACTGCTTGTTTCCTGACTCTCTGCTTGACGGGCCGCGCATGAGGACAAACAGCAAGGTGGTGCTCGATTACTTTCCTGGGAACGCCGGGGATGTCATACGGTTGCCACGCAAACACATCGACATTCGCCCGCAGGAAAGCAACGAGCGCGCTTTCCTATTTAGGGTCGCGAGTGGAACTGATGGTGAAGGTACCACCAGTGCCGTCCTCCTTGGCGGACACCTTCTTGGTCGCTGGCGGAGCTGCCATCGTCTTCTTATACTTGCCGGTGGAGCTCGATGGTGCGTCCTCGACGGTAGCGCAGCACTCCGAAGAGGTGCGCTTGCCGGAGTGAGCATCAGAACTCTTGCCGGACCTGGTCTTCTTCTTCCCCCCGGGAGCTTCAGCGGCAAGTGTCTCGTGATCCGCTGCGGATGCTGCTTCCCGGTAGATCTTGTCGGCACAGATAAGAGCGTCTTTCTTGTCGCCATGTACAGAGATGACACTTATCGGGCCTGGCATCTTCAGCATGTTGTACGCGTAGTGAGAGGCCGCCATGAACTTGGCGAGCGCTGGACGGCCGAGAATTCCATTGTAAGGTAATGGAAAATCGGCAATGTCAAAAGTGATCCTCTCAGTCCTGAAGTTCAGCTTGCTGCCAAATGTCACCGGCAGCGTGATCTTCCCCTTCGGCTTGCTCCTTCCCGGGTTGATTCGTTGGAATGTACTGGTCTCTTCGAGCTCGCTGTCAGGGACCTGGAGTTTTCGAAGCACAACGGAGGAGATCAGGTTCAAGCCGGCCCCACCGTCAACTAGCATCTTAGTGACCTTGAGGTTGCGGATAGTTGGTGAGACCAACATCGGCAAGCACCCGACCGCAGTTGTGCGATCAGGGTGGTCCTCAATATCAAAGATGATAGGCGTGCTGGACCATTTCAAAAGCTTGCGTGATTCGACGGGTGGTTCTGCCGCATTGACTTCCCGCACCCACTATTTAAGTTGGCGGTGCGAAGTATGCAGAGAAGCACCACCGTCAACGCACAAGACCTCTGTGGCTTTCTGAAACTCCTGCTCGCTGGTCTCGTCATCATCCATGTCTTCGTCGTCGTCGTCTTCATCCTTGTCGCGGCCGTGGGGAGGTCTATCTCCTTGCCGCTGATTGGCCTTGCCGCGACGTCTTCCCCGGCCGGTGCGCTTTGTACCGGATCCTCCAGCATCTGCTTGGGCTTTCTTCTTGTCGCGTCGCTCGTACTCGGCCTTTTGCAGCTCGACAAGCTGCTCAACCTTCTTGCAGCTCTGGAGGTCATGGCCCTTGGTGCGGTGGATCTTGCAGTACTGTTTGTGGGTGCCGTCCTGCTTGTCGGCGGCCGCCACAGCCTGTCAGTTGGCGCATGCGGCAACCTCCTTGCCGGAGCCACCATCTTTGGCTTTCTTGGCGCCATCGTCGTCGCCGGACTGCTCAACAACTAGCACATCCTTGCCTTTCCTCTTCCTGTTGTTTCGCCGCCGGTTTTTATTTGCCGGGGCAGCATCCTCACTGTCAGATCCTCCTGTTCCTGTATTCTCTCCGGGGAGTTTCCTCCCTTCCTCAGCGCGTGCACACCTGTCGGCTAGAGCATACAGCTCGCTGACGTCTCTGATCTTGCACATCGCCATCTCCTCCCACATCCTGCGGTTACGCACGTTCTGATGGAACGCGCTGATGACCGCGGCAGGGTGGACATCTGGGATGTTGCGTTGCACTTGGCTGAATCTCTGGATGTACTTGCGCAAGGGCTCTCCTTCCTTCTGGGCAAGCAGGTGAAGGTCACTCTCCTGGCCATGAGGTTTGTGGCCGCCCGTAAAGGCGCCGACAAACTGATGGCACAGGTCTGCCCAGGAAGATATGGAGTTTTCCGGCAAGTGCATGAGCTAGGATCTGACGTTGGGCTTGAGCACCAGAGGGGAGTAGTTGGCAAGGATCTTGTCGTCTCGCCCCCCGGCAGCCTGCACCGCGATGGTGTAGATGCTGAGGAACTCCGACGGATGCAGCCTGCCGTCGTACTTCTCTGGTACGTCTGGCTTGAAATTCTTCGTGCAGGGCCACTGGACTTGCCGCAGCTCACGAGTAAACGTAGGGCAACCTACCGCGTACGGCAGGTCGCCTGGTTCCCCTGGCGCTTGCATGTCGACAGTGGGTCCAGCGCGTCGGTCTGATTGACGCCGCGTTTCTCTTCGTCGCTCGATGCGAGTACGAGCGTCTTCTTGCTGTCGTTCGTGAAGAACATGGCGCTGATCGCGACGAGTTCGCGGATCTGATGAAGCAGTGGAGTCGCTGTCTCGGTGGACCCGGCGAGTCGGCGATCTTGGCCTTCGGGGCGGGGAGTGCACGATGGTTGCACCCCCACCGGTTTTGTCGCCATCAGCTCGCACCTGGCTGGCTTGCCGCGACTGCGATGTGGTCGGCTGCCGTGGAGTGTCACCGTTGGCGAATCCGATGAGGCTCTGAATGGTGGCCCTCCAGTCGTCGATCTTGTCTGGCGTTGGAGGAAAGTCTAGGAGCAGTTGAGCCCGCGCCAAAGCTTCCGCTGGAGTGGCGGGTAGCGGTGGCGAACGGTGCGAGGAGCGGGATATGCTCAGACTTCCAACGATGTTAGAAGGAGCAGCATTCCGTCCAGGAGACCGTGCCTCGCTCGCGCCAGCATGTTGGCGTGTATGCTGGCCTAGAGCATCCCGAGATCCGCCAGCTCGATTTGGGTCCAGCAAACGTATGGTACCGTGAGTACCACGACGCTGCCGGTCCCGTGCTTCCTGAGATGGGCGCGGAGCACCCATCGACGCCCGGTCGTCGTGGGAGTCTGCTACACCGCCGACGGGCAGCGCAGCCTTGTCCTTGGACCTGGTGGCACCATGGGCTTCTTCGTCGACGCCCGTTCTTCCGCCGGCGTCTTCCCCACCAGCCGTTTGTTCTGGCGGCGGTGGGTTCGACGCGGACGGAGCAGCCGCCTCCGAAGCCTTCTTCTTCGGCGGCATGTTGATGAAGTCAATGAAGATCTAGTTCGTGCGAACGCCGGATCGGGTTCACACAACCTCGACGCCCCCTACCTGGCGCGCCAAAGATGCCGGGGAAATCTGGCTCCTCGAGCACCTATGGGGACGGAGCCCCTTCTCGGTTCGGCGGGGGCGGAGGTCGCGCAAAGAGCGGATCGAGGCGAGGCACGCGAGGGGTTTTACCCAGCTTCGGAGCTCTCCGGAGAGATAATACTCCTGCTGCTGCTTTGTGGATTGTATTGAGTTCTTGCTCGGGAGCGTTGGGTGCTACAGTACATACTAGCAGCTAACGAGACCGAGCGTGAGTGTCCTACTGTTCGTCTCCCTGGGAGCGATCGCCCCTCTACGTTGTGCATGGGCGTCCTTTTATATGCTCAAGGGGTCTCCAACATGTGGCAACGTAGGCGAGGGCAAAAATGGAAAGGTGCTGTGGTAGGTACGGCTACCTACACAGTGTATCATACCTAACCTTGACGGCAGGGGATAAAGGCATTAAATGCCTATCTACGTCGCCCAGGCGGTGCAGAAAAGGGACCGTCAGGGGCGCCACCACTTGCCACGATGGCGATCTTGTCAGCGCTGCATGCCACAGTGTACCCCTAGATGCACAGCCTCCCGCCACGTACGCTTGGAAGGGTCCCAGAGCGACACGCAGGTGGGTGAGCTGGAGCGCAGGCACAAAGTGGTTGCTTGCCGCGACAAATGCCTTGCCGCGGCCGGTGTCTTGCCGCGTCCGGGAGCTTGTCGCTCGCCGGGTCCTGCCGGGACGCGTGGCGCGTCGCGGCAAGTTCTTTGAGATGCTCTGGTTGGCCTTCCCGGCAAGCTCCTCTTGCCGGGGTCTTGTGCCTCGAGTGGCCTTCCCGACGAGCTCCTCTTGCCGGGGACTTGTCTCCTTGGCTTAAATACTTTGTTCTCGAATGGCTCCAAAGGAACCATAGAGGGCCTTGGCGATCACCTGGCAAGCCTTGCCGCGGGGTGCTGCGACTGCCCGTGCACAAGTTCGGGATACTAGGGTACCCCTACTTTAGTACACCGACACAAATGTACTAAGTTTCCAGTTAATACAATTCTAGCATGAATAATAAACATTTATCATGATATAAGGAAATATAGATAACAACTTTATTATTGCCTCTAGGGCATATTTCCTTCATATGATTGGGAAGACAACGATATCCCTTATGATCTTGAAATTTTTTTAGCACTTGCTTGGAAGAATATGACAATAATGTTTGCTATACTATTGGTGCCATTCATGCTATTGATAAGAATGATTGTGATGATATGCAAAACCACAAGCTTGGGGATGCTATGTTGAATGAGAATGATATGTTTGAAGATCTATTTGCTAGAAATAATGCTTGTCCTAAGCTTGGGGATGATTTGCTTAATGAATATGATCCTTTGATTCCTTCTACTTTCGATAAGAAAATTTATTATGATGATAGCATGCCTCCTATTTATGATGATTACATTGATGAAACTGGGTTTGGAAGAGTGTCAACTCTAGGTAGTAGTGATCCCACTATTTTGGAGGGTGTTGAATCTTATTACAATATTGATGAAAGTGGATTTGGAGAGGCCATGACTTTATTTATTGATAAATCCACTATTTTGGAAGAGGTTTCAATTGATTATGACAATGAAGTTGCTATCTATGATGATTCTTATGCCATAAAGAGTGATAAATCTTCTATGCTTGTGCATCATGAAAAGAGTGTTGTATGTGATGGTTATATTGTTGAATCCATTCATGATGTCTCCGAAAATTGTTATGAGGAAGGAACTTATGCTCTTACATATCTCAATAATATCAAGTTTCTTCTCTATGTGTTGATTGTTCTGAAGTTGCACTTGTTTTGCCTTCCTATGCTAGTTGATTCTTGCTCCAATAAGTTGTTTGCTCACAAAATCCCTACGCATAGTAAGTGGGTTAGACCTAAATGTGCTAGTCATATGCTTCATGATGCTCTCTGATGTCTACTACACAACCTTCTTCTTGTAGACGTTGTTGGGCCTCCAAGTGCAGAGGTTTGTAGGACAGTAGCAAATTTCCCTCAAGTGGACGACCTAAGGTTTATCAATCCGTGGGAGGCGTAGGATGAAGATGGTCTCTCTCAAGCAACCCTGCAACCAAATAGCAAAGAGTCTCTTGTGTCCCCAACACACCCAATACAATGGTAAATTGTGTAGTTCGGCGAAGAGATGGTGATACAAGTGCAATATGGATGGTAGATATAGGTTTTCGTAATCTGGAAATATAAAAACATCAAGGTAACTAATGATAAAAGTGAGCGTAAATGGTATTGCAATGATAGGAAACATGGCCTAGGGTTCATACTTTCACTAGTGCAAGTTCTCTCAAAAATAATAACATAACTGGATCATATAACTATCCCTCAACATGCAACAAAGAGTCACTCCAAAGTCACTAATAGCGGAGAACAAACGAAGAGATTATTGTAGGGCACGAAACCACCTCAAAGTTATCCTTTCTGATCGATCTATTCAAGAGTCCGTAGTAAAATAACATGAAGCTATTCTTTCCGTTCGATCTATCGTAGAGTTCGTACTAAAATAACACCTTAAGACACAAATCAAACAAAGCCCTAATGTCACCTAGATACTCTAATGTCGCCTCAAGTATCCGTGGGTATGATTATACGATATGCATCACACAATCTCAGATTCATCTATTCAAACCAACACAAAGGACTTCAAAGAGTACCACAAAGTTTCTACCGGAGAGTCAAGACGAAAACGTGTGCCAACCCCTATGCATAAGTTCACAATGTTACGGAACCCGCAAGTTGATCACCAAAACATACATCAAGTAGATCACGTGAATATCCCATTGTCACCACAGATAAGCACATGCAAGACATACATCAAGTATTCTCAAATCCTTAAAGACTCAATCCGATAAGATAACTTCAAAGGGAGAACTCAATACATTACAAGAGAGTAGAGGGGGAGAAACATCATAAGATCCAACTATAATAGCAAAGCTCGCGATACATCAAGATCGTGCCAAATCAAGAACACGAGGGGGAGAGAGAGAGAGAGAGATCAAACACATAGCTACTGGTAGATACCCTCAGCCCCGAGGGTGAACTACTCCCTCATCGTCATGGAGAGAGTCAGGATGATGAAGATGGCCACCGGTGAGGGATCCCCCTCCGGCAGGGTGCCGGAACAGGGCCCCGATTGGTTTTCGGCGGCTACAGAGGATTGCGGCAGCGTAACTCCAGATCTAGGTTTCTTTCTGCGGTTTTTTGTATTTATAGGAATTTTTGGTGTAGGTCTCACGTTAGGGGGTCTCTAAGTCGTCCACGAGGCAGGAGGGCGCGCCCTCCACCCTCATGGACGACCCGAGACTCTTCTAGCCCAACTCTTTTACTCCGGGGGCTTCTTTTGGTCCATAAAAAATCATCAAAAATTGGCACATCAATTGGACTCCGTTTGGTATTCCTTTTCTGTAAAACTCAAAAACAAGGAAAAAACAAAAACTGGCACTAGGCTCTAGGTTAATAGGTTACTCCCAAAAACATATAAAACATCATATAAATGCATATAAAACATCCTAGATGGATAATATAATAGCATGGAACAATAAAAAATTATAGATACGTTGGAGACATATCAAGCATCCCCAAGCTTAATTCCTGCTCGTCCTCAAGTAGTAATGATAAAAACAGAATTTTTTATGTGGAATGCTACCTAACATAATTGTCAATGTAATTTTATTTATTGTGGCATGAATGTTCAGATCCGAAAGATTCAAGACAAAAGTTTAATGTTGACATAAAAATAATAATACTTCAAGCATACTAACCAAGCAATTATGTCTTCTCAATATAACATAGCCAAAGAAAGCTCATCCCTACAAAATCATATAGTTTGTCCATGCTTCATTTTCGTCACACAAAATGCTCCCATCATGCACAACCCCGATGACAAGCCAAGCAATTGTTTCATACTTTAGCATTTTCAACCTTTTTCAACTTTCACACAATATATGAGCGCGAGCCATGGACATAGCACTATAGGTGGAATAGAATATGATGATGGAGGTTGTTTGGAGAAGACAAAAAGGGAGAAATTCTCACATCGACGCGTCTAATCAACGGGATATGGAGATGACCATCAATTTATGTCAATGCGAGGAGTAGGTATTGCCATGCAACGGATGCACTAGAGCTATAAATGTATGGAAGCTCAACAAAAGAAACTAAGTGGGTGTGCATCCAACTTGCTTTCTCGCGAAGACCTAGGGCATTTTGAGGAAGCCCATCGTTGGAATATACAAGCCAAGTTATATAATGAAAAATTCCCACTAGTATATGAAAGTGACAAAATAAGAGACTCTCTATCATGAAGATCATGGTGCTACTTTGACGCACAAGTGTGGAAAAAGGATAGTAGCATTGCCCCTTCTCTCTTTTTCTCACATTTTTTGGGCCTTCTCTTTTTTATTTGGCCTTTCTCTTTTTTTGGGCCTTCTCTTTTTTTGGCCTTTCTTTTTTTTCCTCACATGGTACAATGCTATAATAATGATGATCATCACACTTCTATTTATTTACAACTCAAGGATTACAACTCGATACTAGAACAAAATATGACTCTATATGAGTGCCTCCGGCGGTGTACCGGGATGGGCAATGAATCAAGAGTGACATGTATGAAAAATTATGCATGGTGGCCTTGCCACAAATACGATGTCAACTACATGATCATGCAAGGCAATATGACAATGATGAAGCGTGTCATAATAAACAGAATGGTGGAAAGTTACATGGCAATATATCTCGGAATGGCTATGGACATGCCATAATAGGTAGGTATGGTGGCTGTTTTGAGGAAGATATAAAGAGGCTTATGTGTGATAGAGCGTATCATATCACGGGGTTTGGATGCACCGGTGAAGTTTGCACCAACTCTCGAGGTGAGAAAGGGCAATGCACGGTACCGAAGAGGCTAGCAATGATGGAAGGGTGAGGGTGCGTATAATCTATGGACTCAACATTAGTCATAAAGAACTCACATACTTATTGCAAAAATCGACAAGTCATCAAAACCAAGCACTACGCGCATGATCCTAGGGGGATAGATTTGTAGGAAAAGACCATCGCTCATCCCCGACCTCCACTCATAAGGAAGGCAATCAAAGAACACCTCATGCTTCAAATTTTTCACACAACGGTTACCATGCGTGCATGCTTCGGGACTTGCAAACCTCAACACAAGTATTTCTCAATTTCCCAATTACTCAACTGGCACAACTCTAATATCACCATCTTTATATTTCAAAACCATCATCAAGTATCAAACTTCTCATAGTATTCAATGTACTCTATATGAGAGTTTTTGTTGTACCCATCTTGAATGCCCATCATATTAGGACTAATTTTATAAATAAAGCAAATTACCATGCTGTTCTAAAAGACTCTCAAAATAATATAAGTGAAGCATGAGAGATCAATAAATTATATAAAATAAAACCACCACCATGCTCTAAAAAGACATAGGTGAAGCACTAGAGCAAACGACAAACTACTCCGAAAAATATAAGTGAAGATCAATGAGTAGTTGAATAATTATGTAACTATGTGAATACTCTCTAAAATTTGAGAATTTCAGATATTGGTACGTTATTCATACAGAAAGCAAAACAAAAGAAAATAACATGACGCTCCAAGCAAAACACATATCATGTGGTGAATAAAAATATAGCTCCAAGTAAAGTTACCGATGAACGAAGACGAAAGAGGGGATGCCTTCCGGGGCATCCCCAAGCTTAGGCTCTTGGTTGTACTTGAATATTACCTTGGGGTGCCTTGGTCATCCCCAATCTTAGGCTCTTTCCACTCCTTATTCCATAGTCCATCGAATCTTTACCCAAAACTTGAAACCTTCACAACACAAAACTCAACAGAAAACTCGTAAGCTACGTTAGTATAAGAAAATAAATCACCACCTTTGGTACTGTTGTGAACTCATCCTAAATTCATATTGGTATAGTATCAACTGTATTCCAACTTATCTATGGTTCATACCCTTCGATACTACTCATAGATTCATCAAAATAAGCAAACAACACATAGAAAACAGAATCTGTCAAAAACAGAACAGTATGTAGTAATCTGTGCCATTCGAATAATTCTATAACTCCAAAAATTATGAAATAAATTGGTGGACGTGAGTAATTTGTCTATTAATCATCTTCCAAAATAATCAACCTAAAAGCACTCTCCAGTAAAAAATGGCAGTTAATCTCGTCAGCGAAAAAGTTTCTGTTTTTTACAGCAAGATCGCATAGACTTCACCCAAGCCTTCCCAAAGGTTTTACTTGGCACTTTATTAAAACAAAAGCTATAAAATATGATTAATACAGTATATTAATCATGTGAACACACAAAAACAGTAGGGGTAAATATTGAGTTGTCTCCCACCAACCGCTTTTCTTTAATGTCTTTTAGCTAGACATGATGATTTCAATGATGCTCGTATAAAGGATAAGAATTGAAACATAATGAGAGCATCATGAAGCATATTACTAACACATTTAAGTCTAACTCAATTCCTATGCATAGGGATTTTGTGAGAAAACAACTTATGGGAACAATAATCAACTACCATAGGAAGGCAAAACATGCAAATCTTCAAGATTTTCAACACATAGACATGAAACTTGATATTATTGCAATATGTAGAAGCATATGATCCTCTCTCATAATAATTTTCAGTGGCATCATGAATGAATTCAACCATATAACCAGCACATAAAGCATTCTTTTCATGATCTACTTGCAAAGAAATTTTACTACTCTCCACATAAGCAAATTTATTCACATCGATAGTAGTGGGAGCAAACTCAACAAAATAACTATCATGTGAAGCATAATCCAATTGAAAATTAAAATCATGATGACAAGTTTCATGGTTATCTTTATTATTTATAGCATACATGTCATCACAATAATCATCATAAATAAGAGGCATGCTTTCATCAAAATAAATATTCCCATCAAAACTTGGGGGACTAAAAGTATCATCTTCATCAAACATAGCATCCCGAAGCTTGTGGCTTAAATATTCCCATCAAAACTTGGGGGACTAAAAATATCATCTTCATCAAACATAGCATCCCCAAGCTTGTGGATTTGCATATCATTAGCATCATGGATCGTCAATGAATTCATACTAACAACATTGCAATCATGCTCATCATACAAAGATTTAGTGCCAAACATTCTAATGCATTCTTCTTCTAGCACTTGAGCACAATTTTCCTTTCCATCATTTTCACGAAAGACATTCAAAAGATGAAGCATATGAGGCACCCTCAATTCCTTTTTTTGTAGTTTTCTTTTATAGACTAAACTAGTGATAAAAAAGAAACTAAAAGACTCGATTGCAAGATCTAAATATATACCTTCAAGCACTAACCTCCCCGGCAACTGCGCCAGAAATTGCTTGATGTCTCTACACAACATTCTTCTTGTAGACGTTGTTGGGCCTCCAAGTGCAGAGGTTTGTAGGACAATAGCAAATTTCCCTCAAGTGGATGACCTAAGGTTTATCAATCCGTGGGAGGCGTAGGATGAAGATGGTCTCTCTCAAGCAACCCTGCAACCAAATAGCAAAGAGTCTCTTGTCTCCCCAACACACCCAATACAATGGTAAATTGTATAGGTGCACTAGTTCGGCGAAGAGATGGTGATACAAGTGCAATATGGATGGTAGATATAGGTTTTCGTAATCTGGAAATATAAAAACATCAAGGTAACTAATGATAAAAGTGAGTGTAAACGGTATTGCAATGATAGGAAACATGGCCTAGGGTTCATACTTTCACTAGTGAAAGTTCTCTCAACAATAATAACATAACTGGATCATATAACTATCCCTCAACATGCAACAAAGAGTCACTCCAAAGTTACTAATAGCGGAGAACAAACGAAGAGATTATTGTAGGGTATGAAACCACCTCAAAGTTATCCTTTCTGATCGATCTATTCAAGAGTCCATAGTAAAATAACACGAAGCTATTCTTTCCGTTCGATCTATCATAGAGTTCGTACTAGAATAACACCTTAAGATACAAATCAACCAAAACCCAAATGTCACCTACATACTCCAATGTCACCACAAGTATCCGTGGGTATGATTATACGATATGCATCACACAATCTCAGATTCATCTATTCAACCAACACATAGTACTTCAAAGAGTGCCCCAAAGTTTCTACTAGAGAGTCAAGACAAAAACGTGTGCCAACCCCTATGCATAAGTTCACAAGGTCACTGAACCCGCAAGTTGATCACCAAAACATACATCAAGTAGATCACGTGAATATCCCATTGTCACCACAGATAAGCACCTGCAAGATATACATCTAGTGTTCTCAAATCCTTAAAGACTCAATCCGATAAGATAACTTCAAAGGGAAACTCAATACATTACAAGAGAGTAGAGGGGGAGAAACATCATAAGATCCAACTATAATAGCAAAGCTCATGATACATCAAGATTGTGCCAAATCAAGAATGCGCGCGCGCGCGCGCGCGCGCGCGCGCGAGAGAGAGAGAGAGAGAGAGAGAGAGAGAGAGAGAGAGAGAGAGAGAGAGAGAGAGAGAGAGAGAGAGAGAGAGAGAGAGAGAGAGAGAGAGAGAGAGAGAGAGAGAGAGAGAGAGAGAGAGAGAAAGAGAGAGAGAAAGAGAGAGAGAGATCAAACACATAGCTAGTGGTACATACCCTCAGCCCGAGGGTGAACTACTCCCTCCTCATCATGGACAGCGCCGGGATGATGAAGATGGCCATCGGTGAGGGATCCCCTCTCCGGCAGGGTGCCGGAACAGGGCCCCGATTGGTTTTTGGTGGCTACAGAGGCTTGCGGTGGTGGAACTCCCGATCTAGGTTTCTTTTTGGGGGTTTCTATATTTATAGGAATTTTTGGCGTAGGTCTCATGTCAAGGGGGTCTCCGAGTCGTCCACGAGGCAGGGGGCGCGCCCAGGGGGTAGGGCGCGCCCTCCCCCCTCCTGGACGGCCCGAGACTCTTCAGGCCCAACGCTTTTACTCCGGGGGCTTCCTTTGGTCCATAAAAATCATCAAAAATGGCACATCAATTGGACTCCGTTTGGTATTCCTTTTCTGTAAAACTCAAAAACAAGAAAAAAACAGAAACTAGCACTAGGCTCTAGGTTAATAGGTTAGTCCCAAAAATCATATAAAACATCATATAAATGCATATAAGACATCCTAGATGGATAATATAATAGCATGGAACAATAAAAAATTATAGATACGTTGGAGACGTATCACTCTCTTCATGTTTCAGTTCCTATCTTTTATGCAAGCATCATTGAACTCATCATGCCTAGCTAAAAGGCATTAAAGAAAAGCGCTTGTTGGGAGACAACCCAACACGTTTTCCTACTATTTTTGCGTGTTCACATGATTATGCTACTGTAGTAATCATGTTTATAACTTTTGTTTCAATAAAGTGCCAAGTAAAGCCTCTATGATCATGTTGGGTGATAGTTGATTTGACCCTGCTGAAAAACAGAAACTTTTGCGCTCACGAAAATAAATCTCATTTTTAACAGAAGAGCGCTTTTGAGTTGATTCTTTTTTGTAGAAGTTTAATATACAAATTGCTCACGTGGTCTAATTTTTTTCGGAATGTTTGGAATTGCAGAAGTATGATTATTCTGCAGGTCATTACAGACTGTTCTGTTTTTGACACGTTCTGTTTTCAATGCATAGTTTGCTTGTTTTCTAGTTTCTATGGCTTATATTGCTCAACATAAATTGTGGAAATGGTATGATACAGTAGGCATTGTGTGGAAACAATTATGAATCTTGTCTTTGACAGTACCAAAAGTGAAATGGTTTGCTCTTTATCTTACTAACCTATCTCACAAAGTTCCGTTAAGTTTTGTATGATTGAAGTTTTCACGTTTTGGGTGAGATGTCGATATGAGGAGAATAAGGAGTTAAAAGACCCTAAGCTTGGGGATGCCCAAGGCGACCCAACGTAATATCCAAGAAATTAAGCTTGGGATGCCCTGGAAGGCACCCCCTCTTTCGTCTCCAACATTATCGATAACCTCACTCTCAGCTATGTTTTCATTCGTCACATGATATGAGTTTTGCGTGGAGCGTAAATTTATTTTGATAGGATTTTCTTTGTTTTATTTAGAATAATTTTTTGCATCTTTCTTTTCAATAAAAATGTCAAGGATAGCCTTTACCATGCTTATTTTACAAGTCTACATGTTGTTGTTTGAAAACAGAAAGTTTACCGATATTGCAAAAATGCCCTAGAAAAGTCAGAGTGTGATAAAAATTTTGAAACTTTTTGCCTAATAAGCTCTGATAAATCTTCTATAGTGTGGTAAAATTTTCATAATATTTGGAGTTAGGGAAGTATGATGAATCTTGCATTCTTTACAGACTGTACTGGTTTGGCAGATTGTTGTTATGTTTGCATTGTTTGCATATGTTTGCTTGTTTAATGATTCTATTTGCGGATAGGAGTATCAAATATGCAGAGGCATTTAGAATGCAATGTTGAATAATAATTTTAGTGATTTGCTACAGTAGAGAATGATAAAGTTTTTGCATTGGTTTATACTAACTTATCTCACGAGTTCTTGTTGAGTTTTGTGTGCATGAAGCTGTTGAGATTTAGGAAAACCGTGATATAAAAGGAATTAAGGAGACACAAAAGCTCAAGCTTGGGGATGCCCAAGGCATCCCAAGTTAATATTCCAAGAAGTCCCAAGCATCTAAGCTTGGGGATGCCCGGTAGGCATTCCACCTTTCTTCTTCAACAATTATCGGTTAGTATCGGTTGAGCCTAAGTTTTTGCTTCTTCACATGATGTGTGCTATCCTTGAAATATCATTTCGTTTTATTTTGCTTGTTGTTTTAATGAATTACTTAGATCTGAAAGTTTTTAAATAAGAGAGAGTCCTCAAATAGCTACCTATTTACTTAACTACTCGTTTGATCTTCACTTATATCTTTTTGCAGTAGTTTGTCATTTACTCTTGTGCTTCACTTGTATCCTATGAGTAAATTGTTGAATAAATTGAATATCATGAAGTTGAAATCTATCATGCCTAGTGGTAGCTTCACATTGGGTTTAGAAAGTGAAATCTTTTGAGGCTTGACAATCACAATATTGGTCATACATGCAATTCACAAATAATTAGTATAAGGAAGAGAACTTTCACGTGCAAATACACTATCATGGAAATCTTTTGTGACTGTGAGCCCCCATAAAAATATTATATGCCAAAATTGTTGACGTTGGACAAGGAAGACAACGTAATGGTTTATGTTTGTTCATACTCACATATAAGTCATATTGTCATAGATCCTTCAACATGTGGTGCTTGCCCCCAATCTTTGCTAGCCAAAAATTCTGCACTAAGTAGGGATACTACTTGTGCATCCAAAAACCCTTAAACCCAAATCTTTTTCAAGTGTCCACCATACCTACCTAGGGATTGATCAAGATCCCTCAAGTAAGTTGTCATCGGTGCAAAAAGGCAATAAAAATTGCTTCTAAAAGTGTGAGATCGTTTAGTGTAAGAGAAAATTGAGTGTTGCACGAACTTGGATGACAAATAATAAAAGCGACAGACTGCGTAATAAAGGTTGTCATGTTAAGGGGCAATGTAACGTGATGTTCTTTTGCACTAAGGGATTTAGCATACAAACAAATAAGCGCATGGCAACCTCTGCTTCCCTCTGCGAAGGGCCTATCTTTAACTTTTCAGTATTTACTTTTATGCAAAGAGTCAAAGTTTTTCTCTCTATTCCTTTTTATTTTTCTCCTTTCGCAAGCACCATGTGGTGAGGAAAGATCTAGGCACATATGTCCAGTTGAATATGGGCAGCATGAGTTATTATTGTTGACATCACCCTTGAGGTGGTTGGGAGGCAAAACAGTAAGCCCATATCATTCTATGTGTCCGGTTGAAACATTTTTCTCATGTGTACGCGGTGAATGTTAGCAATCATAGAAGACTATATTATGGTTGACTATGTGGAGCTCTTACTTAGACTCTGTTGAATAAGTTGAATTGCAACTACTTGGTGACTAAGAACATAGGTTGTTGGGTTTCAAGAGAGTTCATTGTTTAAACCTTAACATGTGAATTGGTTGCCACTACAACATGAGAAATTTTATGAGAACGAATTGCTGTTATGATGCTAGGAAAAGTGATTGAAATTGTCATAGATCAAACTTATGCACTTTGCTAGCATTCACACTTCATATATTATTTCTTTTATCATTTACCTACTCGAGGACGAGTAGGAATTAAGCTTGGGGATGCTGATATGTCTCCAACATATCTATACTTTATGAAGTATTCATGTTGTTGTCTTATCATTCTTGGATGTTTTACAATCATTTTATAGCAACTTTATATCATTTTTTGGGACTAATCTATTGACCAAGTGCCCAGTGCCAGTTGTTGCTTTTGCTTGTTTTTTATCACAGGAAACCAATATCACACGGAGTCCAAACACCGCGTAACTTCACGGAGATTTTTTATGGGCCAGAAGACTCCCGATGGGCCAAAGCAGCACCCGGGGGTGCCCCGAGGGGGGTACAACCCACCAGGGCGCGCTAGGCCCCCCTGGCGGGCCCAGGTGGGTTGTGCCCACCTCGGTGGCCTCCCGTACCCCTTCTTTACACTATAAATTCCCAAATATTCCGAAACCCCTCGGGGTTACCCTAGATCAGAAGTTCCGCCGCCGCAAGGCTCTGTAGCCACCAGAAACCAATCTAGACCCTGTTCCGGCACCCTGCCGGAGGGGGGAATCATCTCCGGTGGCCATCTTCATCATCCCGGCGGCCACCATGATGAGGAGGGAGTAGTCCACCCTCGAGGTTGAGGGTTTGCACCAGTAGCTATGTGTTTAATCTCTCTCTCTCTCTCTCGTGATCTATATCATGGGCTTTGTTAATATAGATGGATCATATGATGTTTCTCCCCTCTATACTCTTGTTGTGATGTATTGAGTCTTTACCCTTTGAGGTTTTGTCTTGTCGGATTGAATATTCAGAGATGAGAACACGTGATGTATGTCTTGCGGTATGAATACTTGAGGTGACAATTGGGGATTCACTTGATGTATGTTATGGCACTCAACTTGCGGATTCCCAGGTGACGTTGGGGTAATCTTTGCATAGGGGTTGATGCACATTTTTATTATCTTTTCTCCGACAGAAACTTTGGGGTCTCTTGGTAGTTCTTTGTGTGGATTGAGTATTATGAATATGAATTTGCTTTGGTGTTATTTTAGTACGAACTCTTGATTAGATCGATCGGAAAGAATAGCTTGCGTTATTTTAGTACGAACTCTAGGATAGATTGATCGGAAAGAATAGCTTTGAGGTGGTTTCATACCCTACAAACAATTCCTATCTTTTGTTCTCCGCTAATAGGAACTCGGGAGTGATTCTTTATTGCACTTTGAGGGATAATCATATGATCCAACTATGTTAGCACTGTTGGGAGATTGCACTAGCGAAAGTACGGACCCTAGGCCTCATTTTTAAGCATTGCAATACCGTTTTTTTGCCCGTTTACTATTTGCTACCTTGCTGTTTTTATTTATTCAGATTATAAAAATATATTTCTACCATCCATATTACACTTTTATCACCATGTCTTTGCCGAACTAGTGCACCTATACAATTTGCCATTGTATTGGGTGTGTTGGGGGCACAAGAGATTTCTTGTATTTGGTTGCAGGGTCATTTGAGAGAGACCATCTTAATCCTACACCTCTCACGGGTTGATAAACTTTAGGTCATCCACTTGAGGGAAAATTGCTACTGTCCTACAAAACTCTACACTTGGAGGCCCAACACGTGTCTACAAGAATAAAGTTGCATAGTAGACATCAGCTTTCTTCAAGAGAGAAGCCTCTAGTGAAACATATAGCCCCCGTGTCTATTTCTATCATATTATTTTCAGATCTATAAAACCAAAAATACATTTCTGCAACTTATTTATCTTTACTTTATTTTACACGTTTACTTCTCTTTTATACCTATCTCTATCAGATCTCACTCTTGCTAGTGACAGTGAAGGGATTGACAACCCCCTTTTCATGTTGTGTGCAAGTGTTTGTTAGTTTGTGCAGGTGCATCTATTTGGGACTTGTGTGTTCCTCCTACTGGATTGATACCCTGGTTCTTAACTGAAGGAAATACTTATCTCTACTTTGCTGCATCACCCTTTCCTCTTCAAGGAAAAAAACAACGCAAGGTCAAGAAGTAGCAACATGTAGCAATTGTAACAAAGGCGCAGCAAGGTAGCCCAATCCTTTTTGTAGCAAAGGACAGGACCAAACGGTATCTTATAATAAGCAAATCATTCTTGAGGACACGCGGGAATTTCATCTAGTCAGTTTCATCATGTTTGTTTGATTCACGTTCGCTACTTTGATAATTTGGTATGTGGGTGGACCGGTGCTTGGGTGATGTTCTTACATGAACAAGCATCCCACTTATGATACCCGTCTTGCAAGCATCCACAACTACGAACGAAGAATTAAGATAAATCTAACAATAGCATGAAATGTATGGATCCAAATCAGCCCCTTACGGAGTAGCACATAAACTAGGGTTTAAGCTTCTGTCACTCTAGCAACCCATCATCTAATAACTACTCCACAATGCCTTCCGCTAGGATGAAAGATGGTGAAGTGTCATGTAGTCGATGTTCACATAACACCACTAAGGGAATCACAACATACATATCATTGAAATATCGAACGAATACCAAATTCACATGATTATTATAACCAGACTTCCCACATGTCCTCAAGAACAAAAGTAACTACTCACAAATCATATTCATGCTCAAGATCAGAGGGGTATTCAATATCATTAAGGACCTGAACATATAAACTTCCACCAAATAAACCAAGTAGTATCAACTACAAGATGTAATCAACACTACTAGCAACCCAGAGGTACCAATTTGAGGTTTTGAGAAAAATATTGAATACAAGAGATGAACTAGGGTTTGAGATGAGATGGTGCTGGTGAAGATGTTGATGAAGATCGGTCCTCCCACAAAGAGAGGATCGTTGGTGATGATGATGGCTTCGATTTCCCCCTCCCGGAGGGAAGTTTCCATAGCGGAATAGCTCCGTCGGAGAGCAAAAGTGCTTCTGCCTAGGTTCCGACTCGAGACGGCGGCGCTTCATCCTGAAACCTTTATTTTGTTTTTTTTCTAGGTCAAATGGCACCATATAGCAGAAGATGGGCTTCGGAGGCCTGCTAGGGGCCCCACAAGCTCAAGGGGCGCATCCCCAGGCTTGTGGTTGCCTGGTGGCCCCCTTCTGTTGATTCTTCCGCCAATATTTTTCTCAATTCCAAAATAAACCTCCGTCAATTTTTAGGTCATTTGGAGTTGTGCAGAAAAGTTCTCTCTGATATAGCCCTTCCCGGTCCAGAATTCCAGCTACCGGCAATATTCCTATTCATGTGAAACTTGCAAAATAAGATAGAAAAGGCATAAGAATTGTGTTATAAAGTGAAATAGCAGTCCATAATGCAATAAATATTGATATAAAAACATGATGCAAAATGGAGTTATCAGACGTGGATGTGTCAGCCTCGTCGTCGTGGGGGCACGGAGATGCGGAGCTGGCAACTTCCGTGGTCTCCTCCTCTTCGTCCTTTGACGCGTACTACCGGGGTTTTCTGGCTCCTCGAGCACCTATGGGGACGGAGCCCCTTCTCGGTTCGGCGGGGGGCGGAGGTCGCGCGAAGAGCGGATCGAGGCGAAGCACACGGGGAGATTTTTACCCAGCTTCGGAGCTCTCCGGAGAGATAATACTCCTACTGCTGCTTTGTGGATTGTATTGAGTTCTTGCTCGGGAGCGCCGAGTGCTAAAGTGCACTCAAGCAGCTAATGAGACCGAGCGTTCTTCTGTTTTCCTCTGAGAGATCGCTCTCCGAAGGCCGATCCCCCCTCCTACATTGTGCATGGGCCTCCTTTTATATGTTCAAGGGGTCTCCAATAGGTGGCAACGTAGGTAAGGGCAAAAATGGAAATATGTTGTGGTAGGTACAGCTACCTACACAGTGTATCGTACCTAACCCTAACGGTAGGGGACAAAGGCATTTAATGCCTATCTACATCGCCCAGACGGTGCAGAAAAGGGACCGTCAGGGGCGCCACCGCTCGCCACGATGGCGATCTTGTCAGCGCCGCATGCCACAGTGTACCCCTGGCTGCACAGCCTCTTGCCACGTACGCCAGGAAGGGTCCCGGAGCGACACGTAGGTGGGTGAGCTGGAGCGCGGGTACAGAGTGGTTGCCTGCCGCGGCAAGTGCTTTGTCGCGGGCGTTGTCTTGCCACGTCCGGGAGCTTGTCGCTCGCCGAGTCCTGCCAGGACGCGTGGCGCGTCGCGGCAGGTTCTTTGAGATGATCTGGTTGGCCTTCCCGGCAAGCTCCTCTTGCCGGGGTCTTGTGCCTCGAGTGGCCTTCCCGGCAAGCTCCTCTTGCCGGGGACTTGTCTCCTTGGCTTAAATACTTTGTTCTTGAATGGCTCCAAAGGAACCATAGAGAGCCTTGGCGATCACCTGGCGGGCCTTGCCGCGGGGCGCTGCGACTGCCCGTGCATGAGTTCGGGATACTAGGGTATCCCTACTTTAGTACACCGACAGGAGCCCCCGGGCCTGGGCCACACACGGTGCCGAGCGCTGTTGGGCCACGCGCAAAATAGGGCACAGACACGCACGGCCTGGGTCACGTCGCACCTTGCCCCGCACCCACCACGCCCTCCCGAACGGCACGCGTCGATTGCGGCGTCGTGGGAGAGGTCGTGGGTGGTTTCTTTATTCAGAAAGCGAAACGCCCGCCTCCTGGCAGTTCGTATCTCCCTCATAAACGGAGGGAGGCGTGGAGGCGTGGAGGCGTGGTCTTCGAGGCGTCCACCCCCCACGATCACGGGGTGGGGAGAGGTCGCCTCATCCGTCGCCTCAACTCTGCCCTCCTGCCACGCGACCTCCATGCGCTTGGAGTGGCGAACGGTGGAGGCGGGGAACCGGGTCGCCACGGGTCGAGGCAGCAGGTCGGGCCCGGTTCCCTACGCCTCCTGCGTCTCGATTGGCTGAGCGGGGTGGTCGAGCCCCCACCCCGCTCCTTTATAAGGAGCGGGATAGGGGGGACGGGAGCCCGCATTCCCTCATCTCCTCCTTTCTTCAGCTTCTGCTCCCCTCTCTCTCATTTGCCATGGAGAAAGGGAACCCTGGTCCTTCGACGGTGGCGACAAGGGTTGCCACTAGGCAACGCGTCCCTCCTCCCTCTGCAACCGTGGTGGCAGAGCCAGCTGCAAGGGGGAGAGGGAGGAGACGAGGCCGCGGGCGAGGTCGAGGGCGAGGCCGAGGCGGTCGGGGAAGAGGTGGGCGAGACAGTCCGCCGGCCTCGCCTCCACCAGCAGATCCTCTCCCCGTGGCGGACCATATCGGGGACGACCCTTGCGAGTTCTTCGTCAGGCTGCGTCAGCCGCCTCGTCGTCGCCTTCGTCTCCCGACTCCGTTTGCGAGCGAGATGGAGTTGGATCCGCCCGAGACACTGAGGTTGCACATGAGGGGTTGTGGAATCAGCGGTACGCGAGTCCGCGTTGATTTCCCGGCCCCTAATGTGATGTATCTTGGTCGAGGGTGGAAGACGTTCACCCACATCCACAGCTTGATGGCGGGGCTCACCCTCCATTTTAAGCTGATGGAGGGCGGTCTTCTCTCCGTCAAGGTCTTCGGGTGCTTCGGGACTCGGGCACGATGCTGCGTGGAGAGCTCCTCTGATAGCGAAGGCTCCTCCTCGGGCGGGAGTGACGAGGAGGACAGCGACAGCGACGACGAGGGCGGCGGGCGGCGGGATGACGGGTCCGACTAGGTGTCGGGCGCCGCTCCGCGTGGCACCGGCGACCCCATCATCCGTGTCGCTGGCTCCTGGAGCTCCTCGGGGTCGTCTCCTTGGGCGGCTGGCGTAGGGAGGCTGCGGAAGAGGAAGAGGGCAGGCGGCAAGGCCGTCAACTCGGAGTACGAGGGTGCGACACCCTCGACAGCGTGCTGACGTCCTGCCGCCTCGTCTTCGAGCTCTGCCTCCGGCGCCGCCATCACCATGCCGCCGAGACGTCCTCTTGGTGTCTTCTGCCACCCATAGCTCGTCTAGGCGCCCCTTTTGCCCTTTTCACCTCCTTGACCTGCCTCCTGAAGAGAGGGACAAGAGAGGGATTACGGGCATCTTATCTTTTTTCAATTTGTAAGCCCTCGGGCCTTAGTTGCATTTAAAGCTTGTAATCCCATTATTCATGTTTTTATCCTCTTATGAACTGTACCTGAGTGGAATGCTCTTTAATGAAAAGGGGATGCTTGCTGGGTCACATGTCTCGTGGGTGGAACCCACGTCAAGGAGCGAATCCTTTATACCTTTAAGATAGACACTTCCTTTCCCGGCAGCAGGCCCTGCCTTCTTCCCACGTCGCTCACCCTTTCTCACGCTTCTGGCGGAGGCAGGGAGGAGGCGGGTTCAGGCTCCTCGCTTCGTCCCTTTGCTGCCGCGACTACGACCAAATCTGGCCCCGGGAACGAGCCCGAGGGCCTAGAGTTTAAGGGAGCACGGTAGCTTTTTAGGGAGAAACGAGGTTTCGCATACCCCAGCCCATAAGAGAATGCATGATACGGGATGAAAAACTTATCTGAGATTGCAGCCCCCGGCAACTTTGGTTCGTCGTGGGCTAATCTTTGCACTTGCAGCCCCCGGCAATGCTGGCTTGCCAGGGTCCGGGTGTTGGTTCGTCCGTCTTCTTCTTTCCGTCCTTAAATGGTCCGGTCAGGGTGCGCGAGTCCTGCGAACCAAGGGAAACGAAAGAACGACAAAAGGACGCACACTCGACCTCTAAGTTAGGGGTTAGCCGCTGCTAAGCACTGTCAACCCTAACCAAGGACGAGAATCGACTCAGCATGCATGTTAAAACTCAGGGCGCCAGCGCTTTATCTTCGCTCAGGGTCTGCGCCTGGCTTTGTACAAAGGATTACATGCAATAGCGGCAAGACTTGTACAAAATGGTGGTTGCCGGACAGGGTCCGACAACCGCGCCTTACGGGTAAAACTTACGAAGATGCTCGATGTTCCAGGAGTTGCTCACCGGAAAGCCATCCTCGGTCTCAAGGCGGACAGCGCCAGGCCTAGTGACTCGTTTCACCCGGTAAGGGCCTTCCCACTTTGGCGTCAACTTGTTGGAATTCTTGGCGGAATGAACGTGCCGAAGAACAAGGTCGCCTTCCTCGAGACTTCTGGCTTTGACTCTGCGGCTATGGTAGCAGCGCAAAGCTTGTTGGTATCGAGCAGCTCGTACAGCAGCCTGAAGACGATCCTCCTCAAGGAGCAGCGCGTCATCTTGTCGCAGCTGCTCTTGCTCAAGCTCATCATAAGCGAGCACTCGAGGTGACCCGTATACGAGTTCCGTGGGGATAACTGCCTCTGCTCCATAGACTAGAGCGAAAGGTGTCTGGCCAGTGGCTCGATTTGGCGTCATCCTAATCGACCAAAGGACCACCGGCAGCTCCTCGATCCAGTTTCTTCCGCACTTGTGCAGCCTGTCGAAAGTCCGGGTCTTGAGCCCACGCAGCACTTCAGCATTTGCCCTCTCTGCTTGACCGTTGCTCCTTGGGTGAGCAACAGAAGCGAAGCAGACCTTGGCGCCAAGGTCTTGGACGTACTGCATGAAGGTGCGACTCGTGAATTGTGTACCGTTGTCGGTGATGATCCTGTTAGGGATTCCGAAGCGGCAAACAATCGACCTGAAGAACTTGACTGCTGACTGTGCTGTCACCTTCCTCACTGGTTCCACTTCCGGTCACTTTGTGAACTTGTCGATTGCAACGTACAAGTACTCAAAGCCCCCGACTGCTCGGGGGAAAGGGCCGAGGATGTCGAGCCCCCAGACCGAAAAGGGCCAGGATAAAGGGATCGTCTGGAGAGCTTGAGCTGGCTGGTGTATCTGCTTGGAATGGAACTGGCATGCTTCACACTTGGTTACTTGTGCAGTTGCATCCTGGAGGGCTGTCGGCCAAAAGAAGCCCTGCCGGAAGGCTTTGCCGGCAAGCGCTCTTGCGCCAATGTGGTGACCACAAATGCCTCCATGTATCTCTGCCAACAGCTTCTGTCCATCTTCCCGGGGGATAACTTCAATTTCACCCTGTTGAGTCTTCTTTTGTACAGTGCGTTGCCAACGAACTGGTACATACTAGACTGCCGGGCTACTCTTTCCGCTTCTTCTGGCTCTTCGGGAAGTTCTCCTGACTGGAGGAAATGGACGATCTGTTGTGCCCATGCTGGAGCCTGTGGCTCGACAACAAGGACTAAAGGCATATCTGCTGCTGCGGGAGCATCCGCTTCTACGGCGAGAACCTGCGGTTCAGACGGAGCTTGATGATCCCCGGCAAGCTTGCCGGAGCGAAACTTGTCGGGAGCGTCTGCTTCAACGAAACAAGCCTTGGGGCTTGTCGGAGCAGACTGCTCCTCAGCACTCTTGGCGTTGATCTTGGGGACCTTCTTGGCGGCGGCTTCGGGAAACTCTGCCGGAAGATAGTCACCAGAAATCAACTTCCTCTTCTTGCTCTGTCCAGTTGATGGCGTCACGGATGGTTGAGTCAGCTTGAGCACAAAGATCCCTGGTTCCACAGGTAACTTAAATGCCGCGCACTTTGATAGGCCGTCAGCGATGTCATTCTGAGCTCTTGGAACATGTTCCATCTGTAGGCCGACAAAGCGCTCTTCCAGCTTCCTCACTTCATCAACGTAAGCTTCCATCAACGGACTCTGATAATCCTTGTTCACTTGGCGGACGACAAGCTGTGAGTCACCTCTGACAATGAGTTGCTTGATCCCAAGGTCTGCCGCGATCCTGAGACCGGCGAGCAATCCTTCATACTCTGCAGTATTGTTTGTTGCTTGCTCCTTGGGAAAGTGCATCTGGACCACATACTTGAGGTGCTCTCCGGTGGGTGCGACAAGCAGCACGCCAGCACCGGCGCCTTGCAGCGAGAACGCACCATCAAAGTACATAAGCCACTCTTTGTTTGCTTCCTTGACGGGGATGCTCGTCTCTGGAATTTCTTCGTCTGGTGTCGGCGTCCACTCTGCTATGAATTCTGCCAATGCTCTGCTTTGAATAGTTGAAGTGCTTTCAAACTTGAGGCCAAAGCTTGACAGTTCCAGTGCCCACTCAACAATCCTGCCTATTGCTTCTGGATTCTGCAGTATCCTCTCCAGCGGAAAGCGAGTGACAACTGTGATCTCATGTGCTTGGAAGTAATGGCGCAGCTTTCTTGAGACCATAAGAAGGCCGAAAAGCAACTTCTGCACACCAGAGTACCTTGACCTAGCCACTTCCAGAAGGGAACTGACAAAGTAGACTGGGCGCTGCACCATTTTCTTCTTCTGTATCTCTTCGCACATCTGTGCAGATCCATCTTCGTCGGGACCAGAGCTCGTCGGGGAAGCCCCCTGCTTGTCGCTGGATGTGCTTGCCGCGGTCGCTGGCTCATCACCTGCCTCTCTCTCCGCTACTAAAGCAGCACTAACCACTTGATTGGTTGCCGCCAGATATAGCAGCAACTTCTCTTGTGGTTTAGGTGCGACAAGTATTGGAGTGGAGGACAGGTATCTCTTCAAGTCCTACAGCGCAGCCTCCGCTTCCGGAGTCCATTTCATTGGACCTGCCTTTTTCAAGATTTTGAAAAACGGCAGGGCGCGCTCAGCAGACTTAGAGATAAACCTGCTGAGAGCCGCCATGCAGCCTGCAAGTTTTTGTACATCCTTGACGCGCTTCGGTGCTTCAATCTGCTCAATGGCCTTGATCTTGTCGGGATTTGCTTCAATTCCCCTCTGAGACACGAAGAATCCGAGAAGCTTGCCGGACGGGACTCCAAACACGCACTTCTCGGGGTTGAGCTTGAGGCTGATCTTGCGTAGATTTGCAAACGTCTCTTCTAGGTCTTGAATCAGAGTTGCTTTGTCCCTGCTTTTGACCACTATGTCATCCATGTATGCTTCTACATTTCTGTGTATTTGTGGCTCAAAAGCAGTATGGACTACCCTTGCAAATGTTGAACCAGCATTCTTCAAACCGAAAGGCATTCGCACGAAACAGTACGTGCCACATGGAGTGATGAACGCGGTTTTCTCCTCATCCTCTTCTGCCATGAAGATCTGATGGTATCCTGAGTATGCGTCAAGAAACGAAAGCAAGTCGCATCCGGCTGTGGAATCGACAATCTGGTCAATGCGTGGCAAGGGAAATGGGTCTTTGGGACAAGCTTTGTTGACATCGGTGAAGTCGATGCAAAGACTCCATTTCCCGTTTGCCTTGCGCACGACTACACGATTGGCCAACCACGTAGGATGGAGCACTCCTCTGACGAGGCCTACTGCTTCCAACTTCTTGATCTCTTCGGCGATGAACTCTTGGCGCTCCACTGCTTGTTTCCTGACTCTCTGCTTGATGGGCCGCGCATGAGGACAAACGGCAAGGTGGTGCTCGATCACTTTCCTGGGAACGCCGGGGATGTCAGACGGTTGCCACGCAAACACGTCGACATTCGCCCGCAGGAAAGCAACGAGCGCGCTTTCCTATTTAGGGTCGAGAGTGGCACTGATGGTGAAGGTACCACCAGTGCCGTCCTCCTTGGCGGACACCTTCTTGGTCGCTGGCGGAGCTGCCATCGTCTTCTTACGCTTGCCGGTGGAGCTCAATGGTGCGTCCTCGACGGCAGCGCAGCACTCCGAAGAGGTGCGCTTGCCGGAGTGGGCATCAGAGCTCTTGCCGGACTTGGTCTTCTTCTTCCTCCCGGGAGCTTCAGCGGCAAGTGTCTCGCAATCTGCGGCGGCTGCTGCTTCCCGGTAAATCTTGTCGGCACAGATAAGAGTGTCTTTCTTGTCGCCATGTACAGAGATGACACTTATCGGGACTGGCATCTTCAGCATATTGTACGCGTAGTGAGAGGCCGCCATGAACTTGGCGAGCGCTGGACGACCGAAAATTCCATTGTAAGGCAATGGAAAATCGGCAACGTCGAAAGTGATCCTCTCAGTCCTGAAGTTCAGCTCGCTGCCAAATGTCACCGGCAGCGTGATCTTCCCCTTCGGCTTGCTCCTTCCCAGGTTGATTCCTTGGAACGTGCCGGTCTCTTCGAGCTCGCTGTCAGGGACTTGGAGTCTCCGGAGCACAGCGGAGGAGATCAGGTTCAAGCCGGCCCCGCCGTCAACTAGCATCTTAGTGACCTTGAGGTTGCGGATAGTTGGTGAGACCAACATCGGCAAACACCCGACAGCAGTTGTGCGATCAGGGTGGTCCTCAATATCAAAGATGATAGGCGTGCTGGACCATTTCAGAAGCTTGCGTGACTCAACGGGTGGTTCTATCGCATTGACTTCCCGCACCCACTGCTTGAGTTGGCGGTGTGAGGTATGCAGAGAAGCACCGCCGTCAATGCACAAAACTTCTATGGCTTTTTGGAACTCCTGCTCGCTGGTCTCGGCGTCATCCATGTCTTCGTCGTCGTCATCTTCATCCTTGTCGCGGCCGCGGGGAGGTCGGTCGCCTTGCCGCTGCTTGGTGTTGCCGCGGCGTCCTCCTCAGCCGGTGCGCTTCGTACCGGATCCTCCAGCACCTCCTTGGGCCTTCTCCTTGTCGCGTCGTTCGTATTCGGCCTTTTGCAGCTCAACGAGCTGCTCGACCTTCTTGCAGCTCTGGAGGTCATGGCCTTTGGTATGGTGAATCTTGCAGTACTGCTTGTTGGTGTCGTCCTGCTTGTCGGCGGCCGCCACAGCTTGGCAGTTGGCGCATGCGGCAACCTCCTTGCCGGGGCTACCAGTCTTTGCTGTCTTGGCGCCACCTTCATTGCCGGACTGCTCGACAACTAGCACATCTTTGCCTTTCCTCTTCCTGTTGTTCCGCCGCCGGTTTTTGCTTGCCGGGGCGGCATCATCGCTTTCAGATCCCCCCGTTCCTACGTTCTCTCCGGGGAGTTTCCTCCCTTCCTCAGCACGTGCACATCTATCGGCCAGGGCATACAGCTCACTGACGTTTCTGATCTTGCACATCGCCATCTCCTCCCGCATCCTGCGGTTACGCACGTTCTGGTGGAACGCACTGATGACCGCGGCAGGGTGGACGTCCGGGATGTTGCGTTGCACTTGGCTGAATCTCTGGATGTACTTGCGTAGAGGCTCCCCTTCCTTCTGGGCAAGCAGGCGAAGATCACTCTCCTGGCCATGAGGTTTGTGGCCGCCTGTAAAGGCGCCGACAAACTGATGGCATAGGTCTGCCCAGGAAGATATGGAGTTTTCCGGCAAGTGCATGAGCCAGGACCTAACGTTGGGCTTGAGCACCAGAGGGAAGTAATTGGCGAGGATATTGTCGTCTCACCCCCCGGCAGCCTGCACCACGATGGTGTAGATGCTGAGGAACTCCGACGGATGCAGCCTGCCGTCGTACTTCTCTAGTACGTCTGGCTTGAAATTCTTCGTGCTGGGCCACTGGACTTGCCGCAGCTCACGAGTAAACGCAGGGCAACCTACCGCGTACGGCAGGTCGCCTGGTTCCCCTGGCGCTTGCATGTCGACAGCGGGGCCAGCGCGTCGGTCTGATTGACGTCGCGTTTCTCTTCGGCGCTCGATGCGGGTACGAGCGTCTTCTTGCTGCCGTTCGTGAAGAACGTGGCGCTGATCGCGACGGGTTCGCGGATCTGAGGAAGCAGTGGAGTCGCTGTCGTGGCGGACTCGACGAGTCGGCGATCTTGGCCTTCGGGGCGGAGAGTGCACGGTGGTTGCACTCCCACCGGTTTTGTCGCCATCGGCTCGCACTTGGCTGGCCTGCCGTGGCTGCGATGTGGTCGCCGGCCGCGGAGTGTCGCCGTTGGCGAAGCCGATGAGACTCTGAATGGTGGCCCTCCAGTCGTCGATCTTGTCTGGCGTTGTAGGGAAGTCTAGGAGTAGTTGAGCTTGTGCCAAAGCTTCTGCTGGAGTGGCGGGTAGTGGTGGCGAACGGTGCGAGGAGCGGGATATGCTCGGGCTTCCAACGATGTTAGAAGGAGCAGTATTCTGTCCAGGCGACCGTGCCTCGCTCGCGCCAGCACGTTGGCGTGCATGTTGGCCTTGAGCGTCCCGGGATCCGCTAGCTCGATTTGGGTCCAGCGAGCGTATGGTACCGTGAGTACCACGACGCTGCCGGTCTTGCGCCTCTTGAGATGGGCGCGGTGCGTCTACGGACGCCAGGTCGTCGTTGGAGCCAACTACGCCGCCGACGGGCAGCGCGGTCTTGTCCTTGGACTTGGTGGCACCGTGGGCTCCCTCGTCGACGCCCGTTCTTACACCAGCGTCCTCCCCACCGGTCGTTTGCTGCGGCGGCGGTGGATTCGACGCGGATGGCGCAACCGCCTCCGAAGCCTTCTTCTTCGGCGGCATGTCGATGAAGTCGATGAAGATTTAGCTCGTGTGAACGCCGGATCAGGTTCACACAACCTCGACGCCCCCTACCTGGCGCGCCAAAGATGCCGGGGTTTTCTGGCTCCTCGAGCACCTATGGGGACGGAGCCCCTTCTTGGTTCGGCGGGGGGCGGAGGTCGCGCGAAGAGCGGATCGAGGCGAAGCACACGGGGAGATTTTTACCCAGCTTCGGAGCTCTCCGGAGAGATAATACTCCTACTGCTGCTTTGGGGATTGTATTGAGTTCTTGCTCGCGAGCGCCGAGTGCTACAGTGCACTCAAGTAGCTAACGAGACCGAGCGTTCTTCTGTTTTCCTCTGAGAGATCGCCCTCTGAAGGCCGATCCCCCCTCCTACATTGTGCATGGGCCTCCTTTTATATGTTCAAGGGGTCTCCAACAGGTGGCAACGTAGGTAAGGGTAAAAATGGAAATATGCTGTGGTAGGTACAGCTACCTACACAGTGTATCGTACCTAACCCTGACGGCAGGGGACAAAGGCATTTGATGACTATCTACGTCGCCCAGACGGTGCAGAAAAGGGACCGTCAGGGGCGCCACCGCTCGCCACGATGGCGATCTTGTCAGCGCCGCATGCCACAGTGTACCCCTGGCTGCACAGCCTCTCGCCACGTACGCCAGGAAGGGTCCCGGAGCGACACGTAGGTGGGTGAGCTGGAGCGCGAGTACAGAGTGGTTGCCTGCCGCGGCAAGTGCTTTGCCGCGGCCGTTGTCTTGTCGCGGCCGGGAGCTTGTCGCTCGCCGAGTCCTGCCGGGACGCGTGGCGCGTCGCGGCAGGTTCTTTGAGATGCTCTGGTTGGCCTTCCCGGCAAGCTCCTCTTGCGGGGGTCTTGTGCCTCGAGCGGCCTTCCCGGCAAGCTCCTCTTGCTGGGGACTTGTCTCCTTGGCTTAAATACTTTGTTCTTGAATGGCTCCAAAGGAACCATAGAGAGCCTTGGCGATCACCTGGCGGGCCTTGCCGCGGGGCGCCGCGACTGCCCGTGCACAAGTTCGGGATACTAGGGTACCCTTACTTTAGTACACCGACACGTACATGTCTATGACCAGGCGTCTTTCTCTGCCCATAAGACGCACGACCGCCATCGCTCGAGGTGATCTCGTGAGTGGTGCCTTCTACTCCTCCAGGAAGCCCGGATCATCCACCACCATGGTCGTGACATCGTTGTCATTCGCCTGGTCGTTGTCTATTTATTTCTCCGCGAGCCAGTGCTCGTCGAGGAGCTAGCTGTTGTACCTTTGGTCCTCCTGTGCTTACTAGAACGCCGCCTCCCGTACTTCTGCCATCATATCAATGAAGTGCGCCCATGTCTGGCCCAAGGTGATGCCGGCATGGACCGGAGAGGGCAGTCGTGTTGGCTCGTCATCGGCCACCTCTTCCATTGTCTCGTCGCCGTCGCTGCCCTCAGGAGAGCTTGCCGCAGGCCACCGACCAGCCTGTAGCGGCTAGCTGAGCGGGCCTGCCAGTTGGCAATAATGTCGGAGAGCTCCTACTTCTGTTCGGAGGAGAGGCTGTCCCACAATGTTTCGGAGCTTGAGGCCATGGCGGATGTGGTGCACATAGAAGATCAGGAGGAGAGGTGTGATGTAGTCTTGTCAGGCCAAGCCATGTATAAATAGTGGTGCCGATTAGGCCAAGCGGCGGGTTGTTTAATGCCGGTAGGCGAACAGACGGGTGGTGTTTGCATGTGATACATCTCCAATGTATCTATAATTTTTTATTGTTCCATGCTATTATATTATCTGTTTTGGATGTTTAATGGGCTTTAATATGCTCTTTTATATTATTTTGGGGACTAACCTATTAACCGGAGGCCCAGTGCCAGTTGCTGTTTTTTACATATTTCAGTGTTTCGCAGAAAAGGAATATCAAACGGAACGAAACCTTTGCGAGGATCTTTCGTGGAACAAAACGCAATCCAGGAGACTTGGAGTGGAAGTCAGAGACGCAGCAAGGCGGCCACGAGGCAGGAGGGTGCGCCCAGGGGGTAGGCGCGCCCCCACCCTCGTGGGCCCCTCGTAGCTCCACCGACGTACTTCTTTCGCCTATATATACCCTTGTACCCTAAAAACATCCAGGAGAGCCATGAAACCACTTTTCCACCGTTGCAACCTTCTGTACCCGTGAGATCCCATCTTGGGGCCTTTTCTGGCGCTCCGCCCGAGGGGGAATCGATCACGGAGGGCTTCTATATCAACATCATGGCCTCTCCGATGATGTGTGAGTAGTTTACCACAGACCTTTGGTTCCATAGTTATTAGCTAGATGGTTTCTTCTCTCTCTTTGGTTCTCAATACAAAGTTCTTCTCAATGTTCTTGGAGATCTATTCAATGTAATACTTTTTGCGGTGTGTTTGCCGAGATCCGATGAATTGTGGGTTTATGATCAAGATTATCTATGAACAATATTTGGTTCTTCTCTGAATTTTTATATGCATGATTTGATATCTTTGCAAGTCTCTTCGAATTATCGGTTTAGTTTGGCCTACTAGATTGATCTTTCTTGCAATGGGAGAAGTGCCTAGCTTTGGGCTCAATCTTGTGGTGTCCTTTCCCAGTGATAGTAGGGGCAGCCAGGCACGTATTGTATTGTTGCCATCGAGGACAAAAGATGGGGTTTATATCATATTGCTTGAGTTTATCCCTCTACGTCATGTCATCTTGCCTAATGCGTTACTCTGTTCTTATGAACTTAATACTCTAGATGCATGCTGGATAGCGGTCGATGTGTGGAGTAATAGTAGTAGATGCAGAATCGTTTCGGTCTACTTAACACGGACGTGATGCCTATATTCATGATCATGCCTAGATATTCTCATAACTATGCGCTTTTCTATCAATTGCTCGGGAGTAATTTGTTGACCCACCGTAATATATGCTATCATGAGAGAAGCCACTAGTGAAACCAATGGCCCCCGGGTCTACTTTACATCATATAAGTTTCCGATCTATAATTCTCGTTTACTATCTATTTATTTTGCAATCTTTATTTCCCAATCTATACAACAAAAATACCAAAAATATTTACCTTATTATCTTTATCAGATCTCACTTTTGCAAGTGGCCGTGAAGGGATTGACAACCCCTTTATCGCATTGGTTGCAAGGTTCTTGATTGTTTGTGCAGGTACTAGGCGACTTGCGTGTAGTCTCCTACTGGATTGATACCTTGGTTCTCAAAACTGAGGGAAATGCTTACGCTACTTTGATGCATCACCTTTTCCTCTTCAAGGGAAAACCAACGCATACTCAAGAGGTAGCAAGAAGGATTTCTGGCGCAGTTTCCGGGGAGATTTGCACCAAGTCAAGTTAAGATTTGATGTCCCGTCAACTAGCCATTTCTGGCGCCGTTGCCGCGGAGATCTACGCTCAAGTCAAGACATACCAAGTACCCATCATAAACTCTTCTCCCTCTCATTACATTATTTGCCATTCACCTCTCGTTTTCCGCTCCCCCACTTCTAAAACAATTTTCGAAAACCTTTGCCTTTTCTTCGCCCTTCCTCCATTCGATCCTGTGTTACCATGTGCCTTCTATTTGCTTGCATCTTCGCTTGCTAAAAATCTATTGTTATGGATCCTCATCCTCTTTCTAATCTTTTTAAAATATCCAATTATGATGAACCAATTGCTAGTGAGTTTTGTGCACTAGATTATCTTTATGAGGTTTTTCTTGAAATTCGTGAATCTAAAAATTGTGATGAAGTGTTGAAAGAAAAAACTTATGAAGTGATTCAAGATAGCTCCTTGAATGAAAAGCATGATTGCAATGATATTATTATAAATTCTATTAGTGTCAATTGTGTTAATGATATGCAAAACCCTAAGCTTGGGGATGCTAGTTCTGTTATGTCCACTACTTGTTGCAATGATCATGATTGGGGGCGATTCTTCTTACAATCTTGAAAATTTATTTAAGCCCCATGATGATTATGAGATTGATAATAATGTTTGAAATAATACTGAAACTGGGTTTGGAAGAGTGTCAACTTTAGATCCCACATATTTGGATAATGTTCGATCTTATGAAATTTTGGATAAAAGTGGGTTCGGAGAGGTCACGACTTTAGTTAATGATTCCCACTATTTTGGAAGAGTGTCAACTTTGCATGCATGTAGATCATGTAGAGAAAATTTTATGTGATAGCTATATTGTTGAATTGGAATATGATCCCACATGTAATTATTATTAGAGAGGAAAATATGGTTTTAGAAATTTTCATGTTACAAAATTATCTCTCGTTATGTTGAGATTGCTATTGTTCCTTTCTTCTTACATGCATATGCTAGTTTTTGCTTGTCTTGGTAATTTGTTTGCTTATAAAATGCCTATGCATAGGAAGTATGTTAGAATTAGATGTGTTTGTGACGTGTTTTGTGATGCTCTCTTTGTGCTTCAATTCTTGTCTTTCATGTGAGCATCATTGAAATCTCAATGCCTAGCTTGGGGCGTTAAATGATAGCGCTTGTTGGGAGGCAACCCAATTTTATGTTTGTTCCTTGCTTTTTGTTCCTGTTTAGTAATAAATAATTCATCTAGCCTATGTTTATATGTTTTTTTATGTTTTAATTAGTGTTTGTGCCAAGTAGAACATTTGGGAAGACTTGGGTGAAGTCTTTGTAATCTTGCTGTAAAAAACAGAAACTTTAGCGCTCACGAGATTAGATGCCATTTTTTACTGGAGAGTGCTTTTAAGTTGATTATTTTTGCAGATGATTAATAGACAAATTCCTCAAGTCCAAAAATTAATTTCAGAATTTTTGGAGTTCCAGAAGTATTTATTTGAAACAGATTGCTACGGACTGTTCTGTTTTTGACAGATTCTGTTTTTTGTGTGTTGTTTGCTTATTTTGATGAATCTATGTCTAGTATCGAGGGGGGGTATGAACCATAGAGAAGTTGGAATACAGTAGGTTTAACACCAATATAAATAAATAATGAGTTCATTACAGTACCTTAAAGTGGTGGTTTGTTTTCTTACACTAACGGAGCTCATGAGATTTTTTGTTTAAGTTTTGTGTTGTGAAGTTTTCAAGTTTTGAGTAAAGATTTGATGGATTTTGGAATAAGGAGTGGCAAGATCCTAAGCTTGGGGATGCCCAAGGCACCCCAAGGTAAAATTCAAGGAAAACCAAAAGCCTGGGCTTGGGGATGCCCCGGAAGGCATCCCATGTTTCGTCTTCGTCTATCTGTAACTTTACTTGAGGATATATTTTTATTCACCACATGATATGTGTTTTTCTTGGAGCCTCTTGTATGATTTGAGTCTTTGCTTTTTAGTTTACCACAATCATCCTTGTTGTACATACCTTTAATTAAGAGAGACACACATGAATTGGAATTTATTAGAATACTCTATGTGCTTCACTTATATCTTTTGAGCTAGATAATTTGGCTCTAGTGCTTCACTTATATCTTTGTAGAGCACGGTGGTGGTTTTATTTTATAGAAGTTATTGGTCTCTCATGCTTCACTTATATTATTTTAAGAGTCTTTTAGAACAACATGGTAATTTTCTTTGGCTGTAAAATTAGTCCTAATATGATACGCATCCAAGATGGGTATAATAAAAACTTCCATATAGAGTGCATTGAATACTGTGAGAAGTTTGATACTTGATGATTGTTTTGAGATATGAAGGTGATAATATTAGAGTTGTGCTAGTTGAGTAATTGTGAAATTGAGAAATACTTGTGTTGAGGTTTGCAAGTCCCGTAGCATGCACGTATGGTAATCGTTGTGTGACAAATTTGAAGCATGAGGTGTTCTTTCATTGCCTTCCTTATGATTGGCGGCTGGGGACGAGCGATGGTCTTTTCCTACCAATCTATCCCCCTAGGAGCATGCGCGTAGTGCTTGGTTTCGATGACTTGTAGATTTTTGCAATAAGTATGTGAGTTCTTTATAACTAATGTTGAGTCCATGGATTATACGCACTCTCACTCTTCCATCATTGCTAGCCTCTTCGGTACCGTGCATTGCCCTTTCTCACCTCGAGAGTTGGTGCAAACTTCGCCGGTGCATCCAAACCCCGTGATATGATATGATCTCTCACACATAAGCCTCCTTATATCTTCCTCAAAACAGCCACCATACCTACCCATTATGGCATTTCCATAGCCATTCTGAGATATATTGCCATGCAACTTTCCACCGTTTATTATGACACGCTTCATCATTGTCACTTTGCCTTGCATGATCATGTAGTTGACACCGTATTTGTGGCAAGGCCACCATGCATAATTTTTCATACATGTCACTCTTGATTCATTGCACATCTCGGTACACCGCTGGAGGCACTCATATGGAGTCATATTTTGTTCTAAGTTGTAATCCTTGAGTTGTAAATAAATAGAAGTGTGATGATCATCATTATTAGAGCATTGTCCCGTGTGAGGAAATAAAAGAAAAAGAGAAAGGCCAAATAAAAAAAGTGAAGGCCCAAAAAAAGAGAGAAAGGCCAAATAAAAAAGAGAAGGCCCAAAAAAATGAGAGAAAAAGAGAGAAGGGGCAATGTTACTATCCTTTTTCCACACTTGTGCTTCAAAGTATCACCATGATCTTCATGATAGAGAGTCTCTTATTTTGTCACTTTCATATACTAGTGGGAATTTTTCATTATAGAACTTGGCTTGTATATTCCAACAATGGGCTTCCTCAAATGCCCTAGGTCTTCGTGAGGAAGCAAGTTGGATGCACACCCACTTAGTTTCTTTCGTTGAGCTTTCATACATTTATAGCTCTAGTGCATCCGTTGCATGGCAATCCCTACTCGTCGCATTGACATCAATTGATGGGCATCTCCATAGCCCGTTGATTAGCCGCGTCAATGTGATTCTTTCTCCTTTTTTGTCTTCTCCACACAACCTCCGTCATCATATTCTATTCCACCCATAGTGCTATGTCCATGGCTCGCTCTCATATGTTGCCTGAAAGTTGAAAAAGTTTGAGAATACTAAAGTATGAAACAATTGCTTGGCTTGTCATCGGGGTTGTGCATGATGAGAGCATTTTGTGTGACGAAAATGAAGCATGGCCAAACTATATGATTTTGTAGGGATGAGCTTTCTTTGGCCATGTTATTTTGAGAGGACATATTTTCTTGGTTAGTATGCTTGAAGTATTATTATTTTTATGTCAATATTAAACTTTTGTCTTGAATCTTTCGGACCTGAACATTCATGCCACAATAAAGAAAATTACATTGAAAATTATGTTAGGCAGCATTCCACATCAAAAATTCTGTTTTTATCATTTACCTACTCGAGAACGAGCAGGAATTAAGCTTGGGGATGCTGATACGTCTCCAACGTATCTATAATTTTTTATTGTTCCGTGCTATTATATTATCTGTTTTGGATGTTTAATGGGCTTTAATATGCTCTTTTATATTATTTTTGGGAATAACCTATTAACTGGAGGCCCAGTGCCAGTTGCTGTTTTTTTGCCTATTTCAATGTTTTGCAGAAAAGGAATATCAAACGGAATCCAAACGGAACAAAACCTTCACGCGGATCTTTCTTGGAACAAACGCAATCCAGGAGACTTGGAGTGGAAGTCAGAGACGCAAAGAGGCAGCCACGAGGCAGGAGGGCGCGCCCCCACCCTCGTGGGCCCCTCGTAGCTCCACCGACGTACTTCTTTCACCTATATACCCTTGTACCCTAAAAACATCCAGGAGAGCCACGAAACCACTTATCCACCGCCGCAACCTTCTGTACTCGTGAGATCCCATCTTGGGGCCTTTTCCGGCGCTCCGCCGGAGGGGGAATCGATCACGGAGGGCTTCCACATCAACACCATAGCCTCTCCGATGATGTGTGAGTAGTTTACCACAGACCTTCGGGTCCATAGTTATTAGCTAGATGGCTTCTTCTCTCTCTTTGGTTCTCAATACAAAGTTCTCCTCGATGTTCTTGGAGATCTTTTCGATGTAATACTATTTGCGGTGTGTTTGCCGAGATCCGATGAATTGTGGGTTTATGATCAAGATTATCTATGAACAATATTTGGTTCTTCTCTGAATTCTTATATGCATGATTTGATATCTTTGCAAGTCTCTTCGAATTATCGGTTTAGTTTGGCCTACTAGATTGATCTTTCTTGCAGTGGGAGAAGTGCTTAGCTTTGGGTTCAATCTTGCGGTGTCCTTTCCCAGTGATAGTAGGGACAATAAGGCACGTATTGTATTGTTGCCATAGAGGATAAAAATATGGAGTTTATATCATACTGCTTGAGTTTATCCCTCTACATCATGTCATCTTTCCTAATGTGTTACTCTATTCTTATGAACTTAACACTCTAGATGCATGCTGGATAGCGGTCGATGTGTGGAGTAATAGTGGTAGATGCAGAATCGTTTCGGTCTACTTGACACGGATGTGATGCCTATATTCATGATCATGCCTAGATATTCTCATAACTATGCGCTTTTCTATTAATTGCTCGGCAGTAATTTGTTCACCCACAGTAATATATGCTATCATGAGAGAAGCCACTAGTGAAACCTATGGCCCCCGGATCTACTTTACATCATATAAGTTTCCGATCTATAATTCTCGTTTACTATCTATTTATTTTGCAATATTTATTTCCCAATCTATACAACAAAAATACCAAAAATATTTACGTTATTATCTTTATCAGATCTCACTTTTGCAAGTGGCCGTGAAGGGATTGACAACCCCTTTATCGCATTGGTTGCAAGGTTCTTGATTGTTTGTGCAGGTACTGGGCGACTTGCGTGTAGTCTACTACTGGATTGATACCTTGGTTCTCAAACTGAGGGAAATACTTACGCTACTTTGCTTGTTTAATGTTGGCAGACACACAGACAGGTGGTGTTTGCTTGCAGAAAGAAGGGCATACACCGGGACGCGATGCCGTGGTGTTCTCAACCGGCGCGTCTCTTCGATGTCGGCTCCAGTGAGAGGTCCCGTCTGCTCTGGTCTGGTATGAATGTGGTGTTGGCGCTTAGGAGGGGTGCTAACCGGCATGAATGTGTGGCAACTACTTCGCGTGGGAAAAGGACAAGGTTTTGGGTGGGTGATACGTCTCCAACGTATCTATAATTTACGACATATTCATGCTATATTTATATTAATATAAATGGTTTTGGTGCATTTTTATATTATTTTTATGGACTAACTTATTAATCTAGTGCCCACTACCAGTTCCTGTTTTCTACATGTGTTTTGTTTTACAGAAGATCAATATCTAGGAAGGAATCAGTGCGAAACAATACTCGAGCACCCCACAAGGGCAGGTGGCGCGGCCACCCCTGGCTGTGCCATGGGCCCTTGTGGGTACCCCTTAAGTCTATTGGTGCCCTTCTTTCATCGCAAGAAAGCTAATTTCCAGAAAAAAAAATATCCCATGGAAAATTCAGCCCGATTGGAGTTACGGATCTTCGGCTATTAAAAAATGGTGAAAGGCCAGAAAACAATCGCAAAATTGAGAAGAAAACAAAGAGACGGATCCAATCTCGGAGGGGCTCTCACTCTCGCCCCTCCGGGTGCCATGGAGGCCAAGGACCAGAGGGGAAAACCCCTCCCTTTGTAAGGGGGAGTCCATGGAGGAGCAAGTCGAAGGGGAACCTTTGTCCCCTTCTCTCTCGGTGGCGTCGGGGGAACCATCTCCACGGTGATCGGCTTCCTCAATGTCATTGTATTCATTACCTTCCTCACCTCTATTCAGCGGCCTACTCTCCAGCAACACACTGTAATCCCCTACTTGAACATGGTGTTTTGGTGCTATGAATTATTTCCAATGATTTGAGTCATCGCTATTGTATTTGAGCATAATTTTGTTGTCATGTGGGTTAATTGGTGAATTGCTATGATTGGTTAAATTGCTTGTGGTTATGTTACTATCCTTTGGTGCCCATCATATGAGCGCGCGCACGGATCACACCATAGGGTTAGTTGTATGTTGATAGGACTATGCATTAGGGGCGAGAGCGACAAAAACTTCTTCCTACCATAGAAATTGATACATACAGGATTGAAGGGGGTCAATATATCTTAATGCTATGATTGGGTTTTACCTTAATGAACTTGTTAGTAGTTGTGGATGCTTGCTAATAGTTCCAATCATAAGTGCATAGAATTACAAGTAAGGGATGACATGCTAGCATAGGCCTCTCCCACAAGAAAACTTGCCATCGGTTTAGTGACTAGCCAATTGCCTAGGGACAATTCCGCACACTAGACCACCATTATTCCACACTCGCTATTTGTTGGGGATATTACTACTGGGAGTAAACCAGCCTATCTGGACCGGGTTACTTCGCCAATAGTTAAGTATATTAAAGCCCAAGAAGGCAGATGAGGGCTAAGGGCCCATAGTCGGTTCAAGGCCTGTAGCCATAAACTGGCGTCGGTATGTAACTTGTGTTGTAAGTTAGGAATAAGTAGAGACCAAATCGGACACATCTATGAGCCGGTATTGGGACTCTGTAAACCGACGGGCGTCACCCATGTATATAAGGGGACAACCCGGCGGCGGTTCAAGGACAACAGACAACAACTCGAGACTTAGGCGAAGCTTGTTTGCTCCCTAGTCATCGAAACCCCATCAATTCCATCACAACTAGACGTAGGCTTTTACCTTCATCGAAGGGGCCGAACTAGTATAAACTCTCTTGCATCCCTGTGTCCGCTTTAACCCCTTCAAGCTAACCCGTCGTGATGGCTCCACGACTAAATCCTTTCATGAGGACATCTGCCGTGACAAACCCACGACAGATGGCGCCCACCGTGGGGCTATCGCACGATGGTTTCAAGTTCTTGGAGGGCAGCCTCGAAGGACTCAAGGGCTACGCTGTGGGCCGGATGACCAAGAGTCGTCGCGGCAAGCTCTACATCGACGATGCAGGATGGGGCCCCGAGGCTGGCTCAATCAAGTACGGGTACCGGGTCCCCTTTGGTGGCATACACGTCTTCATTGGCAAGATCAGTGAACCGGGCCCTGAGCCGGACATCTGCACCGACCTTGTCGAGACGGCTCAGCGTGCGCGATCTGCCCAGGTTAAACCGACCGTGAAGCGTGCCTTCGTGGGAGTCATCCATGGAGGAAGCTATGAGGATGGATCGGAATCTGGTGGTGAGACCGTCGTTTATTCCGGTGACGAGTCATCAACCGGAGAAACCGAATCTTTGTATCAGCTACAAGATGGCCAGATTGGGGGCTGTTCCGATGGCGACAGTATTCCGGACCCCTCCAATCTGCCAAACCGGGTCGGAATATTCATGGCCGGGACACAAGCAGCACTTCACTCTTCGACTGCAGCAGCGATGATCTCCGGATCAGTAGCGGCGACGGCTGCCGGAGCAGGTGGCCCTGTGCGCCCGCCGGCTCAAGTTTTATCCGATCTGTTTGATGCGTTGGCTACACTTATGGTAGAGGCTAACCCGGCGGATCAGGATGCCCATGATGCGGAAATCGCTAAGGTGAGGGAGCAGATCACTCAAGCCAAGGCCGACCTAGCAGCTGAGGATGCCAGGATGACTGCAGAACGGGCCGCGTTGGATGCGCAAGCTTACAGACTTATGCTAGATCAGAACGCGTCGCTTGAGGTCCTGAAGCGGAAATACCGATCTCATTTGCCTCAGGTCTTCGAGGCTAGAGATCTCTTCAACACCCCAGGAGCAGGAGCCAGCAACCCGTCGGTGGTAAACCGGGCGGAAGCACCAGGGACGGGCGCGCCGGTTCACCCTCGCTTGATGGATCCGCCTCGTCAGAACGCTATTGTACCTCAGGCTGTCCCGACGCCTCCAGGCCACTATGCCAACCCGATGGATAACCTTGTTGCTGCTGCTGCACGGCTGGAGGCCATCCCAATTAAAGGTGATTCGCCGCAGGCGGTAGAAACGCGCCGGGTTAAGGAGCTTCTTCGGACAGCTTTGATCCAGCAGGAAGCATACTCATACAGTCGTGACCGAATTCATTCCACCCCTCGTCCAAGTCGGAGCTATAGCAGACATATGGATGAACCGACTGTGTCAAGTAATGCACGAAACCATGAAGTACCCCGTGGTAACAACCCGGCGGGTGGTGTTGGTGATGCTCAGGAAGTGGTGGACCGGGCCCGAGCACGCAGGGAGGCCGAGTTAGCAGCACAGTACGAGGCTCACCAGCTTACGCCGGTTCGTCCAACTATCTCAGTTGAACCTGGCGTTTCTTCTAGCTCTTTGGGGGTGCCTTGTCTTGTCCCCGCTTTACGCAACATGCGCCTACCCAAAGATTTCAAGGGCCCGCGCAAGGTGCCGAACTATATTGCCGATCAGCCTCCAGAGACATGGGTAGAGAGTTATGAGATGGCCATGGAGATTCTGGATGTGGATGATGCGGCGTGTGCAAAGTATTTCACCATGATGCTCGAAGGAACGGCCCGTACTTGGTTAAAAAGTTTACCGACCAACTCTATCAGTTCATGGGCCCGATTACGAGCCCGGTTTATCCAGAACTTCAAGGATACATGTAAACAGCCCATGTCAATAGTGGACTTAGCAGCCTGTGTTCAGGAAGAAGGAGAATCAACGACTCGTTGGGTGCGCCGGGTCTCACAAATTTTGCATTAGTCAGACCGTATCAATGCCGACACAGCGGTTATAACCTTGGAAGGCAACTGCCGGTTTGGGCCTCTAAAGTTGAAATTGGGACGAATGAAGCGCCATTGCAACGATATAGGGACCCTCATGGCTGCGTTAGTGAAGTATGATGATTCTGATAGTACCAAGGATCCCGAGTCTGATGACGACAAGGCAGGGAAGGGAAAGAAGAACAGCAACTCCAGAGGACAGCAGCACAACCCGGCAGGTCAGGGAAACGGAGGCAAGCATAAAGCGGATGGCAGCATGGACTTCATGGCTAATACCAACGCGCAGGACAAGGGCTAGCTACGTAAACGTAAAATGCCGAATCGCAGTGGAGCGCCTAATCCTAACCCGGACCGCCTGTCTTATCTGTTAAACCAGCCCTGTCCAAAGCATGGGACGAAGGAGGTGCCATCCAATCACCTTTGGAAGGATTGTTACATTATGCAGGAGTTTAAGAACTCTAACTCTTTCCGGTATGACCACGGATCTGGCGATGGCTCAGGATTCGGGCCGGGTTACGGCGGAGGAAATTCCGGTTTAGTGTTTAATGGTAATCACGGCGGACATAACAATCAAGGTAATCAGAATAGTCAAGGTGGGTACAATCAGCAGCAACAACAGCAGTCGGGTTACCAGAGTCACCCGAAGCAGTTGAATAGTGGGAAATATCATGTCTTCACCACTAGCTTAGACAAGCAAGATCATAAGCTTCATAAGCGAGCAGTAAACTCTGTTGAACCGGCTGTGCCCCGTTATCTACGCTGGTCTGAACAGCCAATCATATGGAGCAGAGAGGATCACCCTCCCCGGGTTGATAATACGGGGTAGCTAGCGTTGGTGGTGGCACCTTAGGTGGGAGGTTATAAGTTCACCAAGGTGCTCATGGATGGAGGAAGCAACATTAATATCTTATATTATGAGACCTTCCATCGTATGGGATTAACAGATAAAAAACTTAAACCGTCCAATACGGTGTTCCATGGTGTGGTACCTAGTAAGTCAGCATATCCTGTTGGCAAGATAGCTTTGGAAGTAGCCTTTGGATATGATCATGGTTCCAGGTCGGAGACACTGACTTTTGAGGTGGTAAAAATCCAGAGTCCATATCACGCCCTATTTGGGCGGCCGGCTTACGCCAAGTTTATGGCACGGCCCTCTTATGTGTATTTACAGCTTAAGATGTCGGGTCACAAGGGAATGATAACGGTTCACGGAAGCCGCAAAATTGCTTTGGAGTGTGAAGAAGGTGATGCGGCCTATGCAGAGTCAGTTTGTGCCACGGAGGAGCTAAAATATTACAAGGACAATGTTGATCCGGCAAACATGACTCCATTGAAGAAGCCGACTACGGAGCATGATCCGGCCCTGAAGTTCAAATCGACAGCAGAGACTAAGCTTGTTGACTTCGTACCTGGCGATTCATCCAAGCAGTTCAGTATCAGTGCCAACTTGGATCCTAAATAGGAAAGCGCGCTCATCGAGTTCATCCGTGAGAATCGGAACATTTTTGCATGGAAGCCTTCTGACATGCTAGGTGTAGCGAGGCAACTCGTTGAGCACACTCTTAATGTGGATCCTAAATACAAACCGGTGAAACAGTTCCTACGTCGGTTCAATGAAGAAAGACGCAAAGCTATTGGGGAAGAAGTGGCCAGGCTCTTAGCGGCTGGCTTTATTGTTGAAGTCTTCCATCCTGAATGGCTGGCTAATCCGGTGCTGGTCCTTAAGAAAAATGGCACCTGGCGCATGTGTGTCGACTACACAGATATTAACAAAGCTTGCCCAGCAGATCCTTTTGCCCTCCCCCGTATTGATCAAATTATTGATGCTACGGCGGGTTGTGAGCGCTTAAGTTTTTTGGATGCATATTCTGGTTATCATCAGATCAAGATGGCAGTTAAGGACCAGGAGAAGACGGCGTTCATAACTCCCTTTGGAGCCTTCTGCTATGTATCTATGCCATTTGGGCTCAAGAGTGCCCAGGCAACTTATCAACGGTGTGTACAGAATTGCCTTCATAAACAGATTGGCCGTAATATACATGCCTACGTGGATGATATTGTGGTTAAGTCAAGGGAAAAGGAGACTCTGGTTGACGATTTGAAGGAAACCTTCGATAACCTGAGGACATACAAGATGATGCTCAACCCAGCCAAGTGTGTCTTTGGTGTACCGGCCGGCAAGTTATTGGGTTTTCTGGTGTCCAATAGGGGAATTGAGGCTAATCCGGAGAAGATCACAACAATCACCTCCCTGGCTAAACGAAAGTGTATCAATGATGTTCAATGCCTTGCAAGCCGGATTGCCGCGTTAAGCCGGTTTATCAGCCTCCTTGGTGAGAAGGTGATCCCTTTGTATCAGATGTTGAAGAAGACGGATCAATTCGTCTGGAGTTCTCCCGCTGATCAAGCGTTGGAGGACTTAAAGCGGCAATTGGCCAATCCACCTGTGCTCGCCGCTCCAATTGACAAGGAGTCGTTGCTGTTATATGTTGTCGCCAATGCTCGTGCAGTCAGTGTGGCTATTGTGGTGGAGCGAAAGGAGACAGGCAAGGAGCATCCGGTTCAGCGTCCGGTTTACTATATCAGTGAGGTGCTTATTGAGTCCAAGCAACGATATCCGCATTGGCAGAAGCTGGTATATGGCATTTTTATGGCAAGCCGGAAGCTTAAGCAGTACTTCCAGGGACATCCTATCATAGTGGTCAGTTCTGCTCCCTTGGGAGATATAATCCAGAATCGGGAAGCAACTGGCCGGATTGCCAAGTGGGCTATAGAGCTTGGGCCGCACGGATTGAAATACGTGCCTCGCACGGCGGTCAAGTCTCAAGCACTTGTTGATTTCATCAATGACTGGACAGAACTGCAAGCACCTGAAGAGAAGCCGGATCACACATATTGGACTATCCATTTTGATGGGTCCAGGTAATTGGAGGGCTCGGGGGCTGGAGTCGTATTAGCTTCCCCCACGAGGTGATAAGTTTTCTTACGTTCTCCGCTTAATGTTCCCTTGTACTAACAATGCAGCTGAGTATGAAGCCTTGCTCCATGGGCTCCGGATGGCTAAGGAGATGAATCTAAGCCGAGTTAAGTACTTCGGTGACTCGGACTTGGTGGCTCAGCAGGTGTCTGGCACTTGGGATTCCAAGGACCCACTCATGGCAGCATATCGTCGTGAGGTGGATGTTGTTGCAGGTCACTTCAAAGGTTATCAGGTGGAACATGTGGACTGCCGGAAAAATAAAGCGGCAGACGCTTTAAGCCGGCTGGGCTCTCAACGCAAATCGGTCCCGCCTAACGTTTTCTTGGATGTGCTGCATAACCCGTCGGTCAAGCTTCCTGGTGAGGAGGATTTGGCTATTCCTGATCCGGAGGCTCAATTGGTGGCAGCTCTTCATTTTATTCCGGATTGGATGATTCCTTATCTTGCGTACTTGAACCGGGGCGAGTTACCAGAGGATGAGATTCTGGCCCGGCAGATAATCCGGCGATCCAAGTCCATGACTATTGTCAATGGCGAGTTGCATCACTGCAGTGTGTCAGGAGCGTTTCAACGTTGTGTGTCCCCTGAGGAAGGCTATGAAATCTTACGTGAGATCCATGAAGGGGATTGTGGTCACCACGCCGGTTCAAAATCTTTGGTGGCTAAAGCGTTTCATCACGGCTTCTATTGGTTGACTGCTCATGCTGATGCGGAAGATCTGGTCAGACGATGTGACGGTTGCCAAAAGTTCTCAAGACGTGCTCATGTGCTGGCTCAAGAATTAAGGATGATTCCAATCACTTAGCCGTTCGTGACTTGGGGGCTGGATATTGTTGGGCCTTTCAAAAGGTCCAAGGACAAGAAAACCCACCTTTTGGTAGCGGTTGACAAGTTTACAAAGTGGGTAGAGGCAGAACCCGTTAGCAAGTGTGATGCGGCCACGACGGTTCAATTCATCAAAAAGGTGGTTTTTCCGGTTTGGCTTTCCACACAGCATCATCACTGATAATGGTACCAATTTGTCCAAAGGTGCTATGAAGGAATTATGTCAACGAGAGCACATCCGGCTTGACGTTTCATCAGTGGCTCACCCCTAGTCCAATGGTCAAGCAGAGAGGGCTAATCAAGAGATCTTGCGAGGTATCAAGCCCCGGCTTATGGTTCCTTTGCAACGAATGCCGGGTTGTTGGGTTGAAGAATTACCATCTGTATTATGGAGTATTAACACCACACCCAATAGATCAACAGGATACACACCGTTCTTCATGGTCTACGGAGCGAAGGCGGTTCTCCCCAGTGATATCCGTCATGATTCACCTCATGTAGCGGCTTATGTTGAAGCGGATAATGAGGCAACACGACAAGATGCTTTGGACCTGTTGGATGAAGAGCGTGACATCGCAGCTGCCCACTCGGCGATTTACCAACAGGATCTTCGTCGTTATCACAGTCGCCGAGTCAGAACCAGAACCTTTCAAGAAGGGGATTTGGTACTTCGGCTCATCCAAGACCAGACTGATATGCACAAGTTATCCCCACCTTGGGAGGGACCTTTCATGGTCAGCAAGAATCTGCACAACGGGTCATACTATTTGATCGATATTCGAGAGCATAAGGACTCATGTACATCAGAGGAGGAGACCAACAGGCCGTGGAACATAGCTCATCTTTGGCTTTACTACACCTGAGCCATTGGCTCTACTTATGTACATACTATGACAATGTATATATTATGATCAATATAATAAACCGGAGCCTCAGCTAAAGCGGGGTCTCTGTTCTTTTTACATCATGCGTGGTTACACGGAGTTTATTTGTCCTAAAGCGGCCTCCAGTTTACCCCTTGAGTTAGCTTTTTAAAGCTTCATGTTATATCACTTGGGGGCTTGGTCGTATCCGAACCAATGCAACACCTTTTGATAGGCGAAAGCCATGAGATCACTTGGGGACTTGGTCACGTCTAAACCAGTCACGCCTCTTGGTCGGCCTAAGGCCACAGAATCACTTGGGGGCTTGGTCAAACCCGAACCATTGCTACACCTCTTGATCGGCATAATGCTATTCCATCATTTGGGGACCTGGCTGACTTGAACCATAGCTACGCCTATAGGGAGCTTGGTCGTGTCCGACCATGGTAATGCCACTTGATCGGCTCAATAGCCTCTTTTTGCAAATGGTTTTATCATTGCCTTTGCTTGAAATTTTCTTTGATAAATATTTCTTTTTGTTGTGTTTTTAAACCGACAATTCTTAAACCGGTTCAAACTGTCAATTGACGGAACACGGTCAATCTTAATCCGGAGATTATTTGCCCGGTTTGATTTTTTGTTAACATCCTATTATGGAGTAACACGATGTTTATCATAACCCGGCACGGTTTACATGGTAAACCGGCGTTATATATATAGGAGTAGTTTTCTCCTCTGATGGTATGGGTTCATAAACTCCCGCTTTAAGATTGGCCAAGCCAACTTCATGCCCAACGATGGCAGGTATTACGTATCACAAGATTTGATCATGTGTTTAAATTTAAGATATCCGATTTCATATATATAGAAATCATAATCTGCCTGGCGGTACAACCGTGGCAGCGCTTTAAGATTTTTTGATTGCAGAAAATACTTTGGAAATTTCATCACCCAAAGGAAGCACAAATTGCAACAATTATGCACGAAGGCATATCAAAATCAAAAGTATCGGCTAGCCTATTACAAGGACACGGTGCCCAAATAAGATCATTGTTTTTCTGTAGAATAGAAAGGAGCAGCAATTTAAACCGGATTCTGGTTCAAGCTTGGTCACCAGCCCGGCCTGATGATTGCGGGTCATCTCGTGCCGCTTCAACCTCTGCTTCTCTACACAGCGGCTGGAAATCAACAGTTGTCCAGTCGATTCCCATTAATGCTTGAAAGACAGCTCCCTCATGGATCAGCAATGATGGTTCAATATCAGGAGCGTAAGTATGCTTACGGATTGGAGGGATAAGATTTTCCGCTTCAGGAATTGGTGCAGCTACTCGCTTGTTTTGGTCATCATATTGGGCTTGATAATGAGACAAGTCTGCCTCTTCAACCAATTGACAAGCTAGAGGACGCACCTCCCGGTTTATTGCTCGCAGATCCGCTTCACTAAACTGTGACCCGTCTTCCTTCAAGCTGGGGTAGCCCTGAGCTGCTTCAACAGGGTCGAAATCTGGCACCCACGCTTTTGCCCGGATCAAGGCATTTATAGCACCAGTCCGAGCAGCAGATTTTTTTAGTTCTTCAACCCGGGCAGGAAGCATAGACAGCCTTTTCAGGGTGTCTTGGATCAAGGAGGGCGCCAAATTGTTGTGGGATGCAGTAGAGATAATCCGCTGCGCACCAGTATACAATTGCTCGATCAATGTATAGGCGGCTTTCAATTTCTTCCGCACATCCGACCCCAAGTGACCAATGCGTGTCCCTGAAATATTATAAAGGATTAACAAACCGGCAACTCTATAAGATGGCTGAGTCAATCCAGAAATCAAGCCGGCTTACCGAAGATAGCAACGGTCATGGCATGCACTTGTCGCTTTACGCTGGCCAGTTCTTCCACTACCGGTTTAAGTGCAGCTTCAGCATTTTCTGCTCGTTTGGTTAAAGCAGCTTTCTCAGTGGCCCAATCCGCCCGTTCCTTCTTGAAGCCCTCCTTAAGTTGTTCCATGGTGCTTAAAGCGGTGGTTAATTCCTCTTTGGCTTTGGAGGTTTCAGCTTGTTGGGACTTCAGGTTTTCTTGCAGATCGGCAATTTGGTTTTCTCTTTTGTTCAGCTCAGCCTGCATATAGACAGTAATACGATTCAGACAACAGTACAAGAATTGAAGTACCAACCACATAACAAGTTATGCCCTTGGTACTTGGGGGCTAATGCATATTTGCTCTTCATCCTACAATTGTTCGAAATGTCCCAAGCTCAATACAAGTATTCAACATGGCACTTGGGGGCTAATGGCTATTTGCTCAGTCAGTACTGATGATACATTTTTCTTACCTAAAAGTCCCGGTTTAACTATACTAAGTTAAACCGGCCCTTGGGGGCTACATCAGCAAATTCAGAAACAATGAAGTTTCCCTTGGCAAGACCCGGTTTAAGTTGAGATCTTAAACCGGCCCTTGGGGGCTAGGGGAGTTGACAGATTAAAGTACAAAAGCAGATAAGCATAGGGAAATTACCTCATATTTCTCTTTCATCATATTAACCAGACCGGCTTCATAGTCATGGCTGGTGTATAGCCAGTTCAGGAAGCCGGAATGGAGATCTTGGGCGTTCAGAGCGGCATAAGTTGCCAGATCGGCATTCCATTTTCCTTTGCCAATGGAAGTAAATTCCTCTTTGGCAGTGTGCCTGGATAAAGCAATGGGGTTGCCTGGCTCGGTGCGACCAATGCCAGTAATAACAACTTCATCATCTCCTGCGGCGCCGGTTTGCACTGGGGCTGTCGGCTTGTTAGTAGGCTTGGATCGACTGGTGGATCTATCAATCCGGACGGGGCTTATGGGCTGATCAACAGGACCTGAGGTGTCAACATGTGGTTCTTCAGCAACAAAATCATCATCTTGCAATGGGGGGTCGTTTGGTACGTCCTCGCGAATAGCCGCTTCAGGACCTGGTGTCTTGTCCGGTTCAGGAATAGTATCTTCTTCGGCCGCTTTGTCCAGGCGAGCCTTCTTGCTTGGCCTAGGCTTGGCCCTGAAAGAAATAAAGGATCAATACAGCGTATGTTATACTATAATATATCAGAAACATCATAAGAAATATAACTCACCCAAGCACCGCTTTGAGTGGCGGCAGCTGGGTGGCTGATGACTCGCCAGACGATGAATGGGAGGTGCCCTGGTAATCGGAGTCAGACGGATTAAGAGGTTGACTAAAACAGCCCGCTTTAGGACAAGCATTGACAAGAGAGTTAGAGACCTCTGAACGGCGTTTCCGAACCGGACTGTTCGGTAAACCGGCGGAGGTGACTGCCTGGCCGCTGTGCCGGGTTGTGCGACGGGTTTCATGCTATTATGTCTTCATAAGAAAGTTTGGATCCAAATAAGCAAGAGGATGAGAAAATTTAATTTTCCGGTTTGCCCAACGGACTTTTTGTGAAGGTAAAGGGCTTGAATCGGAGGACAGAGTGATTACCTCTAGAGCGTCAGCCTGACTGCCTTCCGCATCATCCTGACAATGGTCATTATCAATAAGACGTGTGAAAAATAATCCAAGTGAATCAAGCTCTACTTCTAGGTCCGGATTACCCACATCATCATCGGCTACCGGATCAGAAGACGCGGTGTTTTTCTTCCTGTTAGCTGGCCTCTTAACAACTCTGGTCTTGGGCCAGGTTGGTCTCTCTGGTTTCTCTGGCTTCTCCGGTTTCTCTTGCGGAGGTTTCTTGCTCCAAAACGAATCATCGCCCTGTTTGAAAATTGTTGATATTAGCAAATTGATACTTTGAGCATGCAGATTCAATGAAAAGTTCAAGGTATAAATCTTACAGATGGCGGTTTGTTGATGGCACAGAAGGGAGCCAGGCCGGTTTGGGCGCAGGCAGCTTCCGGTTCATTCAGCATCTTTTTCACAGCTTCTGTGACTTCGTCGTCTGAGAGCTGGATGTCAATGTGTCGAAGAGGGTCTTTTTCACTTCCTGTGTACTCGCACATTAAACCGGAACGCTGACTCAAGGGCAGTATACTCCATGATATCCAGCAGCGGGCAAGGTCGACCCCTGTCGGTCCATTAGCCATGAAGGCCCTGAGTTTGGATAATTGAGGAGCATATTTGCTTCTCTCCTTAGCGGTCAGTCTTTGTGGGAAAGGATGTGTGTTGCTAAGTCGCTCTGGACGATAACCCGGCAAAGGATTTTCGTCAGAAGGAGAGGTATCTTTGCAGTAGAACCATGTTTGATGCCACTCTTTGGGATGGCTGTGCAGTTTGGCGTGAGGGTAAGTGACCTCTTTCCTCTTTTGAATCGCCATACCGCCTAGCTCTGTGTTGGGACCGTCAGTAAATTCAGTACGGCGGTTTAAATGGAAGCAATCTCTAAATAATTCAACTGTGGGCTCCTCTTGAAAGAACACCTCACAGAGCACTTGAAAGTGACAGATGTTGGTTACGGAGTTTGGGCCTATATCTTGCGGACGGAGTTGGAAATTAGCTAGGACGTCCCGGTAAATTTTGAACCGGGAGGATTGAAGCCCCGGGCTAGATGATCAGCAAAAACAACCACCTCTCCCTCTTTAGGCTGGGGAGGACATTTTGTGCCTGGGACCCTCCAATGGATAACATCATGTCTGCTTAAAGCGCCAGTCTTGACTAAATTGGTCAGTTGAGTTTCAGTCACATGAGAAGGAACCCAGTTGCACTCGTACACTTGTTTGGCCATAGCGCAGTCTGCAAAGTAGCAATTGCCGGTTCAAGAAGATATTGGAAAGGTATACCCTAATGCGTATATTACTAAATCAGAGAAAGTTATTTTCTAAATCGGGGTTTACAAAGCGGCATGGTCTGGATAAGGAATTCCGGCGGTTCAACCAGGGGACTAATGGTACATATACCGGTTTGTCAATTTTTCTACAAAGTTAAACCGCCTGGTCTAGAAACATTGAAAAATCAAGATCACGGATGATTGTGTGCGCAAAAATAGGTTTCACAAGATAGCACTACAATTTTGGATCTAAAGCATGTTCAGAAAGAGGAAAAATATTCAAGGTTCAAAAAAAAGAGAGCAGTACCGAATCAATGGGCAGAGATATAGGCAGATCTATGGTCTTGAGGCATATAAGTGAAGGCGGATGCTAAAAACTACCGCTACACAGGGCAAGGATTCACAGGTTCATCTAAGATCTATCATATGAGCACGAAGCAGACGATGAACACTGAAGAACTTGGAAACCCTAGAACGGATTTACAGAGGGAAAAGTGAAGAACTCACCGGAGTCAAGGAAGAGGCAGAAGATCGCCATGATGCTCTGGTACAATCAGGGTGATGCAGCGGCCAAGGTTGGAGCAGAAGTCGTCGACGGCGGCGGAGCTCTGAGGTTGGACGACGCGAGGAAGACGAAGCAGAAGGGCACGAAGGGGAAAAAGAAATGACCCTTCAGTCCTATTTATAAGGCAAGGGACATGTGTCAGGCGCGAAAATCAAGGGACCGTGGGTTTGGAAACGGAGTTGTCGCCTCGATTGTCGCAGACCTATTAAACAAAAAAGGTATCATGGATAAATTTCTTTATAACAGGTGACGTCACGCCGGTTTACAACGACCAGAGAAGATGACATCACGGCGGTTCAACAAACTACAAGAAGATGTTGAAGATGAAGATTTTTGCTAAGGATTGACATGAACCTGTTCAAATCAATCTGGGGCCTAATGTTGGGGATATTCCTACTGGGAGTAAACCGGCCTATCTGGGCCGGGTTACTTCGCCAATAGTTAAGTATATTAAAGCCCAAGAAGGCAGATGAGGGCTAAGGGCCTATAGTCGGTTCAAGGCCTGTAGCCGTAAACCGGCGTCCGTATGTAACTTGTGTTGTAAGTTAGGAATAAGTAGAGACCAAACCGGACACGTCTATGAGCCGGTATTGGGACTCTGTAAACCGACGGGCGTCACCCGTGTATATAAAGGGACGACCTGGCGGCGGTTCAAGGACAACAGACAACAACTCGTGACTTAGGCGAAGCTTGTTTGCTCCCTAATCATCGAAACCCCATCAATTCCATCACAACTAGACGTAGGCTTTTACCTTCATCGAAGGGGCCGAACTAGTATAAACTCTCTTGAGTCCCTGTGTCCGCTTTAACCCTACAAGCTAACCCGTCGCGATGGCTCCACGACTAAGTCCTTTCATGAGGACATCTGTCGTGACAAACCCACGACACTATTTGTATTATATTATAATATATTTATCTTTATTTAGGAAGCACCTAATTTTATGGTTATGTTCTTCAAAGTTATCCTTTATATCCACTTCTTAGTTTTATTTCTCGTTTCTAGATAAAAGCAAACACTAGGTGTACATAGGGTTTTATCAGTGGTAGATAGGACCTGAGAGAATATTGATATTACCTTTAGCTCCTTGTGGGTTCGACACCTCATACTTACCACTTCCGTCTTTGGAAAGTGCTACGATGATTCCTGCACTTGGGGATTATCAGTGGGTCTGGGTGTCTGTCATGTATGTGGCAGCGGTCAGGACACCCACAGAGACCCCGATGGTTTTCCTCCGGTTCCGAGAAAACGGACGTCCGGACCAGTCCACGAACCGCTCGGTCCAAACGTATGTGGGCGGTTTGAGAGTCCGTGATGGAGATGCCCTTAAAGCTAGTGATTCGGTTGTATAAGGCACCGTTAATTTGCTAAACATGCCACTACATATTATAAAGACATTTTTGGCCCCACTCCTCTTGGGAACCTTTTCCACTTAAACCCTAAATTTGGAGTGAGTAAGAGAAAAAATTGAGGATCACAATAAAAACTTGACTAAAGCTTTTATGAGGAAGGGAAAATTGCTCTATTTTTCTATGGAAACTAATAGGACACCTGCCCCTGATAAAAACCTTCAAATTATTTCAAAGCTACTGGGACATTGTGCAAACTAATGACAATCTTGATGTTTAGAGACTTAACTATGGGATAATCAATTCAATACCTAAAATCTCTTGTGTTGACAAGATTCACGCATGTACAAGTGGATTACAAAACTCAGAACATGTGATTAGAACCTTTTGCGAACAAACTTATCAACATTAATCAAAATGGTTTTGTGAGACAAAGGATATCATGGATGGTATTTTGACCCTGGATGAACTGCTACATCATAGTCACGTTTCAAAGAAAGTGGGAGTGATATTGAAACTTGATTTTGAGGAAGCCTGAGATAAGGTAAGTGGGGACATTCTGAAGGAGTGTTATACTATGGGATGTTTTAGTCATGTTTGGAGTGATTGGATTAGAACCATCACATATGGAGGAACTGTTGGTGTGAAACTTAAGAGTGTCATGGGTCCCTATTTCCAAAGTGCCAAGGGAGTTAGGCAAGGGGATCCACTCTCTCCCTTTTTGTAAAACATTGTTACTGATATAGTTGAATGATATGTTGGTAGGCCTAGCTCCTGCCTCATTGATAAAGGTGTTGTTATGCAATATGCTCATCATATAGTAATCTATATCCAACATGACCCCGCAAAAGCTCTTAATATAATCTCAAATTGTTCTAGTATATGTTTGAATTGTTGTCTGGTCTCAATATTAATTTCCGGAAAAGTAAAAAAAATTAACATTAAGGGTTATGGTGACGTTGTGAACTTTTATGATGAATTATTTGGATATCAAATTGGCCATTTACCTATGAAATATCTTGGAGTACGTGTGAGATTCACTTCCCTTAAGAATGTGGCAGGCCAATGTTGTCTCTATGGGAGCGCGAAACATCCTTCTAAATGTTGTTCTCTCTAATATCTCCTACCATACGTCGGTGTTCCTGAACAGAACCTTATTAATTAATTGCACAAACACAAAAGATGATTCTTCTAGCAAGGATGTAATGTTTTAAAAGGATATCACATGGTTAAATGGTCAAGGACTTGTAGCTCCAAAAGTAAAGTGGGTCTGGTTGTGAAAGATCTTTTTTTTACCAGAACAGTAGGCGCTATGCAATTTCATTTAATTGGGGGAAAATCTGTACATGACTAAAACACAGCCTAGAAGAACTGAAAAGAAGATCAAACGAAAGCCTGAATCTACATAAACAGTTCGGTTGTACACAAAGAAATAAGCAATCACACCCAAGCCTCCTTGAGGAGGCCTATCTCATTAGTAGCTTTCCTTGAAACCACTTTAGCCACGGTGGATTTGGCGTTGAAGACCCTCCCATTCTGCTCCTTCCAAATGTTCCAAGAAATATACATTATCATAGAATAGTCACCCAAGTGTGAAAGATCTTAGGAGACAAAATCTTAGCCTCTCGGTTAAGTGCCGGTAGAAGTTAGAACAGCGAGTTGGCTTCTAGCAGCATAATACCAAAGCCAAATATCATAGTCATCAGTCTGTAGCCTCTCTCAAGAACAACTTTAAGGACACCCCTGCTGTAAAGCATTCTCATAGTGAAAGTGTTTTATATGGCTCGTAAAACAGCAAGCTTGCAACTTGACTAGATTATGGAAAGATCTTATTTCAGGGGAAATGGACAGGTAATCTTGTTTGCTCCTTTTGTGGCCAAGTTGAGACTTTTTCATGGCACTGATATGTGTCCTAATAACATTTGGCAATTCTTTGCATAGTGTTGCAAGGGTAGCCAATCTAACCAAGGAGTGTTATTGGGGAGAAGTGATTTTACAGCAAAATTCATAAGTAATTTACACCCTATTTTAAAAATGTAATAATATCTAAAATACAATATTTTTACTGAATTGCAACATGCCATTTATCCAATTTACAATTCTTAACTACTGCACTAGGCTAATAAAAGCCATACAATCACACTACTACAGAAATGAACAAAACAAATTGCTCACTAATCAAACATATGATGACCGGGTCGACGGCACAACGTATACTACCCTTACCATCTACCCTTCGAAAACCCACCGACTCAACAGTCAGAACGGGTTCCAAGTCTGTGGCACGCTCTGACGCGTGTAACCGTCGTCGACGCTCCACTCTGGCTTCGGGTCACCACGGCTCCCTTCCACCATGTCACCTAGCATGTCCCTGAAGCTCGTGAACGGCAATGGCGCCGCGGGCCAGTGGTGCACAACCGGAAGGATGCCAGTGGGGTACTCTTGCTGCCCGTAGTAGCCGTCCGTGATCTCGGCCATCGGCGTCCGGCCAACGACATTGATAGGTGCTACGGGCAGCAGGACCGGCGCCACGCCAAGGTCGCTGCTCAGGGAACCTGACGACTCGTCGGAGGCCGGTGTTGGTGAGGCGGTTGTGCTTTTGTAGAACACCCTGCACAACACCCAGTCCTCCTGCATATTGCAATATTTCCATTTTAGCACTTGTCTTCTCCCTAGATAATTGGATTTGATGGACACTTGATGATTAAAACTGGTGCCTATTGCCTGGCGACCTTGAAAAATAAGATACTACTACCTCTTTTCCTAAATGATACGTACTACTAAATCTGCGACACTTGTTTTGGGTTGGAGGGAGTATAAACTAATCTTCTTTTTTGCGAGAAAACTGTTCATTTCTGACCTTAAGGAGTCATGATAGCCACATGTTCTTACCAGCCAACAGGCTGTTAGAATTTCCATAACAAAAGAAACTGGCAACTTGGGATGCCATTGTCAAAATATCTTTTGTCAACTTGAGCTTCACCTCTGACAGAAAAAGGAAGTCAAAAGGAAAAAATGATAATGAGACGGTCAGATCCTTTTCAAGGCAGTATCACGTTGTTCAATGCCGCGCTGATGTATGGCGACGGCGCCAAGCGAACAACCTTGGACGTTGCCTTCACCAAACCTTGGAACGACACTCCATTGGTGATATGTCATACTATGTGTGTACCATGTTTGCATTTCGATAAGCTGGACCAGGTCACCAACAATGATTGCCTAGTGGCATGTATAGTCGTCGTAAGTATACCTAGTTTATCTTATCGGGATCGACGCAGCACGTACGTACGGCATGAATACAAAAAAGAATACTTATCTGGCGGTCAAAATTAGCAATGTTCAACTATATGCAACACAACAGACGAAGAAGTTTTCTTTCTCTGCATGAACGGGAGCGAAATGAAATAATAAAAGGCTTGGCCCAATCAGTGAGTGCATTTTCTCTATACGCCTCCCTCCCAAAGGGGAGCCGGATTCCACTACTTGTCATAACGGAACATAATCAGGATTACTATTACTGTCTGATTTCCTTTTATTAGTAGTAGTATTACTGTCTGATTCCTCCATCCTGTTCCTAGTCATGCAAAACAAATGGTATCCGAGGTAGAATGGCTGGACAAACATGCGCCTCATCCTAGCCGTCGATCATGCGTGAAGTGTAGAGGACTAGAGGTGGTATACCTCGAGGAGAGACGGCAGCGAGCCGTCGTGTGGGGCGGCGAGCTGGCGGTGAACCGAGCGCGGCGGGCGGCCCTCGACGCGGAACTCGTGCATGACCCACTCGGTCTTGGTTCCCCGGGGGGCTCTCCCCAGGTAGAAGACGAGCGTCTTGCGCATCCCGACGACCGCCGCCGCGCCGTCGCCGGTGATGACGCGGTCCTTGCCCGTGGCCTTCCAGTAGCCCGTGTGCGTGGCGCGGTTGGTGCGCTGCCCCGTCGCGTACTTGCGGTCGTGCCGGCTGAAGAAGTACCACTCCCTGCCGCCCACGCACGCCGCGTCTGCGTGCATGCAACAATGGGTAAGAGACGATGAGCAGTTGAGTAAAATCAGTAGTATTGAACTGCATATAATGATTCTAGTTCAATGAAGTTGTGATAATTGCAAAAAAATCTAATTCATGAACTGAATATAAGGATTCTAGGATGACTAACATTAGCCGTATTCTTTCCCTCAAAAAAACATTAGCCGTATTCTCTTTGCAAGAAAATAAATCAGCAGTATTGAACTACATATAATGATTCTAGGTTGATGAAGTTGTGTGAATTGCAAAAGAAAATAAAAAATAAAAGCTAATTCATGAACTGAATATAAGGATTATAGGATGACTAACATTATTAGTATTCTCTTTGCAAGAAAATAAATCAGCAGTATTGAACTGAACATGATGGTTCTACTTTGCTGTTATCATACTATGAATAAGTTCTAATCGAGCAGGTAGCACCAAGGTTTCGTGGTGTAGTTGGTTATCACGTCAGTCTAACACACTGAAGGTCTCCGGTTCGAACCCGGGCGAAGCCATATTTTGTTTCCTTTTTTTTCGCCCTCCAAAACTGAATGTGTTCCTTCTGCTGGGTGCATAATGGAAGGGATGACAGATCGTACCTGGAAGCTCCCATGGCTCGCACTTGTTGAGGTCGACGTCCACCATGTCCACTCCACCGCCGCGGCCACCACCGCCGGAGAGCTTGTGGCAGAGGTAGTCCAGCACGAGCTCGTGGTCCCTCGGGTGGAACCGGAATCCCGGCGGCAGCCTCGCCTCCACCATGCTCATCGAGCTGCTCATTTTCGCCCTCCCAGAGCTCTTGAAACAGACAGGAAAAAAGATTGGATAGATAGAGAAGTACACGACCGAACACGATGGGGCCGGGGCCGGGCCGGTATTAATAGAGGAAGAGATCTCGCTAGCCATGGACCCCTTGCGAGCATGTCACCAGGAAAGTAGAGCCTGACGCAACGGCGATGCCCACTGTAGATGATGCGAATTCTTTTGAACCAGTCGTATATGTTACAGAAAATAAAAAATGGCGCGGGTGATTATTCATTGCTACTCTGGATATTCCCTATCTCTCAGGTCTCGGTCAAACAGTAACTGCCTACCAGGTGATACTACGGCCAGATACTCAGATTCATGGTCCATGGATCACCGCGTCGATCTACCATGCCCTCTGATTCCGCCCCGGCTCTCAGAAACTTCGGATAAAACCGACGGCGACGGCGGCGATCCATGGTGATCCAAGGACACATCAAATCAGAAATGGGCTATTGTCGTGGTTCTAAGTCTGACAGTAGAATGGGGGGGTAGGAATGGAGAGGCAAGATCCTAGCTTTGGAGTAGTTGTGCACGCAAGAGTTTTACGAGTTCAGACCCTTCTCAGAAGAAGTAATAGCCCTACGTCTCGGAGCCCGGAGGCGGTCGACTAGATTATATGCGTGTGTGTTACAAAGATGCGAACCCTTGTGCCAGTGGAGGGGGGCGGCTTATATAGAGTGCGCCCAGACCCCAGCCAGCCCACGTTGCAAGGGGTTTAAGGTACATTAAGGTCGAGCGTTACAGGTAACGCCTCTAATAAAGTGCTTTGATGACCATAAAGACTACTTAATGATCGACCATTTGCCTGTGGAGTGACTTAGATCTCCTGGCAGTCGAGCGGTTGGCTTCGTGGTCGAGTGGTAGCTTCTTGGTCGAGTGTCTTGAACCCGTTGAGTGGGTACCCTGAAGTCGATTGAAAGGTGACTTCTTCTAAGAATGTCTTTGGTCAGGGCTCTTAGGACAGGTCCGTGTCCCTACCCCAGGTACATAACTTCATCATTAGCCCCCGAATGGATCGAGGTTAGAGTGGGGAAAGGGGTTGGAGATCTTTCCGACTGGTTCTTTGTGCTACACAGATGCCTTATTTTGGATTAATCGTCATGGATGACGTCATCAACCTTTTTCAGTCGCCTTGATCCATTCTAGGCCTTCCGTCGAGTGAATTCCCTTGTCTGTGACATTCCGAATGGTAGTGCGAAAGGGATCTTCTGTCTGACGAGCTGTTCTGCAACCGCGGATTTCGCGGGATTTGATTTTCGGGAAGCGCGCGGGACGGGAGCGGCCGCAGTAATCGGACGTGATAAGGCGGAAGCTCCTCGATGCCCGCGCCACTTTTTTAGCCACGTATCGCGCGCGCGTCTGCTGCGAGATTTGACGGGATAGCCAGGGTCTACCAGTCAGCCACTCGGAAGCGGCCCCTTAAAAGCTGCCAGCTCAGGGTTTCCAACAGTGTGTTCTCTTCTTCCCTTCTCCGTTTGCATACTTCTCCGCCACCTCCGCTCTCGCCCTAGCGCCACAGGCCCGTTCGAGCTTTCCGGCAACGATGGTGAAGGACAAGACGTCCGCCCTGTAGCGCGCTAAGAAGGCGGCGGCGGCGCAGGGAAAAGGGAAGAAATCCGCTCGGGGCGGATCTTCCTCAAGGACTTCTCTGCCCAGAGGCTGGATGCAGGGCGACTAGATGCCGTCAGTGCTGAGGCAGGAAGATCTCGACGACATGGTTGAGGGAGGGGTCATCCCTCATGAAGCTGCGCGTCTCCCCGGGAGAGAAGTCGAGCCCCAACCTCTCGATGGTGAGTGTGTGCTCCTTGCCACCCATATCGATCGCGGGTTTTCTCTGCCTCCTCGTCCCTTTTTCCGGAGTTTCCTGAATTTCTTCGGAGCGCAGCTCCACCATTTCACTCCCAACTCTATCGTGTATCTGGCTGCCTTCATTTCCTTGTGTGAGGGTTTCTTGGGCTGTCGTCCCCATTGGGGACTCTTTAAGCATATCTTCACCTGTCGTTCCCAATCGGTCAAAAAGGCCAAGTCGAGTGACGAGAGGACGCAGGTGATCCAGCTGTGCGGAGGCCTGGCGATCCAGACGAGGGGAAAAAGTTCCTTTCCATCCATCACTTTCCCTGAGTCAGTCCATGGTTGGCAGGCAACCTGGTTTTACTGCAAAGACCAGGCGACTCCAGGTCAGTCGACTGGACTTCCCCCTTTCTCTCTGGAACGAGCCCAAAAACCTGCTTCTCTGAAAGTGACGCCGGATGAAAAGGCCCAAGTCAAAGTGCTGGTCGGTCGAGTGGTTCAGCTTGTCCGCGACGGCGTGACTGGCATGGATTTGCTGGAAGTCTTCCTTAGGAGGCGCATCCAGCCGCTCCAGGCTCGCGACCATCCGATGTGGCTATATTCGGGTCTTGAAGACACCACTCGGATCCACCCGGAGGAGGTTACTGACGAGATGCTAGAAGGATGACTGTCGAGCATCACAGGAAACAAAGACAATCCCCGAGGAGCCAGGAGGGTTCCTCCACTCGACAACACATACGAAGTGGACCAGGTCAGACCTTATGCACCTGACTGAGATCTTGCTTTCTTCATTGGTCTTCTTTGAATTGGTCGACTGACTTTCGTTTTGTCTGTTGTTTCCCAGGAAACTACTGAGATGTACTCGACGCCCAACGGGGCACAGGAGCCGACTGAGGAAGGGGAGGCGAGTGGAGGTGAAAGCGGAGACGAGCACGGCGAGTGGGAATCCGATGGCGAAGGGGAGGGAGACGACGACGTCTACTCCAGCGAAGAGGAGGAGGAGGAAGTTGAACCCCCCGCACGGAGAGGCGATCCAAGCTTACACACAATCCCGCGAGGGAACGTGGTAAGGTGACTGCTCCTGTTGGGCAGTCGTCGAAATGCCCTCGGACCTCTTCTCCTACGCCGACTGAGAAGGCTCCCAAGCACCAACGCGCGACGCCATCCAAGCCGCCCAAGGCTCTGCCCAAGATGAAGATGACTGTCCCCACCATTTCTGGGTAATAATAATACTTATTTTCCTTTGTCGACCGTGGACGGATCCTTGGTCGATTCATTGAGCCAACTGACTGACTTCCAAAATTTGTAGTGCTGCTACTTCTGAGATCTCTGCCAAGGACGGAGATCAAGAGATGGAAGATGCTGTTACTTCCAATCCAGGTACAGTTATTGATGTCCTGTCTTTGGTCGACTGAATATTTCTTGTAACTATGGTCGATTGACTTTTCTTGCAGCTCCCCTTCATGTTATCAACTTACCAGACGATGAAGATGACGAGCCGCTGAGAGTAAGAAGGAACCGGAGGGCGTCGACTGGCAAGACCCCCCAATCTGCTCCGGTGTCTTAGGCTGTAGTTCGGGATGGTGGTGATACCACTCGGACTTCCGTGACTTTTGCTGATCCTCTGACGAGCGTGCGGCCTTCGGCGTCGACTGCAAATCCGCCTTCGCTTTTTGCTACATACCCTGCCCCAGAGGACCAAGTGAGTGCCGCAAAAGAGGCTATACGCCAGGTGGGTATCATGATGGAGCAAGTGAAAGTGGTTCGGGACGCCAGCCAAGCAGCGTATGACGCGAGTTCGGCTCTTCAGAGCAACGTCCAGGTCAGTCGACTCGACACTTGGTCTGTTGCAATATGCTGTTCGAAGAATCTCTTTTCCGAAGATCTTTATATCTGTAATCTTTATATCTGTACACCCACTGGGTGTGTTTGTCGACCTTTGGTCGAGTGGGGGCACGCTGAGTGCACCCACTGGGTGTAGTCCCCGAGACTACGGTGGACTGCTGGCAGTCGACTGTAGTCTTTATATTGCGTTTCTGTATTTGTACTTCTTCACTAGGTCTGGTCGGGCCATGTCGAATGGAACTGTATGCGGTCGACTGCGGGCAGTCAACTCTTTTTTTTTTGGCCGAACCAGTGGGGGCACGCTGAGTGCACCCACTGGATGTAGTCCCCGAGACTGTTGTCGAATGTTTTGATTCGGCTGTAGTCTTAGAAACGCTGACTATTAGTCATGGCGCTAGAATCATATTTGGTCGATTGATCGATCAGGATTTAGAAAGATTATCGGTGGGGGCACGCTGAGTGCACCCACCGGGTGTAGTCCCCGAAGCTACTGTCGAATGTTTTGATTCGGCTGTAGTCTTAGAAGTGCTACAACTTTTCCTTTAGCCACTCGGAAGTAACTTGTCTTTGATATCTTTTGTCGATTGACTCTTTGCAGAAGTCTTGTGAGCTTGTTGCTCATCTTGCTGAATTGAAGGAGAAACAGGTCCAGCTTAACCTCGACTTGGAGTTTGCCCAGGAGAACTTGCAGAAGGCGAAGGACGAAGCAAAAGGTATGGCTGGTGAGATTCGACGGTTGTCTTTGTTTTTCTGCCTATTCTCAACTCCGTTCTTATTATTGTTTTGCAGACCAACTGGAGGAGGCTCTGAGGAAGAAAGATCTTGACCTTGCAGAAGCACAGAAGGCTTCTCCGAAGCTCGCTGAAGAAAAGCTTGCTTCAGTTGGTCGGCTTGAAGACGAGAATGCCAAGCTGAAGTTTGCTCTTGACGCGGCCAACCAGGAAGCAAGTCGATTGGAAAATGACAAGATTGCTCTGACTGACAAGGTCGGCGATATGGCGGGGAAGCGAAAGGATCTGGAGGCTTACCTCGGAGGGCTCGCCAAGAAACTATTCCTCATGCTTGAAGGTAATCCCCTTACTCAATTGACTTGTCGTTGTCGACTCATCATTCAATTATAATATTGGACTGTACCTTTCAGAATTATGTCAAAATTTCGAGGAAGAAACTGGTCGAGTGGAAACCAATCTGGACCCCATCAACTCTCTTGTGAAGGACGAAGCTGCCATGAATGTCCTCCGGCTGGAGTCTCGCGTCGCCAGTGTGGTGGACTACCTCGCTCGACTGAAGGCTGCAGTGTCGCGGATCGACTCTGCACTCTGGCCAAATCAGATACTTCAGAATGACCTTGAATCCTTGGTCACTCGACTGAAGGAAGTGCCAAGTCGAGTGCATGAATGGAAAAAAGTCTTCTGCCAGGTGTGGTGCCGATGTTGCTCTGTCGCTGGTTCGTGTCCACTGCAAGGAGGCGCGAGAAGAGAAGCTGGCTGCCCTCCAAGTTGCCAATACCAAGAAGCATAATTTCCAGGACTTCATGGAGACCTTCATTGCTGCTGCCACCCGAATCTCAGACGGGATTGATTTGGACGAGTTTGTTGCCCCATCCAGTCCTCCACCGGAGGAGTAAAAAACTACTGTGTCTCACCTTAAATTTGCCTCGGAATGCCGAGTGGTTTGTGTAACCGATAAATTCCGTCGAGCTGGAGGCTCGTGCACTTTTATTTGCGATCCAGGACCTTTTGATCTTTATCTGAATCTTGATTTATCGTTGAATATCTTCGTGATTTATCCGTCGAGTGAGATTTGGCTCGACTTTTACTCAAAATGACTTAGGCGAGCACGGAGCTGCAGCTAAGTCTCCGAGTGGGAGGTTTGCTCTTCACTTGGTAGGATTTTTAAACACTTAGGCAAGCACTGGGCTGCAGCTAAGCCCCCGAGTGGGATGTTTGTTCTCCACTCGGTAGGATTTTAATTACTTAGGCGAGCACTGGGCTGCAGCTAAGCCTCCGAGTGGGAGGTCTACTCTCCACTCGGTAGGATTTTAATCACTTAGGCGAGCACTGGGCTGCAGCTAAGCCCCCGAGTGGGAGGTATGCTCTCCACTCGATAGGATTTTAATTACTTAGGCGAGCACTGGGCTGCAGCTAAGCCTCCGAGTGGGAGGTCTGCTCTCCACTCGGTAAGATTTTAATCACTTAGGCGAGCACTGGGCTGCAGCTAAGCCCCCGAGTGGGAGGCTGGCTCTTCACTCGGTCGGATTTTAAATACTTAGGCGAGTACTTGGACTGCAGCTAAGCCCCCGAGTGGGAGGCTGGCTCTCCACTCGGTAGGATTTTAAATACTTAGGCGAGTACTTGGACTGCAGCTAAGCCCCCGAGTGGGAGGCTGGCTCTCCACTCGGTAGGATTTTAAATACTTAGGCGAGTACTTGGACTGCAGCTAAGCCCCCGAGTGGGAGGCTGGCTCTCCACTCAGTAGGATTTTAAATACTTAGGCGAGTACTTGGACTGCAGCTAAGCCCCCGAGTGGGAGGCTGGCTCTCAACTCGGTAGGATTTTAGATACTTAGGCGAAACGGATTCGCAGCTAAGCCTCCGAGTGGGAGGCTGGCTCTTCACTCGGCAGGATTTTTACAAACTTAGGCGAAACGGATTCGTAGCTAAGCCACCCACTGGGGGAAATTTCAAAAAAAATAAATAGCAATCTTCTGTGAAAATTATAACATTCTTGCTTTAGATAAAAGAACTACAGAGGTACTTTTATTACATCTTAATCGAGTGAGTTTCTTCTTTCAAGTGTAAAAAGGACGGAGTAACTCCGCATTCCAAGCTCGAGGCTCGTCGATCTGGCGATCAACGTTGTAGAGGTGATACGCTCCGTTGTGGAGGACTTTGGTGACGATGAAGGGGCCTTCCCATGTTGGAGCGAGCTTGTGAGGTTTTTGCTGATCCACTCGGAGGACCAAGTCTCCTTCCTGAAAGGCTCGACTCTTCACGTTTCTCGCGTGGAACCGACGTAAGTCCTGCTGGTAGATAGTCGAGCGGATTAGGGCCATCTTCCTCTCTTCTTCCAGGAGGTCGATTGCATCTTGTCGAGCTTGTTCTGCTTCTGCTTCTGAGTATAGTTCGACTCGAGGTGCATTGTGGAGCAGATCACTTGGCAGCACTGCTTCAGCCCCGTAGACCAGAAAGAAGGGCGTTCTTCCAGTCGACCGATTAGGAGTGGTCCTTAATCCCCAAAGCACTGACGGAAGTTCGTTGACCCAAGCTCCTGCCGCGTGTTTGAGATCTCGCATCGGTCGGGGTTTCAGTCCTTTGAGGATGAGACCATTTGCACGCTCTGCCTGCCCATTCGACTGAGGATGGGCGACTGAGGCATAGTCGACCCACGTGCCTTGGGAGGCGCAGAAGGCTTTGAATCTGTCGTTATCAAAGTTTGATCCACTGTCCGTGATCATGCTATGTGGAACTCCATATCTGAATATCAGCTCTCTGATGAAACTGATAGCAGTGCTTCCATCGAGGTTTTTGATGGGTTTGGATTCTATCAACTTGGTGAACTTGTCAACTGCAACCAGTAAGTGAGTGAAGCCGCTTCTACCAGTTCTCAGCGGTCCAATCATGTCTAGCCCCCAAACAGCGAAGGGCCAGACGAGTGGAATGGTCTTCAGAGCAGAGGCGGGCTTATGCGACATGTTGGAATAAAACTGACACCCTTCGCACTTGTCGACTATATCTTTTGCCATTTCATTCGCCTTCGGCCAGTAAAATCCTGCTCGGTATGCTTTAGCCACAATGGTCCGAGAGGACGCATGATGACCACAGGTCCCCGAGTGGATATCCTCAAGAATTATCTGACCTTCTTCTGGCGTGATGCACTTCTGGCCAACTCCAGTCGCGCTTTCTCTGTACAACTGCCCTTTGATTACTGTAAAGGCCTTGGATCGATGGACGATCTGTCGAGCCTCTTCTTCGTCTTCTGGGAGCTCTTTCCTCATAATATACGCGATGTAAGGCGCTGTCCAGTCGGGAGTGATGACTACAACTTCCATAATCAGGTCGACCACGGCTGGAATCTCCACTTCAGTCGGATCACTGGCGCTCTTTGGCTGTGGAGGTTCTTCTGTGAAAGGATCTTCCTGTATTGACGGCGCACGAACGTGCTCCAAACACACATCACTGGGGATGGCTTCTCTCTTGGACCCTATTTTCGCCAAATCATCCGCAGCTTGGTTTTTCAGTCGGGGTATATGATGGAGCTCTAACCCCTCGAATCTCTTCTCCAGCTTTCTCACTGCATTGCAATATCCCGTCATGGCTGGGCTTCGAACATCCCACTCCTTCATCACTTGATTAACAACCAGATCTGAGTCGCCGTAGACCATAAGGCGACGGACGCCGAGTGAAATGGCCATACGCAGTCCATATAGGAGTGCTTCATATTCTGCCTTGTTGTTGGAGGAATCAAAGTGAATCTGGAGGACGTATTTGAGCTTGTCTCCTCGGGGGGAAGCCAATACAACCCCCGCGCCGGACCCATTCAGCATCTTGGAGCCATCGAAAAACATAGTCCAGTGCTCTGAGTGAACTTGAGTCGGAAGTTGTTGTTCAGTCCACTCGGCGAGGAAATCGGCTATTGCTTGGGACTTGATAGCTTTCTTTACCTCGAACTTGATATCAAGGGGAAGGAGTTCAATCGCCCATTTTGCCACTCGACCAGTTGCATCTCTGTTATGAAGGATCTCTGATAGCGGGGCGTCGCTGACGACTGTAATGGAGTGATCATAGAAATAATGAGCAACCTTCTTCGTGGTCATGTAAATCCCGTAGACAAGCTTCTGATAGTGAGGGTATCTTTGCTTTGATGGGGTCAGAACTTCAGAAAGGTAATAAATTGGGCGCTGAACTTTGAATGTTTTTCCTTCCTCTTCCCGCTCGACCGTAAGTACGGTACTAACGACTTGTCCAGTGGCTGCAATGTAAAGCAATAATGGCTCTTTGCTGACAGGGGCAGCAAGCACCGGCTGGGTGGAGAGCAGAGCTTTTAGCTTTGCAAATGCTGCATCAGCTTCTGGAGTCCACTCAAACTTGTCTGACTTCTTCATCAGTCGGTAAAGAGGCAATGCCTTTTCACCGAGTCTGGAGATGAATCGACTTAAAGCGGCCAAGCATCCAGTAAGTTTCTGGACATCGTGCACACGCTCAGGGCGTTTCATTCGGAGTATGGTGCCAACTTTTTCGGGGTTAGCATCGATTCCTCGTTCGGAAACAAGAAAACCGAGTAACTTTCCTCCAGGAACTCCGAATGTGCATTTTGATGGATTAAGCTTGATATCATACCTCCTGAGATTGGCAAACGTTTCAGCAAGGTCAGTCAGCAGGTCAGAACCTTTTCGCGACTTGACCACTATATCATCCATGAATTGCTTCTACATTCCGACTGATTTGAGTGATCAGGCACTTCTGAATCATTCTCATGAAAGTAGCTCCGGAATTCTTGAGACCGAAAGGCATGGTGACATAGCAGAAGCACCCGAATGGGGTGATGAAAGCTGTTTTTATTTCATCTGGTCCATACAGACGGATCTGATGGTATCCAGAGTAAGCATCTAAAAAAGACAACCTCTTGCATCCTGCGGTCGAGTCGACTATTTGGTCGATGCGAGGAAGAGGGAAATGATCTTTCGGGCAGGCCAGATTGATATGTTTGAAATCGATGCACATGCGCAACGACTTGTCCTTCTTGGGGACCATTACAACATTGGCGAGCCACTCGGAGTGGTAGATCTCGCGAATGAACTATGCCGCTAAGAGTCGAGCCACCTCTTCGCCAATGGCCTTTCTCTTCTGGACGGCGGACCGTCGAAGATGTTCCTTAACTGGTTTGACTTTTGAGTCGACTCGAAGGCGGTGCTCAGCCAGTCCCCTGGGAACACCTGGCATCTCAGCGGGCTTCCATGCAAAGATGTCCCAATTCTCACGGAGGAACTGGATGAGCGCTTCTTCCTATTTAGAGTCGAGTGTGGTGGAGATGTTGGTCGGAGCCGCATTGGGGTCAGTCGGGTGGATGTGAACCTATTTTGTCTCACCGGACGACTGAAATGCTGACTCTGTGGCGGGCTTCTTGGCTCGCAACAAATCACTCGGGTCTGCGGTCTTCTGGTACTCTTGTAACTCCATTTCGGCCATCTGAGCATCAGCGATTTTGGAGCCCTTCTGGAAGCACTCTTACGCCTTCTTCCGATTACCCGTGATAGTGATCACACCTTTGAGACCAGGCATCTTCAACTTAAGGTACACGTAGCATGGTCGGGCCATGAAACGAGCGTACGCTGGCCTTCCAAGTATGGCGTGGTACGGACTCTGAAAATCCACGACCTCAAAGGTCAACTTTTCCTTCCGGAAATTCTTTGAGTCACCAAAAACTACATCGAGAGCGATTTGGCCGAGTGACTCAGCCTTCTTTCCAGGAATGACTCCGTGGAAGCTCATGTTACTAGTGCTGAGTCTGGACATCGGAATGCCCATCCCTTTCAGTGTCTCTGCATACAGCAAATTCAAGCCACTGCCACCATCCATCAACACTTTGGTCAGTCGAGTGCCTTCAATGACTGGGTTGACCACCAACGCTTGCCTCCCTGGGGTAGCAATATGAGTCGGGTGATCGGACTGGTCAAAAGTGATGGCAGTCTGAGACCATTTCAGATAATTGGGTGTCGTCGGAGCGACCATGTTCACTTCCCGATTGATAACCTTCAATCGACTCTTGCTTTCGACATCAGCGAAAATCATCAGGGTGGAGTTGACTTGGGGGTACTCCTCACCGCTGTCTTCTTTGTCCTCAACTCTGTCTGACTCTTTCTCTTTGTCTTCGGCCTGTTTCCCTTGAAACTGTTGAATCAGGAGTCGACGTTGTCGAGTGGTATGCTTTGGGTAAATGAGTTTACCCTCTTCGTCTTTCTTCGTGTGAATGTGACACGGTAGGTCCATCACATCGTTCCCATCCTGATCTTTCACCTTCTTGGGGTTCCAGGGACCCTTGGGTTTCCCCTTAAACTTTCATGGGGTCACGGCCAAGGTCTCTCCAGGAGCAGCTGGCTCGGCCTTGCACTTTTGCTTCCGGCTGGAGTTTCCTCCGCCGGCCTCATTAGCGGCTGCTTTGTACTTGCCACTCTGGAGCCTATCTTCTTCTTCACCGTTTGCATACTTGGTGGCAATTTCCATCATCCTACTCAATGTCATATCTCCGGTCCGACCGAATTTCAAACTCAGTTCTCTGTTCCTGACGCCTTCCCTGAAGGCACAAACTGCCTGATGGTCAGACACATTCTCGACTGTGTGATGTAAAGTGATCCACCTCTGGATATAATCTCTCAGAGTTTCACTCGACTTCTGAACACACGACTGCAATTCTGTCAACCCTGCTGGTCGCTTGCAAGTCCCTTCAAATGTCCTGACAAACACTCGGGCGAGATCTTCCCAAGTGTAAATACTACTGGGTGACAACTGGTTCAACCATGCTCTGGCTGATCCCTCCAGCATGAGAGGCAAATGCTTCATGGCTACTTCGTCGTTGCCGCCGCCAATCTGAACAGCCACTCGGTAATCTTCAAGCCATGTGTCAGGCTTGGACTCGCTGGTGAACTTACTAACTCCAGTCGCCAACCTGAAGTTGGGAGGAATTACAGCGGCCCTGATCGCTCTGCTGAAACATTCTGGTCCTGATACATGAACCCTGCTGCTGGAGGGAACGTCTCTTGTTGGGGAACGTTGCAGAAAATTAAAATTTTTCCTACGGTTTCACCAAGATCCATCTATGAGTTCATCTAGCAACGAGTATTCAGATTAGATAGCATCTACATACCACTTTGTAGATCGCAACGGAAGCGTTCGAGTGAACGTGGATGAGGTAGTCGTACTCGCCGTGATCCAATTCACCGATGATCTAGTGTCGAACGGACGGCACCTCCGCGTTCAACACACGTACGGAAAGCGTGACGTCTCCTCCTTCTTGATCCAGCAAGGCAAAGGAGAGGTTGGGGAAGAAGGCTCCAGCAGCAGCACGATGGCGTGGTGATGGTGGAACTGCAGTACTCCGGCAGGGCTTCGCCGTGCACTTACGGAGGAGGAGGAGGTGTTGGAGAGGGAGAGGGAGGCGCCAGGGCATAGGGTGCGCAGCCCCCCTCCCCTGCCCCCTTTTATATAGGCCTCTTGGGGGGCCGCCGGCCCTGGGAGATCTAATCTCCCAAGGGGGCGGCGGCCAGGGAGGTTTCCCTCCCCCCCCAAGCCATCTAGGAGGTGCCTTCCACCACTAGGACTCCTCCTAGATGGAACCCTAGGCGCATGGGCCCTTTGGGGCTGGTTCCCCTTGGCCCAAGCAGGCCAAGGCGCACCCCCTAAGGCCCATGTGGCCCACCAGGGCAGGTGGCCCCACCTGGTGGACCCCCGGGACCCCTCCGGTGGTCCCGGTACAATACCGATAACACCGAAACTTGTCCCGATGGCCGAAATAGCACTTCCTATATATAATTCTTTACCTCCGGACCATTCCGGAACTCCTCGTGACGTCCGGGATCTCATCCGGGACTCCGAACAACATTCGGGTTACTGCACATACATATCTTCACAACCCTAGCGTCACCGAACCTTAAGTGTGTAGACCCTACGGGTTCGGGAGACATGCAGTCATGACCGAGACGGCTCTCGGGCAATAACCAACAGCGGGATCTGGATACCCATGTTGGCTCCCACATGCTCCACGATGATCTCATCGGATGAACCACGATGTCGAGGATTCAATTAATCCCGTATACGATTCCCTTTGTCAATCGGTATTTTACTTGCCCGAGATTCGATCGTCGGTATCCCAGTACCTCGTTCAATCTCGTTACCGGCAAGTCACTTTTCTCGTTACCGTAATGCATAATCCCATGATCAAACACTTTGATCACACTGAGCTCATTATGATGATGCATTACCGAGAGGGCCCGGTGATACCTCTCCGTCAAGTGGAGTGACAAATCCCAGTCTCGATCCATGTCAACCCAACAGACACTTTCAGAGATACCCGTAGTATACCTTTATAGTCACCCAGTTACGTTGTGACGTTTGGCACACCCAAAGCACTCCTACGGTATCCGGGAGTTACACGATCTCATGGTCTAAGGAAAGGATACTTGACATTGGAAAACTCTAGCAAACGAACTAAGCGATCTTATGCTATGTTTAGGATTGGGTCTTGTCCATCACATCATTCTCCTAATGATGTGATCCCGTTATCGATGACATCCAATGTCCATAGTCAGGAAACCATGACTATCTGTCGATCAACGAGCTAGTCAACTAGAGGCTCACTAGGGACATGTTTGTTGTCTGTTATTCACACATGTATTACGATTTCCGGATAACACAATTATAGCACGAATAAAGACAATTATCATGAATAAGGAAATATAATAATAATGCTTTTATTATTGCCTCTAGGGCATATTTCCAACATCTCTGTCATGGCCTTCCCTGTGAGCTCTATTCCGGTCGACCAGACCTTGAACGATAATGGATCTCGCATCAAAGCCTGGCTCCCTGGGGTCGACTGGAAACCTACGCCCAGCACTGTGCTGGCGTCTGTCATCTTGCTGCCGTGGGACGTACGATCCACCTCTTGGGGGAGGAGTGAGCACTCGACTTCGATCATTGCGATCGAATCGGTGTTCATACCGCTCACGGCCTTGATATTGATCATCATGCCGGCTTCTACGTTCCTCACGCCTCGGGGGCGATCCTGGACTGTGAGCCGACTGTACAGAATTCACAGCGACGGATCGGCTGTGAATCCTGTTACGCGACTGCGACACAACTGAGTTCTGATCTCCCGCTGCCCGAAGCAAATCTCTGATCTGTAGCAGACCTCTCCCTGCCTCTGACTGAGAAGGCTGGATCGAGTCTGCTATGCGGGCTGCAGCTGCTAAATTCTAAATCGGAGTTCGGTATACCTGAGTTGGTGGCTGAAAGAGGCGACGTCGACTGGATTCTGGAGCTGGCAGTCGAGTGCGCTCGCCGAGTACTCTCTGGAGATTCTCCAGTCGAGTGCGTTCAGCCAGGTTGGCCAAGCGCGCCTCCTCTAAGGCGCGTGCCTCGGGGGTTTCTCCTACGATAGGAGTGTGAAGCGCGTCCATGTTCCGGCGACGAAGTTCCTCTCTCTGCAGAGAGGTGAGAGGCTCGGGTCTGTACTCTTCATGGCCCCGCGTCGGAACTCCTCCCCCGGCAACCTCTTCGGTGTGGGGGAATCCGGGGGGGCTGCGCGGTCCGTCGACCATCAGCACCTCCGCCGCTGGATGCTGCTGTCGCACTCGGACGCAGTCTCTGCGGAGCCAGTCGACATATTGAACAGGCTGTAGAGTGATTCGTCGGGCTCAATCGCCGCGACTTGGGGGATGGCCGACTGGCGGGCCAGTGCATGCCTCACCCACCGCTGGAGCCTTGACCGACCGGAGCGCTTGCGCCGGCGGGAAACAGGGAGCGAGGACGAAACGGGTGCCGACCCGTACTGGGCCGACGGTTGTCGCAGGAGGACGCCACGAATGCACGCGCGAAAGTGCGTCGCTCCGCGGGCGGGGAGCGCGTCCACGTCGAGTGGAGCCTCCTGGAGCCAAGCAGAGTCATCGACGACGAAAGTGAGGGCGCCGAGACGGATCTCGCGCCCCTCGACCAGGACTCAGCTCGAAGACATGATGGGAGATGTCAAAAGAATCCCAACTCCTCCAACAAATCGCTAGAACACCTGCCCCACGGTGGGCGCCAACTGTCGTGGTTCTAAGTCTGACAGTAGAATGGGGGGGTAGGAATGGAGAGGCAAGATCCTAGCTTTGGAGTAGTTGTGCACGCAAGAGTTTTACGAGTTCAGGCCCTTCTCAGGAGAAGTAATAGCCCTACGTCTCGGAGCCCGGAGGCGGTCGACTGGATTATATGCGTGTGTGTTACAAAGATGCGAACCCTTGTGCCAGTGGAGGGGGTGGCTTATATAGAGTGCGCCCAGACCCCAGCCAGCCCACGTTGCAAGGGGTTTAAGGTACATTAAGGTCGAGCGTTACAGGTAACGCCTCTAATAAAGTGCTTTGATGACTATAAAGACTACTTAATGATCGACCGTTTGCCTGTGGAGTGACTTAGATCTCCTGGCAGTCGAGCGGTTGGCTTCGTGGTCGAGTGGTAGCTTCTTGGTCGAGTGTCTTGAACCCGTTGAGTGGGTACCTTGAAGTCGATTGAAAGGTGACTTCTTCTAAGGATGTCTTTGGGCAGGGCTCTTAGGACAGGTCCGTGTCCCTACCCCAGGTACATAACTTCATCACTATCCTCAGTCAGAGTGCTAATCCAAAACTGCCGAACTAACACTGTCTTGTGACCTCTGACAAACACCGGACGACCAACCGGTAGATCGTTTGCGTGTTCTTGGCCGTCGCTCCCGTCCCATGGCAGTGGCAGACAGCTGCTTCAAGCAGAAGACCTTTTGTTACTGTGGTACAGTGACCGGTGAGACCATGTCCAAGACTTTTTTACGTCCGGCAACCGCCGACTGCCTAAAGGATGGATGGATTGGCCGAGTTAAAGGTGGCAAAGAAAAAGATGGTGACAACCTCCCTCGAAAAGAGGTGGCGCAAGTTGAAGTTGGTTTTCACTTTCAGTAGGTGCACATCGATCGATACTTTGCAGCTGAAAGAACTGACTTCTAGTAAGTGAACCTGCGCCTTTTCATCCTTGTTTTGGTAAATTCCCGGTGGAGGAGAAGGTGAAGAAATGGCGCCTACTGTTGTCGCCGTCGGCAGTCGGCGGTCGGCAGTCGGGCAGTTGACAAGTCCGGAGTAGTTTTCTCTCTAGGCTGTAGCTATGTGCACGTCCTTTTCAGTTCAGTGACAAGTGGGTAAAACGATACTGTTTGTTCTTGTCCAACGAATCAGTATTCTGTTTATGTACACACCCTTTTGCCCGATTCAGATCCAGGGGATGCAGCAGGGCACCGTACAGCACTACAGTGTCATCGATCATAGTCAAGTCTGAACTCTGAACAAGAACTCCTGGAAGAAAAGTAGACTTTAAAAAAAAGTCTACTCTCTGAAGCGAACAAAATCAGCTGCTGCTGTCTGGACTTCTGATCACATGATAAGCAGCACTGTATAGTAGTACAGGTTGTCCACTCTTCTCGGGAGATAGTCATGTCGGTCTTTTTCAGGGAGGGAGATCTGGTGAGCATTAAGAATGAACCTGCGGCTGTAGGAGGAGATCTAGCCGGGCATCGATCGATCATGCCATGCCATGCCACACAAGTCAAAACTCAGGAGATGCTTATGCAAGCAGGGGCGTGTGTGATGGATGCACCTGAACAAAAGGCCATGTCAAACACGTAAGGCCAAGATCTCCGTGGGAGGCAGTCGGCGTTGTTACCAGCTCCCCGTAGGCAAATCCTCTGAATTCCTCAGACAATTTCAAGTGGGGAGCATAGCAGCCGTTATGTGGCTAGCAGCCAATCAGCGTGTAAGGTTAACCGAAGCGGTGAGGCAAGGCAAGGCAAGCCGACACCTGCGCTTCATAGCCAAGAACAAAATAAAAATGAAAGGAACAAATACACCAACATCTACTAACTTCTGTTTTTTTTAGTTAGTAGAACGTTGCTTTAGATGTGAAATGAGGTGGCACTAGCCTCATTTCTAGCTCCCAAAGGAAAAGAAAAAATAAAAGGAAAAAAGACACTATGATCTAGCATCTCATAAATTAGTTTTATCTAGGACTTGCTTAGATGATAGAAGAAGGACCATCCTCCGGCTCTCTGCATTTTGCAATCCTGCAAAGATACACTAAACCAAAAAGGCAAAAAGTTACTCAAGTGATGTCTTAAACGTCCTGGTCTAATGACTTGCTAAAGACAAAATGATGTTATGAGGTACCTAAGAGCATCTACATCCCGGCACCCCAAACCTACCTCAAATACCCGGGCGGACGACCGGTCACGAAAATTCAACCCAGACAGGCGCCTCAAATCGGCCTCAAACGCCCGGCCTCACACACATCCCTCATATTCAGTCCAAATATGGTGCGGATATTGGGGCGTCTGGGCGCGTCCGCCACGTCGGACCCGGCCCGCCTTGGCCCGTCCAACCCCAAATATATATCTTCCCATCCGCTTGTCGGACCAAACCCTAACCACTTCACTCCACTCCACTCCACTCCGCCACCCAAGCTCCCGTCCAGTGATCTCCTTCCTTCTCCAGCATGGCGGGCAGCGAATCTGACTCCGGCTAGTCTGGATCCGTTGACTGGGGTGTCATCCCGTGCAGGTTGGAGAAAGCAATGGTCGTCCGCATTGCACTCCGCCACTCCCGGGAGAACAATGACGTGTCGATGGCAGGATCTGTCCGACGCGCCTCCATAGCGTCGGCGCATCGTTTGCTCGGATCTCGCAGTCCGGGGAGCCTTCAAATCTCCCCTTCCCCATCACCGGTCCGGCGGAGTATGAGGCACACCGGGACCGGTGTGCCCACTGTGGGAAGGAGAGGATCATGGCGACGGAGGCGGCGCGGGCGGCCGTAGAGGAGGAAGCCATCCGCGCCCGCATTGTAAAGAAATGGCAGCGGAGAAACACACGCGCCCTCGCCCGAGAGCAGAACCGGGCGGTCTGTGCAATGTCTGGACTGCCACCCAAGGAGGATAAGGAGGACAACGACGACTCGGACAGCTCCGGCGACGAGTAGATCCGGTTCGATCCCTAGTGCATCTTCAACCGGTACTTCCGCGACAAGGACGGCAAGGGCGCCAGGAACGGCAAGGGCAACCGTGAATGATCTTTTCCACAATAGCCAAACATGCCAAATTTTGGTAGTTCGATGGCAATGTTAGTGATGTAGTAACTGGACGATGTGTGTAATGCATGGACGTAGTTGCATGAATTTGAGGCATGATAATTAAGGTGTCCGGTTGTGAGAAGGAAATTTTGAGCCTTGACCGATCAGTGTCCGCGGGCGTGCCCAGGCGTGTCCGTGGGCGTTTCAGGAGTAGGATTTGTCAAGTCCGGCTATAGATGCTCTAACATCATGGAATGGCACCACATAGCGCGACAAAATGCAACACTAGTAAGACAAAGATTCAGAGAGTAAGAATGGACCGAATTAACCTAGATCATTTCCAACAAATGTATCTATGTCTGGTTCAGACGTGGTAAATGAGTCTGACTTCTAGCTGCTGTTTTTTTGTTGTTGTTATTGTTGTTGTTGTTTTTTCTTTTTGAGAGAGAGGAACTTTTAGCTACAGTTAGTAGATAGGCGTTTAGGGTTGCAGTCAAGTCATGCTTATTTTGCAAACTGAGCAAGTGAGCGTAACTCGATTCCTGTGAGGGAACCTGTCCATCTGGGCTTAAGTCCTAGACTTCGCATAGGTGCTTATTCTTTTCTAGATTTAATACAGATCGCTTGGGCATTATTCCTTCACTGGTATATGGCATGCTCATCAACTAAAAAGCGTCTGTGGCGACTTCGGCAATCTCAAAATCTGTCAACTCAATTTATCGATGGTGCTCATAGGAGTAAAATGTGTGTGCATGTGTACATTCATAAGGTGAGTATGCTTGCGCGTGTGTGTGTGAACGTATGTGTAGTTTCTATTGGGGGGGGGGGGAGTCGTGGTTGTTTTTTCAAGGAAATAACAAGTATTTTTGTAAGAGTTCCCCATACAATTTGTCAGCGGGCAAGGATGCTGCAAATACTGCCAAGACTACCGTTTTCATCTGGAGGAGATGACACTGTTACTACCCCCTGTGCCAAGACACTCCACGATGCATGAGCACATTGCGTGCTATGGTAAACGAACGACCTGAAGGAAACTTCCTTCCTCTTCGGTTTGAGATAAGATTGGAAACATAATTTAATTATTTGTGGCACACGCCCAAGTGATCTGAGCTGGCATTCGTTGAACCTGACGGAGATTGAGGCTTGGCGCCATCTGCAACTCACCCAGCAGAGCATGTCACACGTGCGCATTTGCGACGAATCGGCCGATGATCCAACCGGTGAGCTAACCCTGCGAAGACGTGAGGACGATTATTCACCGGGCTGACCTTTCTGAACGCATATAAAAATGGGGTTTATTCTTTCTGGAGAGGATTTAGCAAACGGCACCTCCATTTGTGCACCCGTCACTCCGTCAGATAAGATAAATTCAGAAGCTTTGTAAGCTGTTTCTTGTTATCTTGTCGTGTACTCGTGTGGCTGTTTGGTACGGGTACTTGTCAGAGGTGCTGACTCAGCTCAACCAGTTCAAAAAAAAAAAAGGTTCAGCTCAAAGAATTCAGAACAAAAGAATATCAGTCGCTGCCATACCTGAATGCTACCGTGCTTCCGACATACGGAGTATAATTAAGTCATCAAAAATCACCGCTGTGTTATAACAAAATCACTGCTATTTGGATAGTGTACGCATCTTGCACTTCAGATCCAATGAATTACGGTTGTGTCGATCATCTGGATGCCGACGTGAAAGATAATCAATTCTTCATTTTTAAGAAACGCGTCGGTTCGCATCTCCCCCGCATTTCTGTAGGATGAAAACTGGGGTGTTTCTCACCCCATGGGAATGTTTTTTTTTTCCTTATTAGAATGGGCATGTCTTGATCATGTGTACTTGTTGAGCTGTCGGAGAACACACAATAATTACACTCGATCCAATTAGAGCCTAAGCCTCATAGTTTGTTTTGTCTATCTACAATAGTGTTTCTGTTTTGCATTTTCAAGTGTAGATCAGATTTTGACTTTTAACTTTGGGTGAGGTAAATACGAATTGTATTAATGATGATGTTGGCAATAATTGAATTATTCAGTTACTTTTTGGTGGCTGAGTTATGCAATATTACTATATTAGCATCATACCATCTCAAGGTACATCACTACATATTTCCTTGAATCTATTAGGGAATTTTATGGTGCAACGTAACATGAAATATACTAGCAACCGAGCACATTAGCATTTTTTAGGGGAAAAGTAGCCATCAAGCTTGTTGTTCGTTTTTGGTGAAGGATATGGGGGACATATCACCCGCAAAAAAGAAGATATGGGGGACATTTCACTTACGCACAGGTAATGTGCTCGCTATTAAAGGGAGCCATGGGTCCGGGCTTCCTTTTTAGTTTATTTTAATTTTATATTATTTTCTTTTATTTTTCCTCATATTTTTGTTTATTTTTTGCCTTTCCTTCTATGTTTTATTCCCTTTACAATGAATAAATTAATACTTATTTTGAGTACATGAGTATTTATTTTTTAGGTCATGAATATTTATTTTCATACATAGGACCATTGTGTTTTGTAATGCTTAAACATATCTTCTAAGATACGTGAACAATATCTTTAAATATACAAAAATTTGGTTCTGAAGTCATGAATCTCTATTTAGAAATACATGAACACCCCCCTTCACAATACACAAAATTTAAATGTATAAATTTGATTTTTTAAGTCATAAGCATCTATTTGAGAATTATGAACATCTGACGACCTTTTACTAAGTGTATTTTATAATAATATCTTTCAAATTCTACAAAATGGAATATTGCATTTCTCAGTTTTGCACAAAAATGTGTCAATTGGCCGTTTCCGTTAGGTGGCTTTGCCAAGCTTCAAGGGATTTGATTCCTATTCGTCGTGGAAGGCGGGGAATAGGAGAACTCAGCAAAGGCCCACATAAACACTTGATAATAATGAATGCCCAAGAGCCCAAAACGTTGGTGTGATAATAGCTTAGGCATGTCTCTGACAGCTCCTAATCGGTGCACTAAGCGCCACTTCGCATACCGGGATCCACTACTGCAATGGTGCTTCATGCGTCAGCTCCTCGTAGGCGGCCCTGCAAGGACTGATCACTGGCTATACCGGTCGACTGTTGACCGCTGGCCGGTTGATTTTTTTTAAAAAAAAGTTTATGGGTTCAAGAAAAAAATGCGAAATTCAAAAAGAATCCATGAATTCAAACAAAACTTTCGTGAGCTTGAAAAAGTTCATAAATTTGAAAAAATCTCCAGAAAATAAAGTAATATTCACTAATTAGAAAAAGGTTAAGAATATTTTTCAAAAACTTTGCCAATTTGATAAAAGTTCAGAAATTTAAATAAAAAAACTCCAAATCTGAGACAAGTTCACACATCTAAATTTTGTGAATTTCATAAAGTTCACAACTTTAAATTTAAATTTGGCGAATTTGAGAAAAGTTCAGATTTTTTTAAAAAAATTGTTAATTTGATAAAATTTCATTATTTTATAAAATAAAAAATGTTAGCGAATCCGGAAAACATTTACCGAATTTTAAAACTGTTCATGATTTAAAAAAACTTCATCAAGTTTTTTATAAGAAAGGGAGAAAAAAGAAAGAAAATTGGAAAAGAACTCAGGCATATCTACTTATATTTTGTGATATATCGTCGAAGTGCTATTGTGTGATGAGTAGTAAATTCCAAAAAATTGTAAACAAATTTAAAAAAATCTGATTTTTTTAGCAACAAACATTGATGTTTTTTCACACCTCCACAAATGTGATTCCATTCTAAAAATTTTCATGCATTTACAAAAAATATCGATATTTCTTGCCAAAAAAATCAGATATTTTTAGTTAGTTACTATGTTTTTTGGATTTTACTATTCCTCCAAACCCTTGTGAGCTCGATCTCACATTCTGCATGTCCGCATACTTTCATTTTTCTGTGAAAAACTACAAGACATTTACAGTCTTTTTTATTTGTTTTCTTGTGTCCGAAAAAGACCAGAACTATTATAAAGATTTATCGGAAGTACAAAGAGCCTCAAACATAATAAAAATTACATCGAGGTCCATGGACCACGAACGACCATTGCCGCCGCCAGAGCGAACCAGAAACGCGCCGCTGTCGCCGCTCCCATATCGGAGCCGCATTGACCTTGTCGATGACAATCGGGAAGTCTTCGTACACGTGCCCCTAAGGACCAGAACCCTGCAGCCGCATTCGTCGCCGTTGAATCCTTGAATCAATCTGAAGAACTAACACCAAATATCGTTGTTGCTATGCACGGCGAGAAACCATAACCTCACCGTCCCAAGGAGCTAGTAGGAATCTACGCTGGAGCTTCATCTAATCCGTCCCAATGAACGAAGTTAAGCAGGATCGGAGGCTAGAAGACTGACTCAAAGAAATAGCGCCACCATCCGTTCAAACGTTGTCCCTACGAGGACTAAAACCATACCTATCTACTAGCGAGAGTCGGGACATCAGAATTTTCCTCCCCGTCACCGGCCGCCAGAGCGGCAAGTGAATCCACGGGTTTGCCGGTGGAGATCGAGGGGAGGAAGATTGTTTCAGTTGTTAACTGATGGAGCACTCGCAAGTCGCAACCGACCAGCCAGAGCGCACAGGGCACCCGCCCATAACATTGCGTACAAAGTACAAACATAATGCCTCACTTGCAGCCTTGTAGTTATGGACACTCCACCGCACCATGTCATGCGTTCCTCTCAAAGGCATCAACCTATGATCACTACACATACCATGATCTGTCGTTCTGTCCAAGGAAAAATGATGGGCAGAAGGGGATGATGGCTGATCGGATCAGTGGTTGTTCACTCACTACGCACACAGCCGATGATAGCCAGCCGGCCAGCTCGCTGCTTTTGAGGGACACAAACGCTCTGGTGGGCATGATTGGCGCCGCACCGGCCGCCTTTCGTGCTGCCCCTGTCCGCCAAGCCAACATTCTCCATGAGAGCACCATCATAGTGCTTTCTCTTTACGTGATTATCACAGACGTAGAGCAAGATGAGAGCCGGCTTTAGTTGTTGTCAAAAGCTGGGTTAGCTAGCGAGCTAGGCCGTGCTGGATGCGGCCTAGAAAAGCTCCGTTTGTTCCCTCCCGCCGGGGTGAGGCCCAGGCCGAACCGTCGGCGCATCTTCGCGTCACATGCGCGGCCGGTGAGGAAAGTTTGGGTTGCTGTTGGTGCGTGGAGGAGTGGGTTTTCGTTGGAGCGCACCGTCGTCTGTCCGTGACCCCGCTCAAGCTGGCCCTGTAAAAGAACACGTTTTGCGCCGTCTGTGCCGTGGCATCTTCTTAGGAAGAAGACGAAGTTGCGTTCGATCACACAAGTACTGGTGCTCTACACGATCGAAGCCGGCCGAGCCGTTCACCGGTTAACGAACTTTTGCTCTCAAAGTACAAATAATGCAGCAGCAGCATCTTGTGGCATGTCCACACATACAGCTAGATTCTTCAGTTTCTCCTTGTCCTTGGGCATATTTTAAAGGCGTTTGCACCAAGAGCAAGCCAAAGGTGGTTCCAAACCTTGAAACCGCTGAATTTAGTAGTTGATTCCGAGCTAGATTAATGCATGACTAACCCAACTTTGGGAGCACCTTCCTGATCAATTGATTTTGATTTCGGACAGCTTCTTCCGCCTAATCCTCGTGTCTATCTCATCAGAACCCGTCTCTGAAAATCTATATAGAGTAATTTTGCACCTGTGTTCGGCGCCAATAGTACGTACAGAACTAAATCTGCTTCTTTACCGTTCCACGGACTGCATCGTTTACATGAAAGCTTCACTGAAAGAACTTTTTGGTGCTTGTGTCATTGTGTGTGTGTGTGTGTGTGTGTGTGTGTGAAGTTGTTGTTTTTTTCTGAGCGCACCTCCGTCCGTCAGTGACTGCTCAACTCGAACAACAGAGCACGTTTTGTGCTGTCTGTACGTACTGTCATGAACCCTGCCACGTAAGCTGCTGCCACAGAACGTGGCTGCCACGTACGTATACGACCAAGAAATAAACGAGAACTGGCACATAACCAATGTGACTATCAAATTAGCAAACTGCGTCTACGGTGACTTCGTAAATTTTCAAGATGATATGCCAGCTTAGTCTTTCGGAGGTGCTCATGAAGATAAGGGTGTGTGTGCGCGCGTTCATAGGGATGAATGTATGCGCGTGTATATAAGCGCTTGCGTCTGTACTGTGTTAAAAAAAATAACGCACCGCCTTGTGGTACTATACTATGTAAAATTAATCTTGGGATGCTAAACCAACTCTATGATAGGAGAGATTATTGCATTATGTAAACTAATCATAAACAAACTAGGGGGATGCAATGTATTTGTCTACTGCTGCTAGTTCCACGTGACAGGTTTCATAGGTTCGGTACGTACAGTTTGATCGGTGCGCAGAGCACACACATGGACCCTACAACGCAGATGATTGCCGTCAAATTCTGTGATCGTCAAGCATATAAGCCAACGAATGATAGTGCATGTTTTTGTTAACCACACACACACACACACAAGAACACAAAGTCTAGCCCTCATAATCTATTTGTAGAACTTCAGATAGCATAAATTCATGGTTCACGACCCGTAAAAAATGCATAGTTCACGAGTTCTAAACAAAAAATAGATCATCCTATAATAATGTGAGGTGAAGAGAATCAGGCGCTCAGTCATGAAAATTTTAGGTATTAGTCTTTCTTTGGTTGGGCATATGCATGCATAATCTAAATTTAGCATACCGCCCTACGGCTGATGGATAAATAGTGCATTCGCCACTTGTATTCGATATATTGTTTACTTAGGGTTGCCATATGCGTGTGCTATCCAAAAGAATGCCCAAATAGACAATCGTCTCAATGACCAAAGGATTGCAACCTACGAAATTGATGGAAGTCATGTGCCCCGTACATGGGTTGGCTCTAGAGCATGCCGTCTCCCTCCATAATGGTAATCATTTATGGACAATAGTGTCTTCCAGAAATTTCATAGGTTGCAGTCCTAGTCCTCAGAGATTACAAGATGATCCATCATCTAGATTGGACATTTTTTAGGGTAGCACTCGCATATGGCAGACGTAAGTATTTTGTGGTGATTGCGGCATTGGCCATCACCCTAGCTTTCATGTTAGACATTCCTTCTTGCAAATTTGTTATTGGCCCAAGATGTGTGGCTATAGTCGTGCCCAATTAGCTCACATATGACACATACATACCTAAGGGAAACATAGTTCGAGGAGCACAAAAGCCACTTGGAACAAACAGGTTAGTGACATTACTTTTTTGGCAAGTCTACACTAATACCAATTATATATTCCTTAGAAATTCTACGTCAAGCAACTCCCCGGGAGACATCATGTTAATCAGATAAAAAAACATCTAGCCATCCATCAGGCTAGACAAAATTATAAGGATCACGTGAGATTAGAACTCTGCGATGTTAAGATGTGGAATCTGTGGTGTAGTCTTTAGCTCAATCCTATTGTATTGGGCTCAAATTATGTATTTCATATCCGTTTCATCCCATATTGCTTTCCGCCAATACAACATATCTTATGATTTTTCAATTTTTAGGGCCTATGTCAGACGCCCATGAGAAATAGAGTAGGCTTGCGAGACATGATGGCATGTGCCACATGCGAGGGTGGGGGAAACCTCCGCACATTCTCCATGCCAAAGCATTGCTGGATTGGGAGCCAAAAATCCTCCCCAACATTCGACAACTCCAAAACTTGCCAAATATTAGCAAGTTTTTACGAATTGGCAAAATATATTGGTACAACAAACTGGTAGTCTATCTTTTGTTTTGCCTAAACATTGGCAATCCAACCTTTGGGCACAAAACCAAGCATGCTTGTCTTGATGTGATAGCCAAACACAAACGACATTTTCTGTAAGATGGCTCTACCTTGTGCTCGGAGAGGAGCATAAGAAAGAAAGCCATGAGAAACACATCCATACCCATTTGAAACCCACAATATTATTGTTGAGTTCCTTGTGGAGATTCTGCACATAAAAAATTCTTTCGTTCAAAATTTTACATATTTAGCCTCGTGTTGTTGTGTTGTTGTGGTATAGTACTAATTACTAAGTGATGGAAAATAAGAGTGGAGGTGATGTCTTTCCACAACTAACCTAATGCAACCTATAGACTCTATGTCCCGTAGAGTGCACCGTCAAGAACAAAACAAGAGAAACTTCCTGGAGGTTTTGGTGGAGGAACATCATCAACGAAAGAAATCGAACCATATGTACTAGAAAATACAAGTGATGATGGGTCTTCATGGCGACCAGGCGGGAAATTTCAATCTGAGCGATACAAACAACACATAGACATAATTATGGATTTCGTGCAGATCATGCAGTGGTGGTTGTGATTCCTAGCTCACTTCTTGTTGTGTGGATCTTTTGCTTGTAAGATCCATATCTCGGTCGAGGAGTGTATGACATGTAGTGACATCGATATGACATGCTAACACTACAATTGAGACAATGGTGAGATCTAGGCAACGTTAGGAGTGGTGGGCAGAATCAAAGCTATTAAAAATTAGCACAAAAAACTCTGGAGGAACTCTCATGTCTAGCATCCACAAGATTAGCTTCAGGCACACAAGCAGTGGCGGACCCAGGAATGAGCCAAGGCCCAGGCGAACTGGGCCAAGGCCCAGGCAGCTCTGTTGACTGTAGCAATTTACTGTAGCTACAGTACACAAGTATATGAAGGACATGGGCCTCACGCCCCAGGCCGTCGCCCCTTCTTCCTGGGGCCTAAATCCGCCCATGCACACAAGTGTGTGTAGGCAAGTACATATTATGCGCCGGTTGGCAATACTACGATCGTTTGAAATGAGCGGTTATGTGTATTTCATTTTTCACATTTTTGTTCACAGCCGTGTGGTGAATCTATTGGTGGAATAAAGAATCTGATGACATCTAAACAGCATATCCTATATAAATGGCACATTCTACACCTGAGCAAACAATGAGAATCTAAACTACCTTGGAATTCATGACAATTTCATCTTTAATAAACGATCCGACTTTATCAGTCAAATAACGAAAGTATCAGATAAAAAAACACAAACTCCATGTTCATACAAGTGAAGTTGAAGATCGTTGAGCTTGTCGTCTCTAACTCCACTTTTTACATCTTGACGTTCCACACAAACTCTGTGAATAAAATCGCAGAAACCAAACATGCACAAGTTGGATAACCTCAAATCTTTTGAAGAGCCTCCTAAGTGTCGTATCCCAGTAGGTAAGAACTTTTATTTGTTAACATGTTGTGACCAGGGACATACCCCTTGCAAGGAAGATGTCAAACCACTGATTTAGTGTTGTAACCTCAAGGATGAAGTTTCCCGTCATAAAAGAATGAAGCATGAGACACTGATGGCCAAATGAAACTTGGCACCCCTAGATCAAGAGTTGGTGACTTGCGGGGCCGAATGAGTACACACACTTGAGGTAGCTACATGTGTTGTTGACCGTGTGGGTTATGCTGGTGTTAAATGTGTCCTAAGTGATGCTTTCCTTCTTGCCAACCAAGGCTCACACCACCCATACACTTGCCAAGGGGACCTACCAAACGATCTAGTCAGAATCTTGTATCCAATCTCAAATTGAAGATCTCAATTAAATGAGGGGGCTCCAAATATAGGGAGCTTTGTGAACTTACTAGAGGCCAATGGGCGCTTCGTTGCGTCGTTCTTCATTCATGAGATTGTCTTTTTCTCTAGCTGGTTATTGTGGTCATTATTGAAGGTTATTGTGGTCGTTGTCTCATTTGGTTTTATCCCCGTTGGCTTGGATTTTAATTATGTTTTGATGGTGTGTGTTATTTGTTCATATATCATGTTGGTGTGCCACTAGAGACGATATTTGTTCTGAGATGAGAGTGGAGTTGTTTGATGCGTGGTTATGGTGTCCTTACTCATTTCAGCCTCGGTGTCAGCCGGTGGTCGTAGTGTGAGCCCGCAGGGAGCTCCTATTACACGCTGAAACCATGGAATTGCGGCTATAACGTTCACATGGATCGGCCCACGAAGCTCCCGCTTGCTCAGCTTGGCTGCCCTGCTCCACTCGCTCGGCTAGCATTTTTCCCCGTTCGATATGCTCCTATCTTACAAAAAGGCAACCATCATTCTGTTTGAAAAGGTCCGTTAAATCAAAAGATGTTCATTGACCTTTTCAAACAAAACTTGGATTACTAAACTAAGTTCCCTCCTGATGACTACTCTTCTGATCGAGGAGCTCATTCATCTTGCTCTAACAACACATATTAGTTAGCAGGACATATGGGCTCTTAGATGAGTTCTTCTTTCCTTTATCACTTAGGAGCCGTGCCAATTGAATGTTTCATGCATGATTTTGCATGAGAAAAATAAGCGAATAATCCTCCTTTTGACTCTGTTGCAAATAAAAAAATCTTAATTTTTTTCAACAAATTGCTTGCGAATTTAGAAAACATTCACAAATTTGAAATAAATTTCAGAAATTTTAAAAATTGTTCAAAACCTTTAAAATTATTGGTAAACTCTACATATATGCATGAATTTAACAAATATTAGAAAAAATTAAAAATTTGTTCAAGTATTTCAAATGTTCATGAATTAAAATGCAAAGGAAAAAAATAAAAACAGAAAAAGGAAGAAAAACGTTAAAAAAAACCTCAACTAAGGACAGTAGGACACACACCCGTAGTACGTGCAGAGGCAAACCTGCGCGTCTTTATGTGTTCAGAAAAAAAAAAGTGCGCGTCTTCAACGCTCTACGGCGACACGACTGCATCGTGCGTACACGAAAGATTCGCTGAAAGAGCTTCTTCGGTGAGTGTGTATCAATGCTGCCATCTTCTCCCGGCCGTGATACGTGATACGTACTCCTACTAGATTTGTTCAGCTCCGTAGCCGATCTTACAATTCGTGCATGTACGTATACTGAAAAGGGTAACAAACAATTAATATGTGCACGTACGAGCTCATTGCAGTGAATTCGCCATTGGATGCCACGCATCTTTTGAAGGAACGAGGTCGATCTCACCCGGCCGACCAAATCTCGTGCATGATACGTGTCTAATCAGGCGACCTAGAATGTTTGCCTTTGCATGCTCTGCCACTCGATCACATCACATGCTCACTCCCGTAAAACATCCGAAGCCATATTAGATTAAATAATACTAGTTTGCTTTTTGCAAATATAGAGAAGAACCCCCCGCAATTTTTTTTTAGAGAAGAACCCCTTTTTTTAACACGCTCCATTATTTTGGGGCCTTTACAGGCTACTAAACATATATGGTGTTAGGAAATTAGGCTATTTAAGCTTAATTAAAATTAACATCAATTATAGACATTACAAATCGGCTACGAAGGACTAGAAACTAGGACATTTAGCATGTACGCATAAGGACCAAATGCACACGTCAATAAAGAGAGGTTCAGAACATATAAGTTTACTAAAAACTCCAGTGCAACAACGTCTTCAACAATGGTGGTGAAGTTGAGTTGGTCGTCCGTCGTTGAGAAGTAGTCGAAGCAGTGGACAGACGTCGAGGATAAAGTCGTAATTAAGCGAGCAGTTGCGCCAACACGCTCTCATAAATCTTATTGTGCCTCAACCAGTGTAGGTTCTCAAGGGATGCAGTTTCCGTGGTCTGCTCTTCCGGACGGATGTGTACGCAATTGTCGGGATGGGTCGCCAGAGAGGAACTAGCCTATATTGTGTGTGTTTTTCGTGTTCTGCCTTTGTTCTACATATATAGGCTCTCTCAAATGTATTTCGATTACATTGAGAGTACGAGTGAGGGGAACTAAGCATAGCTTAGATGGTTAGATTTTATTGATGATTCTTCTACTTGGCTAGTCATGGAACTAGATTTCAAAATTTTAACTCGGCCGAGATTCAGATTTAGTGAGCCAGGGCCCATAAATATAATATATGAGTAGTTAATGTTTTATAATCCAATGGCAATATTACCATTACATATTGGGAGGTAAGATGATGTCTATGATGTTGTAGGACTAATATGGGCATTTTTATGTTTTAAAATAAGAAAACAAATCATATCACTAGTACAACAAAATAACACCAAATGAGAGACGATATAATGATGCCAATTAATGCTATATATCTTCCATTCTGGTTGTGTATAATATAATTTTCAGTATTGGCACATACAATATATGCTAGTATATCAAATATTCATGTGGTAAATGATTTCCAAATAAAGATTATTGTCACACAATACTTATGAATTTTTTCATAGAAGCACTTGATCCAAAAACATGACATTAATACACATATAATACTTAACATAGGCATGCTTTAAGTACATAAATATATTGGCTATTAATTAAAGATTAATATACATACTACTACTGTACATAAATGTATTGACTATAAGATATCACATATTTAATATTAAGTACTCCATCCGTTTCATATTAGTTGTCTCTGAAATAAATGTACCTAGACGTATTTCAGTGTTAGAGACACCCGTTTGAGCGACAACTAATATGTAATGGAGGGAGTACAAAATATATCATCATTGAAAATTTATCATTAAAAATATCACCTTTAGATGTCTCTATACGCACATAATTTCCATCTTCTTCTTTTTCTTTAGAAAAAGGGCTAGGCCTGCACGGTTGCACAACTGTACTGTATAGTGCAAGATACAACTATATATTTTTTTAGGAAAAGATAAAACTATATTTGTTTTCAAAATAAAAATAAAATAAATAAGATAGTGAGTACAAACAGGTTTTGGTCACCCGCAAAAAAAGAAAAGGTTTTGGTCAACCACTCCCATATCGCCAAGACATCAGCCGACGTCGGCACACGCACTATTGCCTCGTATACCCTCTTCCCGGGCCCAGAGCCGCCTTCGTTCCAGACCCGGTAACCCAGAAACGACCCGCTTATATACGAACCGTTCGTTGACACGGCGACGACGAAGTTAAACAACTCCCCCTCCTCCCTCGCCCCCGCACACAGACCACCGACGGCAACCACCTCCAGCGTGAATGCTCCACCGACGCCGCTAATGGCCGCCGCCGTCGCCGCCGTGTCCTCGCCGGATCTCTTCTCGTTCCACGCGTCCATCGCGCCCTTGCCGGCACCTCCGGCGGGCGCTGAGGACGACGACGGCGACTTCGAGTTCCGCATCCCGGCGGCGGTGGCCGCGCTCTCCGCCGCTGACGAGCTCTTCTCGGACGGAAAGCTCGTGCCTCTCCTCCCGCTGCTGAATCCCGCCTCAGCCTGCTCGGCTCCGCCGTGCCCGGAGGAGGAGCCTCCCTCGGAGCCCGTCTCTCCCCGCGCGCCGCGGTGCGCTGGGCGGCGGTGGCGCGATCTCCTCCTCCTCGTGACAAAGAAGCCCAAAGCCGGCGAGACCAAGGGTCGCACGGAAGCGTCTCCGGGGCGTCGGGAGGCGCATTCGCGGCCGCTCCTCTCGCGCGACTCCTCCTCGTCCTCGTCGGCCTCCTCGTGCGACTCCGGCAGGAACGCGCGCCGCCCGCCGCCGCCGTCGCGCCCACCCCTACGGACGCGCTCCGCGCCGGTGGCGAGCCTCCTCCACCTCATGTCCAAGAAGAACGCCGGCGACTGCAGGAACGGCGCCGCCGCGGCCACACCCCCTAAGCAGCGGCAGCAGCAGGCGTGCGCGCACCCGCTCCTGACCCGGGCCTCCTCGTCGTCCTCGGCCTCCTCCTCGGACTCCGGCAGGAACTCCCGCCCGCCGTGGCATCCGCGTGGCCCCGCGCGGCCATGGCGCCCCGCGATAGCCGCCGAGAGCCCGCGCGTCAGCGCGTCCGGGCGCGTGGTGTTCCGGGGCCTGGAGCGTTGCTCGAGCACGCCCGCCGCGGCGGGCATCGGCGGCCTGCGGCGGCCGCGGCCGAGGGGCATGGAGAGGTCGTACTCGACCAATGTGCGCGTGGATCCGGTGATCAACGTGTTCGGGTTCGGGCACCTGTTCTTCCCGGCTTCGCCGTCCAAGGAGAAGAAGGCCGACGCCGCGGGCGGCGGCCGGAGGAACAGGCCGGAGAAGCTGGCCATGATGCTGAGAGATCCGCAGGATTAGGTGGTGGCCATGCTGGAAATAACGCATGAGATTCTTCCTGTCGCGGATTCCTCTCTGTATTTCTCATCTTGTTTTTTCAGCTTTTTGTAATATATACTGCTGCTCCTGTTCTCTAGAGCTAGGTCTCTCAAATTCCAGAGACCTCATGCGAATCTGAACTGCCATCAGAGTGTCGTGTCGATGTAAAAACATTACTATGAACAGAAGAACACTTTGGTTCCAAAACCTGGCTAGCTTTGCTTCAAGCTGAAGATCACTGTGAACTTTTCAAAGAAAAAGAAGATCACTGTGAAATCGGATGAGGATGAGGAGTGCTTTTTAAATTTGGAAATCAGGGTGTGGCGTCAAATCGCAACAGTTGGAGCAACGGGACATCAAAGTTTTGAAATTTATCTTGTTGTCCCCGACAGTACAATATACTACTCTCCCGCCTGTGGGTGCAGTGACTGCGCTGCCGCTGCGGCCGCCTGCCGCTGGTGGCAGGAAAGGAGAACTGGGTCCGTGATCTGTGCTCTGCTGCCCCCACCCTCCCGCCTGTGGTGCTACAATTCAAAAGCCTCTTAAATTTGTTGTATGTGTACACTACTTGTAGAGTACATATGTGTGCGACTGACAAGCCTGCATTTGGAGTTTTTAAAAGCAATATATAGGAGTGGATGGCAATATGTCATGGGGCTGATTTGAAACCATTTTGACGTATTTTACTCGTACTGCCCCACATGGGGATCTCTGGGGACGTGATGGTTTAGGGCTCCAATGCTTCTCATCTTCCTAACCCCAATGGCTGGGCACGCTCGGTCGATGCTTCTCATCTTCCTATCCCCAATGGCTGGGCACGCTCGGTTCCTACAAGTCTGCGCTTGGCTTAAATCGAATTTCCTTGCACAAGAGTTCAAGTTGTGTCCAATACTCCCTCCTTTTCACAATGTAGTGCTTATAATATTTTTTTCAAAAGTCAAACATTACAAACGTTGATCATATTTATGGAAAAAAGTAGATACATCTAGAATACCAAATGCACATCATTGAATACATCATAAGTGTAGAGATTTTTTTCTATACACTTTGTCAAAATTGACAAAAATTGTCTTTCAGAAAAATCTATAGACACTACATTGTGGAATGAAGGTAGTATTGTCCTTCAAATCGTCCATGACACGATCTAAAGGCCAACTTCAAGGCACAACCCCATTTCGTCTGGCCGCGTCCGGTTAGATCAAAATGGACATAAGCAGAGCTGGCTAAACGGGCCGGCCTGGCACGGACCACCCTAATCGGGCCTGGCATGGCACAGCCCGCCATGGCACGATTATTAGCCGTGCCGGTCCAGGCACGACCCAGCTAATAAATAGGCCGGCCAGTGGCAGGTTTAGCATGTTGGGCTGCATATTTTCAACATGTTGGGCTTTTTTTTGGCTTATTGAGCTGTATTTTTGAACATATGTATATAAAAAATTCTGAAAAAAATAAATAATAAATAAATAGCCGTGCCGTGTCGGCCACGTGCCCAGCCTCCAAGCCCAGGCACGACCCAAGGCGTGCCGCGGGCCATGCTGGCGTGCTCACGGGCCGACCTGATTGGCCCGACCCGTTTGGCCAGCTATAGACGTAGGCCTAATGCACGGGAAACCGTAAATAATGTTCATCCAGTGTCCGTCTCGACTGAAAACTTGCGCAATTTTGGGCCGGATTCGCGTACAAACGGACACTGGACGAACGCACGCGCATCGCCCACCCTGACCCACCTGTTGGCCGTCCAACTATTTCCCACCGGCCTCATTTAATCCGCATGCCCGCCATGGCCAGTAGTGATGCAGGTCGTGCTCCGAGCCCGCCACGAGCGTGCTCTACCAGCCTCACGCGCTCCCAGCTCGCACCGGTCGCCCGGTCGTGCGCGGGGGCGCGGCTAACACCGACGCCCTCCCCGCCACCACCACCTCCTACCATGTCCGCCAAGGAGGAAGAAGAGCTGGGGAGGAGGATGCTCGAGGAGTCCGCCCGCGAGCATGAACGCGCCCAATGGGAGGGCCTCGAGGAGATGATGGCTCTGTCGGCCGTCGAGGACGTCGCCATCTCGGAGCTGCAAGTTAGGGAGGAGCCCATGAAGGAGGTGCGTGACGACGTGTTCGAGGAGCCACCCACCACAACCTTGGTGGGCAATCCAGGAACATGGACGGAGATGGTGCCCTGCATGCCGGAGTATGTGTCTGTGCGTCCTCCCGAGTGGGCACCGACACATGGTCACCGTCCCCGCCATGGTCAGTAGTGATGCAAGCACCTCCCGCCTGGTAGCCGCCGCAGGGGCCGCCAGCCAACCTATGGCAGCCACCGCCCTACATCAACCTCATGAAGGACGACGAGGACTCAGGACAACGGCGACCCTAAATCTAGGTTTTATGTTTTTTAAATTTAATATTTAGTTTGAACGTGTAGCCTAAAGACTTTGTGAACGTTTATGTAATATATATCGTTTTTAAATATTTGCAATGTCTATTTGGGTCGAACTTTAAAAGTCCAAAAGTAGACAATTTTTTTGAGATGCGGTAGCAAGTTGGGTGCATCGGCGGCCGGACGACCACATGTCTGTTTGCTGGCACAAACGGATAAAATCCGGGCAAAACGGGTGTCTATTTGCTCCCATGCGTTGGAGTTGGCCTAACGAGTTTGAAATCCCACAAAACAGAAGCTAAGCTGAGAGAGATTTGCCGGCCTTTGGATCTCCGCCACGTAGGCCTCGACAAATACTTTCCACAAGAAACCTTATCTCTCGTTCTGCTCCAACTGACACTCCGCTCTCAGAGCCATATCGATGCCGGTCTAGAGTGGACGTGACAGGGCACTCCGGCCGAACGACACTGTATTCACATCGCTACGGCAGCCGAGCAATCTGCTCTGCACCATGTTAATGTTGATTTAGAGCAGCCCTGACTGGATGGGACGATGGGACGGCTTTCTACCGCATTCACATTGGTGCGGCGATCGAGAAACCTGCTTTGCACCATGTTAATGTCGGTTCAGAGTTGGCGTGACCGGAACGAGATGATGAGACGACTTCCCAACACACTCAAGTGGGTTGACCGTCCGTCTGCCTGCCCGGCATTCACGCCATCGTGGCGAGCGAGAAGCCATCTCCGTCTGAGCGCATTAAAGTCGCCACTCCACCTGTTCAGGCACATGCTACTATTTAAAGAATGTCGACCACATCACAAACCCTACTGATAACCCACAAGTATAGGGGATCGCAACAGTTTTCGAGGGTAGAGTATTCAACCCAAATTTATTGATTCGACACAAGGGGAGCCAAAGAATATTCTCAAGTATTAGCAGTTGAGTTGTCAATTCAACCACACCTGGATAACTTAGTATCTGCAGCAAAGTAATATGGAAGTAACGGTAACGATAGCCAAAGTAATATTTTTGGGTTTTGTAGTGATTGTAACAGTAGCAACGGTAAAGTAAGTAAGCAAAGAACAATATGTGAAAAGCTCGTAGGCATTGGATCGGTGATGGAGAATTATGCCGGATGCGGTTCATCATGTAATAGTCATAACATAGGGTGACACAGAACTAGCTCCAATTCATCAATGTAATGTAGGCATGTATTCCGAATATAGTCATACGTGCTTATGGAAAAGAACTTGCATGACATCTTTTGTCCTACCCTCCCGTGGGGATATCAAGGCCTCCTTTTAATAGAGTACCGGACCAAAGCATTAACACATAGTGAATACATGAACTCCTCAAACTATGGTCATCACCGGGAGTGGTCCCGATTATTGTCACTTCGGGGTTGTCGGATCATAACACATAGTAGGTGACTATAGACTTGCAAGATAGGATCAAGAACTCACATATATTCATGAAAACATAATAGGTTCAGATCTGAAATCATGGCACTCGGGCCCTAGTGACAAGCATTAAGCATAGCAAAGTCATAGCAACATCAATCTCAGAACATAGTGGATACTAGGGATCAAACCCTAACGAAACAAACTCGATTACATGATAGATATCATCCAACCCATCACCGTCCAGCAAACCTACGATGAAATTACTCACGCACGGCGGTGAGCATCATGAAATTAGTGATGGAGGATGGTTGATGATGACGATGGCGACGGATTCCCCTCTCCGGAGCCCCGAACGGACTCCAGATCAGCCCTCCCGAGAGGTTTTAGGGCTTGGCGGCGGCTCCGTATCGTAAAACGCGATGAATCCTTCTCTCTGATTTTTTTCTCCCCGAACACGAATATATGGAGTTGGAGTTGAGGTCGGTGGAGCGTCAGGGGGCCCACGAGGCAGGGGGGCGCCCCCCACCCTCGTGGACAGGTGGAGCCCCCCTGACGTGGATTCTTCTTCCAGTATTTTTTATATTTTCCAAAAATAACTTCCGTGGAGTTTCAGGTCATTCCGAGAACTTTTGTTTCTACACATAAATAACACCATGGAAAGTCTGCTGAAAACAACGTCAGTCCGGGTTAGTTCCATTCAAATCATGCAAGTTAGAGTCCAAAACAAGGGCAAAAGTGTTTGGAAAAGTAGATACGACGGAGACGTATCAACTCCCCCAAGCTTAAACCTTTGCTTGTCCTCAAGAAATTCAGTTGATAAACTGAAAGTGATAAAGAAAAACTTTTACAAACTCTGTTTGCTCTTGTTGTTGTAAATATGTAAAGCCAACATTCAAGTTTTCAGCAAAGATCATGAACTAACCACATTCACAATAACATTTAGGTCTCATGTTTACTCATGTCAATAGCTTAATCAACTAGCGAGCAATAATAATAAATCTCGGATGACAACACTTTTTCAAAACAATCATGATATGATATAACAAGATGGTATTTCGCTATCCCTTTCTGAGACCGCAAAACATAAATGCAGAGCACCTTTAAAGATCAAGGACTGACTAAACATTGTAGTTCATGGTAAAAGTGATCCAATCATAGTCATACCCAATATAAATTAATAGTAATGGATGCAAATGACAGCGGTGCTCTCCAGCTGGTGCTTTTTAATAAGAGGGTGATGACTCAACATAAAAGTAAATAGATATGCCCTTCGCAGAGGGAAGCAGGGATTTGTAGAGGTGCCAGAGCTCGGTTTTAAAGCAGAGATAAATAATATTGTGAGCGGCATACTTTCATTGTCAACATAACAACCAAGAGATGACGATATCTTCCATGATACACACATTATAGGCGGTTCCCAAACAGAATGGTAAAGTTTATACTCCCCCTCCACCAACAAGCATCAATTCATGGCTTGCTTGAAACAACGAGTGCCTCCAACTAGCAACAACCCCGGGGGAGTTTTGTTTGCAATTAATTTGATTTGATTTGCATAAAGCATGGGACTGGGCATCCCGGTGACCAGCCATTTTCTCATGAGTAAGGAGCGGAGTCCACCCCTCTTGAGAATAACCCGCCTAACATGGAAGATACGGACAACCCTAGTTGATACATGAGCTATTCGAGCATACAAAACAGAATTTCATTTGAAGGTTTAGAGTTTGGCACATACAAATTTACTTGGAACGGCAGGTAGATACCGCATATAGGAAGGTATGGTGGACTCATATGGAATAACTTTGGGGTTTAAGGGATTGGATGCACAAGCAGTATTCCCGCTTAGTACAAGTGAAGGCTAGCAAAAGACTGGGAAGCGACCAACTAGAGAGCGACAACAGTTATGAACATGCATTAAAATTAGTATACACTGAGTGCAAGCATGAGTAGGATATAATCCACCATGAACATAAATATCGTGAAGGCTATGTTGAATTGTCTCAACTACATGTGTGAACACGTGCCAAGTCGAGTCGCTTAAATCATTCAAAGGAGGATACCACCCCACTATATCACATCACAACCATTTTAATAGCATGTTGGCACGCAAGGTAAACCATTATAACTCATAGCTAATTAAGCATGGCACGAGCAACTATAATCTCTAATTGTCATTGCAAACATGTTTATTCATAATAGGCTGAATCAGGAACGATGAACTAATCATATTTACAAAAAAAGAGGTCGAGTTCATACCAGCTTCTCTCATCTCAGTCAATCCATCATATATCGTCATTATTGCCTTTCACTTGCACGACCGAACGATGTGAATAATAATAATAGTGCATGTGCATTGGACTAAGCTGGAATCTGCGAGCATTCAATAAACAGGAGAAGACAAGGCAATATGGGCTCTTGGTTAAATCAACAATAATGCATATAAGAGCCACTTCAACAATTTAATCATGGTCTTCTCTATCGACCCCCAAAGAAAAGAAAAGAAATAAAACTATTTACATGGGAAAGCTCCCAACAAGCAAAATAAGAATGGGAAATCTTTTTGGGTTTCTTTTAAATTATTACTATTACAGCAAGAAAAGTAAACTAGCTAAAAGCTACTACTTTTTTTGTTTTTTCTTAAGGTTTATTAAACACACAAGAAGAAAGCATAAAAATAAAATGAGCATGGATATTACAATGAAAAAGTATGAGCACCGACATCTAGCAATGAGTGTGTAAACATAAATGTAATGTCGGTGAGAAATACGTACTCCTCCAAGCTTAGGCTTTTGGCCTAAGTTGGTTTAATGCCACGGATGGCCTGGCGGATATCCAAAGTTGTAGTTGGGGTCGTACTGAGATGCAGCGGTCATTGCATCGTGTGCTGCAGCCTGGAGGCGAGCTATCTCAGCCCTCCTCTTATACTCTTCCGCCTCCTCTCTGGTTATAAAATATCTCCCCTTTGCCTGAAAGTCAAAAAAGTAGAAGCAGGAAGATCGACGTGATAGGTGTGTCGTTTGTCAAAGATTAGTCGGTACTGGAGGAACTGATCGTTCCTCTCAACAAAATGATGATGAACCATAGCCTCGTAATCCAAATAAGTAGGAGGCAACTCAATATCATCCTCACGTATGGCTATACCCAGAAAATTAGCTATACGGGTTGCATAAATTCCACCAAAGAAATCTCCATGTAATATATTATTATGCAACCTACATGCAACAATGACTCCCAAATTATAATCTTTATCTCACAACACAGCGTTCTTGAGAACACTGAGGTCAGGAACACACATATGACATGCTTCATCCTTACCATTTATGCACCTACCTACGAAGAGAGCAAAATAATGTATAGCAGGAAAATGAATGCTCCCTATGGTAGCTTGTGCTATGTCTCTAGATTCCCCCACAGTTATACTAGCAAGAAAATCTCTAAATTCAAATTTGCGGAGTTCACTAGCACTACCCCATTGTGGAAGTTTGCAAGCAGTGGTAAAATCCTCTAAGTCCATAGTAAAAGATTTTTCATAAAGATCAAACATGACAGTTTGAGAATTGCATGAAGATGAAAATTCAAACCTCCTCACAAAGGAACTAGTGAGATAATGGTACTGGGGGCACTTTTCTGTCTCAAAGCTCACAAGATCAGCGTTACGCAAATATGCGTCTGTCGGTGTACTAAAGTAGGGGTACCTTAGTACCCCGAACTTGTGCATGGGCAGTCGTAGCACCCCGCGGCAAGGCTTGCCAGGCGATCGCCAAAACTCTCCGTGGTCCCTTTTTGGGCCATCCAAGAACAAAGTATTTAAGTCAAGGCCCCGGCAGGAGGAGCTTGCCGGGAAGGCCACCCGAAGAGAGCAAGGCCCCGGCAAGAGGAGCTTGCTGGGACGCCCGCTCGAAGCACAAGGCCCCGGCAAGAGGAGCTTGCCGGGAAGGCTGACCGAGGCACGACAAGATACTTGCTGCGACGCGCCCCGCGTCCCGGCAAGGACCGGTGAGCGACAAGCTCCCGGGCGCGGCAAGGCACCCACCGCGGCAAGGCGCTTGCCGCGGCAAGTCACCACCCCGCGCCTGCGCTCCAGCTCATCCACCCACGCGTCGCTCTGGGGCCATTCCAGGCGTACGTGGCAAGAGGTTGCGCAGCCAGGGGCATGCGGTGGCGAAGCAACGCTGACAGAGTAGCCATCGTGGCAAACGGTGGCGCTCCTGACGGCCCCTTTCCTGCACTGTTTGGGCGACCCAGACGGGCATTTAATGCCCTTGTCCCCTGCCGTCAGAGTTAGGTATGATAGCACTGTGCAAACAGCTGTACCCAACACAACGTTTTCCAGTTTTACCCCCGCCTACGTTGCCACCTGTGGGTAACCCCTTGCACATATAAAAGGAGGCCCCATGCGCAACAGAGGGGAGGAGGCCATTCACGCTCGGTCTCGCCAGCAGCTCGCGTGTACTGTAGCACCACACGCTCCCGAGCAAGAAAACAATACCAAACCACAAAGCAGCAGTAGGGTTTTACGCATCCGTGCGGCCCGAAGCCGGGTAAACCCCTTGTGTGCATCGCCTCGATCCGCTCTTCGCGCGACCTCCGCTCCCCGCCGAACCAAGAAAGGGGCTCGTTCCCCATAGGTGTTCATGGAGGCAGATTTCCCACCGACATCTTTGGCGCGCCAGGTAGGGGGCGTCGAAGTTGTGCGAACCTGATCCGGCGTCTGCACAGGCTAGATCTCCATCACCTTCATCGACATGCCACTGAAGAAGAAGGCTCCGGAGGTGGCTGGTCCGTCCGCGTCGAACCCACCGCCCCTGGAGCGAACGGGTGGTGGGGACGGCACCGGCGGCGGAACGGGCGCCACCGAGCTAGCTCATGGTGCCACGACGTCCGAACATGCACCGCGCCCCTCTCAGGAGGCACGGGACCAGCAGCGTCTTGGCACTCACGGTACCATTCGCTCGCTGGACCCAGATCGAGCCGGCGGATCCCAGGGCGCTCAAAGCCAGCACTCACACCAACGTGCTGGCGCGAGCGTGGCGCGGCTGCCTGGTCCTGGTGTTGCTCCTTCTAACATAGTTAGAAGTTCGAGCACATCCCGCTCCACGCGCCGTTCGCCACCGCTGCCCGTCACTCCAGCAGAAGCTCTGGCGCGAGCTCAACTGCTCCTAGACTACCCTCCAACAGCGGACAAGCTCGACGACTGGAGGGCCACGATACAGAGCCTCATCGGTTTCGCTAACGGCGACACCCCGCGGCAGCACAGTGCGTCGCAGCCGCGGCAGGTCGGCCAGGCGAGAACCGATGGCGCCAAGACCGGTGGGGGCGCGACCACCGTGCACTCCCCGCCCCGAAGGCCAAGATCACCGACTCGCCGGAACCATCATGACAACGACTCCACCGCGTCGTCGAATCCGCGAACTCGTCGCGATCAACGCCAAGTTCTTCATGAGCGAGAACAAGAGGACGCTCGTACTCACATCGAGCGTCGGAGAGAAGCGCGGCGTCAGTCAGACCAGCGCGCTGGGCCCTCTATCGACATGCATGCGCCCGGGGGACCAGGCGACCTGCCGTACACGGTAGGCTGCCTTGCGTTCACCCGTGAGCTGCGGCAAGTCCAGTGGCCCAGCACGAGAGAATTTCAAGCCAGACGTACCAGAGAAGTACGACGGCAAGTCGCATCCGTCGGAGTTCCTCAGCATCTACACCATTGCGGTGCAGGCTGCTGGGGGGCGGGACGACAAGATCCTTGCCAACTACTTCCCGTTGGTACTCAAATCCAACGTCAGATCCTGGCTCATGCACTTGCCGGATAACTCCATAACCTCCTGGACAGACTTGTGCCATCAGTTTGTTGGCGCCTTTACAGGCGGCCACAAACCCCATGGCCAAGCGAGCGACCTTCATCTGCTCATCCGGAAGGAAGGGGAATCCTTGCGCAAGTTCATCCAGAGATTCAGCCGCGTACACTACAACATCCCAGACGTCCACCCTGCCGCGGTTATCAGCGTGTTCCATCAGAACGTGCGTAACCGCAGGATGCGGGAGGAGATGGCGATGTGCAAGATCAAAGACGTCAGCGAGCTATATGCCCTGGCCGACAAGTGTGCACATGCTGAGGAAGGGAGGAAACTCCCCGGAGAGAACACTGGAGCAGGAGAATCTGACACTGAAGATACCGCCCCGGCAAGGAAGAACCGGCGGCGGAGCAACAGGAAAAAGAAGAGCCAAGAAGTACTGGTTGTTGAGCAGTCCGGCGATGAAGGCACCGCCAAGAAGGCCCAGGCTGGTAGCTCCGGCAAGGAGGTTGCCGGATGCGCCAACTGCCAGGCTATGGCGGTCACCGACAAGCGGGACGGCACCAACAAACAGTACTGCAAGATCCACCGCACCAAGGGCCATGACCTCCAGAGCTGCAAGCAGGTCGAGCGGCTCGTCGAGCTGCAAAAGGCCGAGTACGAGCGGCGCGACAAGGAGAGAGCCCGGGGAGGTGGCAGAGGATCAGGTACGAAGCGCCCCGGCCAGGGAGGACGCCGCGACAAGGACAAGCAGCGGCAAACGGACAGACCTCCCCGTGGCCGCGACAAGAACGAAGACGATGACGAAGACGAAGACATGGATGACGTTGAGACCAGTGAGCAGGAGTTTCAGAAAGCCAAAGAGGTCTTGTGCGTAGACGGCGGTGCTTCCCTGCATACTTCTCACCGCCAGCTCAAGCAGTGGGCGCGGGAAGTCAATGCAGCGGAACCACCTGTCGAGTCGCGCAAGCCTCTGAAATGGTCCAACACGCCTATCATCTTCGATATTGAGGACCACCCTGACCGCACAACTGCGATCGGGTGCTTGCCGATGTTGGTCTCGCCAACAGTCCGCAACCTCAAGGTCACCAAGATGCTAGTCGACGGCGGGGCCGGCTTGAACCTGATCTCCTCCGCTATGCTCCGTAAACTCCAAGTCCCCGACAGCGAGCTCGAAGAGACCGACACGTTCCAAGGAATCAACCCGGGAAGGAGCAAGCCGAAGGGGAAGATAACGTTGCCAGTAACATTTGGCAGCGAGCTGAACTTCAGGACAGAGAGGATCACTTTTGACGTTGCCGATTTTCCGTTACCCTACAACGGAATTCTCGGCCGTCCAGCGCTCGCCAAATTCATGGCGGCCTCTCACTACGCATACAACATGCTCAAGATGCCAGGCCCGATAAGCGTCATCTCTGTCCCTGGCGACAAGAAGGACGCCCTTATCTGTGCCGACAAGATCTACCGGGAAGCAGCAGCCGCAGCGGATCACAAGCCACTTGCCGCTGAAGCTCCCGGAGGGAAGAAGAAGACCAAGCCCGGCAAGTGCTCTGGCGCCCACTCCGGCAAGCGCACCTCTACGGAGTGCTGCGCTACCGTCGAGGACGCGCCATCGAGCTCCGCCGGCAAGAAGAAGACCAAGCCCGGCGAGTGCTCTGGTGCCCACTCCGGCAAGCGCACCTCTTCGGGGTGCTGCGCTGCCGTCGAGGACGCGCCATCGAGCTCCACCGGCAAGAGTAAGAAGACAATGGCAGCTCCGCCAACGACCAAGAAGGTGTCCGCCAAGGAGGACGGCACTGGTGGTACCGTCACCATCAGTGCCACTCTCGACTCCAAATATGAAAGCGCGCTCGTTGCTTTCCTGCGGGCGAATGTCGATGTGTTTGCCTGGCAACCATCTGACATCCCCGGCGTTCCCAGGAAAGTGATTGAGCACCACCTCGCCGTCTGTCCTCATGCGCGGCCCGTCAAGCAAAGAGTCAGGAAGCAAGCGGTGGAGCGCCAAGAGTTCATCGCAGAAGAAATCAAGAAGTTGGAAGCGTCAGGCCTCGTCAGAGGTGTGCTCCATCCGACGTGGTTGGCCAATCATGTTGTCGTGCGCAAAGCAAATGGGAAATGGAGGCTTTGCATCGACTTTACTGATGTTAACAAAGCTTGTCCCAAGGATCCTTTCCCCTTGCCGCGCATTGACCAGATTGTTGACTCCACGGCCGGATGTGACCTGCTTTCATTTCTTGACGCATACTCAGGATACCATCAGATCTTCATGGCTGAAGAAGACGAGGAGAAGACCGCATTCATCACCCCATGTGGCACGTACTGTTTCGTACGGATGCCTTTCGGTTTGAGGAATGCTGGTTCGACGTTTGCGAGGGTTGTCCATACCGCTTTTGAGCCACAGATCCACAGAAATGTGGAAGCCTACATGGATGACATAGTGGTCAAAAGCAGGGACAGGGCAACCCTGATTCAAGATTTAGAAGAGACCTTCACGAACCTGCGCAGGATCAGCCTCAAGCTCAACCCCGAGAAATGCGTGTTTGGAGTCCCTTCCGGCAAGCTTCTCGGGTTCTTCGTGTCTCAGCGAGGAAACGAAGCCAATCCAGACAAAATCAAGGCCATCGAGCAGATTGAAGCACCAACACGCGTCAAGGATGTACGAAGGCTTGCCGACTGCGTCGCGGCTCTCAGCAGGTTTATTTCCAAGTCTGCAGAACGTGCCCTGCCATTTTTCAAAGTTTTGAAAAAGGCGGGTCCAGTGAAATGGACTCCGGAAGCGGAGGCTGCGCTGCAGGACTTGAAGAAATACCTATCCTCCGCTCCAATACTTGTCGCGCCTAAACCACAAGAGAAGTTGCTGCTGTACCTGGCGGCAACCAATCAAGTGGTTAGTGCTGCGTTAGTAGCGGAGAGGGAGGCAGATGATGAGCCAGCAACCGCGGCAAGCACGTCCAGCGACAAGCAGGGGGCTTCCCCGACAAGATCTGGCCCCGACAAGGATGAATCTGCGCAGGAGCAAGTGGAGGTGCAGAAGAAGAAAATGGTGTAGCGCCCAGTTTACTTTGTCAGCTCTCTTCTGCAGGGGGCTAGGTCAAGGTACTCTGGTGTGCAGAAATTGCTTTTCGGCCTTCTCATGGCCTCGACAAAGCTGCGCCATTACTTCCAAGCACATGAGATTACAGTTGTCACCCGCTTTCCGCTGAAGAGGATACCGCAGAATCCAGAAGCAACAGGCAGGATTGTCGAGTGGGCGCTGGAACTGTCGAGCTTCGGTCTCAAGTTCGAGAGCACCTCAACTATCCAAAGCAGAGCCTTGGCGGAGTTCATAGCGGAATGGACACCGACGCCAGACGAAGAAATCCCAGAGACGAGCATCCCCGCCAAAGAAGCAAGCAAAGAGTGGCTGATGTATTTTGATGGTGCCTTCTCGCTGCAAGGCGCCGGTGCTGGCGCGTTGCTTATCGCGCCCACCGGAGAGCACCTCAAGTACGTGGTCCAGATGCACTTCCCCAAGGAACAAGCAACCAACAATACTGCAGAGTATGAAGGTCTGCTCGCCGGTCTCAGGATCGCGGCAGAACTTGGAATCAAGAAGCTCATTGTCAGGGGTGACTCGCAGCTTGTCGTACACCAAGTGAACAAAGATTACCAGAGTCCGTTGATGGAAGCGTACGTTGATGAAGTGAGGAAGCTAGAAGAGCGCTTTGACGGCCTGCAAATGGAACACGTTCCAAGAGCCGAGAACGACATTGCTGATGGCCTGTCAAAGTGCGCAGCACTTAGGTTACCTATGGAACCAGGAACCTTTGTGCTCAAGCTGACTCAGCCATCCGTGACACCATCAACCGGACAGAGCAAGAAGAGGAAGTTGGTCTCCGGCGACTATCTTCCGGCAGAGTTCCCCGGAGCCGCCGCCAAGAAGGTCCCCAAGATCGACGCCAAGAGCGCTGAGGAGCCGTCTGCTCCGGCAAACCCCAGGGTTTGTTCCGTAGAAGCAGGCGCTCCCGACAAGTTTTTTCCCGGCAAGCTTGCCGGGGAACGTCAAGCTTCGGCTGAGCCCCAGATCCTCGCCGTAGAAGCGGACGTTCCCGCAGCAGCAGATGTGCCTTCAGTCCTTGTTGTCGAGCCATAGGCTCCAGCATGGGCGCAGCAGACTGTCCATTTCCTCCAGAACGGAGAACTTCCCAAAGAACAAGCAGAAGCGGAAAGAGTAGCCCGGCGCTCGAGTATGTACCAGTTCGTCGACAACACATTGTACAGAAGAGGGCGCAACGGTGTGAAATTGAAGTGTATTTCCCGGGAAGACGGACAAAAGCTGTTGGCAGAGATACATGGAGGCATATGTGGTCACCACATTGGCGCCAGAGCACTTGCCAGCAAAGCGTTCCGGCAAGGTTTCTTCTGGCCGACGTGTTGGGGAGCGTTGCAGAAAACAAAAAATTTTCCTACGGTTTCACCAAGATCCATCTATGAGTTCATCTAGCAACGAGTATTCAGATTCATCTACATACCTTTGTAGATCGCGTGCGGAAGCGTTCAAAAGAACGGGGATGAAGTAGTCGTACACGACGTGATCCAAATCACCGGAGATCCTAGCACCGAACGTACGGCACCTCCGCATTCAACACACGTACGGTCAGCGTAACGTCTCCTCCTTCTTGATCCAGCAAGGGGAGAGGAGAGGTTGAGGAAGATGGCTCCAGCAGCAGCACGACGGCGTGGTGGTGATGGAGCTGCAGTACTCTGGCAGGGCTTCGCCGAGCTCTATGGAGGAGGAGGAGGTGTTGGAGAGGGAGAGGAGGCGCCAAGGCAAGGGGTGCGGCTGCCCCCTCCCCTCCCCCCTTTATATAGGCCCCTGGGGGGGCGCCGGCCCTGGGAGATTGGATCTCCCAAGGGGGGCGGCGGCCAAAGGGGGGTGGAGTGCCCCCCAAGGCAAGTGGGCGCCCCCCACCCTAGGGTTCCAACCCTAGGCGCAGGGGGTGGGCCTTGGGGGGCGCACCAGCCCACTAAGGGCTGGCCCCCTTCCCACTTCAGCCCATGGGGCCCTCCGGGATGGGTGGCCCCACCCGGTGGACCCCCCGGGACCCATCTAGTGGTCCCGGTACAATACCGGTGACCCCCAGATCATTCCCGATGGCCGAAACTGCACTTCCTATATATAATTCTTCACCTCCGGACCAATCCGGAACTCCTCATGACGTCCGAGATCTCATCCGGGACTCCGAACAACATTCAGGTTACTGCATATACATATCTTCACAACCCTAGCGTCACCGAACCTTAAGTGTGTAGACCCTACGGGTTCGGGAGACATGCAGACATGACCGAGACGGCTCTCGGGCAATAACCAACAGCGGGATCTGGATACCCATGTTGGCTCCCACATGCTCCACGATGATCTCATCGGATGAACCACGATGTCGAGGATTCAATTAATCCCGTATACGATTCCCTTTGTCAATCGGTATTTTACTTGCCCGAGATTCGATCGTCGGTATCCCAATACCTCGTTCAATCTCGTTACCGGTAAGTCACTTTACTCGTACCATAATGCATGATCCCGTGATCAAACAATTTGATCATATTGAGCTCATTATGATGATGCATTACCGAGTGGGCCCGGTGATACGTCTCCGTCAAGCGGAGTGACAAATCCCAGTCTCGATCCGTGTCAATCCAACAGACACTTTCGGAGATACCCGCAGTATACCTTTATAGTCACCCTGTTACGTTGTGACGTTTGGCACACCCAAAGCACTCCTACGGTATCCGGGAGTTACACGATCTCATTGTCTAAGGAAAGGACACTTGACATTGGAAAACTCTAGCAAACGAACTATGCGACCTTATGCTATGTTTAGGATTGGTCTCGTCCATCACATCATTCTCCTAATGATGTGATCTCGTTATCATTGACATCCAATGCCCATAGTCAGGAAACCATGACTATCTATTGATCAACGAGCTAGTCAACTAGAGGCTTACTAGGGACATGTTGTTGTCTGTTATTCACACATGTATTACGATTTCCGGATAACACAATTATAGCACGAATAAAGACAATTATCATGAACAAGGAAATATAATAATAATGCTTTTATTATTGCCTCTAGGGCATATTTCCAACAGTCTCCCACTTGCACTAGAGTCAATAATCTAGTTACATTGTGATGAATCGAACACCCATAGAGTTCTGGTGCTGATCATGTTTTGCCTTAGGGAGAGGTTTAGTCAACGAATCTGCGACATTCAGATCCGTGTGCACTTTACAAATTTCTATGTCTCCATCTTGAACATTTTCACGAATGGAGTTGAAGCGACGCTTGATGTGCCTGGTCTTCTTGTGAAACCTGGGCTCCTTGGCAAGTGCAATAGCTCCAGTGTTGTCATAGAAGAGTTTGATTGGCCCCGACGCATTGGGTATGACTCCGAGGTCGGTGATGAACTCCTCCACCCAAATTGCTTCATGTGCTGCCTCCGAGGCTGCCATGTACTCCGCTTCACATGTAGATCCCGCCACGACGCTCTGCTTGCAACTGCACCAGCTTACTGCCCCACCATTCAAAATATACACGTATCCGGTTTGTGACTTAGAGTCATCCAGATCTGTGTCAAAGCTAGCGTCGACGTAACCCTTTACGACGAGCTCTTCGTCACCTCCATAAACAAGAAACATTTCCTTAGTCCTTTTCAGGTACTTTAGGATATTCTTGACCGCTGTCCAGTGTTCCTTGCCGGGATTACTTTGGTACCTTCCTACCAAACTTACGGCAAGGTTTACATCAGGTCTGGTACACAGCATGGCATACATAATAGAACCTATGGCTGAGGCATAGGGGATGACACTCATCTCTTCTATATCTTCTGCCGTGGTCGGACATTGAGCTGAGCTCAATTTCACACCTTGTAACACAGGTAAGAACCCCTTCTTAGATTGATCCATATTGAACTTCTTCAATATCTTATCAAGGTATGTGCTTTGTGAAAGACCTATGAGGCGTCTTGATCTATCTCTATAGATCTTGATGCCTAATATATAAGCAGCTTCTCCAAGGTCCTTCATTGAAAAACTCTTATTCAAGTAGGCCTTAATGCTGTCCAAGAGTTCTATATCATTTCCCATCAAAAGTATGTCATCTACATATAGTATGAGAAATGCTACAGAGCTCCCACTCACTTTCTTGTAAACGCAGGCTTCTCCATAAGTCTGCGTAAATCCAAACGCTTTGATCATCTCATCAAAGCGAATGTTCCAACTCCGAGATGCTTGCACCAGCCCATAAATCGAGCGTTGGAGCTTGCACACCTTGTCAGCATTCTTAGGATCGACAAAACCTTCCGGCTACATCATATACAATTCTTCCTTAAGGAAACCATTAAGGAATGCCGTTTTGACGTCCATTTGCCATATTTCATAATCATAGAATGCGGAAATTGCTAACATGATTCGGACGGACTTCAGCTTCGCTACCGATGAGAAAGTCTCATCATAGTCAGCCCCTTGAACTTGTCGATAACCCTTAGCGACAAGCCGAGCTTTATAGATGGTCACATTACCATCCGCGTCTGTCTTCTTCTTAAAGATCCATTTATTTTCTATGGCTCGCCGCTCTACGGGCAAGTCAGTCAAAGTCCATACTTCGTTTTAATACATGGATCCTATCTCGGATTTCATGGCTTCTAGCCATTTGTCGGAATCCGGGCCCGCCATCGCTTCTTCATAGTTCGAAGGTTCACCATTGTCTAACAACATGATTTCCAAGACAGGGTTGCCGTACCACTCTGGTGCGGAATGTGTCCTTGTGGACCTACGAATTTCAGTAGGAGCTTGATCAGAAGCATCTTGATCATCATCATTAATTTCCTCTCTAGTCGGTGCAGGCACCTCATAAACGTTTTCTTGAGTTGCGCCATTTTCCGGTTCAAGAGGTAATATTTCATCAAGTTCTACTTTCCTCCCACTTACTTCTTTCGAGAGAAACTCTTTCTCTAGAAAGGATCCATTCTTGGCAACAAAGATCTTGCCTCCGGATCTGAGGTAGAACGTATACCCAATAGTTTCTTTAGGGTATCCTATGAAGACGCATTTTTCCGACTTGGGTTCGAGCTTTTCAGGTTGAAGTTTCTTGACATAAGCATCGCATCCCCAAACTTTTAGAAACGATAGCTTAGGTTTCTTCCCAAACCATAATTCATACGGTGTCGTCTCAACGGATTTCGACGGTGCCCTATTTAAAGTGAATGCGGCAGTCTCTAAAGCATAGCCCCAAAAAGATAGCGGTAAATCGGTAGGAGACATCATAGATCGTACCATATCTAATAGAGTGCGATTACGACGTTCGGACACACCATTACGCTGAGGTGTTCCAGGCGGCGTGAGTTGTGAAACTATTCCACATTTTCTTAAGTGTGTGCCAAATTCGTGACTCAAGTATTCTCCTCCACGATCTGATCGTAGAAACTTGATCTTTCTATCACGTTGATTTTCAACCTCACTCTGAAATTCCTTGAACTTTTCAAAGGTCTCAGACTTGTGTTTCATTAAGTAGATATACCCATATCTACTCAAGTCATCAGTGAGGGTGAGAACATAATGATAGCCACCGCGAGCCTCAACACTCATTGGACCGCACACATCGGTATGTATGATTTCCAATAAGTTGGTTGCTCGCTCCATTGTTCCTGAGAACGGAGTCTTGGTCATTTTACCCATGAGGCATGGTTCGCACGTGTCAAATGATTCATAATCAAGAGACTCTAAAAGTCCATCTGCATGGAGCTTCTTCATGCGTTTGACACCTATGTGACCAAGGCGGCAGTGCCACAAATATGTGGAACTATTGTTATCAACTTTAACTCTTTTGGTATTCACACTATGAATATGTGTATCATCACGTACGAGATTCATTAAGAATAAACCATTAACCATCGGAGCATGACCATAAAACATATCTCTCATATAAATAGAACAACCATTATTCTCGGATTTAAATGAGTAGCCATCTCGAATTAAACGATATCCAGACACAATGTTCATGCTCAAACTTGGCACTAAATAACAATTATTGAGGTTTAAAACTAATCCCGTAGGTAAATGTAGAGGTAGCGTGCCGACGGCGATCACATCGACCTTGGAACCATTCTCGACGCACATCGTCACCTCATCCTTCGCCAGTCTTCGCTTATTCCGCAGCTCCTGCTTTGAGTTACAAATGTGAGCAACTGCACCGGTATCAAATACCCAAGAGCTACTACGAGTACTGGTAAGGTACACATCAATTACATGTATATCACATATACCTTTTGTTTTGCCGGCCTTCTTGTCCGCTAAGTATTTGGGGCAATTCCGCTTCCAGTGACCACTTCCCTTGCAATAAAAGCACTCAGTCTCGGGCTTGGGTCCATTCTTTGGCTTCTTCCTGGCAACTTGCTTACCGGGCGCGGCAACTTCCTTGCCGTCCTTCTTGAAGTTCTTTTTACCCTTGCCCTTCTTGAACTTAGTGGTTTTATTCACCATCAACACTTGATGTTCCTTCTTGATTTCTACCTCTGCTGATTTCAGCATAGCATATACCTCAGGAATGGTCTTTACCATCCCCTGCATGTTGTAGTTCATCACAAAGCTCTTGTAGCTAGGTGGAAGCGACTGGAGGATTCTGTCAATGACCGCTTCATCCGGGAGATTAACTTCCAGTTGAGTCAAGCGGTTGTGCAACCCAGACATCTTGAGTATGTGTTCACTGACAGAGCTATTTTCCTCCATCTTACAGCTAAAGAATTTGTCGGAGACTTCATATCTCTCGACCCAGGCGTGAGCTTGGAAAACCATTTTCAGCTCTTCGAACATCTCATATGCTCCATGTCTCTCAAAACGCTTTTGGAGCCCCGGCTCTAAGCTGTAAAGCATGCCGCACTGAACGAGGGAGTAATCATTGAAACGTGATTGCCAAGCGTTCATAACGTCTTGTTCTGCAGGGAGAACAGGTGCGTCACCCAGCGGTGCTTGTAGGACATAATCTTTCTTGGCAGCTATGAGGATGATCCTCAGGTTCCGAACCCAGTCCGTATAGTTGCTGCCATCGTCTTTCAGCTTGGTTTTCTCTAGGAACGCGTTGAAGTTGAGGACTACGTTGGCCATTTGATCTACAAGACATGTTGTAAATATTTTAGACTAAGTTCATGATAATAAAGTTCATCTAATCAAACTATTTAATGAACTCCCACTTATATAGACATCCCTCTTCTAGTCATCTAAGTATAACATGATCCGAGTCAACTAGGCCGTGTCCGATCATCACGTGAGACGGACTTGTCAACATCGGTGAACATCTTCATGTTGATCGTATCTTCTATACGACTCATGCTCGACCTTTCGGTCTTCTGTGTTCCGAGGCCATGTCTGTACATGCTAGGCTCGTCAAGTCAACCTAAGTGTTTGCATGTGTAAATCTGTCTTACACCCGTTGTATGTGAACGTTAGAATCTATCACACCCGATCATCACGTGGTGCTTCGAAACAACGAATTATCGCAACGGTGCACAGTTAGGGGGAACACTTCTTGAAATTATTATGAGGGATCATCTTATTTACTACCGTCGTTCTAAGTAAACAAGATGCAAAACATGATAAACATCACATGCAATCAAATAATAAACGTGACATGATATGGGCAATGTCACATAGCTCCTTTGATCTCCATCTTGGGGCTCCATGATCATCTTTGTCACCGGCTTGACACCATGATCTCCATCATCATGATCTCCATCATCGTGTCTCCATGAAGTTGCTCGCCAACTATTACTTCTACTACTATGGCTAATGCGTTTAGCAATAAAGTAAAGTAATTTACATGGCGTTTCTCAATGACATGCAGGTCATACAAAAAATAAAGACAACTCCTATGGCTCCTGCCGGTTGTCATACTCATCGACATGCAAGTCGTGATTCCTATTACATTAGCATGAACATCTCATACATCACATATAGATCATTTATCATTCATCACAACTTTGGCCATATCATATCACAAAGCACTTGCTGCAAAAACAAGTTAGACGTCCTCTAATTGTTGTTGCAAGTTTTACGTGGCTGAATTAGGGTTCTAGCAAGAACGTTTTCTTACCTACGTGAAAGCCACAACGTGATTTGTCAACTTCTATTTACCCTTCATAAGGACCCTTTTCATCGAATCCGCTCCAACTAAAGTGGGAGAGACAGACACCCGCCAGCCACCTTATGCAACTAATGCATGTTAGTCGGTGGAACCGGTCTCACGTAAGCGTACGTGTAAGGTTGGTCCGGGCCGCTTCATCCGACAATACCGCTGAAGCAAGATAAGACTAGTAGCGGCAAGAAAGTTGACAACATCTACGCCCACAACAAATTGTGTTCTACTCGTGCAATAGAGAACTACGCATAGACCTAGCTCATGATGCCACTGTTGGGGAACGTTGCAGAAAACAAAAAATTTTCCTACGGTTTCACCAAGATCCATCTATGAGTTCATCTAGCAACGAGTATTCAGATTCATCTACATACCTTTGTAGATCGCGTGCGGAAGCGTTCAAAAGAACGGGGATGAAATAGTCGTACACGACGTGATCCAAATCACCGGAGATCCTAGCACCGAACGGACGGCACCTCCGCGTTCAACACACGTACGGTCAGCGTAACGTCTCCTCCTTCTTGATCCAGCAAGGGGAGAGGAGAGGTTGAGGAAGATGGCTCCAGCAGCAGCACGACGGCGTGGTGGTGATGGAGCTGCAGTACTCCGGCAGGGCTTCGCCGAGCTCTATGGAGGAGGAGGAGGTGTTGGAGAGGGAGAGGGAGGCGCCAAGGCAAGGGGTGCGGCTGCCTCCCTCCCCTCCCACCTTTATATAGGCCCCTGGGGGGGCGCTGGCCCTGGGAGATTGGATCTCCCAAGGGGGGCGGCGGCCAAAGGGGGGTGGAGTGCCCCCCAAGGCAAGTGGGCGCCCCCCCACCCTAGGGTTCCAAACCTAGGCGCAGGGGGTGGGCCTTGGGGGGCACACCAGCCCACTAAGGGCTGGCCCCCCTTCCCACTTCAGCCCATGGGGCCCTCCGGGATGGGTGGCCCCACCCGGTGGACCCCCCGGGACCCATCTGGTGGTCCCGGTACAATACCGGTGACCCCCAGATCATTCCCGATGGCCGAAACTGCACTTCCTATATATAATTCTTCACCTCCGGACCAATCCGGAACTCCTCATGACGTCTGGGATCTCATCCGGGACTCCGAACAACATTCGGGTTACTGCATATACATATCTTCACAACCCTAGCGTCACCGAACCTTAAGTGTGTAGACCCTACGGGTTCGGGAGACATGCAGACATGACCGAGACGGCTCTCGGGCAATAACCAACAGCGGGATCTGGATACCCATGTTGGCTCCCACATGCTCCACGATGATCTCATCGGATGAACCACGATGTCGAGGATTCAATTAATCCTGTATACGATTCCCTTTGTCAATCGGTATTTTACTTGCCCGAGATTCGATCGTCGGTATCCCGATACCTCGTTCAATCTCGTTACCGGCAAGTCACTTTACTCGTACCGTAATGCATGATCCCGTGATCAAACACTTTGATCATATTGAGCTCATTATGATGATGCATTACCGAGTGGGCCCGGTGATACCTCTCCGTCAAGCGGAGTGACAAATCCCAGTCTCGATCCGTGTCAACCCAACAGACACTTTCGGAGATACCCGTAGTATACCTTTATAGTCACCCAGTTATGTTGTGACGTTTGGCACACCCAAAGCACTCCTACGGTATCCGGGAGTTACACGATCTCATGGTCTAAGGAAAGGACACTTGACATTGGAAAACTCTAGCAAACGAACTATGCGACCTTATGCTATGTTTAGGATTGGGTCTCGTCCATCACATCATTCTCCTAATGATGTGATCTCGTTATCATTGAAATCCAATGCCCATAGTCAGGAAACCATGACTATCTATTGATCAACAAGCTAGTCAACTAGAGGCTTACTAGGGACATGTTGTTGTCTGTTATTCACACATGTATTACGATTTCCGGATAACACAATTATAGCACGAATAAAGACAATTATCATGAACAAGGAAATATAATAATAGTGCTTTTATTATTGCCTCTAGGGCATATTTCCAACAGGACGGCCCTCCAGGATGCAACTGCACAAGTAACCAAGTGTGAAGCGTGCCAGTTCCATTCCAAGCAGATACACCAGCCAGCTCAAGCTCTCCAGACGATCCCTTTATCCTGGCCATTTTCGGTCTGGGGGCTCGACATCCTCGGCCCCTTCCCCCGAGCTGTCGGGGGCTTTGAGTACTTGTACGTCGCAATCAACAAGTTCACAAAGTGGCCGGAAGTGGAACCAGTGAGGAAGGTGACAGCACAGTCAGCAGTCAAGTTCTTCAGGTCGATTGTTTGCCGCTTCGGGATCCCCAACAGGATCATCACCGACAACGGAACACAATTCACGAGCTGCGCCTTCATGCAATACGTCCAAGATCTCGGCGCCAAGGCCGTCTTCGCTTCTGTTGCTCATCCCAGGAGCAACGGTCAAGCGGAGAGGGCCAATGCCGAAGTGCTGCGCGGGCTCAAGACCAGAACTTTCGACAGGCTCCACCAGTGCGGAAGAAACTGGATCGAGGAGCTGCCGGTGGCTCTTTGGTCGATCAGAACGACGCCAAATCGAGCCACTGGACAGACATAGTCTATGGATCAGAAGCAGTTACCCCCACGGAACTCGTATACGGGCCACCTCGAGTGCTCGCTTATGATGAGCTTGAGCAAGAGCGGCTGCGTGGAGATGACGCGCTGCTCCTTGAGGAAGATCGTCTTCAGGCTGCTGTGCGAGCCTCTCGCTACCAGCAAGCTTTGCATCGCTACCATAGCCGCAAAGTTAAGGCCAGAAGCTTCGAGGAAGGCGACCTTGTTCTTCGGCGCGCTCCGTACGCCAAGAATCATAACAAGTTGACGCCGAAGTGGGAAGGCCCTTACCGGGTGAGACGAGTCACGAGGCCCGGCGCTGTCCGCCTCGAGACCGAAGATGGCACTCCGGTGAGCAACTCCTGGAATATTGAGCATCTTCGTAAGTTTTACCCGTAAGGCACGGTTGTCAGGCCCCGCCCGGCAACCAACCTTTTGTACAAGTCTTGCCGCTGTTGCATGTAATCCTTTGTACAAAGCCAGGCGCAGACCCTGAGCAGCAGAAATGAAGCGCTGGCGCCCTAAGTTTTAGCATGCATGCTGAGTCGAGTCTCGTCCTTGGTTAGGGTTGATAGTGCCTAACAGCTGCTAACCCCTAGCTTAGAGGTCGAGTCTGCGTCCTTTTTCCTGTTCTTTCGTTTCCTTTGCTTCGCAGGGTTTTGCATATCCTGGCCAGACCGCTTAAGGACGAAGAAGAGAAGAAGGGCGGACCAGCATCTGGTCCCCGGCAAACCAACGTTGCCGGGGGCTGCAAGCACAAAGATTCGCCCGCGACAAGCCAAAGTTGCCGGGGGCTGCAATCCCAGATAAGTCTTTCATCCCTTGTCATGCATTCTCTTATGGACTGAGGAATGCGAAAACCTTGTTCCTTCCTAAAAAGCTGCCGTGCTCCCTTAACTCTGGGCCCCGGAGTGCGTTCCTGGGGCCAGTTTTGGTAGTACCCGCGGTGGCAAAGGAACGGAATGAGGAGCCCGAACCCGCCTCATCCCTGCCTCCGCCAAAGGCGTGAGGAAGGTCGAGTGGCGCGGGAAGACGGCAGGGCCTGTTTGAAGGAAATATGCCATAGAGGCAATAATAAATTTATTATTTATTTCCTTATTTCATGATAAATGTTTATTATTCATGCTAGAATTGTATTAACCGGAAACATAATACATGTGTGAATATATAGACAAACAAAGTGTCACTAGTATGCCTCTACTTGACTAGCTCGTTAATCAAAGATGGTTATGTTTCCTAACCATGAACAAAGAGTTGTTATTTGATTGACGACGTCACATCATTAGTTGAATGATCTGATTGACATGACCCATTCCATTAGCTTAGCACCCGATCGTTTAGTATGTTGCTATTGCTTTCTTCATGACTTATACATGTTCCTATGACTATGAGATTAGGCAACTCCCGTTTACCGGAGGAACACTTTGTGTGCTACCAAACGTCACAACGTAACTGGGTGATTATAAAGGTGCTCTACAGGTGTCTCCAAAGGTACTTGTTGGGTTGGCGTATTTCGAGATTAGGATTTGTCACTCCGAATGTCGGAGAGGTATCTCTGGGCCCTCTCGGTAATGCACATCACTTAAGCCTTGCAAGCATTGCAACTAATGAGTTAGTTGCGAGATGATGTATTACGGAACTCCTCCCTGAAGCTTTGCTGGATCGGAGCCCGGGGAGCGTCATCGAGCTGAACGTGTGCCAAGAACTCGGAGGTGCCGGAGTAACGGTGCTTGGATCGGTCGGATCGGGAAGACGTACGACTACTTCCTCTACGTTGTGTCAACGCTTCCGCTTCGGTCTACGAGGGTATGTAGACAACACTCTCCCCTCTCGTTGCTATGCATCACCATGATCTTGCGTGTGCGTAGGAATTTTTTTGAAATTACTACGTTCCCCAACAGTGGCATCCGAGCCTAGGTTTTTATGGTTTGATGTTATATGCACGAGTAGAACACAAGTGAGTTGTGGACGATATAAGTCATACTGCCTACCATCATGTCATACTTTGGTTCGGCGATATTGTTGGATGAAGCGGCCTGGACCGACATTACGCGTACGCTTACGCGAGACTGGTTCTACCGACGTGCTTTGCACACAGGTGGCTGGCGGGTGTCAGTTTCTCCAACTTTAGTTGAACCGAGTATGGCTACGCCCGGTCCTTGCGTAGGTTAAAATGGAGTCTATTTGACAAACTATCGTTGTGGTTTTGATGCGTAGGTGAGATTGGTTCTTGCTTAAGCCCGTAGCAGCCACGTAAAACTTGCAACAAACAAAGTAGAGGACGTCTAACTTGTTTTTGCAGGGCATGTTGTGATGTGATATGGTCAAGATGTGATGAGATATAAGTTGTTGTATGAGATGATCATGTTTTGTTGAAGTTATCGGCAACTGGCAGAAGCCTTACGGTTGTCTCATTATTCCATAAGATGCAAGTGCCAAATAATTGCTTTACTTTGTCGCTATGCGATAGCAATAGTTGCAAGAGCAATAGTTGGCGAGACGACCACGTGATGACACATTGATATAGATCAAGATGATGGAGATCATGGTGTCGTGCCGGTGACGATAGAGATCATGACGGTACTTTGGAGATGAAGATCAAAGGCGCAAGATGACCATGGCCATATCATGTCACATATATTGATTGCATGTGATGTTTATCTTTTATACATCTTATTTTGCTTAGTTTGACGGTAGCATTTTAAGATGATCTCTCACTAATTATCAAGAAGTGTTCTCCCTGAGTATGCACCGTTGCGAAAGTTCTTGGTGCTGAGACACCACGTGATGATCGGGTGTGATAGGCTCTACGTTCAAATACAACGGGTGCAAAACAGTTGCACACGCGGAATACTCAGGTTATACTTGACGAGCCAAGCATATACAGATATGGCCTCGGAACACGGAGACCGAAAGGTCGAGCGTGAATCATATAGTAGATATGATCAACATAGTGATGTTCACCATTGAAACTACTCCATCTCACGTGATGATCGGACATGGTTTAGTTGATTTGGATCACGTGATCACTTAGAAGATTAGAGGGATGTCTTTCTAAGTGGGAGTTCTTAAGTAATATGATTAATTGAACTTTAATTTATCATGAACTTAGTCCTGGTAGTATTAGCATATCTATGTTGTAGATCAATAGCTCGCGTTGTTGCTTTCACATGTTTATTTTGATATGTTTCTAGAGAAAATTGTGTTGAAAAATGTTAGTAGCAATGATGCGGATTGGATCCGTGTTCTGAGGTTTATCCTCATTGCCGCACAGAAGAATTATGTCCTTGATGCACCGCTAGGTGACGGACCTATTGCAGGAGCAGATGCAGACGTTATGAACGTTTTGCTAGCTCAATATGATGACTACATGATAGTTTAGTGCACCATGCTTAACGGCTTAGAATCGGGACTTCAAAGACGTTTTGAACGTCATGGACCATATGAGATGTTCCAGGAGTTGAAGTTAATATTTCAAGCAAATACCCGAGTTGAGAGATATGAAGTCTCCAACAATTTCTATAGCGAAAAGATAGAGGAGAATCGCTCAACTAGTGAGCATGTGCTCAGATTGTCTGGGTACTACAATCGCTTGAATCAAGTGGGAGTTAATCTTCCAGATAAGATAGTGATTGACAGAATTCTCTAGTCACCATCACCAAGTTAGTAGAATTTCGTGATGAACTATAATATGCAAGGGATGACGAAGGTAATTCCCAAGCTCTTCGTGATGCTGAAATCGACGAAGGTAGAAATCAAGAAAAACATCAAGTGTTGATGGTTAACAAGACCACTAGTTTCAAGAAAAGGGCAAAGGGAAGAAGGGGAACTTCAAGAAGAACGGCAAGCAAGTTGCTGCTCAAGTGAAGAAGCCCAAGTCTAGTCCTAAGCCTGAGACTAAGTGCTTCTACTGCAAAGGGACTGGTCACTGGAAGCGGAACTGCCCCAAGTATTTGGCGGATAAGAAGGATGGCAAAGTGAACAAAGGTATATTTGATATACAGATTATTGTTGTGTATTTTACTAGTGTTTATAGCAATCCCTCAGTATTTGATACTAGTTCAGTTGCTAAGATTAGTAACTCGGAACGGGAGTTGCAGAATAAACAGAGACTAGTTAAGGGTGAAGTGATGATGTGTGTTGGAAGTGGTTCCAAGATTGATATGATCATCATCGCACACTCCCTATACTTTTGGGATTAGTGTTGAACCTAAATAAGTGTTATTTGGTGTTTGCGTTGAGCATGAATATGATTGGATCATGTTTATTGCAATATGGTTATTCATTTAAGTTAGAGAACAATTGTTGTTCTGTTTACACGAATAAAACCTTCTATGGTCATACACACCAACGAAAATGGTTTGTTGGATCTCGATCGTAATGATACACATATTCATAATATTGAAGCCAAAAGATGCAAAATTAATAATGATAGTGCAACTTGTTTGTGGCACTGCCGTTTAGGTCATATTGGTGTAAAGCGCATGAAGAAACTCCATGCTGATGGAATTTTGGAATCACTTGATTATGAATCACTTGATGCTTGCGAACCATGCCTCATGGGCAAGATGACTAAGACTCCGTTCTCCGGAACAATGGAGCGAGCAACTGACTTATTGGAAATGATACATACTAATGTATGCGGTCCGATGTGTGTTGAGGCTCACGGCGGGTATCGTTATTTTCTGACCTTCACAGATGATTTGAGCAGATATGGGTATATCTACTTGATGAAATATAAGTCTGAAACATTTGAAAAGTTCAAAGAATTTCAAAGTGAAGTGGAAAATCATCGTGACAAGAAAATAAGGTTTCTACGATCTGATCGCGGAGATAAATACTTGAGTTACGAGTTTGGTCTTCAATTAAAACAATGTGGAATAGTTTCACAAATTCGTGCCACCTGGAACACCACAGCATAATGGTGTGTCCGAACGTCATAACCATACTTTATTGGATATCGTACAATCTATGATGTTTCTTACCGATTTACCACTACCGTTTTGGGGTTACGTATTAAAGACAGCTGCATTCACGTTAAAAAAAGGGCACCATCTAAGTCCGTTGAGACGACACAATCTGAACTGTGGTTTGGCAAGAAACCAAAGTTGTCGTTTCTTAAAGTTTGGGGTTGCGATGCTTATGTGAAAAAATTTCATCCTAATAAGCTCAAACCCAAATCGGAGAAGTGCGTCTTCATAGGATACCCAAAATGTTGGGTACACCTTCTATCACAGATCCAAAGGCAAGTCATTCGTTGCCAAGAATGGATCCTTTCTAGAGAAGGGAGTTTCTCTCGAAAGAAGTGAGTGGGAGGAAAGTAGAAAACTTGATAAGGTAATTGTACCATCTCCCTTATTGGAAAGTAGTTCATCACAGAAATCTGTTCTTGTGACTACTACACCAATTAGTGAGGAAGATAATGATAATGATCATGTAACTTTGGATCAAGTTACTACCGAACCTCGTAGGTCAACCAGAGTGAGATCCGCACCAGAGTGGTACGGTAATCCTATTCTGGAGGTCATGTTACTTGACCATGACGAACCTACGAACTATGAGGAAGCGATGATGAGCCCAGATTCTGCGAAATGGTTTGAGGCCATGAAATCTGAGATGAGATCTATGTATGAGAACAAAGTATGGACTTTGATTGACTTGTCCAATGATCGGCGAGCCATTGAGATTGAATGGATCTTCAAGAGGAAGACAGACACTGATAGTAGTGTTACTATCTACAAAGCTAGAATTGTCGCAAAAGGTTTTCGACAAGGTCAAGGTGTTGACTACGATGAGAGTTTCTCACTCGTATCTATGCTTAAGTCTGTCTGAATCATGTTAGCAATTGCCGCATTTTATGAAATCCGGCAAATGGATAAACAAAACTGCATTCCTTAATGGATTTATTAAAGAAGAGTTGTATATGATGCAACCAGAAGGTTTTGTCAATCCTAAAGGTGCTAACAAAATATGCAAGCTCCAGCGATCCATCTATGGACTGGTGCAAGCATCTCGGAGTTGGAATATACGCTTTGATAAGTTGATCAAAGCATATAGTTTTATACAGACTTGCGGTGAAGCCTGTATTTACAAGAAAGTGAGTGGGAGCACTACAACATTTCTGATAAGTATAGGTGAATCGGAAATAATGTAGAATTATTCTGCAAAGCATAAAGGAGTATTTGAAAGGAGTTTTTCAAAGAAAGACCTCGGTGAAGCTGCTTACATATTGAGCATCAAAATCTATAGAGATAGATCAAGACGCTTGATAAGTTTTTCAATAAGTACATACCTTGACAAGATTTTGAAGTAGTTCAAAATGGAATAGTCAAAGAAAGAGTTCTTGCCTGTATTACAAGGTGTGAAATTGAGTAAGACTCAAAGCCCGACCACGGCAGATGATAGAAAGAGAATGAAAGTCATTCCCTATGCCTCAGGCATAGATTCTATAAAGTATGCCATGATATGTACCAGATCTATTGTATACCCTACACTGTGTTAAGCAAGGGAGTACAATAGTGATCTAGGAAGTAGATCACTGGACATCGGTCAAAATTATCCTTAGTAAAATAAGGATATGTTTCTTGATTATGGACGTGACAAAAAGGTTCGTCGTAAAAGGTTACGTCGATGCAAGTTTTGACACTAATCTAGATGACTCTAAGTCTCAATCTAGATATATATTGAAAGTGGGAGCAATTAGCTAAAGTAGCTCCGTGCAGAGCATTGTAGACATAGAAATTTGCAAAATACATACGGATCTGAATTTTGGCAGACCCGTTGACTAATCTTCTGTCACAAGCAAAACATGATCACACCTTAGTACTCTTTGGGTGTTAATCACATAGCGATGTGAACTAGATTACTGACTCTAGTAAACCCTTTTGGTGTTGATCACATATCGATGTGAACTATGGGTGTTAATCACATGGTGATGTGAATTATTGCTGGTAAATCACATGGCGATGTGAACTAGATTATTGACTCTAGTGCAAGTGGGAGACTGAAGGAAATATGCCCTAGAGGCAATAATAAATTTATTATTTATTTCCTTATTTCATGATAAATGTTTATTATTCATGCTAGAATTGTATTAACCGGAAACATAATACATGTGTGAATACATAGACAAACAGAGTGTCACTAGTATGCCTCTACTTGACTAGCTCGTTAATCAAAGATGGTTATGTTTCCTAACCATGAACAAAGAGTTGTTATTTGATTGACGACGTCACATCATTAGTTGAATGATCTGATTGACATGACCCATTCCATTAGCTTAGCACCCGATCGTTTAGTATGTTGCTATTGCTTTCTTCATGACTTATACATGTTCCTATGACTATGAGATTAGGCAACTCCCGTTTACCGGAGGAACACTTTGTGTGCTACCAAACGTCACAACGTAACTGGGTGATTATAAAGGTGCTCTACAGGTGTCTCCAAAGGTACTTGTTGGGTTGGCGTATTTCGAGATTAGGATTTGTCACTCCGAATGTCGGAGAGGTATCTCTGGGCCCTCTCGGTAATGCACATCACTTAAGCCTTGCAAGCATTGCAACTAATGAGTTAGTTGCGAGATGATGTATTACGGAACGAGTAAAGAGACTTGCCGGACGAGATTGAACTAGGTATTGGATACAGACGATCGAATCTCGGGCAAGAAACATACCGATGACAAAGGGAACAACGTATGTTGTTATGCGGTCTGACCGATAAAGATCTTCGTAGAATATGTAGGAGCCAATATGGGCATCCAGGTCCCGTTATTGGTTATTGACCGGAGACGTGTCTCGGTCATGTCTACATTGTTCTCGAACCGTAGGGTCCGCACGCTTAAGGTTTCGATGTCAGTTATATTATGAGTTTATGAGTTTTGATGTACCGAAGGAGTTCGGAGTCCCGGATGAGATCGGGGACATGACGAGGAGTCTCGAAATGGTCGAGACGTAAAGATCGATATATTGGACGACTATATTCGGACATCGGAAAGGTTCTGAGTGGTTCGGGTATTTTCGGGAGTACCGGAGAGTTACGGGAATAAGGGGGAAGAAGTATATGGGCCTTATTGGGCTTTAGGGGAGAGGGAGAGGCAGGCCGCGCGCCCCCCCATTGACTAGTCCGAATTGGACTAGGGGGAGGGGCGGCGCCCCCTCCTTCCTTCTCTTCCCTCTTCCCCTTCCTTGTCTCCTACTCCTAATACATGGAAGGACTCCTAGTTGGACTAGGAAAGGGGGAATCCTACTCCCGGTGGGAGTAGGACTCCCCTAGGGCGCGCCATAGAGAGGGTCGGCCCTCCCCTCCTCCACTCCTTTATATACGGGGGCAGGGGGCACCCCATAGACAGAAGTTGATCTTCGTGATCGTTCCTTAGCCGTGTGCGGTGCCCCCCTCCACCATATTCCACCTCGGTCATATCGTTGCAGTGCTTAGGCGAAGCCCTGCGTCGGTAGTACATCAAGATCGTCACCACGCCGTCGTGCTGACGGAACTCCTCCCTGAAGCTTTGCTGGATCGGAGCCCGGGGAGCGTCATCGAGCTGAACGTGTGCCAAGAACTCGGAGGTGCCGGAGTAACGGTGCTTGGATCGGTCGGATCGGGAAGACGTACGACTACTTCCTCTACGTTGTGTCAACGCTTCCGCTTCGGTCTACGAGGGTATGTAGACAACACTCTCCCCTCTCGTTGCTATGCATCACCATGATCTTGCGTGTGCGTAGGATTTTTTTTGAAATTACTACGTTCCCCAACAGTGGCATCCGAGCCTAGGTTTTTATGGTTTGATGTTATATGCACGAGTAGAACACAAGTGAGTTGTGGACGATATAAGTCATACTGCCTACCATCATGTCATACTTTGGTTCGGCGATATTGTTGGATGAAGCGGCCTGGACCGACATTACGCGTACGCTTACGCGAGACTGGTTCTACCGACGTGCTTTGCACACAGGTGGCTGGCGGGTGTCAGTTTCTCCAACTTTAGTTGAACCGAGTATGGCTACGCCCGGTCCTTGCGTAGGTTAAAATGGAGTCTATTTGACAAACTATCGTTGTGGTTTTGATGCGTAGGTGAGATTGGTTCTTGCTTAAGCCCGTAGCAGCCACGTAAAACTTGCAACAAACAAAGTAGAGGACGTCTAACTTGTTTTTGCAGGGCATGTTGTGATGTGATATGGTCAAGATGTGATGAGATATAAGTTGTTGTATGAGATGATCATGTTTTGTTGAAGTTATCGGCAACTGGCAGAAGCCTTACGGTTGTCTCATTATTCCATAAGATGCAAGTGCCAAATAATTGCTTTACTTTGTCGCTATGCGATAGCAATAGTTGCAAGAGCAATAGTTGGCGAGACGACCACGTGATGACACATTGATATAGATCAAGATGATGGAGATCATGGTGTCGTGCCGGTGACGATAGAGATCATGACGGTACTTTGGAGATGAAGATCAAAGGCGCAAGATGACCATGGCCATATCATGTCACATATATTGATTGCATGTGATGTTTATCTTTTATACATCTTATTTTGCTTAGTTTGACGGTAGCATTTTAAGATGATCTCTCACTAATTATCAAGAAGTGTTCTCCCTGAGTATGCACCGTTGCGAAAGTTCTTGGTGCTGAGACACCACGTGATGATCGGGTGTGATAGGCTCTACGTTCAAATACAACGGGTGCAAAACAGTTGCACACGCGGAATACTCAGGTTATACTTGACGAGCCAAGCATATACAGATATGGCCTCGGAACACGGAGACCGAAAGGTCGAGCGTGAATCATATAGTAGATATGATCAACATAGTGATGTTCACCATTGAAACTACTCCATCTCACGTGATGATCGGACATGGTTTAGTTGATTTGGATCACGTGATCACTTAGAAGATTAAAGGGATGTCTTTCTAAGTGGGAGTTCTTAAGTAATATGATTAATTGAACTTTAATTTATCATGAACTTAGTCCTGGTAGTATTAGCATATCTATGTTGTAGATCAATAGCTCGCGTTGTTGCTTTCACATGTTTATTTTGATATGTTTCTAGAGAAAATTGTGTTGAAAAATGTTAGTAGCAATGATGCGGATTGGATCCGTGCTCTGAGGTTTATCCTCATTGCCGCACAGAAGAATTATGTCCTTGATGCACCGCTAGGTGACGGACCTATTGCAGGAGCAGATGCAGACGTTATGAACGTTTTGCTAGCTCAATATGATGACTACATGATAGTTTAGTGCACCATGCTTAACGGCTTAGAATCGGGACTTCAAAGACGTTTTGAACGTCATGGACCATATGAGATGTTCCAGGAGTTGAAGTTAATATTTCAAGCAAATACCCGAGTTGAGAGATATGAAGTCTCCAACAATTTCTATAGCGAAAAGATAGAGGAGAATCGCTCAACTAGTGAGCATGTGCTCAGATTGTCTGGGTACTACAATCGCTTGAATTAAGTGGGAGTTAATCTTCCAGATAAGATAGTGATTGACAGAATTCTCTAGTCACCATCACCAAGTTAGTAGAATTTCGTGATGAACTATAATATGCAAGGGATGACGAAGGTAATTCCCAAGCTCTTCGTGATGCTGAAATCGACGAAGGTAGAAATCAAGAAAAACATCAAGTGTTGATGGTTAACAAGACCACTAGTTTCAAGAAAAGGGCAAAGGGAAGAAGGGGAACTTCAAGAAGAACGGCAAGCAAGTTGCTGCTCAAGTGAAGAAGCCCAAGTCTAGTCCTAAGCCTGAGACTAAGTGCTTCTACTGCAAAGGGACTGGTCACTGGAAGCGGAACTGCCCCAAGTATTTGGCGGATAAGAAGGATGGCAAAGTGAACAAAGGTATATTTGATATACAGATTATTCTTGTGTATTTTACTAGTGTTTATAGCAATCCCTCAGTATTTGATACTAGTTCAGTTGCTAAGATTAGTAACTCGGAACGGGAGTTGCAGAATAAACAGAGACTAGTTAAGGGTGAAGTGATGATGTGTGTTGGAAGTGGTTCCAAGATTGATATGATCATCATCGCACACTCCCTATACTTTTGGGATTAGTGTTGAACCTAAATAAGTGTTATTTGGTGTTTGCGTTGAGCATGAATATGATTGGATCATGTTTATTGCAATATGGTTATTCATTTAAGTTAGAGAACAATTGTTGTTCTGTTTACACGAATAAAACCTTCTATGGTCATACACACCAACGAAAATGGTTTGTTGGATCTCGATCGTAATGATACACATATTCATAATATTGAAGCCAAAAGATGCAAAGTTAATAATGATAGTGCAACTTGTTTGTGGCACTGCCGTTTAGGTCATATTGGTGTAAAGCGCATGAAGAAACTCCATGCTGATGGAATTTTGGAATCACTTGATTATGAATCACTTGATGCTTGCGAACCATGCCTCATGGGCAAGATGACTAAGACTCCGTTCTCCGAAACAATGGAGCGAGCAACTGACTTATTGGAAATGATACATACTAATGTATGCGGTCCGATGTGTGTTGAGGCTCACGGCGGGTATCGTTATTTTCTGACCTTCACAGATGATTTGAGCAGATATGGGTATATCTACTTGATGAAACATAAGTCTGAAACATTTGAAAAGTTCAAAGAATTTCAAAGTGAAGTGGAAAATCATCGTGACAAGAAAATAAGGTTTCTACGATCTGATCGCGGAGATAAATACTTGAGTTACGAGTTTGGTCTTCAATTAAAACAATGTGGAATAGTTTCACAAATTCGTGCCACCTGGAACACCACAGCATAATGGTGTGTCCGAACGTCATAACCATACTTTATTGGATATCGTACAATCTATGATGTTTCTTACCGATTTACCACTACCGTTTTGGGGTTACGCATTAAAGACAGCTGCATTCACGTTAAAAAAAGGGCACCATCTAAGTCCGTTGAGACGACACAATCTGAACTGTGGTTTGGCAAGAAACCAAAGTTGTCGTTTCTTAAAGTTTGGGGTTGCGATGCTTATGTGAAAAAATTTCATCCTAATAAGCTCAAACCCAAATCGGAGAAGTGCGTCTTCATAGGATACCCAAAATGTTGGGTACACCTTCTATCACAGATCCAAAGGCAAGTCATTCGTTGCCAAGAATGGATCCTTTCTAGAGAAGGGAGTTTCTCTCGAAAGAAGTGAGTGGGAGGAAAGTAGAAAATTTGATAAGGTAATTGTACCATCTCCCTTATTGGAAAGTAGTTCATCACAGAAATCTGTTCTTGTGACTACTACACCAATTAGTGAGGAAGATAATGATAATGATCATGTAACTTTGGATCAAGTTACTATAGAACCTCGTTGGTCAACCAGAGTGAGATCCACACCAGAGTGGTACGGTAATCCTATTCTGGAGGTCATGTTACTTGACCATGACAAACCTACGAACTACGAGGAAGGATGATGAGCCCAGATTCCGCGAAATGGTTTGAGGCCATGAAATCTGAGATGAGATCTATGTATGAGAACAAAGTATGGACTTTGATTGACTTGTCCAATGATCGGCGAGCCATTGAGATTGAATGGATCTTCAAGAGGAAGACAGACGCTGATAGTAGTGTTACTATCTACAAAGCTAGAATTGTCGCAAAAGGTTTTCGACAAGGTCAAGGTGTTGACTACGATGAGAGTTTCTCACCCGTATCTATGCTTAAGTCTGTCTGAATCATGTTAGCAATTGCCGCATTTTATGAAATCCGGCAAATGGATAAACAAAACTGCATTCCTTAATGGATTTATTAAAGAAGAGTTGTATATGATGCAACCAGAAGGTTTTGTCAATCCTAAAGGTGCTAAAAAAATATGCAAGCTCCAGCGATCCATCTATGGACTGGTGCAAGCATCTCAGAGTTGGAATATACGCTTTGATAAGTTGATCAAAGCATATAGTTTTATACAGACTTGCGGTAAAGCCTGTATTTACAAGAAAGTGAGTGGGAGCACTACAGCATTTCTGATAAGTATATGTGAATCGGAAATAATGTAGAATTATTCTGCAAAGCATAAAGGAGTATTTGAAAGGAGTTTTTCAAAGAAAGACCTCGGTGAAGCTGCTTACATATTGAGCATCAAAATCTATAGAGATAGATCAAGACGCTTGATAAGTTTTTCAATAAGTACATACCTTGACAAGATTTTGAAGTAGTTCAAAATGGAACAGTCAAAGAAAGAGTTCTTGCCTGTATTACAAGGTGTGAAATTGAGTAAGACTCAAAGCCCGACCACGGCAGATGATAGAAAGAGAATGAAAGTCATTCCCTATGCCTCAGGCATAGATTCTATAAAGTATGCCATGATATGTACCAGATCTATTGTATACCCTACACTGTGTTAAGCAAGGGAGTACAATAGTGATCTAGGAAGTAGATCACTGGACATCGGTCAAAATTATCCTTAGTAAAATAAGGATATGTTTCTCGATTATGGACATGACAAAAAGGTTCGTCATAAAAGGTTACGTCGATGCCAGTTTTGACACTAATCTAGATGACTCTAAGTCTCAATCTAGATACATATTGAAAGTGGGAGCAATTAGCTAAAGTAGCTCCGTGCAGAGCATTGTAGACATAGAAATTTGCAAAATACATACGGATCTGAATTTTTGGCAGACCCGTTGACTAATCTTCTGTCACAAGCAAAACATGATCACACCTTAGTACTCTTTGGGTGTTAATCACATAGCGATGTGAACTAGATTACTGACTCTAGTAAACCCTTTTGGTGTTGATCACATATCGATGTGAACTATGGGTGTTAATCACATGGTGATGTGAACTATTGCTGGTAAATCACATGGCGATGTGAACTAGATTATTGACTCTAGTGCAAATGGGAGACTGAAGGAAATATGCCCTAGAGGCAATAATAAATTTATTATTTATTTCCTTATTTCATGATAAATGTTTATTATTCATGCTAGAATTGTATTAACCGGAAACATAATACATGTGTGAATACATAGACAAACAGAGTGTCACTAGTATGCCTCTACTTGACTAGCTCGTTAATCAAAGATGGTTATGTTTCCTAACCATGAATAAAGAGTTGTTATTTGATTAACGAGGTCATATCATTAGTTGAATGATCTGATTGACATGACCCATTCCATTAGCTTAGCACCCGATCGTTTAGTATGTTGCTATTGCTTTCTTCATGACTTATACATGTTTCTATGACTATGAGATTAGGCAACTCCCGTTTACCGGAGGAACACTTTGTGTGCTACCAAACGTCACAACGTAACTGGGTAATTATAAAGGTGCTCTACAGGTGTCTGCAAAGGTACTTGTTGGGTTGGCGTATTTCGAGATTAGGATTTGTCACTCCGAATGTCGGAGAGGTATCTCTGGGCCCTCTCGGTAAGGCACATCACTTAAGCCTTGCAAGCATTGCAACTAATGAGTTAGTTGCGAGATGATGTATTACGGAACGAGTAAAGAGACTTGCCGGTAACGAGATTGAACTAGGTATTGGATACAGACGATCGAATCTCGGGCAAGTAACATACCGATGACAAAGGGAACAACGTATGTTGTTATGCGGTCTGACCGATAAAGATCTTCGTAGAATATGTAGGAGCCAATATGGGCATCCAGGTCCCGCTATTGGTTATTGACCGGAGACGTGTCTCGGTCATGTCTACATTGTTCTCGAACCGTAGGGTCCGCACGCTTAAGGTTTCGATGTCAGTTATATTATGAGTTTATGATTTTTGATGTACCGAAGGAGTTCGGAGTCCCGGATGAGATCGGGGACATGACGAGGAGTCTCGAAATGGTCGAGACGTAAAGATCGATATATTGGATGACTATATTCGGACATCGAAAAGGTTCTGAGTGGTTCGGGTATTTTCGGGAGTACCGGAGAGTTACGGGAATACGGGGGAAGAAGTATATGGGCCTTATTGGGCTTTAGGGGAGAGGGAGAGGCAGGCCGCGCGCCCCCCCATAGACTAGTCCGAATTGGACTAGGGGGAGGGGCGGCGCCCCCTCCTTCCTTCTCTTCCCTCTTCCCCTTCCTTGTCTCCTACTCCTAATACATGGAAGGACTCCTAGTTGGACTAGGAAAGGGGGAATCCTACTCCCGGTGGGAGTAGGACTCCCCTAGGGCGCGCCATAGAGAGGGTCGGCCCTCCCCTCCTCCACTCCTTTATATACGGGGGCAGGGGGCACCCCATAGACACAAGTTGATCTTCGTGATCGTTCCTTAGCCGTGTGCGGTGCCCCCTCCACCATATTCCACCTCGGTCATATCGTTGCAGTGCTTAGGCGAAGCCCTGCGTCGGTCGTACATCAAGATTGTCACCACGCCGTCGTGCTGACGGAACTCCTCCCTGAAGCTTTGCTGGATCGGAGCCCGGGGAGCGTCATCGAGCTTATCGTGTGCCAAGAACTCGGAGGTGCCGGAGTAACGGTGCTTGGATCGGTCGGATCGGGAAGACGTACGACTACTTCCTCTACGTTGTGTCAACGCTTCCGCTTCGGTCTACGAGGGTATGTAGACAACACTCTGCCCTCTCGTTGCTATGCATCACCATGATCTTGCGTGTGCGTAGGATTTTTTTTGAAACTACTACGTTCCCCAACACTGTTGCCGGGCAAAGAAGTGTCTATGTTAACGACATAAAGGATTCGCTCCTTGGCGTGGGTTTTACCCACGGGACAAATGGCCCGGCAAACATCCCCTTTTCATTAAAAACATTCCGCTCAGGTACAGTTCAGAGAGAATGAAAAACATGAAAGATGGGATTACAAGTTTTAAACACAGCAAAGGCCCGAGGGCTTACAGATTGAAAAAAGATAATATGCCCGTAATCCCTTTCTTGTCTCTCTCCTCAGGAGGTAGGACAAGGAGGCGAAAAGGGCAAAAGGGGCGCCTAGGCGAGCTACGGGTGACAGAAGACACCAACAGAACGCCCCGGGGGCTCCGGAGGCTGGATGGTGACGGCGGCGCCGGAAGTGGAGCTCGAAGATGAGGCAGCGGGACGTCAACACGCTGTCGAGGGCATCTGGCCCTCGTACTCCGAGTTGACGGCCTTGCCGCCATCCCTCTTCCTCTTCCGCAGCCTCGCCACTCCAGCCGCCCAAGAAGACGACCCCGGGAAGCTCAAGGAGCCGGCGACACGGATGATGGGGTCGCCGGTGCCACGCGGAGCCGCGACCAACGCCTAGTCGGACCCGTCATCCCGACGACCGCTACCCTCGTCGTCGCTGTCGCTCCCCTCCTCGTCACTCTCGCTCGAGGAGGAGCCTTCGCTGTCGGAGGAGCTATCCACGCAGCATCGGGCCCGGGTCCCGAAGTCCCCGAAGGCCTTGACAGAGAGGAGGTCGCCCTCCATCAACTTAAAATGGAGGGTGAACCCCTCCATCAAGCTGTGGATATGGGCGAAGTCTTCCACCCTCGACCAAGATACATCACGCCGGGGGCTGGGGACTCGACGTGGACCCGGGTGCCGCTGATCCCGCAGCCCCTCATGCGCAGTCTTAGCGTCTCGGGTTGCTCCATCTCCATCACGCTCGCGAAGGGAGACGGGAGACGGAGGCGACGATGAGGCGCCCGGCGCAGCCTGACAAAGAACTCGCAAGGGTCGTCCCCGATGTGGACCGCCGTGAGAAGGGGAGCCGCTGGCGGAGGCGAGGCCGGCGCGTCGCCCCGTCCGCCTCGTCCACGACCTCGTCCACGGCCTCGTCCACGACCTCGCCCCCTCCCCCTTACCCTTATGGTTGGCTCTGCCACCGCGGGAGCAAGGGGAGGAGGGGCATGTTGCCTAGCGTCGACCCTCGCCGCCACCGATGAAGGACCAGGATTCCCTTTCTCCATGGCGAATGGAGAGAGGGGATCAGAAGCTGAAGAGAAGCGAAGATGGAGGAGTGCGGGTTTTCGTCGCTCCCCCTCTTGCCCTTTATAAAGGAGCAAGGTGGGGGCTCGGCCGCCCCGCTCGGCCAATCAAGACCCAGGAAGGGCAGGCGACTGGGACCAGCCTGCTGCCTCGGCCCGGTTTCCTGCCTCGACCCCAGGTGCATGGGAGTCGCGTGGCTGGCGTGCAAGACCGAGGCGACGGATGAGGCGACCTCCCCTCGCCCCGTGATCGTGGGGAGCGGACGCCTCGGAAACCATGCCTCGGCCCCGTCCAGCAAACGAGCCGCGCCTCCACGCCACCCTCCACTTATGGAGATAGTGCGAACCGTCCCCCTTTATTGCGACGTGACACATGCCTGCGGGGTTCAGCCCCGCGCACGCCGCCCACGTCACGCGCGCCTCTCCCCACGATGCCGCATTTGACGCGTGCTGTTCGGGGAGGACGTGGTGGACGCAGAAGAAGATGCAGCGTGACCCAGGCCACGCGTGCCCGTGCATTGTTTTGGGCCTGGCCCAACAGCGCTCGGCACCGTGTATGGCCCAGGCCCGGGGGCTCCTGTCGGTGTACTAAAGTAGGGGTACCTTAGTACCCCTAACTTGTGCACGGGCAGTCGTAGCACCCCGCGGCAAGGCTTGCCAGGCGATCGCCAAAACTCTCCGTGGTCCCTTTTTGGGCCATCCAAGAACAAAGTATTTAAGCCAAGGCCCCGGCAGGAGGAGCTTGCCGGGAAGGCCACCCAAAGAGAGCAAGGCCCCGGCAAGAGGAGCTTGCCGGGACGCCCGCTCGAAGCACAAGGCCCCGGCAAGAGGAGCTTGCCGGGAAGGCCGACCGAGGCACGACAAGATACTTGCTGCGACGCGCCCCGCGTCCCGGCAAGGACCAGTGAGCGACAAGCTCCCGGGCGCGACAAGGCACCCACCGCGGCAAGGTGCTTGCCGCGGCAAGTCACCACCCCGCGCCTGCGCTCCAGCTCATCCACCCACGCGTCGCTCTGGGGCCATTCCAGGCGTACGTGGCAAGAGGCTGCGCAGCCAGGGGCATGCGGTGGCGAAGCAACGCTGACAGAGTAGCCATCGTGGCAAACGGTGGCGCTCCTGACGGCCCCTTTCCTGCACTATTTGGGCGACCCAGACGGGCACTTAATGCCCTTGTCCCCTGCCGTCAGAGTTAGGTATGATAGCACTGTGCAAACAGCTGTACCCAACATAGCGTTTTCTAGTTTTACCCCCGCCTACGTTGCCACCTGTGGGTAACCCCTTGCACATATAAAAGGAGGCCCCATGTGCAACAGAGGGGAGGAGGCCATTCACGCTCGGTCTCGCCAGCAGCTCGCGTGTACTGTAGCACCACACGCTCTCGAGCAAGAACACAATACCAAACCACAAAGCAGCAGTAGGGTTTTACGCATCCGTGCGGCCCAAAGCTGGGTAAACCCCTTGTGTGCATCGCCTCGATCCGCTCTTCGCGTGACCTCCGCCCCCCGCCGAACCAAGAAAGGGGCTCGGTCCCCATAGGTGTTCGTGGAGGCAGATTTCCCACCGACAGCGTCAAATTCTTCCTTAATTCCCGCTTGATCCATGAAGTCCTCTGAAGGTCATTCACAAGGCCGCACGGGAGCGTCCCTTGGTGGCTCATCATCAGCATCACGCTTCGCAGGCCTGGGTCCTTGTTTCCTTGAAGAACCACCTTGACACATTTTCCTAAGCATATTTCTTCCTCTGAAAAGTTTCTGAAATTTTTAGTAACTTCAAATAAAAGTAAACCAAGCTCAACAAAATTGATAGCAACTACTCCTACAAGTGCCTAGAGCCTATATCATGCATTAGAACTACTTGGAACCATTTAATTGGACATGCAACCTCAAGAACATGGTCACCTAGGCAGCACAAGTTTGCAATGAATAAATCACTAGAACAAAAACTAATTGGACCAATGGAGGAGTCACATACCAAGGAACAATCCCCCCAAGCAGTTTTGTGAGAGGTGCTTTGAGCAAGGAGATCGGAAATCGCAGCAAAATGAGCTAGAACTCGTGCTTGAGTTGGATGGTGATTCTTTTGGGAGGAAGAAGAAGTGTGTGGATGCAGGAATAAGTGGAGGGGAGCCACCATGGGCCCACGAGGCAGGGGCGCACCCAGGGGGTGGGCGCGCCCTCCACCCTCGTGGCCAGGTGCCAGCTCCCCCTGTTGTGTTCTCAGTGCCAGATATTCTCAAATATTCTAGAAAAAAAAATCATATTTCATTTTCGGGGCATTTGGAGAACTTTTATTTTTGGGGTATTTTTATATTGCACGGATAATTCAGAAAACAGACAGAAAAATACTATTTTTACTTTATTTCAACTAAATAACAGAAAGTAAAGAAAGGGTACAGAAGGTTGTGCCTTCTAGTTTCATCCATCTCATGCTCATCAAAAGGAATCCACTAACAAGGTTGATCAAGTCTTGTTAACAAACTCATTTCGAATAACATGGAATCGGAGAAATTTCGAATAACACTATGTTACCTCAACGGGGATATGCACATCCCCAATAATAAGAATATCATATTTCTTCTTGACAGTAGGAAGAGGAAATTCAAACCCTCCAAAAATAATCGATGGATTTTTTCCAATAGAATTGATACTATGAACTTGAGGTTGTTTCCTCGGAAAGTGTACCATATGCTCATTACCATTAACATGAAAAGTGACATTGCCTTTGTTGCAATCAATAACAGTCCCTGCAGTATTCAAAAAGGGTCTTCCAAGAATAATAGACATACTATTGTCCTCGGGAATATCAAGACTAACAAAGTCCGTTAGAATAGTAATGTTTGCAACCACAACAAGCACATCCTCACAAATACTGACAGGTATAGCAGTTGATTTATCAGCCATTTGCAAAGATATTTCAGTAGGTGTCAACTTATTCAAATCAAGTCTACGATATAAAGAGAGAGGCATAACACTAACACCGGCTCCAAGATCACATAAAGCAGTTTTAACATAATTTCTTTTAATGGAGCATGGTATAGTTGGTACTCCTGGATCTCCAAGTTTCTTAGGTATTCCACCCTTAAAAGTATAATTAGCAAGCATGGTGGAAATTTCAGCTTCCGGTATCTTTCTTTTATTAGTAACAATATCTTTCATATACTTAGCATAAGGATTCATTTTGAGCATATCAGTTAATCGCATACGCAAAAAGATAGGTCTAATCATTTCAGCAAAGCGCTCAAAATCCTCATCATCCTTTTTTCTTGGATGGTTTAGGAGGAAAAGGCATGGGTTTCTGAACCCATGGTTCTCTTTCCTTACTATGCTTCCTAGCAACAAAGTCTCTCTTATCATAACATTGATTCTTTGGTTGTGGGTTATCAAGATCAACAGTAGGTTCAATTTCTACATCGTTATCATTACTAGGTTGAGCATTATCATGAACATCATCATTAATATTGTTATCAGGTTCATGTTCATTACCAGATTGTGTTTCAGCATCAGAAATAGAAATATCATTTGGATTCTTAGGTGTTTAAATAACAGGTTCACTAGAAGCATGCAAAGTCCTATCATTTTTCTTTTTCTTGTTTTTAGAAGTACTAGGTGCATCTATAATATTTCCCTGAGAATCTTGTTCAATTCTCTTAGGGCAGCCTTCAGGATACAAAGGTTCCTGAGTCATTCTACCAGTTCTAGTAGCCACTCTAACAGCATAGTCATTTTTCTTACTATTCAGTTTTTTGAGCAAATCATTTTGAGATTTAAGTACTTGTTCTACTTGAGTGGTAACCACAGAAGCATGTTTACTAATGAGTTTAAGTTCACCTTTAACATTAGCCATGTAATTACTCAAGTGTTCAAGCATATTGGAATTACGTTTTAATTCTCTACCAGAATAAGCATTGAAGTTTTCTTGTTTAACAATAAAATTGTCAAACTCATCTAAGCACTGTCTAGCAGACTTATAGTGAGGAATATCACCTTCATCAAATCTATAGAGAGAATTTACCTTTACTACCTGTGTCGGGTTATCAAGACCATGAGTTTCTTCAATAGGTAATTCATTAAGATCATATATTTCTTTTTCAGGCGGTAAATTAAGACCATGTATTTCTTCAATAGGAGGTAAATTCTTAACACCTTCCGCTTTAATACCTTTTTCTTTCATAGATTTCTTTGCTTCTTGCATATCTTTAGGACTGAGAAATAGAACACCTCTCTTCTTCGGAGTTGGTTTAGGAATAGGCTCAGGAGTTGTCTCAGGAACTGTCCAATTATTTTCATTTGTCAACATATTATTCAATAGAATTTCAGCTTCATCCGGTGTTCTTTCCCGAAAAACAGAACCAGCACAACTATCTAGGTGATCTCTGGAAGCATCGGTTAGTCCATTATAAAAGATATCAAGTATTTCATTTTTCTTAAGAGGATGATCAGGCAAAGCATTAAGTAATTGGAGAAGCCTCCCCCAAGCTTGTGGGAGACTCTCTTCTTCAATTTGCACAAAATTATATATATATATCCCTAAAGCAGCTTGTTTCTTATGAGCAGGAAAATATTTAGCAGAGAAGTAATAAATCATATCCTGTGGACTACGCACACAACCATGATCAAGAGAATTAAACCATATCTTAGCATCACCCTTTAATGAGAATGGAAATATTTTAAGGATATAAAAGTAGCGAGTTCTCTCATCATTAGTGAACAGGGTGGCTATATCATTTAATTTAGTAAGATTATCCACAATAGTTTCAGATTCATAGCCATAGAAAGGATCAGATTCAACCAAAGTAATTATATCAGGATCAACAGATAATTCATAATCCTTATCAGTAACACAGATAGGTGAAGTAGCAAAAGCAGGGTCAGGTTTCATTCTAGCATTAAGAGATTGCGGCTTCCATTTAGCTAACAACTTCTTAAGATCATATCTATCATTGCAAAGTAAAATAGCTCTAGCAGCTTCTTCATCCATAACATAACCCTCAGGAACAACGGGTAGTTCATATTTATTAGGGGGAGAATTCTCATCTTCACTATCTTCAATATTATCAGTTTCAATAATTTCATTCTCTCTAGCCCTAGCAAGTTGTTCATCAAGAAATTCACCAAGTAGCACAGTAGTATCAAGTATAGAAGTAGTTTCATCATAAGTATCATGTATTGCAGAAATGGCATCATCAATAACATGCGACATATCAGAATTAATATCAGAAGCAGGTTTAGGTGTCGCAAGCTTACTCAAAACAGAAGGTGAATCAAGTGCAGAGCTAGATGGTAGTTTGAAAGGATCGATATAGTTGACTAGAGGGGGGGGGGTGAATAGGCAACTAACAATTTTTTGCTTTTCTTTACCAATTTAAACTTTGCATCAAAGTAGGTTGTCTAGATATGCAACTAGGTGAGCAACCTATATGATGCAACAACAATAAGCACGCACGCAAGCAAGAGATATAACACAAATAAGCTTGCACAAGTAAAGGCGCGAGATAACCAAGAGTGGAGCCGGTGAAGACGAGGATGTGTTACCGAAGTTCCTTCCCTTTGAGGGGAAGTACGTCTCCGTTGGAGCGGTGTGGAGGCACAATGCTCCCCAAGAAGCCATTAGGGCCACCGTATTCTCCTCATGCCCTCACACAGTGCGAGATGCCATGATTCCACTATTGGTGCCCTTGGAGGCGGCGACCGAACCTTTACAAACAAGGTTGGGGCAATCTCCACAACTTAATTGGAGGCTCCCAATGACACAACAAAGCTTCACCACAATGGACTATGGCTCCACGGTGACCTCAACCGTCTAGGGTGCTCAAACACACAAGAGTAACAAGATCCTCAAGGGATTAGTGGGGGAATCAAATTTCTCTTGGTGGAAGTGTAGATCGGGGCCTTCTCAACCACTCCCGAGCAAATCAACAAGTTTGAGTGGCTAGGGAGTGAGATCGGGCGAAAATGGAGCTTAGAGCAACAATGGAGCTTGGAGGTAGAAGAGGTGGTCAACTAGAGGAAGAAGACACCCCTTTTATAGCAGTGGACAAAATCCAACCGTTATCCACCTAACCAGCCCGCGACTTGCGGTACTACCGCCCCTGAGAAGCGGTACTACCGCAAGGCCATGCAGTACTACCGTGAGGGACCGCGGTACTACCGCAGCAACGGCAGGAATTAGAACAAGCCCGAAGCCCGGAGGCTGAGAATGGTACTTCCGCAAGCACGGTACTATCACTCCCCCTTGTGGTACTACCGCAAGGCAGGAAAGTCCTAGCCCGGGAAGGACGCGGATGAATAAAAATACATCTGTGCCTACTTTCGCTGAGAAACAAACGATGCAAAAATCTGACACGGTACTACGGCTGGAAGAGCGGTACTACCACACGACAGCTGAGCCAGGCCGCACGCAGTATTACCGCGCACGAGGTGCGGTACTACTGCGGAGGCGCGGATGTAAAAAATTACATCTGCCCCTACTACCGCGATGCAGCGGTACTTGGCCTGGGGGCCACGGTACTACGACTTCAGAGGAGCGGTACTACCGTGGGCTCCTGCGGTACTACCACGCCGAAGTACGGTACTACCGCAGGTGGCTGCGGTACTACCGCTCCGGGGAGCAGTATTACCGCAAGTCCAACATCAGCAGCCAGGACAAATGCATAGAGGATAAACGGAGGATGCTCCAAGGTGCAGGGGAAAGGTGGAGACAAGGAAGAAAACGTGTACGTGATGATTCCACCCGAACCTTTCCGACGCGGACCCCCACTTAATAGTACGGCTTTCCTACGACTCAAATCAACCAAAAAGAAACATAGAAAAACGCCATCTTCAACAGTCTTCGAGGGGCACCAAACCATCTTGTGCCTAGCGATGAAACGTCTAAGAAACTCAAGGCACACGATTAGTCCGCAAAAGCATTGTCATCAATCACCAAAACACCTTAGGGATAAATATGCCCTTACAATCTCCCCCTTTTTGGTGGATTGATGACAATACGGGATTTGCACAAAGGGAAATAATATTAAGCAAACGCAAACCCCTCCTCTCTAAAATATAGACGGGATCCCCCTAGATGTGTGCAATCTAGATGGATGCTTTGGACTGCACAACACACAAACTAGGATCAACACTCCCCCTATATTTTAGAGACAAGGCATATCTTGCAATAGTAAGGCTAACAATAAACAAGAGCATACATATCATAAGTAGCACAATATATCATAAGCTCACTAAGATAGGATAGAGTGCATATGTCTTACACCATATGAAGGATAAGTCTCAAAGGCGCAAACCAAACCAAAGCAAACAAGGTTCAAACGATAAAGCAAACACACCAAACACGACTCGCAAGCACGCAAATCCCCACACTCTCTCCCCCTTTGGCATCGAGACGCCAAAAAGGCAGAGAGGACACCTACACACAAGGGGTGGCTCAGGCAGAGAAATCGCTCCAACGCTCCCCGTCAGACTCGGTGGCGGGGACGGTCTCCTCGATGTCCTCCTCAGAATCAGTCCAATTGAAGCCTTGCTTCGCCATCCATTCTGCCTCCGGAGTGATGTGCCTCTCTGACCCGCTAGATTCTGCCTCACCAAAGACCTTCATGATCCTTTTGTCATGGCGGCAAGCCTCCTTGGAGGCAACGTGAGTCCTATACTGCCCCTTTGCCTGCATGCAGAACGGAGTCTTCATCTTGTCCTTCAGCTTCTTGGTGAAGGAAATATGCCCTAGAGGCAATAATAAAGTTATTATTTATTTCCTTATTTCATGATAAATGTTTATTATTCATGCTAGAATTGTATTAACCGGAAACATGAAACATGTGTGAATACATAGACAAACAGAGTGTCACTAGTATGCCTCTACTTGACTAGCTCGTTGATCAAAGATGGTTATGTTTCCTAGCCATAGACATGAGTTGTCATTTGATTAATGGGATCACATCATTAGGAGAATGATGTGATTGACATGACCCATTCCATTAGCTTAGCACCCGATCGTTTAGTATGTTGCTATTGCTTTCTTCATGACTTATACATGTTCCTATGACTATGAGATTATGCAACTCCCGTTTGCCGGAAGAACACTTTGTGCTACCAAATGTCACAACGTAACTGTGTGATTATAAAGGTACTCTACAGGTGTCTCCAAAGGTACATGTTGGGTTGGCGTATTTCGAGATTAGGGTTTGTCACTCCGATTGTCGGAGAGGTATCTCTGGGCCCTCTCGGTAATGCACATCACTTAAGCCTTTCAAGCAATGCAACTAATGAGTTAGTTGCGAGATGATGTATTGCGGAATGAGTAAAGAGACTTGCCGGTAACGAGATTGAACTAGGTATTGAGATACGGATGATCGAATCTCGGGCAAGTAACATACCGATGACAAAGGGAACACCGTATGTTGTTATGCGGTCTGACCGATAAAGATCTTCGTAGAATATGTAGGAGCCAATATGAGCATCCTGGTTCCGCTATTGGTTATTGACCGGAGACGTGTCTCGGTCATGTCTACATTGTTCTCGAACCCGTAGGGTCCGCACGCTTAAGGTTTCGATGACAGTTTCATTATGAGTTTATATGTTTTGATGTATTGAAGGAGTTTGGAGTCCCAGATGAGATCGGGGATATGACGAGGAGTCTCGAAATGATCGAGACGTAAAGATCGATATATTGGACGACTATATTCGGACATCGGAAAGGTTCCGAGTGATTCGGGTATTTTCGGAGGTACCGAGGAGTTACGGAATTACGAGAAAGAAGCAATGGGCCTTAATGGGCCTTAGTGGGAAGGAGAGGCAGCAGCCAGGAGGTGGCGCGCGCCCCTCCCAACCCCAGTCCGAATTGGACAAGGGGTTTGGGGCGCGGCCCCTCTCTCCCTTCCTTCCCCTCTTTCCCCATTTTCCCCCTTTTTCCTAGTTGGACTAGGAAAGGAGGAAACCTACTCCAACTAGGAGTAGGAATCCTACTCCCCTGGCGCGTCCCTCCTAGGGCCGGCCTCCTCCCCCCTTGCTCCTTTATATACGGGGGCAGAGGGGCACCCCATAGACACACAAGTTGATCTTCGTGATCGTTCTCTTAGCCATGTGCGGTGCCCCTGAGGGAGTCCTGGATTAGGGGGTGTTCGGGTAGCCGGACTATACCTTCAGCCGGACTCCTGGACTATGAAGATACAAGATTGAAGACTTCGTCCTGTGTCCGGATGGGACTTTCCTTGGTGTGGAAGGCAAGCTTGGCGATGCGGATGTTCAAGATCTCCTACCATTGTAACCGACTCTGTGTAACCCTAACCCTATCCGGTGTCTATATAAACCGGAGGGTTGTAGTCCGTAGGACAATCATCTTCATACACAATCATACCATAGGCTAGCTTCTAGGGTTTAGCCTCCTTGATCTCGTGGTAGATCTACTCTTGTACTACCCATATCATCAATATTAATCAAGCAGGAGTAGGGTATTACCTCATCGAGAGGGCCCGAACCTGGGTAAAAACATCGTGTCCCTTGTCTCCTGTTACCATCCGGCCTAGACGCACAGTTCGGGACCCCCTACCCGAGATCCGCCGGTTTTGACACCGACATTGGTGCTTTCATTGAGAGTTCCTCTGTGCCGTCGCAATCAGGAAGGATGCCTCTTCCCGTCTTTAAAGACGGCGCCGTTACTAAGGTAGCCTTGGCTGTCGGCCAAACCCTCCGGCTAGGTGGTTTTCTCATGACCGCCTGTTCGGCCGTTGCACCGACGGTGACCTCTCGGGTCATCGAAAGCAACCTTCACGTCAGCTCGGAGCTTGTCGAGCAGCTGGATCCAATGGAGCTCTCTTCCGTAAACGAGCTCTTGGATCGCATGGCCTCCCTGGGGGTCGCTACGAATTATGACCAGGTTGGGCTTAAACCCAATCTAAGAGAAATTAACTCTCCCCAAGTCACCCACCACGTTGCCGTGGTAGAGGCGCAGTGCGGCGACCCTTCATCTATTTTAAGGACTAGCTACGTCCTAATTCCCGACCCCTCCAAGCCGGATACCCGCGGAGGGGAGGATATAACTCAAGACCTGAGCTTAGAATCAGGCAACGGGCTAGATTCATTGGACAACATCCAAGACTCCGAACTTCAGAGTTCGGAAGCTCTTCGGCCTCTGAATCTTAGATTGGGTGAGGTTTCAGATTCAACGCCCCCCGCCCGCTCGAACATAAGCGATCTTTCCCAAATCAGGCAAAAGCCCGAGGAAACAGTACATCATTACTGGGCCAGATTCCTCCTGGTTATGAACAGGATAAAGGATTGCCGCGAGGGAGACGCAATTTCAATATTTTGTAGTAATTGCACGAACGAGGGAATACTTAACACCATAATTCGTCGTGATATTACACGCTTCGCTGACTTGGCGTCCATAGTACAAAAGTACTGTGCGATGGAAAGCGCCTGGAAAACCGAAATAAAATTTTGGGATAATCCGGCCTTGAATAGCAATCCCGTCCGAACTAAGAGGGTGCATCATACTAAGACACCTGGATTAAATATCAAAAAGCCAAAACCCTCTACAGGGCATGGAACCGTACTAGAAAGGTGGCTTGATGGACCCTGTAGAATTCACAGTACAGAGGATGCCACACCAACTCACAGCCTTAGAGCATGTTGGATACTCCGGCAGGTGGCCAAAATTGGCGAGGACCTCCTAATTTCGGAGCCGCAGAAAGCCAGCCGAGGACACCAGTACCGTTCTCACAGTCTTCGAGACTTTCGCATCAAATAATATGCGAAAAAGAACACTCCGCAGCCTCGCCGAAGTCTATCAAGTAGCAACAATAAACCCATGGAGCGACACTGCTATCACCTTCAACGCGAGTGATGAACCTAAATTCCGAACAGCCCGAGCACCAGCCGCATTGGTCCTCAGTCCCATAGTGGACGGCTTTCGCCTCACCAAGGTACTCATGGATGGACGCAGCGGATTGAACCTCATTTACGAGGAAACCCTCCAAAAAATGGATATAGACTGGAACCACATCGAGCGAAGCAGCACAACCTTTAGAGGAATAATCCCCAGTCGGGAAGCGCGCTGCACAGGAAAAATCACACTAGATGTGGTGTTCGGCACGCCGGATAATTACAGGTCCGAAGAGGTCACGTTCCAGGTGGCCCCGTTCAATAGCGGATACCACGCTATACTAGGGCGGGAGGCATTTACAATCTTCCAAGCAATACCCCATTACAGGTACATGAAGCTCAAGATGCCCGGGCCGAACGGAATTATCACTCTCGCTAGTGATCCGAACACAGCACTCCGCGCCGAAAACAACACAGCCGCATTGGCCCTTGAGGCACTATCCGAAGCCTTAGCGGCTGAAGAACTGACTGCACTGCGTTCCACGCTTAATAGGGATGATGTGATACTCGATAAGAGATCCAAGTCCACATCCTTCAAGCCAGCAGACGAAATAGTAAAATTCCAGGTCCATCCAACGGACCCCAATAAAACAGCTTCCATCGGGGCACGACTGAACCCTGATGTAGACGCCGCACTGCGAGAGTTCCTACAAGAAACTGGGACATTTTCGCCTGGCACCCTTCAGACATGCCAGGAATCCCACGCAGGCTGGCCGAACACAGCTTAAATATCCTGAAAGGATTCAAACCTGTCAAACAAGCCCTTCGGCGTTTTTCCGAACCGAAGAGACAGGTTATGGGAGAGGAGCTAGCCAAGTTATTGGAGGCCAGATTCATTAGAGACATAAAACATCCGGACTGGCTAGCAAACCTGGTGATGGTACCAAAAAAAGGACAAATCCTGGCGCCTGTGTGTCGATTTTAAAGACCTTAACAAGGCCTGCCCAAAGGATCCCTTCCCCCTCCCCCGTATCGACCAAATTATCGATGCCACCGCAGGACACGATTCGTTGTGTTTCCTCGACGCATACTCCGGTTACCATCAAATCATGATGGCAGAACCAGACCAAGCCGCAACAGCATTCATCACACCATACGGCCCATTCTGCTTCAACACAATGCCCTTCGGGCTGAAAAACGCCGGCGCAACATATCAGCGCATGATACAGACATGTCTGGCAAACCAGATCGGCAAAACATTGGAGGCGTATGTGGATGATGTGGTCGTCAAATCAAAACATGTGGAATCTCTAGTAGACGACTTGAGGCATACATTCGATAACATACGAAAATACGACATCAAGCTCAACCCGGAGAAATGCGTTTTCGGCGTTCCAGCCGGAAAGCTCTTGGGCTTCATTGTATCCGGTAGAGGAATTGAAGCAAATCCAGCAAAGATCCAAGCTTTGTCACAATTGGATGTCCCAAAGGACCTCAAACAAATACAGAAATTAACCGGATGCATGGCGGCTCTAAGCCGCTTCATCTCCCGCTTGGGAGAAAAGGCACTGCCCCTTTATCGCCTCCTTCGGCGAACCAAACACTTCGAGTGGACGGATGCCGCCACGGCCGGACTCGATGAAATAAAAGCCATATTGGCAACAAACCCAGTCCTGGCCGCGCCAAACACCGGTGAGACAATGCTATTGTACATCGCGGCAACCCATCAAGTTGTCAGCGTAGTGCTCGTCGTCGAGCGGGAAACGGATGGACACAAATTCCCCCTTCAAAGGCCGGTCTACTACGTGTCCACTGTCCTCACTCGATGCAAATCACGGTACCCGCATTATCAGAAGATTGCATACGCGGTATTCATGGCATCCCGGAAGCTACGACACTACTTTCAAGAGTGTTCAATTACAGTAGCCTCGGAAGTACCACTCAATGACATTATCAACAACCGCGATGCAACGGGCCGGATCGCAAAATGGGCCATTGAGCTCCTCCCGTTCGATATAACCTATAAGCCACGGCGAGCTATCAAATCGCAAGTTTTGGCCGACTTCGTCGCAGAATGGACGGAGGCCGAACTCCCTAAAGAGTACGGCACATACTCAAACTGGATCATGCATTTCATGGCTCCAAAATGTTGGCCGGACTGGGGGCTGGCGTTGTTTTGACGTCCCCCACAGGAGACACAGTCCAATATGTACTCCAAATTATGTACACGGACTCCAACAATGCAGCCGAATATGAGGCCCTTTTACATGGTCTCCGGATGGCAGTATCCATGGGCATTCAACGCCTTGAGGTACGCGGGGATTCGAACCTCGCGATATCCCAAATAAATGGCGACTTTGACACCAAGGATCCAAAAATGGCAGCTTACCGCAATGCCGTCCTAAAAATGTCAGCCCGGTTCGAAGGGCTGGAGTTTCACCATATAGCCCGAGAAAACAATCAAGCAGCGGACGTCCTGGCACGCATCGGAGCAAAACGCGATGCAGTCCTCCCCTACATCTTTTTGGAAAGATTGTTCAAGCCATCCGTAGCATGGGAGGGGGAACCCGCAATTAACAGCCCGGACTCAACCGCACCACTCGACGCCGAACAACCTGACATAATTGGAGGTTCTACCAATGACATTACAACTTCAGCCCACGTAATAATGGCGGTTATCGCCCCGTGGACAGAACCATTCCTAGCCTACCTTACTAGGCAGGAACTCCCAGAGGACCAAAACGAGGCTCGCTGCATAGTGCGGCGATCTAAAGCCTATAAAGTCCACGAGGGAGAGCTTTATAAGAAAAGCACTACCGGAGTCCTTCAAAGGTGCATCTCCAAAGAGGAAGGGCGGAACCTTCTTGCTGAAATTCATGCCTGACTCGATGGTCATCACGCTGCTGCTCGGTCCCTTGTTAGCAAGGCTTTCCGTACAGGCTTTTATTGGCCGACGGCCCGGGCAGACGCTCAGGACTTAGTCCAACGATACGTTGGTTGCCAACTTTTTGCCAACCAAAGCCATATGCCACCCACCGCACTCCAAACTATCCCCATCACCTGGCCCTTTGCGGTCTGGGGGCTTGACATGGTCGGACCCCTCACAGGTGGGACCCATAAGAAAAAATACTTACTGGTCATGGTGGATAAGTTCACCAAATGGATAGAAGCCAAGCCTGTTAAAACGGCCGAATCCGGACCGGTGATAGACTTCATATCCGGGGTAGTACACCGTTACGGCGTCCCCCACAGCATCATTACTAATAACGGCACAAACTTCACCGCCGATGAGGTAAAACACTGGTGCAAAAACATGGGCATCAAGCTCGACTATGCTTCTGTCTATCACCCACAAACTAACGGCCAGGTCGAACGTGCAAATGGTCTTATCATGAGCGGAATTAAACCCAGATTAGTGCGGTCCCTCACGGAATCTAACACGCACTGGGTAGAGGAGCTCGACTCCATACTCTGGGGGCTGCGGACCACGCCGAATCGCACCACTGGATACACACCATTCTTTATGGTGTACGATGCAGAGGCAGTTCTACCCTGCGACATAATTCATGACTCACCTCGAGTGCGCATGTATGAAGAAAGAGAAGCCGAGCTCGATCGGCAGGACAACCTGGACACCTTGGAGGAGGAGCGCGACGTGGCAAAAGCTCGTTCCGCATTCTATCAACAGCAGGCTCGAAGATATCAAAGCAGAGAAGTACGGGCCAAAAATTACAATGTTGGTGAACTAGTTCTACGCCTGCCGGATAAGAAAAAGGACAAACTCAAGACCAAGTGGGAAGGTCCATTCATAATCGACCAAGTCCTGACTGGTGGAGCGTACCGCCTGCGAGATGAGTCGGATAACCAACTCGAGCCGAACCCATGGAACGCCACCCGTCTTCGAAGATTCTATGCCTAGCGCCGGACTCTGTGTTTGTCTCCTTCCTCTGTCCATTTTTTACATTTTTCTATCTTATATTTATCTTCTTCTCCTCTTTTTCTTTTATAGCCCTTAAAGGCTCATCAAGTGATGCGCCACTCGTGCTCATTAAACCTGGGGGCTTCTTTAAACGAAGCTTATTTATACGGGCTTCACGCCCATCACATGTGTTAAACTTCCGCATGTATCTTTTTTTCACCATTATATGCATTGATATGACTTAAGTTTTGGCCAAGCTGCGTTGCCTGGCTCCTGTGCTTACCCCTACGTTCCCGATTGTTCGGCTAGGCGGTAAAGGGAGCACCTCTGCGATTGTTACTGTCGGGACAGCCGGATGTGTACCTCAGACTGGGTGAAGCCGAAAGCTAGCGTTCTTAAGGGAATATTCGGTCGGTGAAATAAAAGATGATCTCTTTACTAATTTTATGCGCCCCCAGATGCTTTTTCTGTGTCTTTTTACGCAGTCCGGACATGCACTTTAGGGCATGCCTCCCCAGCGAAAGGAACCCCTAACGGAACTATTCTCTCTGGAAGATGTTTCTTACTAACCATGTAATATAACATAACTAGTTGGGCACTTGTCTGATAAAGCACTAATGACCCCTACACCTGGTCTCCACGCATACCCCGGTTCTTATATAACCGTTGCGGTATTCGGACACACTCCGGACCGTCACGTCCCGAGGTTGAAGCGAAAAGGTCGGCAAAGACAAACGATCTACAATCCGTCTAGAAGGCATTACACATGTCATTTCAAAATTACATAGTCATTCTGACTGATTGTATTCCTCTTCTATACCTTCTAACAGGCTGTCTAATTTACAGTCCTGCTGGGAATACCTCGCGGCCAACTCTACTTGGCCGTATACTAAGCTTATAGGGATCTCCTTCCCGTCAGGCCCCACCGGTCCGACCTCGGCCATGTGGTTTGGGTCAGACTTCGTAAAACGGGTCTTCACCATGGCCCAGGCTTCCCTAGCGCCCTGTCGGCAGGCCGATATCTTCCACAACCGGAACCGCCGCCGAGCTCCCTTTAGCTTCTCCGCAAGCTCTCCAAGGCCCTCGGGCATGGAGTGGGCAGGCCATAAGGCTTGGGCAACGCCTCGCATCGACTGCCGAATTCGCTCGTGCAGTTGCAGGAGTTCGGGAAGAAGGTCACCCGTGGAACCGGGCATCTCCTCTGCAGGACGACCTGTGAGCATACCTACAGACATTACTCTGTTAGTCGACTTCCTCGCCGATTTTTTTTCAAAAGTTCATTCAAGCACTTACTAAATATGCCGTGTCGAAGCCGCTGATTCTCCTTCGTGGAGTCCGATAGCTGGCCACGAACGTCTTTAAGTTCAATGTCCAGCTTGGTGTTGGCATCCTAAAGGTCATTCTTCTCTCGCCTCACCTTTGTCAACATACTCTCACCGGCCTTTAGCCGGCGTAAGAGTTGTTTCTTTTCCCGATCGAGTCCGGAGCCATCTGCAATATGACTTGTCAGATTTGCACCCAAACCGCATAATACTAATCTTTCGAAGTGTATCTTACCTGAGGGGGTCCCTTTTGGCTCCCCTGCTGCGTCCAGTGCGGCCTCTAGTTGGGCCTTGCAATTTTCCAGCTCCTGGGACAGTACGGTGTTCTTCTCTGAAAGAACCTGCATATTAAATGATCCTTAAATCAGTTACTTTAACTGTTTCAAGTCTCGGGGGCTACTGGTATATATATATTTGACAAAAAATTTCTTACCCGTATGTCTTTTACACACTGCTCCGTGGCTCTGGCTAAACCATCTTGAGCGACACGGAGGTACGCATCTCCCGAATTAAAGGCATCTAAAGCCTCTTGGGAGAAACAAGCGTCGCGTTGAACTGTCTGGCGACGCCTGTGGTTCATGGCACTCTCCACTTCAGAATTTGTGGCAGACAGCCTGTCCGCATCCTCTGTCGGAGGAGCGTCCGGTGCGCGCCTGGTGCTCGCCTCCGCTTCCTGGCCAGACGTTGGAGCCTGGCTGGTGGAAGCGTGATTGGCAACCTCTCCGGATATAGTCCGGCGAGGTCTCTTCGTTCTGAAGATAGCACGAATGTTAATATGCCCCGACAGAATGACATCAGGGAAACAGAGGGTGTGCTATACCTTTGCGCCGGCATCTCAGTCCGGACTATATTCCTTTTTGCCCCACGGGGCCCTGCGGCCCCTCGTTGGCTAGCCGCCGCAGGCTCGGCCTCTTGCCTCGGAAATCTCCCCTGCAGAACACGGTTGTCGTTAGAAACCCCGGAATACGTGAGAATGAAATCTCTCTCGAGGGAATAAAAACTTTGGTTTCTATCACCTAGGAGGCCGGGATTAACCCGGGGTAATCAGTCGTAATGGCTACCAAGGTATTGTCCTTGCTTAACTGATGGAACACCCCGTCGATAAGCTCCACCGATATGTCCAGATCCTCTTCGGAGTCCGGATCAAGGGACCGTTCTGGGTCCTCGGGCTGTGGAGGGCGGCTGTTTATATTCTTTACTTCCTGTCGCAGTTCCTGCATCGAAGTCGTTAGACTACAAATCTAACCGTGGGAGTATAAAACAAATGGGCAAGCGCAATTGTTCACTTACCCAGCTTGGAGGTTCGTACATAGTGAATCCGGCCCGCGGGTTGACGCGGAGGAATTCCTCCTTTTCTCCCTTGTACAAAGAGGATAAAATCATTATTAGAGCGGCAGCTGAGGCTGACCCCTTATGACCATAACGGGTGGCGTCATCCTCCCCGTTGAAATCCCACATGGTGTGGCCTCTATATTGAAGCGGCTGCACCCCCCGCATAATGCATGAGGCCATGACTCCAATCATGGTTAGTCCGGAATGAGCCAACAGTCTTATCCGGCCCATCAGGTAAAGGACGTCTCTGTCGCTTTCTCTCTGGGAGCTCCGCGGACGCCAGCTCAAGCGTTTCTTCAATGGAGCACTGTTGAACTCGGGGAGACCGATCTGGATAGGGTCCGGTAGCGGGACGTCATCTATGTAAAACCATTCTGAAGGCCAGTCCTCGGACGCCTTCTTTGGGGTTCCGGATAGGTATCTGGTCCCGGCGATGCGCCATACTTCGGCTCCGCCCACTTGATATATAGACCCCTCTTGAGAACGGGGCACTAGGCAGAATAACCTCTTCCACAACGCGAAATGAGCCTCAACGCCTAAAAATAGCTCGCAAAGGGCGATGAAACCCGCAATATGCAATACGGAGGCGGGCGTGAGATTGTGCAGCTGGAGGCCGTAGAACTCCAGGAGCCCGCGGAGAAATGGATGAAATGGAAATCCCAGTCCCCTTATTAGATAGGGGACGAGGCACACCCGCTCTCCTTTAGAGGGATTGGGGGTGCTCTCCGCTTGTTTTCTGCCATTGTAGGTGGCGAGACCGGCTCGGAACGGGACCATGTATGCCTGAGGGAGAAATCCCTTGGCTTGAAGCGACACTAACTCGCTATGCGGGATGGTGCAACTCTCCCAGTCCCCGGGTTTAGGACCGGAGGGGCGAGGGGAGGAGCTGCGACGGCTGGCCATGTTGGAATGGACCTTTGCTGGGAGCGCTCTGATGATAACTCGCGGAGAGGAGAAGATGTGGTTTGCATCTGAATCCCCATCCCGTTAAATAGGCGGCTTGTTTGTACGGCTAGGGGTGTGGATGTAAAAACACTCCGGCTTTTCGCATTCGTTTGACACGTGTAAGACAGCAATTATTGGGCGTGGAAGCCGAGGAGCACTGCATTACAAAAATTGGATATTATTCCTACAAGTACACAGGATTTGGAGGAGGAACCCGCCTTGCAATGCCGAAGACAATCTGCGCACCGGACTCGTCGTCATTGAAGCCTGGTTCGGGGGCTACTGAGGGAGTCCTGGATTAGGGGGTGTTCGGGTAGCCGGACTATACCTTCAGCCGAACTCCTGGACTATGAAGATACAAGATTGAAGACTTCGTCCTATGTCCGGATGGGACTTTCCTTGGCGTGGAAGGCAAGCTTGGCGATGCGGATGTTCAAGATCTCCTACCATTGTAACCGACTCTGTGTAACCCTAACCCTATCCGGTGTCTATATAAACCGGAGGGTTGTAGTCCGTAGGACAATCATCTTCATACACAATCATACCATAGGCTAGCTTCCAGGGTTTAGCCTCCTTGATCTCGTGGTAGATCTACTCTTGTACTACCCATATCATCAATATTAATCAAGCAGGAGTAGGGTATTACCTCCATCGAGAGGGCCCGAACCTGGGTAAAAACATCGTGTCCCTTGTCTCCTGTTACCATCCGGCCTTGACGCACAGTTCGGGACCCCCTACCCGAGATCCGCCGGTTTTGACACCGACAGCCCCCCTCCACGATAATCCTCGATAATATTGTAGCGGTTTTTAGGCGAAGCCCTGCGACGGTAGAACATCAAGATCGTCACCACGCCGTGTTGCTGACGGAACTCATCCCCGACACTTTGCTGGATCGGAGTCCGGGGATCATCATCGAGCTGAACGTGTGCTAAAACTCGGAGGTGCCGTAGTTTCGGTGCTTGATCGGTCGGGCCGTGAAGACGTACGACTACATCAACCGCGTTGTCATAACGCTTCCGCTGTCGGTCTACGAGGGTACGTAGACAACACTCTCCCCTCTCGTTGCTATGCATCACCATGATCTCGCGTGTGCGTAGGAAATTTTTGAAATTACTACGTTCCCCAACACTTGGCCCTCGAGGGCTCAGAGGAACGATGGGTATACCCAGCATCACGGTCCTCAGCAACATCCTCTGCTCCAGCCTCCTCCTCATCAACAGTCCTCCTAGCAGCAGACGCCTCAGCACGAGTAGTAGTGTTGGTCCACTTTGGCTTGACACGGAGACAGATGGACTCATGCCGAATCCAGTCTGGAGCAAGGAACTCATCACTAGGGAACAACTTCTCCCAAGTCTTGGAGATCAACAGAAACATGTATGGTCCATAGATAGGTACCTTGCGGTTGAGCACGCGAACTGAAGCTCACACCACATGATGTGTGAGACATCAAGTGGTTGAGTCTGAGACACACGTGCCTCCTCGCACAGGAGCATCATATCCACCAGATAGGCATGTACCTTGTCCTTGTAGCCAATGCAAGGGAACAGAGAGTTGCGGAAGATGCGACACATGATATCCAGAAAGGGGTTCAGCACCCACGTCGACTTGGCACTGGGAAGTACCTTCTCAACATAGTACTGCTGGATCTTGTTCTTGCTAGCTGACTCAGGATTGGCATGGGGGCGAACACCAACGGGTGTGGTGAGCCCGTCATTAGGAACATGCAGCAGATCCATGAACTCCTTCCATGTAGCAGTCAACTGATAGCCATTGGACATCCAAGTCATCCTCCGCTCCTCCCCAGGGTGAAAGTGAACTGAGGCAAAGAACTGACAGATAAGTTCAGGGTCATAATCCAGGTGGAAGGAGATCACATGTTCAATACCAAACTGTTCCACCAAATCCAGAGCCTCTCCAAATTACTCACGTTACTTGTCCTTCCTCATGTGATTCATGTCAATCCACTTCACATCCACGTAGGTGTTTTGCTTGGCCTTGATCACATCCAGATAAATGAGAGTCTGTTGCTTAGTCCAAAACAACTCATTGCCTCTGAAGGTAGCACGAGCATCCACATATGGGTTGATTTGCCTGCAAGGGATAAACTCAGCGAGAGGAATCTCGTCCATGCCCTTAGCGGGTTCCTTGTACTTGCTAGCTGAGGTCTTGACATTGCGCTTGGGGGCACTGGAGCCCTCTGGTGCTTCATCTTCATTGCGCAGACGCTTGGAGCCAGTGTCACGACTGGGATTGGAACTGCGAGAGCCACCACCTAAGATACACGAGAAGCACACACAAAGACCGAGAAGAATCAATGCAAAGACCTTAGCACGACAAGAGAAACAAATAGAAAGCCTACGTGGTAATTAAAACCGAGAAAGATTGGACAACAACGGTAGTACTGCCAGGGCGTGCGGTACTAAAATTTTAGTACCACTCCTAGTCGTGGTAGTACCGTGTGAGGGCACAGTAATACCGGGGCTTGGAGAGGTAGTAGGATTTTAGTGCCACAGCTCGTGCGGTAGTACCGCACCTAATAGGCGGTAGTACCGGACTAGCGGTAGTACCGCACGACGACAGATCCAAATCACTTTGAATCTGATAAAAGCCGCGAAAACATGCATGGCGGTACTACGGTTGATCAAATCTACCACGGGACAACATATCAAGTATAATTTCTACGCAGCACTACTCTCCTACATCCTACTCTTGCATAGATTTGGCCTAAAATCTCAAGAACACATGCATCTCCCCAAAAACCTAGAAGCAAAAGAACAACCAAAAGAGAGAGGGATTTGGGGAGAAACCTTGTTCCATGGCAAGAGGAGGTGGTGGGGAACGATCCCACTGGTCGGAATCCGAGGAGAGTGGCCGGAGACGGAGATCCGGCGAGGACCTCCGGCGTCGTTCTTGAGCGAGCGAGCGAGAGAGAGAGAGAGAGAGAGAGAGAGAGAGAGAGAGAGAGAGGCGACGGGGAGAGAAAGAAGTGAATGGGTATGGGGAGTTGGAACTCCCCTGCCCAAGTCATAACCCCCACGCGCACTCGTCAGCGCGGTAGTACCGAGCTTCATCGCGGTACTACCATTCCGGCAGAAGTATCGCACCAGAGCGGTAGTATCGCTCTCCCAAGTGGTAGTAAAAAATTACTGCCGCTCTGGGGCGGTAGTACCGTACTCTCTACACACGGTAGTACCATGGCGGGCCACGGTAGTACAGTGAGCTCAAGAAAATGCATGTTTCAAACACAAGAAAAGAGAGGTCTTCGCATGGAAACTTCAAGCAAACAAGACACCACAAAAACACGCTCAAAACGAAGAGAAAAGGGGCAAAACGACAACAAGAGACAACCACGAGACACCACCTCTCCAAAGAGAGGGTGGTGGCCGGAGCCACCTATGTTTGAGTCAATTGGTATGGCACCGCGAAGAATTATCCTTGGGCCCATGACCAAAACTCGTCTTTGAAGCACAAGTACCATAAAAAATGGCTAATGTGAAAGAGTTGATCAATTTATGCATAATGGGGAGAGGGAGAGTTCATTGAGAGAACAACAGTCCCCCTATGTCCATGCCTACACCTACACAAGATAACCAGTTGAGTATGGTGGGGTGTGCAAGGGTTCAAGCAACATTGCTCGAATCAATGATATTTAGCTCATGCCTTAACTCGCGAAATCTTGCTTCATCCAAAGGCTTCATGAAGATATTTGCAAGGTTATCATGAGTGTTGACGTATTTGAGCTCGATCTCCCCTCGCCTAATGTGATCCCGGATGAAGTGGTGTCGAATCTCAATATGCACCGGGTTGAGAGAAATCTTGATGGCACTCTCATTGTCACACCAAAGAGGCACTTTGTCACAAATGACACCGTAATCCTCTAAAGTTTGCCTCATCCATAGGAGTTGTGCACAACAACTACCGGCCGCCACATACTCCGCTTCGGTGGACGAGAGAGACACACAACTTTGCTTTTTAGAAGACCAACTTACCAAAGAGCAACCAAGGAATTGGAACCCTCCGGAAATGGAATTCCTATCCACTTTGTCTCCCGCCCAATCGGAGTCCGAATACCCTACAAGCTTCAAGTTTGCTCCTCTTGGGTACCATAAGCCAAAGTTTGGGGTATGAGCCAAATATCGAAAGATTCGCTTGACCACCACAAAGTGACTTTCCTTAGGTGCGGCTTGAAACCGTGCACAAATTCCCACACTCAACTTGATATCCGGTCTAGATGCACAAAGGTAAAGCAAGGATCCAATCATGGAGCGATATACCTTTTGATCCACCGCTTTACCATTGGGATCGATGTCAAGTTGGCACTTGGTGGGCATTGGAGTGGAAGCCGGCTTGACATCACTTAGATTGAACCTCTCGAGCATGTCTTGAGTCTATTTGGCTTGGTTGATGAAGGTTCCTTCTCTTCTTTGCTTCACTTCGAACCCGAGAAAGAACTTCAACTCTCCCATGGAAGACATCTTGAACTTTGAGGTCATGAGAGCGGCAAATTTCTCATTGAAAGCTTTGTTAGGGGAACTAAAGATAATGTCATCAACATATAGTTGGCACACAAACAACTCCCCTTTGACCTTCTTAGTAAAAAGAGTGGGGTCGATGAGCCCAACTTCAAACCCACGATCTTGTAACAACTCGGTAAGGTGATCATACCACGCACGTGGGGCTTGTTTAAGGCCATAGAGCGCCTTATCGAGTTGATACACATGATCGGAAAAGTAGGGATCCTCAAACCCGGGGGGTTGCTTGACATATACCAACTCATTAGTGGGACCATTAAGAAAAGCACTCTTCACATCCATTTGTTGCAACTTAAAGTTGTGCTGAGAAGCATAAGCAATCAACAAACGAATGGATTCAAGGCAAGCAACGGGAGAAAATATTTCACCGTAGTCGATACCCTCGACTTGGGAGTAGCCTTGTGCCACCAATCTTGCCTTGTTGCGAATGATAGTCCCATGAGCATCTTGCTTGTTCTTGAATATCCACTTGGTTCCAATGACATTGTGGTTCCCTGTTGGCCTTGGCACCAATCTCCACACCTTGTTGTACTCGAAGTTGTTGAGTTCTTCATGCATGGCATTAAGCCAATCCGGATCTTCGAGTGCTTCATATACCTTTTGGGGTTCAACACAAGAGACAAACGCATGATGTTCACAATAGTTTGCCAATTGTCTACGAGTGCTTACCCCCTTTTGAATGCTTCCAAGTACGTTCTTCATGAGATGACCCTTGGTGGAGAGCTCGGAAGCAATCTTGGCGGCACGACGCTCCAATTCCTCCTTGGTGGTGAGTTGAGGAGAGGTCACTTGATCATCTTGAGCGCCATCTTGAGCTTGTTCTTGATCTTGAACTTGCTCGGAGGAGAGAACTTGACCTTGGGCATCACTTGGTGTGTCAATACCTTCTTGAGCATGATCTTGCCCTTGGTCTTGTTCATGAGGTTGAGGGCCTTCACTTTGTTCTTCAGAAGCGTGTGGGCCTTGGGTTGGTGATGGCTCCACTTGAGTGGAGCATTGTCCTTCTCCTTCGGCCACAAGGGGTTCCTCAATGGGTAGGATAAAACCAACACCCATTCTTCTTATGGCTTGAGGAGGAATTTCATCACCTACATCACAAGTGCCACTTTGCTCCACTTGGGAGCCGTTATTCTCATCAAACTCCGCGTTACACGTCTCCTCAATAAGTCCCGTGGATTTATTGAGGACACGGTAAGCATGAGAGTTTGTAGCATAACCAACAAATATGCCCTCATAAGCTCTAGCCTCAAATTTAGACAACCGAACACCTTTCTTGAGAATGAAACACTTACACCCAAACACCCGAAAGTACTTGAGGTTGGGCTTGTTACCGGTGAGTATCTCATATGGAGTCTTGTTCAAGCCCTTGCGAAGGTAGAGCCGATTGGATGCATGACATGCGGTGTTGATGGCTTCGGCCCAAAAGTTGTATGGAGACTTGAACTCCGCCATCATGGTTCTTGCCGCATCCATCAACGTCCGGTTCTTCCTCTCCATAACACCATTTTGTTGAGGGGTGTAAGGTGCGGAATATTGATACTTGATCCCCTCATCACTAAGGAACTCATCCAAGGTGTAGTTCTTGAACTCGGTGCCGTTGTCACTTCTTATTGTCAAGATCTTTGCATTGTGTTGACGTTGGGCTTCATTTGCAAAGTCAATGACGGTTTGTTGGGTCTCGCTCTTCCTCTTGAAGAAATACACCCAAGTGTATCTTGAATAGTCATCCACAATCACCAAGCAATACTTCCTACCCCCAAGACTATCAAAGTATGGAGGCCCAAAGAGATCCAAATGAAGGAGCTCCAAAGGCCTCTTCGAGTAAATGATAGTCGTGGGAGGATGAGCCTTCTCATGTAGCTTTCCTTCGATACAGGCACTGCAAGCACGGTCTTTAGCAAAACTAATATTCGTTAGTCCACGGACATGGTCCCCTGTGAGAAGACTTTGCAAAGATCTCATATTGACATGGGCTAAACGGCGATGCCAAAGCCATCCCACGTCAACTTTAGCCATTGGGCATGTCGCGGTCTTAGTGGGTCACTCCGAAAAGTTAATCACATATAGACCATTCTCGACATGCCCAACAAAGGCTACTTTAAGAGTCTTGCTCCACAAGAGGGCCACGGTATCAATATCAAAGAAATTGGCAAAAGCCCATGATTGCATGTTGACGAACGGAAAGTAAATTGTATGCAAGGGACTCAACAAGCATGACCTTCTCGAGCGTGAGATCATGAGAAATGAAAACCTTGCCGAGTACCAATACCTTAGAAGACGAGGCATCACCCCACTCGACATTGGTGGGCATAGATGGAATCTTGTGCACGTCCACCACCAAGTCCTTGCTTCCGGTCATATGATTCGTAGCTCCACTATCGAGCAACCATGATCCCCCACCGGAAGCAAACACCTACAAGAGATCAATGCTTGGTTTTAGGTACCCATTTTACAATGGGTCCTTTGATGGTAGTAACAAGGGTCTTAGGAACCCAAATAGACCATTCAATATATTCATGAGGAGAACCAACAAATTTGGCATAAACATGCCCATCACTAGCACGGCATAACACATAAGAAGGATTAAAGTCGCCGACTTTGTTGGGAGGGGTGGTATTTCCCTTCTTGGCGCCACCACCCTTTGCTTTGTTCTTCTTCTCCTTGGAAGCACCCTCTCCCTCCTTTACAAAAGTTTGCTTGAGAGGAGGAGGTCGTTTGGTCTTGTCATTCTTCTTCTTGTTCTTGGGCTTGGGCGCGAACCCAATCCCCTCCTTGGCCACAACTTCCTTTTGATTGCTCAAAAGGTCGTTGAGGTTCTTCTCACCTTGTATGCATGCCACAAGGCCTTTATCAAGTCGCTCCTTTAACTTAGCATTTTCCTCAATAAGATGCACATGCTCACAACACGGGTTAGTAGCATCTGCATTATCAATTAAAAGCATATGAGGAAAAGTGGCTTTCTCCTTAGTTAGCTTCACTTGGAGTTGATCATGAGACTCCTTGAGACTAGCATGAATACATTTCAAGGTCTTATGAGCCTTGTCAAGTATATCAAACTCCTCCTTGAGTCTAGCAAGATCAACCCCAAGTTTGGCCTTCTCGGAATTTAGCACACGAGAAACAACAAGAGCATGATCAAGATCTTTCTTTAATTTAGCATGATCATCGTTGTGTGACTCCTCAAGAGCCAAACGAAGACCACGCTCTTCCACAAGAGCATTGGAAAGATCCGAAATCTCATCGGCATAGTCTCGACTATGCCCCTCCATCTTAGAGATGGTATCTTCATGAGCCTCAATCATGTCATTGGCTTCACCAAGTTGTTCCAAGAGAGCAACGAAGTGCTTCTTAGCTTTACCCTTGAGTTTACCCATAAAGGCCTCAAACTCATTCTCCTCCTCATTAGTTCCCTCATGTTCATCAATGTTATCCGTCAAAGAAGGATGATTAATGATGGTAGTTTTGATGTTGGGGGTTACCTTGTTGGTGGCTTTAGCCATGAGGCACTTGGCGGTGATGCTCTCATTGGGTGAGTCAAAGAGAGACACCCGTGGAGTCGTCGCAATGGAAACGGAGGCCATGGCAACCGACTCACCATCTTCATCATCGTCATCATCCTCATTGTACTCTTCTTGTACCACCAAGGCCTTGTGAGGAGTCTTCTTGGTGAAGTTGCTCTTGTTGGGGAAAGACTTGGCCTTGTCCTTTCGGATGAGCTTGCCACCGTTGTCTTCCCTCTTATCATAAGGGCACTCCGCAACAAAGTGGCTCACATTGCCACAATTGAAGCAAGTCCTCACTCGTTGCTTGCCCTTTGCGCCACTTGAATTGTTCTTGTTGAAGTTGGGCCTTGAGTTCTTCTTGCTCCAAAATTGCCTTGAAGCAAGGGCCATGTGTTCATGATAGGCATACTTCGTATCTTAGAGGTTTCTCTCCTCTTCTTCCTCTTCATCCTCTTCTTCCATGCTAACCTTGGCCTTTAGAGCAAGATTGGGTTTCTTTACTCTTTGAGAGTGAAGCACCGCATTGTTGGCGGTCTTGTCCAAGATGCTCATAGCAACGAACTCATCCAACACATCACTTGAGGAAAAGGTGTGGAATTCCGGCCTTTGACGAATGACGGAGGACATGGCTTTGTGGTAGGGCATCATTGCCTTGAGGAATTTGCGCTTGATCCAATTGTCATCTGTGTCCTTACTTCCATGATCTCGGAGAGAGACCGCGAGTTTGGTTACTCTTCGATAAAGCTCACGAGGTTCTTCATCTTCTTTCATTGCAAACTCATCGGCTTCATCTTGCACCACTTCATAGTTGGAACGTTGAATGCTTGCACTTCCCCAATAGAGGGAAACCACTTGGCGCCAAGCATCTTTGGCCAAGGAGTAGGGTCGGACATGAGGAAGGTCTTCAGGTGGGATTGCTTCTTGGATGATGAAGAGAGCATTCTCATTGAATTGATCATCCACGGCTTCTCTAGGGGTGAAGTTGCTTCGGTCATGCGGATAAAAACCTTCTTCAATGATTCTCCAAAGGTTAGTTTTCACATGATTCAAATGACGCTTAAAACGATAGACCCAAGAATCAAAATCTACATTCTTCTCAATCTTAGGGGCCGGGCCGGCATGATTCAAATGAGTGGAAGGAATCGGTCCACCATAGACAAGTGGAGGTTCCACATGGGCAAATATGCCGGTGCCATTTTTACCACTAGAAGAAGGACTTTCTCGCTAGTAGCTTCCCCCTTGTCGGAGGTAGCATCCGTCACCTTGTTAGCGGGATCACCCACTTTCAACCGTGCGGTGGAAAGTTTAAGCCCTACTATAAATTTATTAAACATGCTCTCGACCTCGGTCGTCATGGAGGTTTTCAATGTGTCCAATGATACGTCTCCAACGTATCTATAATTTTTGATTGCTCTATGCTATATTATCTACTATTTTGGACCATATTGGGCTTTATTTTCCATTTTTATATTATTTTTGCACTAACCTATTAACCGGAGGCCCATCCCAGAATTGCTGTTTTTTGCCTATTTCAATGTTTCGAAGAAACGGAATATCAAACGGAGTCCAAACGGAATGAAACCTTCGGGAACGTGATTTTCTCAACAAATATGATCCAGGAGACTTGGACCCTCCGTCAAGAAAGCCACGAGGCGGTCACGAGGGTGGAGGGCGTGCCCCCTCCTAGGGCGTGCCCCCCTGCCTCGTGGGCCCCTCGAAGCTCCACCGACATACTCCTTCCTCCTATATATACCTACGTACCCCAAACAATCAGATACAGAGCCAAAAACCTAATTCCACCGCCGGAACCTTCTGTACCCACGAGATCCCATCTTGGGGCCTATTCCGGAGCTCCGCCGGAGAGGGCATCCACCATGGAGGGCTTCTACATCATCATAGCCCCTCCGATGAAGTGTGAGTAGTTTACCTCAGACCTTCGGGTCCATAGTTAGTAGCTAGATGGCTTCTTCTCTCTTTTTGGATCTCAATACAATGTTCTCCCCCTCTCTCGTGGAGATCTATTCGATGTAATCTTCTTTTTGCGGTGTGTTTGTTGAGACCGATGAATTGTGGGTTTATGATCAAGTCTATCTATGTACAATATTTGAATCTTCTCTGAATTCTTTTATGTATGATTGGTTACCTTTGCAAGTCCCGTCGAATTATCAGTTTGGTTTGGCCTACTAGATTGGTTCTTCTTGCAATGGGAGAAGTGCTTAGCTTTGGGTTCAATCTTGCGGTGTCCTTTCCCAGTGACAGTAGGGGCAGCAAGGCACGTATTGTATTGTTGCCATCGAGGATAACAAGATGGGGTTTTTATCATATTGCATGAAACTACCCCTCTACATCATGTCATCTTGCTTAAGGCGTTACTCTGTTTTTAACTTAATACTCTAGATGCATGCTGGATAGCGGTCGATGAGTGGAGTAATAGTAGTAGATGCAGCCAGGAGTCGGTCTACTTGTCTCGAACGTGATGCCTATATACATGATCATACCTAGATATTCTCATAACTATGCTCAATTCTGTCAATTGCTCAACAGTAATTTGTTCACCCACCGTAGAATACTTATTCTCTTGAGAGAAGCCACTAGTGAAATCTATGGCCCCCGGGTCTATTCTCATCATATCAATCTCCATCAGTTTATTATTTCTTTGCTTTTTTTACTTTGACTTTTACTTTTTAATTTGCATCTTTATATCAAAAATACCAAAAATATTATCTATTATCTCTATCAGATATCACTCCCGTAAGTGACCGTGAAGGGCTTGACAACCCCTAATCGCGTTGGTTGCGTTGAGCTATTTGTTTTGTGTAGGTACGAGGGACTCGCACGTAGCCTCCTACTGGATTGATACCTTGGTTCTTAAAAACTGAGGGAAATACTTACTCTACTCTGCTGCATCACCATTTCCTCTTCAAGGAAATCCAACGCAGTGCACAAGAGGTAGCAGGAAGATTTCTGGCGCCGTTGCCGGGGAGGTCTACGCAAAAGTCAACATACCAAGTAACCATCAAAATTCCTTATCTCTCGCACTACATTATTTGCCATTTGCCTCTCGTTTTCCTCTCCCCCACTTCACCCTTGTCGTGTTATTCGCCCTCTCTTTTCCGTTTGCCTTTTTCTCGCTTGATGTTCTGGCTAGTCTTATATCTTCCCCGTTGTCTCCCGAGAACGAAGTTCTAAATTTTAAACAAAGGGAAGGAGAAAATATAAAAGACGCTTGGTATAGAATTTGCAATGCTCAAAATAGATCTACCAGGAAGCAATCTACTTCAGTTCTTCTCCGCAATTTTTATGTAGGTCCTAATCCTTGGTATAGATATATCCTTGATACCATTACCGGAGGGAATTTCTTGGGTAGCCACACTTTTGATTCTTATAATGCTATGGTAGATTTATTTGGCTCACCACCTCTTTTGGTTAATGGAACTATGTTAACTTTGGAGCATGTAATGCAAAGACTTGAAATTATTGAAAATAAAGTTGCTACCGTTGAATTAATTGAAAATCTAGATAAAAAGATCCACAATCAAATTACCCAATATGGATCTAAGGTAGGACTAACTTTGAAAAATATTAAGGAGAAGGAACCCATAGTTAATGAAAGAATAAATCAAGATTCCACTAGAATCGATAAACTTGAGGGTATCATTACTAATTTGGGAACCGCTTTTTCTTCCATAAAGAATACTCCAAGTCCACCTACTAAAATTGCCAAGCTTATGTATGTTCCTAAAAATAAGGGTGAATCCTCTAGTAAGGAAATTGCGGATCTTAAATCTATAAGTATTCATCCCAATCTTTTTTCTATCATTAAGGAACCATTTGCTACGAATGAGTTTTTCGATTTTGTGCCTAAAAGTTTGATAGTTACTAAAAATAAAGAAATCTATAAGGAAGGTAGATGCCTCATTGAAGAATTGCCTACCAAAGATGGCAATACCTAGATCTATCCTTGCTTTTATGCCTAGCTAGGGGCGTTAAGCGATAGCGCTTGTTGGGAGGCAACCCAATTTTATTTTTAGTTTTTTGCTTTTTGTTTCTGTTTAGGAATAAATAATCCATCTACCTTCTGTTTAGATGTGGTTTTATGTTTTAATTAGTGTTTGTGCCAAGTTAAGCCAATAGGATCTTCTTGGATGATAGTTATTTGATCTTGCTGTAATTTCCAGAAACTTTATGTTCACGAAAACAATTGTTAAAAATCACCAAAACGTGATAAAATAGTGATTCCAATTGCTGCTGATCAATAAACAAATTTTCTAGGACTTCCTATTTTGGTAGATTTTTTGGAGTTCCAGAAGTTTGCGTTAGTTACAGATTACTACAGACTGTTCTGTTTTTGACAGATTCTGTTTTTCGTGTGTTGTTTGCTTATTTTGATGAGTCTATGGCTAGTAAAATAGTTTATAAACCATAGAGAAGTTGGAATACAGTAGGTTTAACACCAATACAAATAAATAATGAGTTCATTACAGTACCTTGAAGTGGTCTTTTGTTTTCTTTCGCTAACGGAGCTCACGAGATTTCTGTTGAGTTTTGTGTTGTGAAGTTTTCAAGTTTTGGGTGAAATCTTTTGATGGATTATGGAACAAGGAGTGGCAAGAGCCTAAGCTTGGTGATTCCCATGGCACCCCCAAGATAATCCAAGGACACAAAAAGTCAAAGCTTGGGGATGCCCCGGAAGGCATCCCCTCTTTCATCTACTTCCATCGGTAATTTTACTTGGAGCTATATTTTTATTCACCACATGATATGTGTTTTGCTTGGAGTGTCTTGTATTATTTGAGTCTTTGCTTGTTAGTCTACCAAAATCATCCTTGCTGTACACACCTTTTGAGAGAGCCATACATGAATTGAAATTTGATAGAATACTCTATGTGCTTCACTTATATCTTTTGAGCTATATAGTTTTGCTCTAATGCTTCACTTATATTTTTTAGAGCACGGTGGTGGATTTGTTTTTTAGAAACTATTGATCTCTCATGCTTCACTTAGATTATTTTTTAGAGTCTTAAATAGCATGGTAATTTGCTTAATAATAATAATATGCTTGGTATTCAAGATTTGTAAAACTTTCTTTTGAGTGCGTTGAATACTAAGAAAAGATTGATGCTTGATAATTGTTTTGAGATATGAAGATGGTGATATTAGAGTCATGCTAGTTGAGTAGTTATGAATTTGAGAAATACTTGTGTTAGAGTTTGTGATTCCCGTAGCATGCACGTATGGTGAACCGTTATGTGATGAACTCGGAGCATGATTTATTTATTGATTGTCTTCCTTATGAGTGGTGGTCGGGGACGAGCGATGGTCTTTTCCTACCAATCTATCCCCCTAGGAGCATGCGCGTAATACTTTGCTTTGATAACTTCTAGATTTTTGCAATAAGTATATGAGTTCTTTATGACTAATGTTGAGTCCATGGATTATACGCATTTTTTCCATCCTTCCACCATTGCTAGCCTCTCTAATACCGCGCACCTTTCGCCGGTATCATACACCCACCATATACCTTCCTCAAAACAGCCAGCATACCTACCTATCATGGCATTTCCATAGCCATTCCGAGATATATTGCCATGCAACTTTCCACCGTTCCGTTTATTATGACACGATCCATCATTGTCATATTGCTAGCATGATCATGTAGTGGACATCGTATTTGTGGCAAAGCCACCGTTCATAATTCTTTCATACATGTCACTCTTGATTCATTGCATATCCCGGTACACCGCCGGAGGCATTCACATAGAGTCATATTTTGTTCTAAGTATCGAGTTGTAAGAAAAATAAAAGTGTGATGATCATCATTTTTAGAGCATTGTCCCAAGTGAGGAAAGGATGATGGAGACTATGATTCCCCCACAAGTCGGGATGAGACTCCGGACAAAAAATAAAATTAAAAAAGAGGCCATAAAAAAAGGCCCAAATAAAAAAATGAGAGAAAAAGAGAGAAGGGACAATGTTACTATCCTTTTACCACACTTGTGCTTCAAAGTAGCACCATGATCTTCATGATAGAGTCTCTCATTTTGTCACTTTCATACACTAGTGGGAATTTTTCATTATAGAACTTGGCTTGTATATTCCAATGATGGGCTTCCTCAAAATGCCCTAGGCCTTCGTGAGCAAGCGAGTTGGATGCACACCCACTTAGTTTCTTTTGTTGAGCTTTCACATACTTATAGCTCCAGTGCATCCGTTGCATGACAATCCCTACTCACTCACATTGATATCTATTAATGGGCATCTCCATAGCCCGTTGATACGCCTAGTTGATGTGAGACTATCTTCCCCTCTTTTTGTCTTCTCCACAACCACCCTTCTATTCCACATATAGTGCTATATCCATGGCTCACGCTCATGTATTGCGTGAAGATCGAAAAAGTTTTGAAAATGTCAAAAGTATGAAACAATTGCTTGGCTTGTCATCGGGGTTGTGCATGATTTAAATACTTTGTGTGGTGAAGATAGAGCATAGCCAGACTATATGATTTTGTAGGGATAACTTTCTTTGGCCATGTTATTTTGAGAAGACATAATTGCTTTATTAGTATGCTTGAATTATTATTATTTTTATGTCAATATGAACTTTTGTTTTGAATCTTTTGGATCTGAATATTCATACCACAATTAAGAGGAATTACATTGAAATTATGCCAAGTAGCACTCCGCATCAACAAATTCTCTTTTTATCATTTACCTACTCGAGGACGAGCAGGAATTAAGCTTGGGGATGCCTGATACGTCTCCAACGTATCTATAATTTTTGATTGCTCCATACTATATTATCTACTGTTTTGGACCATATTGGGCTTTATTTAGCACTTTTATATTATTTTTGGGACTAACCTATTAACCGGAGGCCCAGCCCAGAATTGCTGTTTTTTTTGCCTATTTCAGTGTTTCGAAGAAACGGAATATCGGAATGAAACCTTTGGGAACGTGATTTTCTCAACAAATATGAACCAGGAGACTTGGAGCCTACTTCAAGAAAGCCACAAGGCGGTCACGAGGGTGGAGGGCGCGCCCCCTCCTAGGGCGTGCCCCCCTGCCTCGTGGGCCCCTCGAAGCTCCACCGACATACTCCTTCCTCCTATATATACCTACGTACCCCAAACAATCAGATACAGAGCCAAAAACCTAATTCCACCGCCGGAACCTTCTGTACCCACGAGATCCCATCTTGGGGCCTGTTCCGGAGCTCCGCCGGAGAGGGCATCCACCACGGAGGGCTTGTACATCATCATAGCCCCTCCGATGAAGTGTGAGTAGTTTACCTCAGACCTTCGGGTCCATAGTTAGTAGCTAGATGGCTTCTTCTCTCTTTTTGGATCTCAATACAATGTTCTCCCCCTCTCTCGTGGAGATCTATTCGATGTAATCTTCTTTTTGTGGTGTGTTTGTTGAGACCGATGAATTGCGGGTTTATGATCAAGTCTATCTATGAACAATATTTGAATCTTCTCTGAATTCTTTTATGTATGATTTGTTATCTTTGCAAGTCTCTTCGAATTATCAGTTTGGTTTGGCCTACTAGATTGGTTCTTCTTGCAATGGGAGAAGTGCTTAGCTTTGGGTTCAATCTTCTGCGGTGTCCTTTCCCAGTGACAGTAGGAGCAGCAAGGCACATATTGTATTGTTGCCATCGAGGATAACAAGATGGGTATTTTTTAAATCATATTACATGAAACTATCCCTCTACATCATGTCATCTTGCTTAAGGCGTTACTCTGTTTTTAACTTAATACTCTAGATGCATGCTGGATAGCGGTCGATGAGTGGAGTAATAGTAGTAGATGCAGGCAGGAGTCGGTCTACTTGTCTCGGACGTGATGCCTATATACATGATCATACCTAGATATTCTCATAACTATGCTCAATTCTATCAATTGCTCAATAGTAATTTGTTCACCCACCGTAGAATACTTATGCTCTTGAGAGAAGCCACTAGTGAAATATATGGCCCCGGGTTTATTCTCATCATATCAATCTCCATCACTTTATTATTGCTTTGCTTTTTTTACTTTGCCTTTTACTTTTTACTTTGCATCTTTATATCAAAAATACCAAAAATATTATCTTTCATCTCTATCAGATCTCACTCCCGTAAGTGACCGTGAAGGGCTTGACAACCCCTAATCGCGTTGGTTGCGTTGAGCTATTTGTTTTGTGTAGGTACGAGGGACTCACGCGTAGCCTCCTACTGGATTGATACCTTGGTTCTAAAAAACTAAGGGAAATACTTACTCTACTCTGCTGCATCACCCTTTCCTCTTCAAGGAAATCCAACGCAGTGCTCAAGAGGTAGCATCCAACACCACATTGAACTCCTCTCGTGAGATCGAGGTACCCCCATCTCCCGTAGACGATATTGGATTCGCACCGGAGTGCTCCTCCACATCGTCTACGACGTCAACCATACTCTTCAGATGGTAAAGTCCTTAATAATGAGATGAGGCTCTGATACCAGTTGAAAGGAACGATATAGTTGACTAGAGGGGGGTGAATAGGCAACTAACAACTTTTAGCTTTTCTTTACCAATTTAAACTTTGCATCAAAGTAGGTTGTCTAGATATGCAACTAGGTGAGCAACCTATATGATGCAACAACAATAAGCACGCACGCAAGCAAGAGATATAACACAAATAAGCTTGCACAAGTAAAGGCGCGAGATAACCAAGAGTGGAGCCGGTGAAGACGAGGATGTGTTACCGAAGTTCCTTCCCTTTGAGTGGAAGTACGTCTCCGTTGGAGCGGTGTGGAGGCACAATGCTCCCCAAGAAGCCACTAGGGCCACCGTATTCTCCTCACGCCCTCACACAGTGCGAGATGCCGTGATTCCACTATTGGTGCCCTTGGAGGCGGCGACCAAACCTTTACAAACAAGGTTGGGGCAATATCCACAACTTAATTGGAGGCTCCCAACGACACCACGAAGCTTCACCACAATGGACTATGGCTCCGCGGTGACCTCAACCGTCTAGGGTGCTCAAACACCCAAAAGTAACAAGATCCGAAGGGATTAGTGGGGGGAATCAAATTTCTCTTGGTGGAAGTGTAGATCGGGGCCTTCTCAACCACTCCCGAGCAAATCGAAAAGTTTGATTGGCTAGGGAGTAAGATCGGGCGAAAATGGAGCTTAGAGCAACAATGGAGCTTGGAGGTAGAAGAGGTGGTCAACTAGAGGAAGAAGACGCCCCTTTTATAGCAGTGGACAAAATCCAACCGTTATCCACCTAACCAGCCCACGACTTGCGGTACTATCGCCCCTAACAAGCGGTACTACCGCAACGCCATGCGGTACTACCGCGAGGGACCGCGGTACTACCGCAGCAACGATAGGAACTAGAACAAGCCCGAAGCCCGGAGGCTGAGAACGGTACTTCCGCAAGCGCGGTACTACCGCTCCCCCTTGCGGTACTACCGCAAGGTAGGAAAGTCCTAGCCTGGGAAGGGCGCGGATGAATAAAAATACATCTGTGCCTACTTCCGCTGAAAAACAAACGATGCAAAAATCCGACATGGTACTATGGCTGGAAGAGCGGTACTACCGCACGGCAGCTGAGCTAGGCCGCACGCGGTACTACCGCGCACGAGGTGCGGTACTACCACGGAGGCGCGGATGTAAAAAAATTACATCCGCCCCTACTACCGCGATGCTGCGGTACTTGGCCTGGGGGCCACGGTACTACGGCTCTAGAGGAGCGGTACTACCGTGGGCTCCTGCGGCACTACCGTGCCGAAGTACGGTACTACCGCAGGTGCCTGCGGTACTACCGCTCTGGGGAGTAGTACTACGGCAAGCCCAACATCAGCAGCCAGGACAAATGCATAGAGGATAAACGAAGGATGCTCCAAGGTGCAGGGGAAAGGTGTAGACAAGAAAGAAAACGTGTACGTGATGATTCCACCCAAACCTTTCCGACGCGGACCCCCTCTTAATAGTACGGCTTTCCTACGACTCAAATCCACCAAAAAGAAACGTAGAAAAACGCCGTCTTCAACAGTCTTCGAGGGGCACCAAACCGTCTTTTGCCTAGCGATGAAACGTCTGAGAAACTCAAGGCACACGATTAGTCCACAAAAGTGTTGTCATCAATCACCAAAACACCTTAGGGATAAATATGCCCTTACACAGTTCCTTACCTCCCCTCGTAGTCGAGGGATAAATTGTTGTTTTCGCGTCTTTCAAGTTCTTCATAGTGACCAGCAGATATAAATCCCAAGTGACTCAAAGAATAGAGCTATGCTCCCCGGCAATGGCGCCAGAAAATATTCTTGATAAACCACAAGTATAGGGGATCGCAACAGATTTCGAGGGTAGAGTATTCAACCCAAATTTATTGATTCGACACAAGGGGAGCCAAAGAGTATTCTCAAGTATTAGCAGTTAAGTCATCAATTCAACCACACCTGGATAACTTAGTATCTGCAGCAAAGTATTTAGTAGTAAAGTAATATGGAAGTAACGGTAACGAAGCAAAAGTAATATTTTTGAGTTTTGTAGTGATTGTAACAGTAGCAACGGTAAAGTAAATAAGTGAAGAGCAATATGTGAAAAGCTCATAGGCATTGGATCGGTGATGGAGAATTATGCCAGATGCGGTTCATCATGTAATAGTCATAACATAGTGTGACACAGAACTAGCTCCAATTCATCAATGTAATGTAGGCATGTATTCCGAATATAGTCATACGTGCTTGTGAAAAAGATCTTGCATGACATCTTTTGTCCTACCCTCCCGTGGCAGTGGGATCCTAGCGGAAACTAAGGGATATTAAGGCCTCCTTTTAATAGAGTACTGGACCAAAGCATTAACGCATAGTGAATACATGAACTCCTCAAACTATGGTCATCACCGGGAGTGGTCCCGATTATTGTCACTTCGGGGTTGCCAGATCATAATACATAGTAGGTGACTATAGACTTGCAAGATAGGATCAAGAACTCACATATATTCATGAAAACATAATAGGTTCAGATCTGAAATCATGGCACTCGGGCCCTATTGACAAGCATTAAGCATAGCAAAGTCATAGCAACATCACTCTCAGAACATAGTGGATACTAGGGATCAAACCCTAACAAAACTAACTCGATTACATGATAGATCTCATCCAACCCATCACCGTCCAGAAGCCTACGATGGAATTACTCACGCACGGCGGTGAGCATCATGAAATTGGTGATGGAGGATGGTTGATGATGACGATGGCGACGGATTACCCTCTCTGGAGCCCCGAACGGACTCCAGATCAGCCCTCCCGAGAGGTTTTAGGGCCTGGCGGCGGCTCCGTATCATAAAACGCGATGAATCCTTCTCTCTGATTTTTTTTCTCCCCGAACACGAATATATGGAGTTGGAATTGAGGTCGGTGGAGTGTCAGGGGGCCCACGAGGCAGGGGGGCACGCCAAGGGGGGCAGGCGCGCCCCCACCCTCGTGGACAGGTGGAGGCCCCCCTGACGTGGATTCTTATTCTAGTATTTTTTATATTTTTCAAAAATAACTTCCGTGGAGTTTCAGGTCATTCCGAGAACTTTTGTTTCTGCACATAAATAACACCATGGAAAGTCTGCTGAAAACAGCGTCAGTCCGGGTTAGTTCCATTCAAATCATGCAAGTTAGAGTCCAAAATAAGGAAAAAAGTGTTTGGAAAAGTAGATACGACGGAGACGTATCACCTACCACCTTTGAGCCCCATCTCGTTCTGTCCGAGCCGTCGGCGCAGCACCCATTCCCTCCCTTCCTATTTTCGACCGTCGCGAGTAATGGTCGAGACCCATTGTGGGTTCGCCTCCTAGGAGGGCTAGGAGGGGAGGACGTGACAATGGAAGTGGCGGAGGAGGAGAAGGCGAACGTGAAAATGGAGGAGGAGGTGCCCGCGGTGATGGTCGGTTTCACCATGCAACAGGCGGAGACGCACTACACCGCATCATGGCGGACCAGGCGCTGCATGTGTCCACATTTCGGATGTTGATGGAGGAGCAACGATACAACCTGCAACTCCTCTTGGAGAACTGGTTGGCGGAGGGCCAGATCAAGGACGAGCAGGCGTCTGTCAGGCCGTCTCGACCATAGCTATGGAGGATCTGGGCTTTGTGGATGAGTAGCGGACGATGCCCGAGTCCGTGCACAACTCCCACATCATTCACAATGAGCGGTGGTAGGTTAACATCCGATCCAACCTAGTAGTAAGCAATCCGCTAAAGCAACAAAAATATTCCTTGGTGAATGGGTCGAAAACTTGAGGCGGGGTGCAACCGCCTCTTCGATGAGATCGTGAGGGAGACGGAGGTGGAAGAGACACTTTGTTGGCGGACGCAGCTAATGTCTGCGTTGGCACCACGCCACCACCACGTCGTTCGCGCCGGCCCGTAATAACCATGAGGCCGGACTGTCCAGGTTGATCATCAATCTCACCTCCACCAGCTCGATGATCGACCTCATCTCCATTGACGACCTGTAAGGCTAGGCAAACTCCGATGAAGATTATACTAGGGTTGAATCCTTTTGCTATGTAAGAAAGACGTAACTATTAATGAAAACCACATGTCTGTTTTTTTATTTGGTGCACTGCATTGGATGACTCCTGTATTCTCTGTTCGTGGACACATGTCCACGGTCATTTGATGTGTCCATTTTAACGCACGGCGGTAGAGTCGCTCTTCATTTTCAACAATATAGTTCACACTGGCCGGCGTCTCCGTCTGGCCGCTGCCACCGGCACTTCCACGCAGGCCCGGTCCTGAGATTTCGGGGGCCCGGGGCAGGATAACAAAAGGGGCCCTAAAGCCACATAAATATATGAATTTTTTTGCTACTTCAATTGCAAATAAATACTGTTTACACTATAATTTATGTTGCCTTGTCATCTCGACTATTAAAAATAACCGGGGTCACAATCATTCACATAAAATTCGGCAGCTCTTATCAACCTATAGTTATATTTTTTTTCATTAGGTGAATTAGTAACACTTCCGTTCTTACTGAAATTTTTATCAACCTATAAGGTTCGCCAGGTGGTTCTTCAACTGTAACTAAAGCTAATTCCTCGGAGTTCCCTGAAATATATTTTTTGGCGGGGAAGCAATAGAAGTACTTTTTGGGGGCTACCAACTCATATGCATTTTTTCTTTTCTTTTTTCTCATTGTCATGGATAATTTGTAGACAAATCTTCCTAAATTAACAGCATTCTTACTAATTAGCACACAAACATATGATATAAGAAATTAAGAACACTGCTACTTAAATAAAAAAATGCTAAGGCATGGATCAAGATACCTGGATGGCTAGAAGAGTTGAAATTGCATTCTTTTGCTGCTGTTTACGAGTCACGACTCACGAACAAAAACCGAGTTTCCCTTTTATATTCCCCGAGCAATACAAGAAACTGGAATCTTACAAAGCGATTACGAGGATTAATTAACTTCACAAACCGAGCAATCTGAAAAGAGTATAAAAAAGGAGAGGAGATTCTCATATCTTCCGTCACTAATCGCGTCCAGCAGGCAGCAGCCGAAAATCACAAATAGACGACGCGGGCAACATGTCGTCGCCCTTGGCATTGGCATGGCTGTTTGCTTGCCAGTTGTGGAAAAGAAGAAGTAGAAGCCGAGAAGATCATGCGCGTGCGGCAAGGCCTGAATTAATGGATCTGTTGCAATTCTTTCCCCTTTTTGGGAAGGGCGACGCTACGCGTCCGCCGGCCGATTTTCCGATTTTATCCGCCGCCTTGACGGCCGTTGGATGCCCGACCTGATAGCCGTCCGATCTACTGCCCGTGCCCTGCATGCCCACTAGTTATTTCCCGCAACAACCGCTCTGTTGCAGAAACAATAGCACTCTTGCCCCTGGTTCCCGACAGATCTGCGCCCCGCACGGTTTTGCAACAAGAACATTTCCTGTAGCCGTCCGATCTACTGCCCGTGCCCTGCATGCCCACTAGTTATTTCCCGCAACAACCGCTCTGTTGCAGAAACAATAGCACTCGTGCCCCTGGTTCCCGACAGATCTGCGCCCCGCACGGTTTTGCAACAAGAACATTTCCTGTAACAATATTTTTTCTGCAACAAGACTCATGTTGCAAAACCTTTTCTTATTTAGTTTTCTGCAACAAGACCCTTAAAAAAATTGCAACAACATCTCCCGCCGCATCTAATTTTCTGCAACAATATTTTTCACGCGTCTAATTTTCTGCAACATCTTCCACGCGTCTAATTTTCTGCAACAAGATCCTTGTTGCAAAAATTGCAACAACATCTTCTAATTTTCTACAACCGCTTTTTTTCGTAGTCTCATGGACTTCTGCAACATAAGCCATGTTTCAGAAACAACACGACATAGTGGTTATCTCTGTCTTGTAGTTCCGCCATTGTTGTTCAAGCACGAGGGATGTTTTTGAAGCAGCTATTGTTTCTGCAACACTGACTATGTTTCCGCAACACCACTTGTGTTGCAATCCTAGTGAGCAGCTCGCCTGTTGTATCCGAGGATCGACCGCTGAAGCACGTATGCTATGGCGGCGAAAGGCATGGTGCTTCCCCCATCCCCAACACCTCCATCGCAGCAGAGCGGGCATCCCCTGAAGCACCTAGGTGCCCCTCGTATCTCCTTCAGCAGTGCGAATCGAGGTACGCTCTGAGTAGTAGCAAAGAGCTTGGCAATTTGGGGGAGATATAGGTGAAGAATAAAGATAGGAGAGAGAGCGAAGAGATAAGGTCGGACGCGAGCCGCTCTCAACCGGTGCGTGGTCCACACCAGGACGCGTGGCACCTAGCGGATGCGGCGGATTTCTTTCGAGAAATCAGCCGGCTGAAGCCGAGCATTTTCCTTTTGGGAAGGGATAAGTCGATCTTTTACCTGGGAAAGTTTTGTTTCCTACTAAAAACAGCACGAAAAATCAGGCGGTCTGTTACATGGAAAGAATTCTTTCCCTTTTATTAGAATTAGGGTCACGCTAACTGCCACACGTGTGGCAGGAAGGGAGACGCACCACACGTTTCTAATGTAAACAGATTGCCACGTCATCGCATGCATGCATGTATGAATCTTTTTGAATTTTCAGTTTTTAAAATGTTTTATCTCTTAAACGAAAAATCCGATTGAAAATCCGTTTTCACCATTAAATCCCTCGCGATGAGATCTTCGAAACTAGATCCCATGTTGATATGTTTTGACAAAAATTTTTTAGGATTAAAAGTTGCCATGTCTATTGCATATGAATTGCCATGATGTTTACACTGAAGTTGCCATGATATGTTTCAGCCATTTTCTTTTGCATTTAAAAGTAAATTTTGACATTTATAAAACAGGAAATTAAGAAACTAGACTTGCCATGAACCATAAACTAAAATTGCCATGATACATGCACGTAAAATTGCCATGGTTCATACAAAAAATAATTTTCATGGTCAAAGTACTGGAGTTGCCATCATCAAAATACTAAAATTGCCATGATCTACAAACTAAAATTGCCACACTTTAGTTTAAGCCCTATGGCAACTGCAGTGTAAACATCATGGCAACTTCTGGAAAAAAATTCATCGAAACATATCAACATGGGGTCTAGTTTTGAAGATCTCGTCGAGACGGATTTAATGGTAAAAACGAATTTTTAGTTCGCTTTTTTATTTAGTAGATACAACATTTTTAAGCCAAAAACCAAATTTTTTTTTTCTGATATCATCTATTCATACGTGTCAAATGAGTGGTGATGAAGGCGTGTGGGCGATGTGCAAACGCCCACACGTGTGGGCGTTAACATTTCCCTAGAATTATCAGTCGATATGTTACAAGGAAAAAACGGTCTTGCCTAAAAATCACAATTCTTTCCTAAACATCACACATCAGGGGCCCTTCCTACTTGGGGGCCCGGGGCGCCCCCCCCCCCTGCCCCCCCCTCAGGGCCGGCCCTGCTTCCACGTCGACGGCGTTGGCGTTGGCGTTGGCGGCTGTTGGGTCGGAGCTGTCTAGGCAGAGCAGAGTGGTTGCGCTTACGCCATGACGGGCAGCGAGAGGTGATGTGGTCACGAGAACACGAGACCGAGGCAATGGGCGTCACCACGGCGACAGCAACAACGCGACCGAGGCAAAGGGAACGCAACACCACCACAGCAACATCAACTCGTCAGTCAACTGCTACCGCATTCACAGCGACGTGAGCCAATCCATGCGTGTACCACCTCATCTCTTATTATTTCCAATCTTCGTACGGCACGGTCTTGTCCTGCCTTCCACCTTCGGTTCATCGAGAAGGCACGTCGGTCCGTCACGTACTTCGTCCTTTTTGCTGCCTGCCCTGCGGCGGCAGCATGGCCGGCCGTGGCCGCGTCCAGACACGGCAGCCGCGTGGCGTGACGTTGGCGCTGTCAAGTCCGGCCAGCCGTAGCGACGCGTCGTGTGCGGCTGTGGGCACCGGCGTCGGCATGGACCCCCGTCCGCAACTTTCCTCCCGTCGCGGAATCCTCCCGGCTCTATGCGCGAGCAGGCGCAGCCACCGGAGAGAAGAGAACCGCCCCGTCCGTGTCAAGCACAAAACAACGGGTGCTCGTGTCGTGTACCCCTCTGCGCCCACTCACCAGTTCCTTTTTTTTTTGAACTGCGCGCACTCGGCAGCTTTGCGGATGATGCAAGCGCGGTCCTTGTCTTGACATTTTTTGGCCACGATGCAGGCATGTTTGGATACAAACAAGGTTGAGAGGGCCTCTGTGGTGTCCAGTTAGTATAAGTTTTTCTTTTAAGAATGGCCCAGTTTTTTTTTTTTGAACTTCAGCATAGTTTAGTATAAAGTGAGGCTCGTTCACGTCATGCAAGGGGCCATTTTATGCTATTGCTGGGCCGCGGGAGTGTTGGGCCGAGTCTAGCCTATAGGACCGAGACTGTCTCGGGCGTATGCATGCTTCGCCTGAAAAAAAGAAGTTAAAACTGGCCGTCGCTGAAAACATTGTGATGACTTTATAAAGCTATGCATGATTGTCTAAAAAAAGTCCAGGAGTTTCTTTTCTATTTTCTATAAAACATTTGATGCATCTTCAGAAAAAATATACTTCACACGAATAGATATATTAATAACAAATTTAATAGACAAATAAGATGTTCTACGTGTGAATTTCCTTTTAGTTCGTACAATTTGTGAGATTCATGTATGTATACCAACTTAACAAAAAAAATCATGTCGCTAATGAAAAGTATTTCATAGGATCACCAACAAAATATGTAATTTGTTTCCATGTTATGCGAGAATATGTTTTTTTGCCGGGATACGAAAAATATGTTTCGTTCTAATTTGAGATTTTCTTCGTGCATTTGGAACCACAATGTTCATGACTATAAATAATGTCTACACATACTAGACAAAAAAAATTCAGCAAAAAATATTCACATATATAGAAAATTCATATTCATGAATTAAAAAAATTATCACCTACTTAAAAGTCTTCATGTGTTTTGCAGCGGATTTTTTAAAATTAAAAATATAAACATGCAAATGACAAAAATTTAAAATATTGTTATATAAAAGAAATAAAGAAAAGGTAAGGAAATATATAAATGGAAATAATTTTTCAAAGTAAAGTACACATATAGTATAAGATACCCCGCAAAAAAGTACACATAGAAGATAATCAATTTTTTTTAAAAGAAAACAACTGAAGAAAGGGAGAAAACAACAACAAATGAAGGGAAAAGAATATCACATTATTGTGCTGGCCCAACTATCCCGAGCACCTTCTTATCACTCACATAAGTCGAGCGCTTGCCTAGAAAAACCTTAAGCTGAGCGTGAATCTGGCATTCCCACTTTGATATTTATTGCACAAATTGACGCAGACGCACCAGAAAGCGTTATGATTTGGCAGTCGAATTAGTGTTACAAGAATCCTCCTCTAGACTTTGGAAACTTCTAGAAGGTTGCATCCTATTTATAACCGGTATTTGGAACCTTCTAGAAGGTTCTTTTAGTTTTTTGCTTTTTCTTATTTTATTTTTTATTTCAAAATAATTCATAGTTTAAATGAATATTCATAATTTTTTAAAATTTTAAGAAGTCTTTAAAATATGCTCTATATTTTTAAAACAATCATACTTTTTCATAAAAGTACTTAAAATTTTAAAATGGCTTAAATTTTAAAAAGTCTCATTTTTCAAAAAGAAGAGATTTTGAAAATAAGATATTTTAAAATATAATAAAAATCATCTGTTTCCACAAATGCTCTGAATTTTTCTTAAAAGGGAAATATTTCTAAAAAATATATTTATTTTTATAAAAATATTCATGGTTTCTAAAACTAAATGAAAAATTACAAAAAAAGAAATATAAAAACCAAGCAACCTGAAGGCGTTGCTACTGGGCTGGCCCAGCAAAAGTTCATTCGATAGAGCTAGCACGTGGGTAGCGCTAGAGCGAAAAAATCCCGAAAATGTTGTTCTCGTGAGGGATCGAACTCCCGCTGTTGGAAGATTGAGGGATGGCGCTCCCAACGGCTCCTGTACGGACAGGCGTTGCGGGCGTCTCTGGCGATGGTGACTGTTGGGGAACGTTGCAGAAAATTAAAATTTTTCCCACGGTTTCACCAAGATCCATCTATGAGTTCATCTAGCAACGAGTATTCAGATTAGATAGCATCTACATACCACTTTGTAGATCGCAACGGAAGCGTTCGAGTGAACGTGGATGAGGTAGTCGTACTTGCCGTGATCCAATTCACCGATGATTTAGTACCGAACGGACGGCACCTCCGCGTTCAACACACGTACGGGACGGGAGACGTCTCCTCCTTCTTGATCCAGCAAGGGTGAAGGAGAGGTTGAGGAAGATCCAGCACGACGGTGTGGTGGTGGATGCAGCAGAACTCCGGCAGGGCTTCGCTAAGCAACTACGGGAGGAGGAGGAGGTGTTGCAGGGAGGAGGGGGCGCCAGGGCATATGGTCCGCTGCCCCCCACCCCTGCCCCCCTTTATATAGGTGCATTAGAGGGGGGGAGGGCGCAGCCTTGCCCCTTCCTCCAAGGAAGGGGTGCGGCCAAGAGGGGGGGAGGAGTCCATCCTCCCCAAGGCACCTCGGAGGTGCCTTCCCCCCTTTGGACTCTCCCTCTCCAAGCATCCTTGGCGCATGGGCCCTCGGGGCTGGTTCCCCTTGGCCCAAGTAGGCCAAGGCGCAACCCCTAAGGCCCATGTGGCCCACCAAGGCAGGTGGCCCCACCTGGTGGACCCCGGGACCCCTCCGGTGGTCCCGGTACAATACCGATAACACCGAATCTTGTCCCGATGGCCAAAATAGCACTTCCTATATATAATTCTTTACCTCCGGACCATTCCGGAACTCCTCGTGACGTCCGGGATCTCATCCGGGACTCCGAACAACATTCGGGTTACTGCACATACATATCTTCACAACCCTAGCGTCACCGAACCTTAAGTGTGTAGACCCTACGGGTTCGGGAGACATGCAGACATGACCGAGACGGATCTCGGGCAATAACCAACAGCGGGATCTGGATACCCATGTTGGCTCCCACATGCTCCACGATGATCTCATCGGATGAACCACGATGTCGAGGATTCAATTAATCCCGTATACGATTCCCTTTGTCAATCGGTATTTTACTTGCCCGAGATTCGATCGTCGGTATCCCAATACCTCGTTCAATCTCGTTATCGGCAAGTCACTTTTCTCGTTCCGTAATGCATGATCCCGTGATCAAACACTTTGATCACATTGAGCTCATTGTGATGATGCATTACCGAGAGGGCCCGGTGATACCTCTCCGTCAAGCGGAGTGACAAATCCCAGTCTCGATCCATGTCAACCCAACAGACACTTTCAGAGATACCCGTAGCATACCTTTATAGTCACCCAGTTACGTTGTGACGTTTGGCATACCCAAAGCACTCCTACGGTATCCGGGAGTTACACGATCTCATGGTCTAAGGAAAGGATACTTGACATTGGATAACTCTAGCAAACGAACTATGCGATCTCATGCTATGTTTAGGATTGGGTCTTGTCCATCACATCATTCTCCTAATGATGTGATCCCGTTATCGATGACATCCAATGTCCATAGTCAGGAAACCATGACTATCTGTCGATCAACGAGCTAGTCAACTAGAGGCTCACCAGGGACATGTTTGTTGTCTGTTATTCACACATGTATTACGATTTCCGGTTAACACAATTATAGCACGAATAAAGACAATTATCATGAATAAGGAAATATAATAATAATGCTTTTATTATTGCCTCTAGGGCATATTTCCAACAGTCTCCCACTTGCACTAGAGTCAATAATCTAGTTACATTGTGATGAATCGAACACCCATAGAGTTCTGGTGCTGATCATGTTTTGCCTTAGGGAGAGGTTTAGTCAACGGATCTGCGACATTCAGATCCGTGTGCACTTTACAAATTTCTATGTCTCCATCTTGAACATTTTCACGAATGGAGTTGAAGCGACGCTTGATGTGCCTAGTCTTCTTGTGAAACCTGGGCTCCTTTGCAAGTGCAATAGCTCCAGTGTTGTCACATAAGAGCTTGATTGGCCCCGACGCATTGGGTATGACTCCGAGGTCGGTGATGAACTCCTTCACCCAAATTGCTTCATGTGCTGCCTCCGAGGCTGCCATGTACTCCGCTTCACATGTAGATCCCGCCACGACGCTTTGCTTGCAACTGCACCAGCTTACTGCCCCACCATTCAGAATATACACGTATCCGGTTTGTGACTTAGAGTCATCCAGATCTGTGTCGAAGCTAGCGTCGACGTAACCTTTTACGACGAGCTCTTCGTCACCTCCATAAACGAGAAACATTTCCTTAGTCCTTTTTAGGTACTTCAGGATATTCTTGACCGCTGTCCAGTGTTCCTTGCCGGGATTACTTTGGTACCTACCTACCAAACTTACGGCAAGGTTTACATCAGGTCTGGTACACAGCATGGCATACATAATAGAACCTATGGCTGAGGCATAGGGGATGACACTCATCTCTTCTATATCTTCTGCCGTGGTCGGACATTGAGCTGAGCTCAATTTCACACCTTGTAACACAGGTAAGAACCCCTTCTTAGATTGATCCATATTGAACTTCTTCAATATCTTATCAAGGTATGTGCTTTGTGAAAGACCTATGAGGCGTCTCGATCTATCTCTATAGATCTTGATGCCTAATATGTAAGCAGCTTCTCCAAGGTCCTTCATTGAAAAACTTTTATTCAAGTAGGCCTTAATGCTGTCCAAGAGTTCTATATCATTTCCCATCAAAAGTATGTCATCTACATATAATATGAGAAATGCTACAGAGCTCCCACTCACTTTCTTGTAAACACAGGCTTCTCCGTAAGTCTGTGTAAACCCAAACGCTTTGATCATCTCATCAAAGCGAATGTTCCAACTCCGAGATGCTTGCACCAGCCCATAAATCGAGCGTTGGAGCTTGCATACCTTGTCAGCATTCTTAGGATCGACAAAACCTTCCGGCTGCATCATATACAATTCTTCCTTAAGGAAACCATTAAGGAATGCCGTTTTGACGTCCATTTGCCATATCTCATAATCATAGTATGCGGCAATTGCTAACATGATTCGGACGGACTTCAGCTTCGCTACCGGTGAGAAAGTCTCATCGTAGTCAACCCCTTGAACTTGTCGATAACCCTTAGCGACAAGCCGAGCTTTATAGATGGTCACATTACCATCCGCGTCTATCTTCTTCTTAAAGATCCATTTATTTTCTATGGCTCGCCGTTCAACGGGCAAGTCAGTCAAAGTCCATACTTCGTTTTCATACATGGATCCTATCTCGGATTTCATGGCTTCCAGCCATTTGTCGGAATCCGGGCCCGCCATTGCTTCCTCATAGTTCGAAGGTTCACCGTTGTCTAACAACATGATTTCCAAGACAGGGTTGCCGTACCACTCTGGTGCGGAACGTGTCCTTGTGGACCTTCGAGTTTCAGTAGGAGCTTGATCAGAAGCATCTTGATCATCATCATTAATTTCCTCTCTAGTCGGTGCAGGCACCTCAGGAACGATTTCTTGAGTTTCGCCATTTTCCGGTTCAAGAGGTAACACTTCATCAAGTTCTACTTTCCTCCCACTTACTTCTTTCGAGAGAAACTCTTTCTCCAGAAAGGATCCATTCTTGGCAACAAAGATCTTGCCTTCGGATCTGAGGTAGAAGGTATACCCAACAGTTTCTTTTGGGTATCCTATGAAGACGCATTTTTCCGATTTGGGTTCGAGCTTTTCAGGTTGAAGTTTCTTGACATAAGCATCGCATCCCCAAACTTTTAGAAACGACAGCTTGGGTTTCTTCCCAAACCATAATTCATACGGTGTCGTCTCAACGGATTTCGACGGAGCCCTATTTAAAGTGAATGCGACAGTCTCTAAAGCATAGCCCCAAAAAGATAGCGGTAAATCGGTAAGAGACATCATAGATCGCACCATATCTAATAGAGTGCAATTACGACGTTCGGACACACCATTACGCTGAGATGTTCCAGGCGGCGTGAGTTGTGAAACTATTCCACATTTTCTTAAGTGTGTGCCAAATTCGTGACTCAAGTATTCTCCTCCACGATCTGATCGTAGAAACTTGATCTTTCTATCACGTTGATTTTCAACCTCACTCTGAAATTCCTTGAACTTTTCAAAGGTCTCAGACTTGTGTTTCATTAAGTAGATATACCCATATCTACTCAAGTCATCAGTGAGGGTGAGAACATAACGATAGCCTCCGCGAGCCTCAACACTCATTGGACCGCACACATCGGTATGTATGATTTCCAATAAGTTGGTTGCTCGAGTCTTGGTCATTTTACCCATGAGGCATGGTTCGCATGTGTCAAATGATTCATAATCAAGAGACTCTAAAAGTCCATCTGCATGAAGCTTCTTCATGCGTTTGACACCTATGTGACCAAGGCGGCAGTGCCACAAATATGTGGGACTATTGTTATCAACTTTAACTCTTTTGGTATTCACACTATGAATATGTGTATCATCACGTACGAGATTCATTAAGAATAAACCATCAACCATCGGAGCATGACCATAAAACATATCTCTCATATAAATAGAACAACCATTATTCTCGGATTTAAATGAGTAGCCATCTCGAATTAAACGAGATCCAGATACAATGTTCATGCTCAAACTTGGCACTAAATAACAATTATTGAGGTTTAAAACTAATCCCGTAGGTAAATGTAGAGGCAGCGTGCCGACGGCGATCACATCGACCTTGGAACCATTCCCCACGCGCATCGTCACCTCGTCCCTCGCCAGTCTCCGTTTATTCCGCAGCTCCTGCTTTGAGTTACAAATATGAGCAACTGCACCGGTATCAAATACCCAAGAGCTACTACGAGTACTGGTAAGGTACACATCAATTACATGTATATCACATATACCTTTGGTTTTGCCGGCCTTCTTGTCCGCTAAGTATTTGGAGCAGTTCCGCTTCCAGTGACCACTTCCCTTGCAATAAAAACACTCAGTCTCGGGCTTGGGTCCATTCTTTGGCTTCTTCCCGGCAACTTGCTTACCGGGCGCGGCAACTTCCTTGCCGTCCTTCTTGAAGTTCTTTTTACCCTTGCCCTTCTTGAACTTAGTGGTTTTATTCACCATCAACACTTGATGTTCCTTCTTGATTTCTACCTCTGCTGATTTCAGCATAGCATATACCTCAGGAATGGTCTTTACCATCCCCTGCATGTTGTAGTTCATCACAAAGCTCTTGTAGCTAGGTGGAAGCGACTGGAGGATTCTGTCAATGACCGCTTCATCCGGGAGATTAACTTCCAGTTGAGTCAAGCGGTTGTGCAACCCAGACATCTTGAGTATGTGTTCACTGACAGAGCTATTTTCCTCCATCTTACAGCTAAAGAATTTGTCGGAGACTTCATATCTCTCGACCCAGGCGTGAGCTTGGAAAACCATTTTCAGCTCTTCGAACATCTCATATGCTCCATGTCTCTCAAAACGCTTTTGGAGCCCCGGCTCTAAGCTGTAAAGCATGCCGCACTGAACGAGGGAGTAATCATTGAAACGTGATTGCCAAGCGTTCATAACGTCTTGTTCTGCAGGGAGAACAGGTGCGTCACCCAGCGGTGCTTGTAGGACATAATCTTTCTTGGCAGCTATGAGGATGATCCTCAGGTTCCGAACCCAGTCCGTATAGTTGCTGCCATCGTCTTTCAGCTTGGTTTTCTCTAGGAACGCGTTGAAGTTGAGGACTACGTTGGCCATTTGATCTACAAGACATGTTGTAAATATTTTAGACTAAGTTCATGATAATAAAGTTCATCTAATCAAACTATTTAATGAACTCCCACTTATATAGACATCCCTCTTCTAGTCATCTAAGTATAACATGATCCGAGTCAACTAGGCCGTGTCCGATCATCACGTGAGACGGACTTGTCAACATCGGTGAACATCTTCATGTTGATCGTATCTTCTATACGACTCATGCTCGACCTTTCGGTCTTCTGTGTTCCGAGGCCATGTCTGTACATGCTAGGCTCGTCAAGTCAACCTAAGTGTTTGCATGTGTAAATCTGTCTTACACCCGTTGTATGTGAACGTTAGAATCTATCACACCCGATCATCACGTGGTGCTTCGAAACAACGAATTATCGCAACGGTGCACAGTTAGGGGGAACACTTCTTGAAATTATTATGAGGGATCATCTTATTTACTACCGTCGTTCTAAGTAAACAAGATGCAAAACATGATAAACATCACATGCAATCAAATAATAAACGTGACATGATATGGGCAATGTCACATAGCTCCTTTGATCTCCATCTTGGGGCTCCATGATCATCTTTGTCACCGGCTTGACACCATGATCTCCATCATCATGATCTCCATCATCGTGTCTCCATGAAGTTGCTCGCCAACTATTACTTCTACTACTATGGCTAATGCGTTTAGCAATAAAGTAAAGTAATTTACATGGCGTTTCTCAATGACATGCAGGTCATACAAAAAATAAAGACAACTCCTATGGCTCCTGCCGGTTGTCATACTCATCGACATGCAAGTCGTGATTCCTATTACATTAGCATGAACATCTCATACATCACATATAGATCATTTATCATTCATCACAACTTTGGCCATATCATATCACAAAGCACTTGCTGCAAAAACAAGTTAGACGTCCTCTAATTGTTGTTGCAAGTTTTACGTGGCTGAATTAGGGTTCTAGCAAGAACGTTTTCTTACCTACGTGAAAGCCACAACGTGATTTGTCAACTTCTATTTACCCTTCATAAGGACCCTTTTCATCGAATCCGCTCCAACTAAAGTGGGAGAGACAGACACCCGCCAGCCACCTTATGCAACTAATGCATGTTAGTCGGTGGAACCGGTCTCACGTAAGCGTACGTGTAAGGTTGGTCCGGGCCGCTTCATCCGACAATACCGCTGAAGCAAGATAAGACTAGTAGCGGCAAGAAAGTTGACAACATCTACGCCCACAACAAATTGTGTTCTACTCGTGCAATAGAGAACTACGCATAGACCTAGCTCATGATGCCACTGTTGGGGAACGTTGCAGAAAACAAAAAATTTTCCTACGGTTTCACCAAGATCCATCTATGAGTTCATCTAGCAACGAGTATTCAGATTCATCTACATACCTTTGTAGATCGCGTGCGGAAGCGTTCAAAAGAACGGGGATGAAATAGTCGTACACGACGTGATCCAAATCACCGGAGATCCTAGCACCGAACGGACGGCACCTCCGCGTTCAACACACGTACGGTCAGCGTAACGTCTCCTCCTTCTTGATCCAGCAAGGGGAGAGGAGAGGTTGAGGAAGATGGCTCCAGCAGCAGCACGACGGCGTGGTGGTGATGGAGCTGCAGTACTCCGGCAGGGCTTCGCCGAGCTCTATGGAGGAGGAGGAGGTGTTGGAGAGGGAGAGGGAGGCGCCAAGGCAAGGGGTGCGGCTGCCTCCCTCCCCTCCCACCTTTATATAGGCCCCTGGGGGGGCGCTGGCCCTGGGAGATTGGATCTCCCAAGGGGGGCGGCGGCCAAAGGGGGGTGGAGTGCCCCCCAAGGCAAGTGGGCGCCCCCCCACCCTAGGGTTCCAAACCTAGGCGCAGGGGGTGGGCCTTGGGGGGCACACCAGCCCACTAAGGGCTGGCCCCCCTTCCCACTTCAGCCCATGGGGCCCTCCGGGATGGGTGGCCCCACCCGGTGGACCCCCCGGGACCCATCTGGTGGTCCCGGTACAATACCGGTGACCCCCAGATCATTCCCGATGGCCGAAACTGCACTTCCTATATATAATTCTTCACCTCCGGACCAATCCGGAACTCCTCATGACGTCTGGGATCTCATCCGGGACTCCGAACAACATTCGGGTTACTGCATATACATATCTTCACAACCCTAGCGTCACCGAACCTTAAGTGTGTAGACCCTACGGGTTCGGGAGACATGCAGACATGACCGAGACGGCTCTCGGGCAATAACCAACAGCGGGATCTGGATACCCATGTTGGCTCCCACATGCTCCACGATGATCTCATCGGATGAACCACGATGTCGAGGATTCAATTAATCCTGTATACGATTCCCTTTGTCAATCGGTATTTTACTTGCCCGAGATTCGATCGTCGGTATCCCGATACCTCGTTCAATCTCGTTACCGGCAAGTCACTTTACTCGTACCGTAATGCATGATCCCGTGATCAAACACTTTGATCATATTGAGCTCATTATGATGATGCATTACCGAGTGGGCCCGGTGATACCTCTCCGTCAAGCGGAGTGACAAATCCCAGTCTCGATCCGTGTCAACCCAACAGACACTTTCGGAGATACCCGTAGTATACCTTTATAGTCACCCAGTTATGTTGTGACGTTTGGCACACCCAAAGCACTCCTACGGTATCCGGGAGTTACACGATCTCATGGTCTAAGGAAAGGACACTTGACATTGGAAAACTCTAGCAAACGAACTATGCGACCTTATGCTATGTTTAGGATTGGGTCTCGTCCATCACATCATTCTCCTAATGATGTGATCTCGTTATCATTGAAATCCAATGCCCATAGTCAGGAAACCATGACTATCTATTGATCAACAAGCTAGTCAACTAGAGGCTTACTAGGGACATGTTGTTGTCTGTTATTCACACATGTATTACGATTTCCGGATAACACAATTATAGCACGAATAAAGACAATTATCATGAACAAGGAAATATAATAATAGTGCTTTTATTATTGCCTCTAGGGCATATTTCCAACAGGACGGCCCTCCAGGATGCAACTGCACAAGTAACCAAGTGTGAAGCGTGCCAGTTCCATTCCAAGCAGATACACCAGCCAGCTCAAGCTCTCCAGACGATCCCTTTATCCTGGCCATTTTCGGTCTGGGGGCTCGACATCCTCGGCCCCTTCCCCCGAGCTGTCGGGGGCTTTGAGTACTTGTACGTCGCAATCAACAAGTTCACAAAGTGGCCGGAAGTGGAACCAGTGAGGAAGGTGACAGCACAGTCAGCAGTCAAGTTCTTCAGGTCGATTGTTTGCCGCTTCGGGATCCCCAACAGGATCATCACCGACAACGGAACACAATTCACGAGCTGCGCCTTCATGCAATACGTCCAAGATCTCGGCGCCAAGGCCGTCTTCGCTTCTGTTGCTCATCCCAGGAGCAACGGTCAAGCGGAGAGGGCCAATGCCGAAGTGCTGCGCGGGCTCAAGACCAGAACTTTCGACAGGCTCCACCAGTGCGGAAGAAACTGGATCGAGGAGCTGCCGGTGGCTCTTTGGTCGATCAGAACGACGCCAAATCGAGCCACTGGACAGACATAGTCTATGGATCAGAAGCAGTTACCCCCACGGAACTCGTATACGGGCCACCTCGAGTGCTCGCTTATGATGAGCTTGAGCAAGAGCGGCTGCGTGGAGATGACGCGCTGCTCCTTGAGGAAGATCGTCTTCAGGCTGCTGTGCGAGCCTCTCGCTACCAGCAAGCTTTGCATCGCTACCATAGCCGCAAAGTTAAGGCCAGAAGCTTCGAGGAAGGCGACCTTGTTCTTCGGCGCGCTCCGTACGCCAAGAATCATAACAAGTTGACGCCGAAGTGGGAAGGCCCTTACCGGGTGAGACGAGTCACGAGGCCCGGCGCTGTCCGCCTCGAGACCGAAGATGGCACTCCGGTGAGCAACTCCTGGAATATTGAGCATCTTCGTAAGTTTTACCCGTAAGGCACGGTTGTCAGGCCCCGCCCGGCAACCAACCTTTTGTACAAGTCTTGCCGCTGTTGCATGTAATCCTTTGTACAAAGCCAGGCGCAGACCCTGAGCAGCAGAAATGAAGCGCTGGCGCCCTAAGTTTTAGCATGCATGCTGAGTCGAGTCTCGTCCTTGGTTAGGGTTGATAGTGCCTAACAGCTGCTAACCCCTAGCTTAGAGGTCGAGTCTGCGTCCTTTTTCCTGTTCTTTCGTTTCCTTTGCTTCGCAGGGTTTTGCATATCCTGGCCAGACCGCTTAAGGACGAAGAAGAGAAGAAGGGCGGACCAGCATCTGGTCCCCGGCAAACCAACGTTGCCGGGGGCTGCAAGCACAAAGATTCGCCCGCGACAAGCCAAAGTTGCCGGGGGCTGCAATCCCAGATAAGTCTTTCATCCCTTGTCATGCATTCTCTTATGGACTGAGGAATGCGAAAACCTTGTTCCTTCCTAAAAAGCTGCCGTGCTCCCTTAACTCTGGGCCCCGGAGTGCGTTCCTGGGGCCAGTTTTGGTAGTACCCGCGGTGGCAAAGGAACGGAATGAGGAGCCCGAACCCGCCTCATCCCTGCCTCCGCCAAAGGCGTGAGGAAGGTCGAGTGGCGCGGGAAGACGGCAGGGCCTGTTTGAAGGAAATATGCCATAGAGGCAATAATAAATTTATTATTTATTTCCTTATTTCATGATAAATGTTTATTATTCATGCTAGAATTGTATTAACCGGAAACATAATACATGTGTGAATATATAGACAAACAAAGTGTCACTAGTATGCCTCTACTTGACTAGCTCGTTAATCAAAGATGGTTATGTTTCCTAACCATGAACAAAGAGTTGTTATTTGATTGACGACGTCACATCATTAGTTGAATGATCTGATTGACATGACCCATTCCATTAGCTTAGCACCCGATCGTTTAGTATGTTGCTATTGCTTTCTTCATGACTTATACATGTTCCTATGACTATGAGATTAGGCAACTCCCGTTTACCGGAGGAACACTTTGTGTGCTACCAAACGTCACAACGTAACTGGGTGATTATAAAGGTGCTCTACAGGTGTCTCCAAAGGTACTTGTTGGGTTGGCGTATTTCGAGATTAGGATTTGTCACTCCGAATGTCGGAGAGGTATCTCTGGGCCCTCTCGGTAATGCACATCACTTAAGCCTTGCAAGCATTGCAACTAATGAGTTAGTTGCGAGATGATGTATTACGGAACTCCTCCCTGAAGCTTTGCTGGATCGGAGCCCGGGGAGCGTCATCGAGCTGAACGTGTGCCAAGAACTCGGAGGTGCCGGAGTAACGGTGCTTGGATCGGTCGGATCGGGAAGACGTACGACTACTTCCTCTACGTTGTGTCAACGCTTCCGCTTCGGTCTACGAGGGTATGTAGACAACACTCTCCCCTCTCGTTGCTATGCATCACCATGATCTTGCGTGTGCGTAGGAATTTTTTTGAAATTACTACGTTCCCCAACAGTGGCATCCGAGCCTAGGTTTTTATGGTTTGATGTTATATGCACGAGTAGAACACAAGTGAGTTGTGGACGATATAAGTCATACTGCCTACCATCATGTCATACTTTGGTTCGGCGATATTGTTGGATGAAGCGGCCTGGACCGACATTACGCGTACGCTTACGCGAGACTGGTTCTACCGACGTGCTTTGCACACAGGTGGCTGGCGGGTGTCAGTTTCTCCAACTTTAGTTGAACCGAGTATGGCTACGCCCGGTCCTTGCGTAGGTTAAAATGGAGTCTATTTGACAAACTATCGTTGTGGTTTTGATGCGTAGGTGAGATTGGTTCTTGCTTAAGCCCGTAGCAGCCACGTAAAACTTGCAACAAACAAAGTAGAGGACGTCTAACTTGTTTTTGCAGGGCATGTTGTGATGTGATATGGTCAAGATGTGATGAGATATAAGTTGTTGTATGAGATGATCATGTTTTGTTGAAGTTATCGGCAACTGGCAGAAGCCTTACGGTTGTCTCATTATTCCATAAGATGCAAGTGCCAAATAATTGCTTTACTTTGTCGCTATGCGATAGCAATAGTTGCAAGAGCAATAGTTGGCGAGACGACCACGTGATGACACATTGATATAGATCAAGATGATGGAGATCATGGTGTCGTGCCGGTGACGATAGAGATCATGACGGTACTTTGGAGATGAAGATCAAAGGCGCAAGATGACCATGGCCATATCATGTCACATATATTGATTGCATGTGATGTTTATCTTTTATACATCTTATTTTGCTTAGTTTGACGGTAGCATTTTAAGATGATCTCTCACTAATTATCAAGAAGTGTTCTCCCTGAGTATGCACCGTTGCGAAAGTTCTTGGTGCTGAGACACCACGTGATGATCGGGTGTGATAGGCTCTACGTTCAAATACAACGGGTGCAAAACAGTTGCACACGCGGAATACTCAGGTTATACTTGACGAGCCAAGCATATACAGATATGGCCTCGGAACACGGAGACCGAAAGGTCGAGCGTGAATCATATAGTAGATATGATCAACATAGTGATGTTCACCATTGAAACTACTCCATCTCACGTGATGATCGGACATGGTTTAGTTGATTTGGATCACGTGATCACTTAGAAGATTAGAGGGATGTCTTTCTAAGTGGGAGTTCTTAAGTAATATGATTAATTGAACTTTAATTTATCATGAACTTAGTCCTGGTAGTATTAGCATATCTATGTTGTAGATCAATAGCTCGCGTTGTTGCTTTCACATGTTTATTTTGATATGTTTCTAGAGAAAATTGTGTTGAAAAATGTTAGTAGCAATGATGCGGATTGGATCCGTGTTCTGAGGTTTATCCTCATTGCCGCACAGAAGAATTATGTCCTTGATGCACCGCTAGGTGACGGACCTATTGCAGGAGCAGATGCAGACGTTATGAACGTTTTGCTAGCTCAATATGATGACTACATGATAGTTTAGTGCACCATGCTTAACGGCTTAGAATCGGGACTTCAAAGACGTTTTGAACGTCATGGACCATATGAGATGTTCCAGGAGTTGAAGTTAATATTTCAAGCAAATACCCGAGTTGAGAGATATGAAGTCTCCAACAATTTCTATAGCGAAAAGATAGAGGAGAATCGCTCAACTAGTGAGCATGTGCTCAGATTGTCTGGGTACTACAATCGCTTGAATCAAGTGGGAGTTAATCTTCCAGATAAGATAGTGATTGACAGAATTCTCTAGTCACCATCACCAAGTTAGTAGAATTTCGTGATGAACTATAATATGCAAGGGATGACGAAGGTAATTCCCAAGCTCTTCGTGATGCTGAAATCGACGAAGGTAGAAATCAAGAAAAACATCAAGTGTTGATGGTTAACAAGACCACTAGTTTCAAGAAAAGGGCAAAGGGAAGAAGGGGAACTTCAAGAAGAACGGCAAGCAAGTTGCTGCTCAAGTGAAGAAGCCCAAGTCTAGTCCTAAGCCTGAGACTAAGTGCTTCTACTGCAAAGGGACTGGTCACTGGAAGCGGAACTGCCCCAAGTATTTGGCGGATAAGAAGGATGGCAAAGTGAACAAAGGTATATTTGATATACAGATTATTGTTGTGTATTTTACTAGTGTTTATAGCAATCCCTCAGTATTTGATACTAGTTCAGTTGCTAAGATTAGTAACTCGGAACGGGAGTTGCAGAATAAACAGAGACTAGTTAAGGGTGAAGTGATGATGTGTGTTGGAAGTGGTTCCAAGATTGATATGATCATCATCGCACACTCCCTATACTTTTGGGATTAGTGTTGAACCTAAATAAGTGTTATTTGGTGTTTGCGTTGAGCATGAATATGATTGGATCATGTTTATTGCAATATGGTTATTCATTTAAGTTAGAGAACAATTGTTGTTCTGTTTACACGAATAAAACCTTCTATGGTCATACACACCAACGAAAATGGTTTGTTGGATCTCGATCGTAATGATACACATATTCATAATATTGAAGCCAAAAGATGCAAAATTAATAATGATAGTGCAACTTGTTTGTGGCACTGCCGTTTAGGTCATATTGGTGTAAAGCGCATGAAGAAACTCCATGCTGATGGAATTTTGGAATCACTTGATTATGAATCACTTGATGCTTGCGAACCATGCCTCATGGGCAAGATGACTAAGACTCCGTTCTCCGGAACAATGGAGCGAGCAACTGACTTATTGGAAATGATACATACTAATGTATGCGGTCCGATGTGTGTTGAGGCTCACGGCGGGTATCGTTATTTTCTGACCTTCACAGATGATTTGAGCAGATATGGGTATATCTACTTGATGAAATATAAGTCTGAAACATTTGAAAAGTTCAAAGAATTTCAAAGTGAAGTGGAAAATCATCGTGACAAGAAAATAAGGTTTCTACGATCTGATCGCGGAGATAAATACTTGAGTTACGAGTTTGGTCTTCAATTAAAACAATGTGGAATAGTTTCACAAATTCGTGCCACCTGGAACACCACAGCATAATGGTGTGTCCGAACGTCATAACCATACTTTATTGGATATCGTACAATCTATGATGTTTCTTACCGATTTACCACTACCGTTTTGGGGTTACGTATTAAAGACAGCTGCATTCACGTTAAAAAAAGGGCACCATCTAAGTCCGTTGAGACGACACAATCTGAACTGTGGTTTGGCAAGAAACCAAAGTTGTCGTTTCTTAAAGTTTGGGGTTGCGATGCTTATGTGAAAAAATTTCATCCTAATAAGCTCAAACCCAAATCGGAGAAGTGCGTCTTCATAGGATACCCAAAATGTTGGGTACACCTTCTATCACAGATCCAAAGGCAAGTCATTCGTTGCCAAGAATGGATCCTTTCTAGAGAAGGGAGTTTCTCTCGAAAGAAGTGAGTGGGAGGAAAGTAGAAAACTTGATAAGGTAATTGTACCATCTCCCTTATTGGAAAGTAGTTCATCACAGAAATCTGTTCTTGTGACTACTACACCAATTAGTGAGGAAGATAATGATAATGATCATGTAACTTTGGATCAAGTTACTACCGAACCTCGTAGGTCAACCAGAGTGAGATCCGCACCAGAGTGGTACGGTAATCCTATTCTGGAGGTCATGTTACTTGACCATGACGAACCTACGAACTATGAGGAAGCGATGATGAGCCCAGATTCTGCGAAATGGTTTGAGGCCATGAAATCTGAGATGAGATCTATGTATGAGAACAAAGTATGGACTTTGATTGACTTGTCCAATGATCGGCGAGCCATTGAGATTGAATGGATCTTCAAGAGGAAGACAGACACTGATAGTAGTGTTACTATCTACAAAGCTAGAATTGTCGCAAAAGGTTTTCGACAAGGTCAAGGTGTTGACTACGATGAGAGTTTCTCACTCGTATCTATGCTTAAGTCTGTCTGAATCATGTTAGCAATTGCCGCATTTTATGAAATCCGGCAAATGGATAAACAAAACTGCATTCCTTAATGGATTTATTAAAGAAGAGTTGTATATGATGCAACCAGAAGGTTTTGTCAATCCTAAAGGTGCTAACAAAATATGCAAGCTCCAGCGATCCATCTATGGACTGGTGCAAGCATCTCGGAGTTGGAATATACGCTTTGATAAGTTGATCAAAGCATATAGTTTTATACAGACTTGCGGTGAAGCCTGTATTTACAAGAAAGTGAGTGGGAGCACTACAACATTTCTGATAAGTATAGGTGAATCGGAAATAATGTAGAATTATTCTGCAAAGCATAAAGGAGTATTTGAAAGGAGTTTTTCAAAGAAAGACCTCGGTGAAGCTGCTTACATATTGAGCATCAAAATCTATAGAGATAGATCAAGACGCTTGATAAGTTTTTCAATAAGTACATACCTTGACAAGATTTTGAAGTAGTTCAAAATGGAATAGTCAAAGAAAGAGTTCTTGCCTGTATTACAAGGTGTGAAATTGAGTAAGACTCAAAGCCCGACCACGGCAGATGATAGAAAGAGAATGAAAGTCATTCCCTATGCCTCAGGCATAGATTCTATAAAGTATGCCATGATATGTACCAGATCTATTGTATACCCTACACTGTGTTAAGCAAGGGAGTACAATAGTGATCTAGGAAGTAGATCACTGGACATCGGTCAAAATTATCCTTAGTAAAATAAGGATATGTTTCTTGATTATGGACGTGACAAAAAGGTTCGTCGTAAAAGGTTACGTCGATGCAAGTTTTGACACTAATCTAGATGACTCTAAGTCTCAATCTAGATATATATTGAAAGTGGGAGCAATTAGCTAAAGTAGCTCCGTGCAGAGCATTGTAGACATAGAAATTTGCAAAATACATACGGATCTGAATTTTGGCAGACCCGTTGACTAATCTTCTGTCACAAGCAAAACATGATCACACCTTAGTACTCTTTGGGTGTTAATCACATAGCGATGTGAACTAGATTACTGACTCTAGTAAACCCTTTTGGTGTTGATCACATATCGATGTGAACTATGGGTGTTAATCACATGGTGATGTGAATTATTGCTGGTAAATCACATGGCGATGTGAACTAGATTATTGACTCTAGTGCAAGTGGGAGACTGAAGGAAATATGCCCTAGAGGCAATAATAAATTTATTATTTATTTCCTTATTTCATGATAAATGTTTATTATTCATGCTAGAATTGTATTAACCGGAAACATAATACATGTGTGAATACATAGACAAACAGAGTGTCACTAGTATGCCTCTACTTGACTAGCTCGTTAATCAAAGATGGTTATGTTTCCTAACCATGAACAAAGAGTTGTTATTTGATTGACGACGTCACATCATTAGTTGAATGATCTGATTGACATGACCCATTCCATTAGCTTAGCACCCGATCGTTTAGTATGTTGCTATTGCTTTCTTCATGACTTATACATGTTCCTATGACTATGAGATTAGGCAACTCCCGTTTACCGGAGGAACACTTTGTGTGCTACCAAACGTCACAACGTAACTGGGTGATTATAAAGGTGCTCTACAGGTGTCTCCAAAGGTACTTGTTGGGTTGGCGTATTTCGAGATTAGGATTTGTCACTCCGAATGTCGGAGAGGTATCTCTGGGCCCTCTCGGTAATGCACATCACTTAAGCCTTGCAAGCATTGCAACTAATGAGTTAGTTGCGAGATGATGTATTACGGAACGAGTAAAGAGACTTGCCGGACGAGATTGAACTAGGTATTGGATACAGACGATCGAATCTCGGGCAAGAAACATACCGATGACAAAGGGAACAACGTATGTTGTTATGCGGTCTGACCGATAAAGATCTTCGTAGAATATGTAGGAGCCAATATGGGCATCCAGGTCCCGTTATTGGTTATTGACCGGAGACGTGTCTCGGTCATGTCTACATTGTTCTCGAACCGTAGGGTCCGCACGCTTAAGGTTTCGATGTCAGTTATATTATGAGTTTATGAGTTTTGATGTACCGAAGGAGTTCGGAGTCCCGGATGAGATCGGGGACATGACGAGGAGTCTCGAAATGGTCGAGACGTAAAGATCGATATATTGGACGACTATATTCGGACATCGGAAAGGTTCTGAGTGGTTCGGGTATTTTCGGGAGTACCGGAGAGTTACGGGAATAAGGGGGAAGAAGTATATGGGCCTTATTGGGCTTTAGGGGAGAGGGAGAGGCAGGCCGCGCGCCCCCCCATTGACTAGTCCGAATTGGACTAGGGGGAGGGGCGGCGCCCCCTCCTTCCTTCTCTTCCCTCTTCCCCTTCCTTGTCTCCTACTCCTAATACATGGAAGGACTCCTAGTTGGACTAGGAAAGGGGGAATCCTACTCCCGGTGGGAGTAGGACTCCCCTAGGGCGCGCCATAGAGAGGGTCGGCCCTCCCCTCCTCCACTCCTTTATATACGGGGGCAGGGGGCACCCCATAGACAGAAGTTGATCTTCGTGATCGTTCCTTAGCCGTGTGCGGTGCCCCCCTCCACCATATTCCACCTCGGTCATATCGTTGCAGTGCTTAGGCGAAGCCCTGCGTCGGTAGTACATCAAGATCGTCACCACGCCGTCGTGCTGACGGAACTCCTCCCTGAAGCTTTGCTGGATCGGAGCCCGGGGAGCGTCATCGAGCTGAACGTGTGCCAAGAACTCGGAGGTGCCGGAGTAACGGTGCTTGGATCGGTCGGATCGGGAAGACGTACGACTACTTCCTCTACGTTGTGTCAACGCTTCCGCTTCGGTCTACGAGGGTATGTAGACAACACTCTCCCCTCTCGTTGCTATGCATCACCATGATCTTGCGTGTGCGTAGGATTTTTTTTGAAATTACTACGTTCCCCAACAGTGGCATCCGAGCCTAGGTTTTTATGGTTTGATGTTATATGCACGAGTAGAACACAAGTGAGTTGTGGACGATATAAGTCATACTGCCTACCATCATGTCATACTTTGGTTCGGCGATATTGTTGGATGAAGCGGCCTGGACCGACATTACGCGTACGCTTACGCGAGACTGGTTCTACCGACGTGCTTTGCACACAGGTGGCTGGCGGGTGTCAGTTTCTCCAACTTTAGTTGAACCGAGTATGGCTACGCCCGGTCCTTGCGTAGGTTAAAATGGAGTCTATTTGACAAACTATCGTTGTGGTTTTGATGCGTAGGTGAGATTGGTTCTTGCTTAAGCCCGTAGCAGCCACGTAAAACTTGCAACAAACAAAGTAGAGGACGTCTAACTTGTTTTTGCAGGGCATGTTGTGATGTGATATGGTCAAGATGTGATGAGATATAAGTTGTTGTATGAGATGATCATGTTTTGTTGAAGTTATCGGCAACTGGCAGAAGCCTTACGGTTGTCTCATTATTCCATAAGATGCAAGTGCCAAATAATTGCTTTACTTTGTCGCTATGCGATAGCAATAGTTGCAAGAGCAATAGTTGGCGAGACGACCACGTGATGACACATTGATATAGATCAAGATGATGGAGATCATGGTGTCGTGCCGGTGACGATAGAGATCATGACGGTACTTTGGAGATGAAGATCAAAGGCGCAAGATGACCATGGCCATATCATGTCACATATATTGATTGCATGTGATGTTTATCTTTTATACATCTTATTTTGCTTAGTTTGACGGTAGCATTTTAAGATGATCTCTCACTAATTATCAAGAAGTGTTCTCCCTGAGTATGCACCGTTGCGAAAGTTCTTGGTGCTGAGACACCACGTGATGATCGGGTGTGATAGGCTCTACGTTCAAATACAACGGGTGCAAAACAGTTGCACACGCGGAATACTCAGGTTATACTTGACGAGCCAAGCATATACAGATATGGCCTCGGAACACGGAGACCGAAAGGTCGAGCGTGAATCATATAGTAGATATGATCAACATAGTGATGTTCACCATTGAAACTACTCCATCTCACGTGATGATCGGACATGGTTTAGTTGATTTGGATCACGTGATCACTTAGAAGATTAAAGGGATGTCTTTCTAAGTGGGAGTTCTTAAGTAATATGATTAATTGAACTTTAATTTATCATGAACTTAGTCCTGGTAGTATTAGCATATCTATGTTGTAGATCAATAGCTCGCGTTGTTGCTTTCACATGTTTATTTTGATATGTTTCTAGAGAAAATTGTGTTGAAAAATGTTAGTAGCAATGATGCGGATTGGATCCGTGCTCTGAGGTTTATCCTCATTGCCGCACAGAAGAATTATGTCCTTGATGCACCGCTAGGTGACGGACCTATTGCAGGAGCAGATGCAGACGTTATGAACGTTTTGCTAGCTCAATATGATGACTACATGATAGTTTAGTGCACCATGCTTAACGGCTTAGAATCGGGACTTCAAAGACGTTTTGAACGTCATGGACCATATGAGATGTTCCAGGAGTTGAAGTTAATATTTCAAGCAAATACCCGAGTTGAGAGATATGAAGTCTCCAACAATTTCTATAGCGAAAAGATAGAGGAGAATCGCTCAACTAGTGAGCATGTGCTCAGATTGTCTGGGTACTACAATCGCTTGAATTAAGTGGGAGTTAATCTTCCAGATAAGATAGTGATTGACAGAATTCTCTAGTCACCATCACCAAGTTAGTAGAATTTCGTGATGAACTATAATATGCAAGGGATGACGAAGGTAATTCCCAAGCTCTTCGTGATGCTGAAATCGACGAAGGTAGAAATCAAGAAAAACATCAAGTGTTGATGGTTAACAAGACCACTAGTTTCAAGAAAAGGGCAAAGGGAAGAAGGGGAACTTCAAGAAGAACGGCAAGCAAGTTGCTGCTCAAGTGAAGAAGCCCAAGTCTAGTCCTAAGCCTGAGACTAAGTGCTTCTACTGCAAAGGGACTGGTCACTGGAAGCGGAACTGCCCCAAGTATTTGGCGGATAAGAAGGATGGCAAAGTGAACAAAGGTATATTTGATATACAGATTATTCTTGTGTATTTTACTAGTGTTTATAGCAATCCCTCAGTATTTGATACTAGTTCAGTTGCTAAGATTAGTAACTCGGAACGGGAGTTGCAGAATAAACAGAGACTAGTTAAGGGTGAAGTGATGATGTGTGTTGGAAGTGGTTCCAAGATTGATATGATCATCATCGCACACTCCCTATACTTTTGGGATTAGTGTTGAACCTAAATAAGTGTTATTTGGTGTTTGCGTTGAGCATGAATATGATTGGATCATGTTTATTGCAATATGGTTATTCATTTAAGTTAGAGAACAATTGTTGTTCTGTTTACACGAATAAAACCTTCTATGGTCATACACACCAACGAAAATGGTTTGTTGGATCTCGATCGTAATGATACACATATTCATAATATTGAAGCCAAAAGATGCAAAGTTAATAATGATAGTGCAACTTGTTTGTGGCACTGCCGTTTAGGTCATATTGGTGTAAAGCGCATGAAGAAACTCCATGCTGATGGAATTTTGGAATCACTTGATTATGAATCACTTGATGCTTGCGAACCATGCCTCATGGGCAAGATGACTAAGACTCCGTTCTCCGAAACAATGGAGCGAGCAACTGACTTATTGGAAATGATACATACTAATGTATGCGGTCCGATGTGTGTTGAGGCTCACGGCGGGTATCGTTATTTTCTGACCTTCACAGATGATTTGAGCAGATATGGGTATATCTACTTGATGAAACATAAGTCTGAAACATTTGAAAAGTTCAAAGAATTTCAAAGTGAAGTGGAAAATCATCGTGACAAGAAAATAAGGTTTCTACGATCTGATCGCGGAGATAAATACTTGAGTTACGAGTTTGGTCTTCAATTAAAACAATGTGGAATAGTTTCACAAATTCGTGCCACCTGGAACACCACAGCATAATGGTGTGTCCGAACGTCATAACCATACTTTATTGGATATCGTACAATCTATGATGTTTCTTACCGATTTACCACTACCGTTTTGGGGTTACGCATTAAAGACAGCTGCATTCACGTTAAAAAAAGGGCACCATCTAAGTCCGTTGAGACGACACAATCTGAACTGTGGTTTGGCAAGAAACCAAAGTTGTCGTTTCTTAAAGTTTGGGGTTGCGATGCTTATGTGAAAAAATTTCATCCTAATAAGCTCAAACCCAAATCGGAGAAGTGCGTCTTCATAGGATACCCAAAATGTTGGGTACACCTTCTATCACAGATCCAAAGGCAAGTCATTCGTTGCCAAGAATGGATCCTTTCTAGAGAAGGGAGTTTCTCTCGAAAGAAGTGAGTGGGAGGAAAGTAGAAAATTTGATAAGGTAATTGTACCATCTCCCTTATTGGAAAGTAGTTCATCACAGAAATCTGTTCTTGTGACTACTACACCAATTAGTGAGGAAGATAATGATAATGATCATGTAACTTTGGATCAAGTTACTATAGAACCTCGTTGGTCAACCAGAGTGAGATCCACACCAGAGTGGTACGGTAATCCTATTCTGGAGGTCATGTTACTTGACCATGACAAACCTACGAACTACGAGGAAGGATGATGAGCCCAGATTCCGCAAAATGGTTTGAGGCCATGAAATCTGAGATGAGATCTATGTATGAGAACAAAGTATGGACTTTGATTGACTTGTCCAATGATCGGCGAGCCATTGAGATTGAATGGATCTTCAAGAGGAAGACAGACGCTGATAGTAGTGTTACTATCTACAAAGCTAGAATTGTCGCAAAAGGTTTTCGACAAGGTCAAGGTGTTGACTACGATGAGAGTTTCTCACCCGTATCTATGCTTAAGTCTGTCTGAATCATGTTAGCAATTGCCGCATTTTATGAAATCCGGCAAATGGATAAACAAAACTGCATTCCTTAATGGATTTATTAAAGAAGAGTTGTATATGATGCAACCAGAAGGTTTTGTCAATCCTAAAGGTGCTAAAAAAATATGCAAGCTCCAGCGATCCATCTATGGACTGGTGCAAGCATCTCAGAGTTGGAATATACGCTTTGATAAGTTGATCAAAGCATATAGTTTTATACAGACTTGCGGTAAAGCCTGTATTTACAAGAAAGTGAGTGGGAGCACTACAGCATTTCTGATAAGTATATGTGAATCGGAAATAATGTAGAATTATTCTGCAAAGCATAAAGGAGTATTTGAAAGGAGTTTTTCAAAGAAAGACCTCGGTGAAGCTGCTTACATATTGAGCATCAAAATCTATAGAGATAGATCAAGACGCTTGATAAGTTTTTCAATAAGTACATACCTTGACAAGATTTTGAAGTAGTTCAAAATGGAACAGTCAAAGAAAGAGTTCTTGCCTGTATTACAAGGTGTGAAATTGAGTAAGACTCAAAGCCCGACCACGGCAGATGATAGAAAGAGAATGAAAGTCATTCCCTATGCCTCAGGCATAGATTCTATAAAGTATGCCATGATATGTACCAGATCTATTGTATACCCTACACTGTGTTAAGCAAGGGAGTACAATAGTGATCTAGGAAGTAGATCACTGGACATCGGTCAAAATTATCCTTAGTAAAATAAGGATATGTTTCTCGATTATGGACATGACAAAAAGGTTCGTCATAAAAGGTTACGTCGATGCCAGTTTTGACACTAATCTAGATGACTCTAAGTCTCAATCTAGATACATATTGAAAGTGGGAGCAATTAGCTAAAGTAGCTCCGTGCAGAGCATTGTAGACATAGAAATTTGCAAAATACATACGGATCTGAATTTTTGGCAGACCCGTTGACTAATCTTCTGTCACAAGCAAAACATGATCACACCTTAGTACTCTTTGGGTGTTAATCACATAGCGATGTGAACTAGATTACTGACTCTAGTAAACCCTTTTGGTGTTGATCACATATCGATGTGAACTATGGGTGTTAATCACATGGTGATGTGAACTATTGCTGGTAAATCACATGGCGATGTGAACTAGATTATTGACTCTAGTGCAAATGGGAGACTGAAGGAAATATGCCCTAGAGGCAATAATAAATTTATTATTTATTTCCTTATTTCATGATAAATGTTTATTATTCATGCTAGAATTGTATTAACCGGAAACATAATACATGTGTGAATACATAGACAAACAGAGTGTCACTAGTATGCCTCTACTTGACTAGCTCGTTAATCAAAGATGGTTATGTTTCCTAACCATGAATAAAGAGTTGTTATTTGATTAACGAGGTCATATCATTAGTTGAATGATCTGATTGACATGACCCATTCCATTAGCTTAGCACCCGATCGTTTAGTATGTTGCTATTGCTTTCTTCATGACTTATACATGTTTCTATGACTATGAGATTAGGCAACTCCCGTTTACCGGAGGAACACTTTGTGTGCTACCAAACGTCACAACGTAACTGGGTAATTATAAAGGTGCTCTACAGGTGTCTGCAAAGGTACTTGTTGGGTTGGCGTATTTCGAGATTAGGATTTGTCACTCCGAATGTCGGAGAGGTATCTCTGGGCCCTCTCGGTAAGGCACATCACTTAAGCCTTGCAAGCATTGCAACTAATGAGTTAGTTGCGAGATGATGTATTACGGAACGAGTAAAGAGACTTGCCGGTAACGAGATTGAACTAGGTATTGGATACAGACGATCGAATCTCGGGCAAGTAACATACCGATGACAAAGGGAACAACGTATGTTGTTATGCGGTCTGACCGATAAAGATCTTCGTAGAATATGTAGGAGCCAATATGGGCATCCAGGTCCCGCTATTGGTTATTGACCGGAGACGTGTCTCGGTCATGTCTACATTGTTCTCGAACCGTAGGGTCCGCACGCTTAAGGTTTCGATGTCAGTTATATTATGAGTTTATGATTTTTGATGTACCGAAGGAGTTCGGAGTCCCGGATGAGATCGGGGACATGACGAGGAGTCTCGAAATGGTCGAGACGTAAAGATCGATATATTGGATGACTATATTCGGACATCGAAAAGGTTCTGAGTGGTTCGGGTATTTTCGGGAGTACCGGAGAGTTACGGGAATACGGGGGAAGAAGTATATGGGCCTTATTGGGCTTTAGGGGAGAGGGAGAGGCAGGCCGCGCGCCCCCCCATAGACTAGTCCGAATTGGACTAGGGGGAGGGGCGGCGCCCCCTCCTTCCTTCTCTTCCCTCTTCCCCTTCCTTGTCTCCTACTCCTAATACATGGAAGGACTCCTAGTTGGACTAGGAAAGGGGGAATCCTACTCCCGGTGGGAGTAGGACTCCCCTAGGGCGCGCCATAGAGAGGGTCGGCCCTCCCCTCCTCCACTCCTTTATATACGGGGGCAGGGGGCACCCCATAGACACAAGTTGATCTTCGTGATCGTTCCTTAGCCGTGTGCGGTGCCCCCTCCACCATATTCCACCTCGGTCATATCGTTGCAGTGCTTAGGCGAAGCCCTGCGTCGGTCGTACATCAAGATTGTCACCACGCCGTCGTGCTGACGGAACTCCTCCCTGAAGCTTTGCTGGATCGGAGCCCGGGGAGCGTCATCGAGCTTATCGTGTGCCAAGAACTCGGAGGTGCCGGAGTAACGGTGCTTGGATCGGTCGGATCGGGAAGACGTACGACTACTTCCTCTACGTTGTGTCAACGCTTCCGCTTCGGTCTACGAGGGTATGTAGACAACACTCTGCCCTCTCGTTGCTATGCATCACCATGATCTTGCGTGTGCGTAGGATTTTTTTTGAAACTACTACGTTCCCCAACACTGTTGCCGGGCAAAGAAGTGTCTATGTTAACGACATAAAGGATTCGCTCCTTGGCGTGGGTTTTACCCACGGGACAAATGGCCCGGCAAACATCCCCTTTTCATTAAAAACATTCCGCTCAGGTACAGTTCAGAGAGAATGAAAAACATGAAAGATGGGATTACAAGTTTTAAACACAGCAAAGGCCCGAGGGCTTACAGATTGAAAAAAGATAATATGCCCGTAATCCCTTTCTTGTCTCTCTCCTCAGGAGGTAGGACAAGGAGGCGAAAAGGGCAAAAGGGGCGCCTAGGCGAGCTACGGGTGACAGAAGACACCAACAGAACGCCCCGGGGGCTCCGGAGGCTGGATGGTGACGGCGGCGCCGGAAGTGGAGCTCGAAGATGAGGCAGCGGGACGTCAACACGCTGTCGAGGGCATCTGGCCCTCGTACTCCGAGTTGACGGCCTTGCCGCCATCCCTCTTCCTCTTCCGCAGCCTCGCCACTCCAGCCGCCCAAGAAGACGACCCCGGGAAGCTCAAGGAGCCGGCGACACGGATGATGGGGTCGCCGGTGCCACGCGGAGCCGCGACCAACGCCTAGTCGGACCCGTCATCCCGACGACCGCTACCCTCGTCGTCGCTGTCGCTCCCCTCCTCGTCACTCTCGCTCGAGGAGGAGCCTTCGCTGTCGGAGGAGCTATCCACGCAGCATCGGGCCCGGGTCCCGAAGTCCCCGAAGGCCTTGACAGAGAGGAGGTCGCCCTCCATCAACTTAAAATGGAGGGTGAACCCCTCCATCAAGCTGTGGATATGGGCGAAGTCTTCCACCCTCGACCAAGATACATCACGCCGGGGGCTGGGGACTCGACGTGGACCCGGGTGCCGCTGATCCCGCAGCCCCTCATGCGCAGTCTTAGCGTCTCGGGTTGCTCCATCTCCATCACGCTCGCGAAGGGAGACGGGAGACGGAGGCGACGATGAGGCGCCCGGCGCAGCCTGACAAAGAACTCGCAAGGGTCGTCCCCGATGTGGACCGCCGTGAGAAGGGGAGCCGCTGGCGGAGGCGAGGCCGGCGCGTCGCCCCGTCCGCCTCGTCCACGACCTCGTCCACGGCCTCGTCCACGACCTCGCCCCCTCCCCCTTACCCTTATGGTTGGCTCTGCCACCGCGGGAGCAAGGGGAGGAGGGGCATGTTGCCTAGCGTCGACCCTCGCCGCCACCGATGAAGGACCAGGATTCCCTTTCTCCATGGCGAATGGAGAGAGGGGATCAGAAGCTGAAGAGAAGCGAAGATGGAGGAGTGCGGGTTTTCGTCGCTCCCCCTCTTGCCCTTTATAAAGGAGCAAGGTGGGGGCTCGGCCGCCCCGCTCGGCCAATCAAGACCCAGGAAGGGCAGGCGACTGGGACCAGCCTGCTGCCTCGGCCCGGTTTCCTGCCTCGACCCCAGGTGCATGGGAGTCGCGTGGCTGGCGTGCAAGACCGAGGCGACGGATGAGGCGACCTCCCCTCGCCCCGTGATCGTGGGGAGCGGACGCCTCGGAAACCATGCCTCGGCCCCGTCCAGCAAACGAGCCGCGCCTCCACGCCACCCTCCACTTATGGAGATAGTGCGAACCGTCCCCCTTTATTGCGACGTGACACATGCCTGCGGGGTTCAGCCCCGCGCACGCCGCCCACGTCACGCGCGCCTCTCCCCACGATGCCGCATTTGACGCGTGCTGTTCGGGGAGGACGTGGTGGACGCAGAAGAAGATGCAGCGTGACCCAGGCCACGCGTGCCCGTGCATTGTTTTGGGCCTGGCCCAACAGCGCTCGGCACCGTGTATGGCCCAGGCCCGGGGGCTCCTGTCGGTGTACTAAAGTAGGGGTACCTTAGTACCCCTAACTTGTGCACGGGCAGTCGTAGCACCCCGCGGCAAGGCTTGCCAGGCGATCGCCAAAACTCTCCGTGGTCCCTTTTTGGGCCATCCAAGAACAAAGTATTTAAGCCAAGGCCCCGGCAGGAGGAGCTTGCCGGGAAGGCCACCCAAAGAGAGCAAGGCCCCGGCAAGAGGAGCTTGCCGGGACGCCCGCTCGAAGCACAAGGCCCCGGCAAGAGGAGCTTGCCGGGAAGGCCGACCGAGGCACGACAAGATACTTGCTGCGACGCGCCCCGCGTCCCGGCAAGGACCAGTGAGCGACAAGCTCCCGGGCGCGACAAGGCACCCACCGCGGCAAGGTGCTTGCCGCGGCAAGTCACCACCCCGCGCCTGCGCTCCAGCTCATCCACCCACGCGTCGCTCTGGGGCCATTCCAGGCGTACGTGGCAAGAGGCTGCGCAGCCAGGGGCATGCGGTGGCGAAGCAACGCTGACAGAGTAGCCATCGTGGCAAACGGTGGCGCTCCTGACGGCCCCTTTCCTGCACTATTTGGGCGACCCAGACGGGCACTTAATGCCCTTGTCCCCTGCCGTCAGAGTTAGGTATGATAGCACTGTGCAAACAGCTGTACCCAACATAGCGTTTTCTAGTTTTACCCCCGCCTACGTTGCCACCTGTGGGTAACCCCTTGCACATATAAAAGGAGGCCCCATGTGCAACAGAGGGGAGGAGGCCATTCACGCTCGGTCTCGCCAGCAGCTCGCGTGTACTGTAGCACCACACGCTCTCGAGCAAGAACACAATACCAAACCACAAAGCAGCAGTAGGGTTTTACGCATCCGTGCGGCCCAAAGCTGGGTAAACCCCTTGTGTGCATCGCCTCGATCCGCTCTTCGCGTGACCTCCGCCCCCCGCCGAACCAAGAAAGGGGCTCGGTCCCCATAGGTGTTCGTGGAGGCAGATTTCCCACCGACAGCGTCAAATTCTTCCTTAATTCCCGCTTGATCCATGAAGTCCTCTGAAGGTCATTCACAAGGCCGCACGGGAGCGTCCCTTGGTGGCTCATCATCAGCATCACGCTTCGCAGGCCTGGGTCCTTGTTTCCTTGAAGAACCACCTTGACACATTTTCCTAAGCATATTTCTTCCTCTGAAAAGTTTCTGAAATTTTTAGTAACTTCAAATAAAAGTAAACCAAGCTCAACAAAATTGATAGCAACTACTCCTACAAGTGCCTAGAGCCTATATCATGCATTAGAACTACTTGGAACCATTTAATTGGACATGCAACCTCAAGAACATGGTCACCTAGGCAGCACAAGTTTGCAATGAATAAATCACTAGAACAAAAACTAATTGGACCAATGGAGGAGTCACATACCAAGGAACAATCCCCCCAAGCAGTTTTGTGAGAGGTGCTTTGAGCAAGGAGATCGGAAATCGCAGCAAAATGAGCTAGAACTCGTGCTTGAGTTGGATGGTGATTCTTTTGGGAGGAAGAAGAAGTGTGTGGATGCAGGAATAAGTGGAGGGGAGCCACCATGGGCCCACGAGGCAGGGGCGCACCCAGGGGGTGGGCGCGCCCTCCACCCTCGTGGCCAGGTGCCAGCTCCCCCTGTTGTGTTCTCAGTGCCAGATATTCTCAAATATTCTAGAAAAAAAAATCATATTTCATTTTCGGGGCATTTGGAGAACTTTTATTTTTGGGGTATTTTTATATTGCACGGATAATTCAGAAAACAGACAGAAAAATACTATTTTTACTTTATTTCAACTAAATAACAGAAAGTAAAGAAAGGGTACAGAAGGTTGTGCCTTCTAGTTTCATCCATCTCATGCTCATCAAAAGGAATCCACTAACAAGGTTGATCAAGTCTTGTTAACAAACTCATTTCGAATAACATGGAATCGGAGAAATTTCGAATAACACTATGTTACCTCAACGGGGATATGCACATCCCCAATAATAAGAATATCATATTTCTTCTTGACAGTAGGAAGAGGAAATTCAAACCCTCCAAAAATAATCGATGGATTTTTTCCAATAGAATTGATACTATGAACTTGAGGTTGTTTCCTCGGAAAGTGTACCATATGCTCATTACCATTAACATGAAAAGTGACATTGCCTTTGTTGCAATCAATAACAGTCCCTGCAGTATTCAAAAAGGGTCTTCCAAGAATAATAGACATACTATTGTCCTCGGGAATATCAAGACTAACAAAGTCCGTTAGAATAGTAATGTTTGCAACCACAACAAGCACATCCTCACAAATACTGACAGGTATAGCAGTTGATTTATCAGCCATTTGCAAAGATATTTCAGTAGGTGTCAACTTATTCAAATCAAGTCTACGATATAAAGAGAGAGGCATAACACTAACACCGGCTCCAAGATCACATAAAGCAGTTTTAACATAATTTCTTTTAATGGAGCATGGTATAGTTGGTACTCCTGGATCTCCAAGTTTCTTAGGTATTCCACCCTTAAAAGTATAATTAGCAAGCATGGTGGAAATTTCAGCTTCCGGTATCTTTCTTTTATTAGTAACAATATCTTTCATATACTTAGCATAAGGATTCATTTTGAGCATATCAGTTAATCGCATACGCAAAAAGATAGGTCTAATCATTTCAGCAAAGCGCTCAAAATCCTCATCATCCTTTTTTCTTGGATGGTTTAGGAGGAAAAGGCATGGGTTTCTGAACCCATGGTTCTCTTTCCTTACTATGCTTCCTAGCAACAAAGTCTCTCTTATCATAACATTGATTCTTTGGTTGTGGGTTATCAAGATCAACAGTAGGTTCAATTTCTACATCGTTATCATTACTAGGTTGAGCATTATCATGAACATCATCATTAATATTGTTATCAGGTTCATGTTCATTACCAGATTGTGTTTCAGCATCAGAAATAGAAATATCATTTGGATTCTTAGGTGTTTAAATAACAGGTTCACTAGAAGCATGCAAAGTCCTATCATTTTTCTTTTTCTTGTTTTTAGAAGTACTAGGTGCATCTATAATATTTCCCTGAGAATCTTGTTCAATTCTCTTAGGGCAGCCTTCAGGATACAAAGGTTCCTGAGTCATTCTACCAGTTCTAGTAGCCACTCTAACAGCATAGTCATTTTTCTTACTATTCAGTTTTTTGAGCAAATCATTTTGAGATTTAAGTACTTGTTCTACTTGAGTGGTAACCACAGAAGCATGTTTACTAATGAGTTTAAGTTCACCTTTAACATTAGCCATGTAATTACTCAAGTGTTCAAGCATATTGGAATTACGTTTTAATTCTCTACCAGAATAAGCATTGAAGTTTTCTTGTTTAACAATAAAATTGTCAAACTCATCTAAGCACTGTCTAGCAGACTTATAGTGAGGAATATCACCTTCATCAAATCTATAGAGAGAATTTACCTTTACTACCTGTGTCGGGTTATCAAGACCATGAGTTTCTTCAATAGGTAATTCATTAAGATCATATATTTCTTTTTCAGGCGGTAAATTAAGACCATGTATTTCTTCAATAGGAGGTAAATTCTTAACACCTTCCGCTTTAATACCTTTTTCTTTCATAGATTTCTTTGCTTCTTGCATATCTTTAGGACTGAGAAATAGAACACCTCTCTTCTTCGGAGTTGGTTTAGGAATAGGCTCAGGAGTTGTCTCAGGAACTGTCCAATTATTTTCATTTGTCAACATATTATTCAATAGAATTTCAGCTTCATCCGGTGTTCTTTCCCGAAAAACAGAACCAGCACAACTATCTAGGTGATCTCTGGAAGCATCGGTTAGTCCATTATAAAAGATATCAAGTATTTCATTTTTCTTAAGAGGATGATCAGGCAAAGCATTAAGTAATTGGAGAAGCCTCCCCCAAGCTTGTGGGAGACTCTCTTCTTCAATTTGCACAAAATTATATATATATATCCCTAAAGCAGCTTGTTTCTTATGAGCAGGAAAATATTTAGCAGAGAAGTAATAAATCATATCCTGTGGACTACGCACACAACCATGATCAAGAGAATTAAACCATATCTTAGCATCACCCTTTAATGAGAATGGAAATATTTTAAGGATATAAAAGTAGCGAGTTCTCTCATCATTAGTGAACAGGGTGGCTATATCATTTAATTTAGTAAGATTATCCACAATAGTTTCAGATTCATAGCCATAGAAAGGATCAGATTCAACCAAAGTAATTATATCAGGATCAACAGATAATTCATAATCCTTATCAGTAACACAGATAGGTGAAGTAGCAAAAGCAGGGTCAGGTTTCATTCTAGCATTAAGAGATTGCGGCTTCCATTTAGCTAACAACTTCTTAAGATCATATCTATCATTGCAAAGTAAAATAGCTCTAGCAGCTTCTTCATCCATAACATAACCCTCAGGAACAACGGGTAGTTCATATTTATTAGGGGGAGAATTCTCATCTTCACTATCTTCAATATTATCAGTTTCAATAATTTCATTCTCTCTAGCCCTAGCAAGTTGTTCATCAAGAAATTCACCAAGTAGCACAGTAGTATCAAGTATAGAAGTAGTTTCATCATAAGTATCATGTATTGCAGAAATGGCATCATCAATAACATGCGACATATCAGAATTAATATCAGAAGCAGGTTTAGGTGTCGCAAGCTTACTCAAAACAGAAGGTGAATCAAGTGCAGAGCTAGATGGTAGTTTGAAAGGATCGATATAGTTGACTAGAGGGGGGGGGTGAATAGGCAACTAACAATTTTTTGCTTTTCTTTACCAATTTAAACTTTGCATCAAAGTAGGTTGTCTAGATATGCAACTAGGTGAGCAACCTATATGATGCAACAACAATAAGCACGCACGCAAGCAAGAGATATAACACAAATAAGCTTGCACAAGTAAAGGCGCGAGATAACCAAGAGTGGAGCCGGTGAAGACGAGGATGTGTTACCGAAGTTCCTTCCCTTTGAGGGGAAGTACGTCTCCGTTGGAGCGGTGTGGAGGCACAATGCTCCCCAAGAAGCCATTAGGGCCACCGTATTCTCCTCATGCCCTCACACAGTGCGAGATGCCATGATTCCACTATTGGTGCCCTTGGAGGCGGCGACCGAACCTTTACAAACAAGGTTGGGGCAATCTCCACAACTTAATTGGAGGCTCCCAATGACACAACAAAGCTTCACCACAATGGACTATGGCTCCACGGTGACCTCAACCGTCTAGGGTGCTCAAACACACAAGAGTAACAAGATCCTCAAGGGATTAGTGGGGGAATCAAATTTCTCTTGGTGGAAGTGTAGATCGGGGCCTTCTCAACCACTCCCGAGCAAATCAACAAGTTTGAGTGGCTAGGGAGTGAGATCGGGCGAAAATGGAGCTTAGAGCAACAATGGAGCTTGGAGGTAGAAGAGGTGGTCAACTAGAGGAAGAAGACACCCCTTTTATAGCAGTGGACAAAATCCAACCGTTATCCACCTAACCAGCCCGCGACTTGCGGTACTACCGCCCCTGAGAAGCGGTACTACCGCAAGGCCATGCAGTACTACCGTGAGGGACCGCGGTACTACCGCAGCAACGGCAGGAATTAGAACAAGCCCGAAGCCCGGAGGCTGAGAATGGTACTTCCGCAAGCACGGTACTATCACTCCCCCTTGTGGTACTACCGCAAGGCAGGAAAGTCCTAGCCCGGGAAGGACGCGGATGAATAAAAATACATCTGTGCCTACTTTCGCTGAGAAACAAACGATGCAAAAATCTGACACGGTACTACGGCTGGAAGAGCGGTACTACCACACGACAGCTGAGCCAGGCCGCACGCAGTATTACCGCGCACGAGGTGCGGTACTACTGCGGAGGCGCGGATGTAAAAAATTACATCTGCCCCTACTACCGCGATGCAGCGGTACTTGGCCTGGGGGCCACGGTACTACGACTTCAGAGGAGCGGTACTACCGTGGGCTCCTGCGGTACTACCACGCCGAAGTACGGTACTACCGCAGGTGGCTGCGGTACTACCGCTCCGGGGAGCAGTATTACCGCAAGTCCAACATCAGCAGCCAGGACAAATGCATAGAGGATAAACGGAGGATGCTCCAAGGTGCAGGGGAAAGGTGGAGACAAGGAAGAAAACGTGTACGTGATGATTCCACCCGAACCTTTCCGACGCGGACCCCCACTTAATAGTACGGCTTTCCTACGACTCAAATCAACCAAAAAGAAACATAGAAAAACGCCATCTTCAACAGTCTTCGAGGGGCACCAAACCATCTTGTGCCTAGCGATGAAACGTCTAAGAAACTCAAGGCACACGATTAGTCCGCAAAAGCATTGTCATCAATCACCAAAACACCTTAGGGATAAATATGCCCTTACAATCTCCCCCTTTTTGGTGGATTGATGACAATACGGGATTTGCACAAAGGGAAATAATATTAAGCAAACGCAAACCCCTCCTCTCTAAAATATAGACGGGATCCCCCTAGATGTGTGCAATCTAGATGGATGCTTTGGACTGCACAACACACAAACTAGGATCAACACTCCCCCTATATTTTAGAGACAAGGCATATCTTGCAATAGTAAGGCTAACAATAAACAAGAGCATACATATCATAAGTAGCACAATATATCATAAGCTCACTAAGATAGGATAGAGTGCATATGTCTTACACCATATGAAGGATAAGTCTCAAAGGCGCAAACCAAACCAAAGCAAACAAGGTTCAAACGATAAAGCAAACACACCAAACACGACTCGCAAGCACGCAAATCCCCACACTCTCTCCCCCTTTGGCATCGAGACGCCAAAAAGGCAGAGAGGACACCTACACACAAGGGGTGGCTCAGGCAGAGAAATCGCTCCAACGCTCCCCGTCAGACTCGGTGGCGGGGACGGTCTCCTCGATGTCCTCCTCAGAATCAGTCCAATTGAAGCCTTGCTTCGCCATCCATTCTGCCTCCGGAGTGATGTGCCTCTCTGACCCGCTAGATTCTGCCTCACCAAAGACCTTCATGATCCTTTTGTCATGGCGGCAAGCCTCCTTGGAGGCAACGTGAGTCCTATACTGCCCCTTTGCCTGCATGCAGAACGGAGTCTTCATCTTGTCCTTCAGCTTCTTGGTGAAGGAAATATGCCCTAGAGGCAATAATAAAGTTATTATTTATTTCCTTATTTCATGATAAATGTTTATTATTCATGCTAGAATTGTATTAACCGGAAACATGAAACATGTGTGAATACATAGACAAACAGAGTGTCACTAGTATGCCTCTACTTGACTAGCTCGTTGATCAAAGATGGTTATGTTTCCTAGCCATAGACATGAGTTGTCATTTGATTAATGGGATCACATCATTAGGAGAATGATGTGATTGACATGACCCATTCCATTAGCTTAGCACCCGATCGTTTAGTATGTTGCTATTGCTTTCTTCATGACTTATACATGTTCCTATGACTATGAGATTATGCAACTCCCGTTTGCCGGAAGAACACTTTGTGCTACCAAATGTCACAACGTAACTGTGTGATTATAAAGGTACTCTACAGGTGTCTCCAAAGGTACATGTTGGGTTGGCGTATTTCGAGATTAGGGTTTGTCACTCCGATTGTCGGAGAGGTATCTCTGGGCCCTCTCGGTAATGCACATCACTTAAGCCTTTCAAGCAATGCAACTAATGAGTTAGTTGCGAGATGATGTATTGCGGAATGAGTAAAGAGACTTGCCGGTAACGAGATTGAACTAGGTATTGAGATACGGATGATCGAATCTCGGGCAAGTAACATACCGATGACAAAGGGAACACCGTATGTTGTTATGCGGTCTGACCGATAAAGATCTTCGTAGAATATGTAGGAGCCAATATGAGCATCCTGGTTCCGCTATTGGTTATTGACCGGAGACGTGTCTCGGTCATGTCTACATTGTTCTCGAACCCGTAGGGTCCGCACGCTTAAGGTTTCGATGACAGTTTCATTATGAGTTTATATGTTTTGATGTATTGAAGGAGTTTGGAGTCCCAGATGAGATCGGGGATATGACGAGGAGTCTCGAAATGATCGAGACGTAAAGATCGATATATTGGACGACTATATTCGGACATCGGAAAGGTTCCGAGTGATTCGGGTATTTTCGGAGGTACCGAGGAGTTACGGAATTACGAGAAAGAAGCAATGGGCCTTAATGGGCCTTAGTGGGAAGGAGAGGCAGCAGCCAGGAGGTGGCGCGCGCCCCTCCCAACCCCAGTCCGAATTGGACAAGGGGTTTGGGGCGCGGCCCCTCTCTCCCTTCCTTCCCCTCTTTCCCCATTTTCCCCCTTTTTCCTAGTTGGACTAGGAAAGGAGGAAACCTACTCCAACTAGGAGTAGGAATCCTACTCCCCTGGCGCGTCCCTCCTAGGGCCGGCCTCCTCCCCCCTTGCTCCTTTATATACGGGGGCAGAGGGGCACCCCATAGACACACAAGTTGATCTTCGTGATCGTTCTCTTAGCCATGTGCGGTGCCCCTGAGGGAGTCCTGGATTAGGGGGTGTTCGGGTAGCCGGACTCCTGGACTATGAAGATACAAGATTGAAGACTTCGTCCTGTGTCCGGATGGGACTTTCCTTGGTGTGGAAGGCAAGCTTGGCGATGCGGATGTTCAAGATCTCCTACCATTGTAACCGACTCTGTGTAACCCTAACCCTATCCGGTGTCTATATAAACCGGAGGGTTGTAGTCCGTAGGACAATCATCTTCATACACAATCATACCATAGGCTAGCTTCTAGGGTTTAGCCTCCTTGATCTCGTGGTAGATCTACTCTTGTACTACCCATATCATCAATATTAATCAAGCAGGAGTAGGGTATTACCTCATCGAGAGGGCCCGAACCTGGGTAAAAACATCGTGTCCCTTGTCTCCTGTTACCATCCGGCCTAGACGCACAGTTCGGGACCCCCTACCCGAGATCCGCCGGTTTTGACACCGACATTGGTGCTTTCATTGAGAGTTCCTCTGTGCCGTCGCAATCAGGAAGGATGCCTCTTCCCGTCTTTAAAGACGGCGCCGTTACTAAGGTAGCCTTGGCTGTCGGCCAAACCCTCCGGCTAGGTGGTTTTCTCATGACCGCCTGTTCGGCCGTTGCACCGACGGTGACCTCTCGGGTCATCGAAAGCAACCTTCACGTCAGCTCGGAGCTTGTCGAGCAGCTGGATCCAATGGAGCTCTCTTCCGTAAACGAGCTCTTGGATCGCATGGCCTCCCTGGGGGTCGCTACGAATTATGACCAGGTTGGGCTTAAACCCAATCTAAGAGAAATTAACTCTCCCCAAGTCACCCACCACGTTGCCGTGGTAGAGGCGCAGTGCGGCGACCCTTCATCTATTTTAAGGACTAGCTACGTCCTAATTCCCGACCCCTCCAAGCCGGATACCCGCGGAGGGGAGGATATAACTCAAGACCTGAGCTTAGAATCAGGCAACGGGCTAGATTCATTGGACAACATCCAAGACTCCGAACTTCAGAGTTCGGAAGCTCTTCGGCCTCTGAATCTTAGATTGGGTGAGGTTTCAGATTCAACGCCCCCCGCCCGCTCGAACATAAGCGATCTTTCCCAAATCAGGCAAAAGCCCGAGGAAACAGTACATCATTACTGGGCCAGATTCCTCCTGGTTATGAACAGGATAAAGGATTGCCGCGAGGGAGACGCAATTTCAATATTTTGTAGTAATTGCACGAACGAGGGAATACTTAACACCATAATTCGTCGTGATATTACACGCTTCGCTGACTTGGCGTCCATAGTACAAAAGTACTGTGCGATGGAAAGCGCCTGGAAAACCGAAATAAAATTTTGGGATAATCCGGCCTTGAATAGCAATCCCGTCCGAACTAAGAGGGTGCATCATACTAAGACACCTGGATTAAATATCAAAAAGCCAAAACCCTCTACAGGGCATGGAACCGTACTAGAAAGGTGGCTTGATGGACCCTGTAGAATTCACAGTACAGAGGATGCCACACCAACTCACAGCCTTAGAGCATGTTGGATACTCCGGCAGGTGGCCAAAATTGGCGAGGACCTCCTAATTTCGGAGCCGCAGAAAGCCAGCCCGAGGACACCAGTACCGTTCTCACAGTCTTCGAGACTTTCGCATCAAATAATATGCGAAAAAGAACACTCCGCAGCCTCGCCGAAGTCTATCAAGTAGCAACAATAAACCCATGGAGCGACACTGCTATCACCTTCAACGCGAGTGATGAACCTAAATTCCGAACAGCCCGAGCACCAGCCGCATTGGTCCTCAGTCCCATAGTGGACGGCTTTCGCCTCACCAAGGTACTCATGGATGGACGCAGCGGATTGAACCTCATTTACGAGGAAACCCTCCAAAAAATGGATATAGACTGGAACCACATCGAGCGAAGCAGCACAACCTTTAGAGGAATAATCCCCAGTCGGGAAGCGCGCTGCACAGGAAAAATCACACTAGATGTGGTGTTCGGCACGCCGGATAATTACAGGTCCGAAGAGGTCACGTTCCAGGTGGCCCCGTTCAATAGCGGATACCACGCTATACTAGGGCGGGAGGCATTTACAATCTTCCAAGCAATACCCCATTACAGGTACATGAAGCTCAAGATGCCCGGGCCGAACGGAATTATCACTCTCGCTAGTGATCCGAACACAGCACTCCGCGCCGAAAACAACACAGCCGCATTGGCCCTTGAGGCACTATCCGAAGCCTTAGCGGCTGAAGAACTGACTGCACTGCGTTCCACGCTTAATAGGGATGATGTGATACTCGATAAGAGATCCAAGTCCACATCCTTCAAGCCAGCAGACGAAATAGTAAAATTCCAGGTCCATCCAACGGACCCCAATAAAACAGCTTCCATCGGGGCACGACTGAACCCTGATGTAGACGCCGCACTGCGAGAGTTCCTACAAGAAACTGGGACATTTTCGCCTGGCACCCTTCAGACATGCCAGGAATCCCACGCAGGCTGGCCGAACACAGCTTAAATATCCTGAAAGGATTCAAACCTGTCAAACAAGCCCTTCGGCGTTTTTCCGAACCGAAGAGACAGGTTATGGGAGAGGAGCTAGCCAAGTTATTGGAGGCCAGATTCATTAGAGACATAAAACATCCGGACTGGCTAGCAAACCTGGTGATGGTACCAAAAAAAGGACAAATCCTGGCGCCTGTGTGTCGATTTTAAAGACCTTAACAAGGCCTGCCCAAAGGATCCCTTCCCCCTCCCCCGTATCGACCAAATTATCGATGCCACCGCAGGACACGATTCGTTGTGTTTCCTCGACGCATACTCCGGTTACCATCAAATCATGATGGCAGAACCAGACCAAGCCGCAACAGCATTCATCACACCATACGGCCCATTCTGCTTCAACACAATGCCCTTCGGGCTGAAAAACGCCGGCGCAACATATCAGCGCATGATACAGACATGTCTGGCAAACCAGATCGGCAAAACATTGGAGGCGTATGTGGATGATGTGGTCGTCAAATCAAAACATGTGGAATCTCTAGTAGACGACTTGAGGCATACATTCGATAACATACGAAAATACGACATCAAGCTCAACCCGGAGAAATGCGTTTTCGGCGTTCCAGCCGGAAAGCTCTTGGGCTTCATTGTATCCGGTAGAGGAATTGAAGCAAATCCAGCAAAGATCCAAGCTTTGTCACAATTGGATGTCCCAAAGGACCTCAAACAAATACAGAAATTAACCGGATGCATGGCGGCTCTAAGCCGCTTCATCTCCCGCTTGGGAGAAAAGGCACTGCCCCTTTATCGCCTCCTTCGGCGAACCAAACACTTCGAGTGGACGGATGCCGCCACGGCCGGACTCGATGAAATAAAAGCCATATTGGCAACAAACCCAGTCCTGGCCGCGCCAAACACCGGTGAGACAATGCTATTGTACATCGCGGCAACCCATCAAGTTGTCAGCGTAGTGCTCGTCGTCGAGCGGGAAACGGATGGACACAAATTCCCCCTTCAAAGGCCGGTCTACTACGTGTCCACTGTCCTCACTCGATGCAAATCACGGTACCCGCATTATCAGAAGATTGCATACGCGGTATTCATGGCATCCCGGAAGCTACGACACTACTTTCAAGAGTGTTCAATTACAGTAGCCTCGGAAGTACCACTCAATGACATTATCAACAACCGCGATGCAACGGGCCGGATCGCAAAATGGGCCATTGAGCTCCTCCCGTTCGATATAACCTATAAGCCACGGCGAGCTATCAAATCGCAAGTTTTGGCCGACTTCGTCGCAGAATGGACGGAGGCCGAACTCCCTAAAGAGTACGGCACATACTCAAACTGGATCATGCATTTCATGGCTCCAAAATGTTGGCCGGACTGGGGGCTGGCGTTGTTTTGACGTCCCCCACAGGAGACACAGTCCAATATGTACTCCAAATTATGTACACGGACTCCAACAATGCAGCCGAATATGAGGCCCTTTTACATGGTCTCCGGATGGCAGTATCCATGGGCATTCAACGCCTTGAGGTACGCGGGGATTCGAACCTCGCGATATCCCAAATAAATGGCGACTTTGACACCAAGGATCCAAAAATGGCAGCTTACCGCAATGCCGTCCTAAAAATGTCAGCCCGGTTCGAAGGGCTGGAGTTTCACCATATAGCCCGAGAAAACAATCAAGCAGCGGACGTCCTGGCACGCATCGGAGCAAAACGCGATGCAGTCCTCCCCTACATCTTTTTGGAAAGATTGTTCAAGCCATCCGTAGCATGGGAGGGGGAACCCGCAATTAACAGCCCGGACTCAACCGCACCACTCGACGCCGAACAACCTGACATAATTGGAGGTTCTACCAATGACATTACAACTTCAGCCCACGTAATAATGGCGGTTATCGCCCCGTGGACAGAACCATTCCTAGCCTACCTTACTAGGCAGGAACTCCCAGAGGACCAAAACGAGGCTCGCTGCATAGTGCGGCGATCTAAAGCCTATAAAGTCCACGAGGGAGAGCTTTATAAGAAAAGCACTACCGGAGTCCTTCAAAGGTGCATCTCCAAAGAGGAAGGGCGGAACCTTCTTGCTGAAATTCATGCCTGACTCGATGGTCATCACGCTGCTGCTCGGTCCCTTGTTAGCAAGGCTTTCCGTACAGGCTTTTATTGGCCGACGGCCCGGGCAGACGCTCAGGACTTAGTCCAACGATACGTTGGTTGCCAACTTTTTGCCAACCAAAGCCATATGCCACCCACCGCACTCCAAACTATCCCCATCACCTGGCCCTTTGCGGTCTGGGGGCTTGACATGGTCGGACCCCTCACAGGTGGGACCCATAAGAAAAAATACTTACTGGTCATGGTGGATAAGTTCACCAAATGGATAGAAGCCAAGCCTGTTAAAACGGCCGAATCCGGACCGGTGATAGACTTCATATCCGGGGTAGTACACCGTTACGGCGTCCCCCACAGCATCATTACTAATAACGGCACAAACTTCACCGCCGATGAGGTAAAACACTGGTGCAAAAACATGGGCATCAAGCTCGACTATGCTTCTGTCTATCACCCACAAACTAACGGCCAGGTCGAACGTGCAAATGGTCTTATCATGAGCGGAATTAAACCCAGATTAGTGCGGTCCCTCACGGAATCTAACACGCACTGGGTAGAGGAGCTCGACTCCATACTCTGGGGGCTGCGGACCACGCCGAATCGCACCACTGGATACACACCATTCTTTATGGTGTACGATGCAGAGGCAGTTCTACCCTGCGACATAATTCATGACTCACCTCGAGTGCGCATGTATGAAGAAAGAGAAGCCGAGCTCGATCGGCAGGACAACCTGGACACCTTGGAGGAGGAGCGCGACGTGGCAAAAGCTCGTTCCGCATTCTATCAACAGCAGGCTCGAAGATATCAAAGCAGAGAAGTACGGGCCAAAAATTACAATGTTGGTGAACTAGTTCTACGCCTGCCGGATAAGAAAAAGGACAAACTCAAGACCAAGTGGGAAGGTCCATTCATAATCGACCAAGTCCTGACTGGTGGAGCGTACCGCCTGCGAGATGAGTCGGATAACCAACTCGAGCCGAACCCATGGAACGCCACCCGTCTTCGAAGATTCTATGCCTAGCGCCGGACTCTGTGTTTGTCTCCTTCCTCTGTCCATTTTTTACATTTTTCTATCTTATATTTATCTTCTTCTCCTCTTTTTCTTTTATAGCCCTTAAAGGCTCATCAAGTGATGCGCCACTCGTGCTCATTAAACCTGGGGGCTTCTTTAAACGAAGCTTATTTATACGGGCTTCACGCCCATCACATGTGTTAAACTTCCGCATGTATCTTTTTTTCACCATTATATGCATTGATATGACTTAAGTTTTGGCCAAGCTGCGTTGCCTGGCTCCTGTGCTTACCCCTACGTTCCCGATTGTTCGGCTAGGCGGTAAAGGGAGCACCTCTGCGATTGTTACTGTCGGGACAGCCGGATGTGTACCTCAGACTGGGTGAAGCCGAAAGCTAGCGTTCTTAAGGGAATATTCGGTCGGTGAAATAAAAGATGATCTCTTTACTAATTTTATGCGCCCCCAGATGCTTTTTCTGTGTCTTTTTACGCAGTCCGGACATGCACTTTAGGGCATGCCTCCCCAGCGAAAGGAACCCCTAACGGAACTATTCTCTCTGGAAGATGTTTCTTACTAACCATGTAATATAACATAACTAGTTGGGCACTTGTCTGATAAAGCACTAATGACCCCTACACCTGGTCTCCACGCATACCCCGGTTCTTATATAACCGTTGCGGTATTCGGACACACTCCGGACCGTCACGTCCCGAGGTTGAAGCGAAAAGGTCGGCAAAGACAAACGATCTACAATCCGTCTAGAAGGCATTACACATGTCATTTCAAAATTACATAGTCATTCTGACTGATTGTATTCCTCTTCTATACCTTCTAACAGGCTGTCTAATTTACAGTCCTGCTGGGAATACCTCGCGGCCAACTCTACTTGGCCGTATACTAAGCTTATAGGGATCTCCTTCCCGTCAGGCCCCACCGGTCCGACCTCGGCCATGTGGTTTGGGTCAGACTTCGTAAAACGGGTCTTCACCATGGCCCAGGCTTCCCTAGCGCCCTGTCGGCAGGCCGATATCTTCCACAACCGGAACCGCCGCCGAGCTCCCTTTAGCTTCTCCGCAAGCTCTCCAAGGCCCTCGGGCATGGAGTGGGCAGGCCATAAGGCTTGGGCAACGCCTCGCATCGACTGCCGAATTCGCTCGTGCAGTTGCAGGAGTTCGGGAAGAAGGTCACCCGTGGAACCGGGCATCTCCTCTGCAGGACGACCTGTGAGCATACCTACAGACATTACTCTGTTAGTCGACTTCCTCGCCGATTTTTTTTCAAAAGTTCATTCAAGCACTTACTAAATATGCCGTGTCGAAGCCGCTGATTCTCCTTCGTGGAGTCCGATAGCTGGCCACGAACGTCTTTAAGTTCAATGTCCAGCTTGGTGTTGGCATCCTAAAGGTCATTCTTCTCTCGCCTCACCTTTGTCAACATACTCTCACCGGCCTTTAGCCGGCGTAAGAGTTGTTTCTTTTCCCGATCGAGTCCGGAGCCATCTGCAATATGACTTGTCAGATTTGCACCCAAACCGCATAATACTAATCTTTCGAAGTGTATCTTACCTGAGGGGGTCCCTTTTGGCTCCCCTGCTGCGTCCAGTGCGGCCTCTAGTTGGGCCTTGCAATTTTCCAGCTCCTGGGACAGTACGGTGTTCTTCTCTGAAAGAACCTGCATATTAAATGATCCTTAAATCAGTTACTTTAACTGTTTCAAGTCTCGGGGGCTACTGGTATATATATATTTGACAAAAAATTTCTTACCCGTATGTCTTTTACACACTGCTCCGTGGCTCTGGCTAAACCATCTTGAGCGACACGGAGGTACGCATCTCCCGAATTAAAGGCATCTAAAGCCTCTTGGGAGAAACAAGCGTCGCGTTGAACTGTCTGGCGACGCCTGTGGTTCATGGCACTCTCCACTTCAGAATTTGTGGCAGACAGCCTGTCCGCATCCTCTGTCGGAGGAGCGTCCGGTGCGCGCCTGGTGCTCGCCTCCGCTTCCTGGCCAGACGTTGGAGCCTGGCTGGTGGAAGCGTGATTGGCAACCTCTCCGGATATAGTCCGGCGAGGTCTCTTCGTTCTGAAGATAGCACGAATGTTAATATGCCCCGACAGAATGACATCAGGGAAACAGAGGGTGTGCTATACCTTTGCGCCGGCATCTCAGTCCGGACTATATTCCTTTTTGCCCCACGGGGCCCTGCGGCCCCTCGTTGGCTAGCCGCCGCAGGCTCGGCCTCTTGCCTCGGAAATCTCCCCTGCAGAACACGGTTGTCGTTAGAAACCCCGGAATACGTGAGAATGAAATCTCTCTCGAGGGAATAAAAACTTTGGTTTCTATCACCTAGGAGGCCGGGATTAACCCGGGGTAATCAGTCGTAATGGCTACCAAGGTATTGTCCTTGCTTAACTGATGGAACACCCCGTCGATAAGCTCCACCGATATGTCCAGATCCTCTTCGGAGTCCGGATCAAGGGACCGTTCTGGGTCCTCGGGCTGTGGAGGGCGGCTGTTTATATTCTTTACTTCCTGTCGCAGTTCCTGCATCGAAGTCGTTAGACTACAAATCTAACCGTGGGAGTATAAAACAAATGGGCAAGCGCAATTGTTCACTTACCCAGCTTGGAGGTTCGTACATAGTGAATCCGGCCCGCGGGTTGACGCGGAGGAATTCCTCCTTTTCTCCCTTGTACAAAGAGGATAAAATCATTATTAGAGCGGCAGCTGAGGCTGACCCCTTATGACCATAACGGGTGGCGTCATCCTCCCCGTTGAAATCCCACATGGTGTGGCCTCTATATTGAAGCGGCTGCACCCCCCGCATAATGCATGAGGCCATGACTCCAATCATGGTTAGTCCGGAATGAGCCAACAGTCTTATCCGGCCCATCAGGTAAAGGACGTCTCTGTCGCTTTCTCTCTGGGAGCTCCGCGGACGCCAGCTCAAGCGTTTCTTCAATGGAGCACTGTTGAACTCGGGGAGACCGATCTGGATAGGGTCCGGTAGCGGGACGTCATCTATGTAAAACCATTCTGAAGGCCAGTCCTCGGACGCCTTCTTTGGGGTTCCGGATAGGTATCTGGTCCCGGCGATGCGCCATACTTCGGCTCCGCCCACTTGATATATAGACCCCTCTTGAGAACGGGGCACTAGGCAGAATAACCTCTTCCACAACGCGAAATGAGCCTCAACGCCTAAAAATAGCTCGCAAAGGGCGATGAAACCCGCAATATGCAATACGGAGGCGGGCGTGAGATTGTGCAGCTGGAGGCCGTAGAACTCCAGGAGCCCGCGGAGAAATGGATGAAATGGAAATCCCAGTCCCCTTATTAGATAGGGGACGAGGCACACCCGCTCTCCTTTAGAGGGATTGGGGGTGCTCTCCGCTTGTTTTCTGCCATTGTAGGTGGCGAGACCGGCTCGGAACGGGACCATGTATGCCTGAGGGAGAAATCCCTTGGCTTGAAGCGACACTAACTCGCTATGCGGGATGGTGCAACTCTCCCAGTCCCCGGGTTTAGGACCGGAGGGGCGAGGGGAGGAGCTGCGACGGCTGGCCATGTTGGAATGGACCTTTGCTGGGAGCGCTCTGATGATAACTCGCGGAGAGGAGAAGATGTGGTTTGCATCTGAATCCCCATCCCGTTAAATAGGCGGCTTGTTTGTACGGCTAGGGGTGTGGATGTAAAAACACTCCGGCTTTTCGCATTCGTTTGACACGTGTAAGACAGCAATTATTGGGCGTGGAAGCCGAGGAGCACTGCATTACAAAAATTGGATATTATTCCTACAAGTACACAGGATTTGGAGGAGGAACCCGCCTTGCAATGCCGAAGACAATCTGCGCACCGGACTCGTCGTCATTGAAGCCTGGTTCGGGGGCTACTGAGGGAGTCCTGGATTAGGGGGTGTTCGGGTAGCCGGACTATACCTTCAGCCGAACTCCTGGACTATGAAGATACAAGATTGAAGACTTCGTCCTATGTCCGGATGGGACTTTCCTTGGCGTGGAAGGCAAGCTTGGCGATGCGGATGTTCAAGATCTCCTACCATTGTAACCGACTCTGTGTAACCCTAACCCTATCCGGTGTCTATATAAACCGGAGGGTTGTAGTCCGTAGGACAATCATCTTCATACACAATCATACCATAGGCTAGCTTCCAGGGTTTAGCCTCCTTGATCTCGTGGTAGATCTACTCTTGTACTACCCATATCATCAATATTAATCAAGCAGGAGTAGGGTATTACCTCCATCGAGAGGGCCCGAACCTGGGTAAAAACATCGTGTCCCTTGTCTCCTGTTACCATCCGGCCTTGACGCACAGTTCGGGACCCCCTACCCGAGATCCGCCGGTTTTGACACCGACAGCCCCCCTCCACGATAATCCTCGATAATATTGTAGCGGTTTTTAGGCGAAGCCCTGCGACGGTAGAACATCAAGATCGTCACCACGCCGTGTTGCTGACGGAACTCATCCCCGACACTTTGCTGGATCGGAGTCCGGGGATCATCATCGAGCTGAACGTGTGCTAAAACTCGGAGGTGCCGTAGTTTCGGTGCTTGATCGGTCGGGCCGTGAAGACGTACGACTACATCAACCGCGTTGTCATAACGCTTCCGCTGTCGGTCTACGAGGGTACGTAGACAACACTCTCCCCTCTCGTTGCTATGCATCACCATGATCTCGCGTGTGCGTAGGAAATTTTTGAAATTACTACGTTCCCCAACACTTGGCCCTCGAGGGCTCAGAGGAACGATGGGTATACCCAGCATCACGGTCCTCAGCAACATCCTCTGCTCCAGCCTCCTCCTCATCAACAGTCCTCCTAGCAGCAGACGCCTCAGCACGAGTAGTAGTGTTGGTCCACTTTGGCTTGACACGGAGACAGATGGACTCATGCCGAATCCAGTCTGGAGCAAGGAACTCATCACTAGGGAACAACTTCTCCCAAGTCTTGGAGATCAACAGAAACATGTATGGTCCATAGATAGGTACCTTGCGGTTGAGCACGCGAACTGAAGCTCACACCACATGATGTGTGAGACATCAAGTGGTTGAGTCTGAGACACACGTGCCTCCTCGCACAGGAGCATCATATCCACCAGATAGGCATGTACCTTGTCCTTGTAGCCAATGCAAGGGAACAGAGAGTTGCGGAAGATGCGACACATGATATCCAGAAAGGGGTTCAGCACCCACGTCGACTTGGCACTGGGAAGTACCTTCTCAACATAGTACTGCTGGATCTTGTTCTTGCTAGCTGACTCAGGATTGGCATGGGGGCGAACACCAACGGGTGTGGTGAGCCCGTCATTAGGAACATGCAGCAGATCCATGAACTCCTTCCATGTAGCAGTCAACTGATAGCCATTGGACATCCAAGTCATCCTCCGCTCCTCCCCAGGGTGAAAGTGAACTGAGGCAAAGAACTGACAGATAAGTTCAGGGTCATAATCCAGGTGGAAGGAGATCACATGTTCAATACCAAACTGTTCCACCAAATCCAGAGCCTCTCCAAATTACTCACGTTACTTGTCCTTCCTCATGTGATTCATGTCAATCCACTTCACATCCACGTAGGTGTTTTGCTTGGCCTTGATCACATCCAGATAAATGAGAGTCTGTTGCTTAGTCCAAAACAACTCATTGCCTCTGAAGGTAGCACGAGCATCCACATATGGGTTGATTTGCCTGCAAGGGATAAACTCAGCGAGAGGAATCTCGTCCATGCCCTTAGCGGGTTCCTTGTACTTGCTAGCTGAGGTCTTGACATTGCGCTTGGGGGCACTGGAGCCCTCTGGTGCTTCATCTTCATTGCGCAGACGCTTGGAGCCAGTGTCACGACTGGGATTGGAACTGCGAGAGCCACCACCTAAGATACACGAGAAGCACACACAAAGACCGAGAAGAATCAATGCAAAGACCTTAGCACGACAAGAGAAACAAATAGAAAGCCTACGTGGTAATTAAAACCGAGAAAGATTGGACAACAACGGTAGTACTGCCAGGGCGTGCGGTACTAAAATTTTAGTACCACTCCTAGTCGTGGTAGTACCGTGTGAGGGCACAGTAATACCGGGGCTTGGAGAGGTAGTAGGATTTTAGTGCCACAGCTCGTGCGGTAGTACCGCACCTAATAGGCGGTAGTACCGGACTAGCGGTAGTACCGCACGACGACAGATCCAAATCACTTTGAATCTGATAAAAGCCGCGAAAACATGCATGGCGGTACTACGGTTGATCAAATCTACCACGGGACAACATATCAAGTATAATTTCTACGCAGCACTACTCTCCTACATCCTACTCTTGCATAGATTTGGCCTAAAATCTCAAGAACACATGCATCTCCCCAAAAACCTAGAAGCAAAAGAACAACCAAAAGAGAGAGGGATTTGGGGAGAAACCTTGTTCCATGGCAAGAGGAGGTGGTGGGGAACGATCCCACTGGTCGGAATCCGAGGAGAGTGGCCGGAGACGGAGATCCGGCGAGGACCTCCGGCGTCGTTCTTGAGCGAGCGAGCGAGAGAGAGAGAGAGAGAGAGAGAGAGAGAGAGAGAGAGAGAGAGGCGACGGGGAGAGAAAGAAGTGAATGGGTATGGGGAGTTGGAACTCCCCTGCCCAAGTCATAACCCCCACGCGCACTCGTCAGCGCAGTAGTACCGAGCTTCATCGCGGTACTACCATTCCGGCAGAAGTATCGCACCAGAGCGGTAGTATCGCTCTCCCAAGTGGTAGTAAAAAATTACTGCCGCTCTGGGGCGGTAGTACCGTACTCTCTACACACGGTAGTACCATGGCGGGCCACGGTAGTACAGTGAGCTCAAGAAAATGCATGTTTCAAACACAAGAAAAGAGAGGTCTTCGCATGGAAACTTCAAGCAAACAAGACACCACAAAAACACGCTCAAAACGAAGAGAAAAGGGGCAAAACGACAACAAGAGACAACCACGAGACACCACCTCTCCAAAGAGAGGGTGGTGGCCGGAGCCACCTATGTTTGAGTCAATTGGTATGGCACCGCGAAGAATTATCCTTGGGCCCATGACCAAAACTCGTCTTTGAAGCACAAGTACCATAAAAAATGGCTAATGTGAAAGAGTTGATCAATTTATGCATAATGGGGAGAGGGAGAGTTCATTGAGAGAACAACAGTCCCCCTATGTCCATGCCTACACCTACACAAGATAACCAGTTGAGTATGGTGGGGTGTGCAAGGGTTCAAGCAACATTGCTCGAATCAATGATATTTAGCTCATGCCTTAACTCGCGAAATCTTGCTTCATCCAAAGGCTTCATGAAGATATTTGCAAGGTTATCATGAGTGTTGACGTATTTGAGCTCGATCTCCCCTCGCCTAATGTGATCCCGGATGAAGTGGTGTCGAATCTCAATATGCACCGGGTTGAGAGAAATCTTGATGGCACTCTCATTGTCACACCAAAGAGGCACTTTGTCACAAATGACACCGTAATCCTCTAAAGTTTGCCTCATCCATAGGAGTTGTGCACAACAACTACCGGCCGCCACATACTCCGCTTCGGTGGACGAGAGAGACACACAACTTTGCTTTTTAGAAGACCAACTTACCAAAGAGCAACCAAGGAATTGGAACCCTCCGGAAATGGAATTCCTATCCACTTTGTCTCCCGCCCAATCGGAGTCCGAATACCCTACAAGCTTCAAGTTTGCTCCTCTTGGGTACCATAAGCCAAAGTTTGGGGTATGAGCCAAATATCGAAAGATTCGCTTGACCACCACAAAGTGACTTTCCTTAGGTGCGGCTTGAAACCGTGCACAAATTCCCACACTCAACTTGATATCCGGTCTAGATGCACAAAGGTAAAGCAAGGATCCAATCATGGAGCGATATACCTTTTGATCCACCGCTTTACCATTGGGATCGATGTCAAGTTGGCACTTGGTGGGCATTGGAGTGGAAGCCGGCTTGACATCACTTAGATTGAACCTCTCGAGCATGTCTTGAGTCTATTTGGCTTGGTTGATGAAGGTTCCTTCTCTTCTTTGCTTCACTTCGAACCCGAGAAAGAACTTCAACTCTCCCATGGAAGACATCTTGAACTTTGAGGTCATGAGAGCGGCAAATTTCTCATTGAAAGCTTTGTTAGGGGAACTAAAGATAATGTCATCAACATATAGTTGGCACACAAACAACTCCCCTTTGACCTTCTTAGTAAAAAGAGTGGGGTCGATGAGCCCAACTTCAAACCCACGATCTTGTAACAACTCGGTAAGGTGATCATACCACGCACGTGGGGCTTGTTTAAGGCCATAGAGCGCCTTATCGAGTTGATACACATGATCGGAAAAGTAGGGATCCTCAAACCCGGGGGGTTGCTTGACATATACCAACTCATTAGTGGGACCATTAAGAAAAGCACTCTTCACATCCATTTGTTGCAACTTAAAGTTGTGCTGAGAAGCATAAGCAATCAACAAACGAATGGATTCAAGGCAAGCAACGGGAGAAAATATTTCACCGTAGTCGATACCCTCGACTTGGGAGTAGCCTTGTGCCACCAATCTTGCCTTGTTGCGAATGATAGTCCCATGAGCATCTTGCTTGTTCTTGAATATCCACTTGGTTCCAATGACATTGTGGTTCCCTGTTGGCCTTGGCACCAATCTCCACACCTTGTTGTACTCGAAGTTGTTGAGTTCTTCATGCATGGCATTAAGCCAATCCGGATCTTCGAGTGCTTCATATACCTTTTGGGGTTCAACACAAGAGACAAACGCATGATGTTCACAATAGTTTGCCAATTGTCTACGAGTGCTTACCCCCTTTTGAATGCTTCCAAGTACGTTCTTCATGAGATGACCCTTGGTGGAGAGCTCGGAAGCAATCTTGGCGGCACGACGCTCCAATTCCTCCTTGGTGGTGAGTTGAGGAGAGGTCACTTGATCATCTTGAGCGCCATCTTGAGCTTGTTCTTGATCTTGAACTTGCTCGGAGGAGAGAACTTGACCTTGGGCATCACTTGGTGTGTCAATACCTTCTTGAGCATGATCTTGCCCTTGGTCTTGTTCATGAGGTTGAGGGCCTTCACTTTGTTCTTCAGAAGCGTGTGGGCCTTGGGTTGGTGATGGCTCCACTTGAGTGGAGCATTGTCCTTCTCCTTCGGCCACAAGGGGTTCCTCAATGGGTAGGATAAAACCAACACCCATTCTTCTTATGGCTTGAGGAGGAATTTCATCACCTACATCACAAGTGCCACTTTGCTCCACTTGGGAGCCGTTATTCTCATCAAACTCCGCGTTACACGTCTCCTCAATAAGTCCCGTGGATTTATTGAGGACACGGTAAGCATGAGAGTTTGTAGCATAACCAACAAATATGCCCTCATAAGCTCTAGCCTCAAATTTAGACAACCGAACACCTTTCTTGAGAATGAAACACTTACACCCAAACACCCGAAAGTACTTGAGGTTGGGCTTGTTACCGGTGAGTATCTCATATGGAGTCTTGTTCAAGCCCTTGCGAAGGTAGAGCCGATTGGATGCATGACATGCGGTGTTGATGGCTTCGGCCCAAAAGTTGTATGGAGACTTGAACTCCGCCATCATGGTTCTTGCCGCATCCATCAACGTCCGGTTCTTCCTCTCCATAACACCATTTTGTTGAGGGGTGTAAGGTGCGGAATATTGATACTTGATCCCCTCATCACTAAGGAACTCATCCAAGGTGTAGTTCTTGAACTCGGTGCCGTTGTCACTTCTTATTGTCAAGATCTTTGCATTGTGTTGACGTTGGGCTTCATTTGCAAAGTCAATGACGGTTTGTTGGGTCTCGCTCTTCCTCTTGAAGAAATACACCCAAGTGTATCTTGAATAGTCATCCACAATCACCAAGCAATACTTCCTACCCCCAAGACTATCAAAGTATGGAGGCCCAAAGAGATCCAAATGAAGGAGCTCCAAAGGCCTCTTCGAGTAAATGATAGTCGTGGGAGGATGAGCCTTCTCATGTAGCTTTCCTTCGATACAGGCACTGCAAGCACGGTCTTTAGCAAAACTAATATTCGTTAGTCCACGGACATGGTCCCCTGTGAGAAGACTTTGCAAAGATCTCATATTGACATGGGCTAAACGGCGATGCCAAAGCCATCCCACGTCAACTTTAGCCATTGGGCATGTCGCGGTCTTAGTGGGTCACTCCGAAAAGTTAATCACATATAGACCATTCTCGACATGCCCAACAAAGGCTACTTTAAGAGTCTTGCTCCACAAGAGGGCCACGGTATCAATATCAAAGAAATTGGCAAAAGCCCATGATTGCATGTTGACGAACGGAAAGTAAATTGTATGCAAGGGACTCAACAAGCATGACCTTCTCGAGCGTGAGATCATGAGAAATGAAAACCTTGCCGAGTACCAATACCTTAGAAGACGAGGCATCACCCCACTCGACATTGGTGGGCATAGATGGAATCTTGTGCACGTCCACCACCAAGTCCTTGCTTCCGGTCATATGATTCGTAGCTCCACTATCGAGCAACCATGATCCCCCACCGGAAGCAAACACCTACAAGAGATCAATGCTTGGTTTTAGGTACCCATTTTACAATGGGTCCTTTGATGGTAGTAACAAGGGTCTTAGGAACCCAAATAGACCATTCAATATATTCATGAGGAGAACCAACAAATTTGGCATAAACATGCCCATCACTAGCACGGCATAACACATAAGAAGGATTAAAGTCGCCGACTTTGTTGGGAGGGGTGGTATTTCCCTTCTTGGCGCCACCACCCTTTGCTTTGTTCTTCTTCTCCTTGGAAGCACCCTCTCCCTCCTTTACAAAAGTTTGCTTGAGAGGAGGAGGTCGTTTGGTCTTGTCATTCTTCTTCTTGTTCTTGGGCTTGGGCGCGAACCCAATCCCCTCCTTGGCCACAACTTCCTTTTGATTGCTCAAAAGGTCGTTGAGGTTCTTCTCACCTTGTATGCATGCCACAAGGCCTTTATCAAGTCGCTCCTTTAACTTAGCATTTTCCTCAATAAGATGCACATGCTCACAACACGGGTTAGTAGCATCTGCATTATCAATTAAAAGCATATGAGGAAAAGTGGCTTTCTCCTTAGTTAGCTTCACTTGGAGTTGATCATGAGACTCCTTGAGACTAGCATGAATACATTTCAAGGTCTTATGAGCCTTGTCAAGTATATCAAACTCCTCCTTGAGTCTAGCAAGATCAACCCCAAGTTTGGCCTTCTCGGAATTTAGCACACGAGAAACAACAAGAGCATGATCAAGATCTTTCTTTAATTTAGCATGATCATCGTTGTGTGACTCCTCAAGAGCCAAACGAAGACCACGCTCTTCCACAAGAGCATTGGAAAGATCCGAAATCTCATCGGCATAGTCTCGACTATGCCCCTCCATCTTAGAGATGGTATCTTCATGAGCCTCAATCATGTCATTGGCTTCACCAAGTTGTTCCAAGAGAGCAACGAAGTGCTTCTTAGCTTTACCCTTGAGTTTACCCATAAAGGCCTCAAACTCATTCTCCTCCTCATTAGTTCCCTCATGTTCATCAATGTTATCCGTCAAAGAAGGATGATTAATGATGGTAGTTTTGATGTTGGGGGTTACCTTGTTGGTGGCTTTAGCCATGAGGCACTTGGCGGTGATGCTCTCATTGGGTGAGTCAAAGAGAGACACCCGTGGAGTCGTCGCAATGGAAACGGAGGCCATGGCAACCGACTCACCATCTTCATCATCGTCATCATCCTCATTGTACTCTTCTTGTACCACCAAGGCCTTGTGAGGAGTCTTCTTGGTGAAGTTGCTCTTGTTGGGGAAAGACTTGGCCTTGTCCTTTCGGATGAGCTTGCCACCGTTGTCTTCCCTCTTATCATAAGGGCACTCCGCAACAAAGTGGCTCACATTGCCACAATTGAAGCAAGTCCTCACTCGTTGCTTGCCCTTTGCGCCACTTGAATTGTTCTTGTTGAAGTTGGGCCTTGAGTTCTTCTTGCTCCAAAATTGCCTTGAAGCAAGGGCCATGTGTTCATGATAGGCATACTTCGTATCTTAGAGGTTTCTCTCCTCTTCTTCCTCTTCATCCTCTTCTTCCATGCTAACCTTGGCCTTTAGAGCAAGATTGGGTTTCTTTACTCTTTGAGAGTGAAGCACCGCATTGTTGGCGGTCTTGTCCAAGATGCTCATAGCAACGAACTCATCCAACACATCACTTGAGGAAAAGGTGTGGAATTCCGGCCTTTGACGAATGACGGAGGACATGGCTTTGTGGTAGGGCATCATTGCCTTGAGGAATTTGCGCTTGATCCAATTGTCATCTGTGTCCTTACTTCCATGATCTCGGAGAGAGACCGCGAGTTTGGTTACTCTTCGATAAAGCTCACGAGGTTCTTCATCTTCTTTCATTGCAAACTCATCGGCTTCATCTTGCACCACTTCATAGTTGGAACGTTGAATGCTTGCACTTCCCCAATAGAGGGAAACCACTTGGCGCCAAGCATCTTTGGCCAAGGAGTAGGGTCGGACATGAGGAAGGTCTTCAGGTGGGATTGCTTCTTGGATGATGAAGAGAGCATTCTCATTGAATTGATCATCCACGGCTTCTCTAGGGGTGAAGTTGCTTCGGTCATGCGGATAAAAACCTTCTTCAATGATTCTCCAAAGGTTAGTTTTCACATGATTCAAATGACGCTTAAAACGATAGACCCAAGAATCAAAATCTACATTCTTCTCAATCTTAGGGGCCGGGCCGGCATGATTCAAATGAGTGGAAGGAATCGGTCCACCATAGACAAGTGGAGGTTCCACATGGGCAAATATGCCGGTGCCATTTTTACCACTAGAAGAAGGACTTTCTCGCTAGTAGCTTCCCCCTTGTCGGAGGTAGCATCCGTCACCTTGTTAGCGGGATCACCCACTTTCAACCGTGCGGTGGAAAGTTTAAGCCCTACTATAAATTTATTAAACATGCTCTCGACCTCGGTCGTCATGGAGGTTTTCAATGTGTCCAATGATACGTCTCCAACGTATCTATAATTTTTGATTGCTCTATGCTATATTATCTACTATTTTGGACCATATTGGGCTTTATTTTCCATTTTTATATTATTTTTGCACTAACCTATTAACCGGAGGCCCATCCCAGAATTGCTGTTTTTTGCCTATTTCAATGTTTCGAAGAAACGGAATATCAAACGGAGTCCAAACGGAATGAAACCTTCGGGAACGTGATTTTCTCAACAAATATGATCCAGGAGACTTGGACCCTCCGTCAAGAAAGCCACGAGGCGGTCACGAGGGTGGAGGGCGTGCCCCCTCCTAGGGCGTGCCCCCCTGCCTCGTGGGCCCCTCGAAGCTCCACCGACATACTCCTTCCTCCTATATATACCTACGTACCCCAAACAATCAGATACAGAGCCAAAAACCTAATTCCACCGCCGGAACCTTCTGTACCCACGAGATCCCATCTTGGGGCCTATTCCGGAGCTCCGCCGGAGAGGGCATCCACCATGGAGGGCTTCTACATCATCATAGCCCCTCCGATGAAGTGTGAGTAGTTTACCTCAGACCTTCGGGTCCATAGTTAGTAGCTAGATGGCTTCTTCTCTCTTTTTGGATCTCAATACAATGTTCTCCCCCTCTCTCGTGGAGATCTATTCGATGTAATCTTCTTTTTGCGGTGTGTTTGTTGAGACCGATGAATTGTGGGTTTATGATCAAGTCTATCTATGTACAATATTTGAATCTTCTCTGAATTCTTTTATGTATGATTGGTTACCTTTGCAAGTCCCGTCGAATTATCAGTTTGGTTTGGCCTACTAGATTGGTTCTTCTTGCAATGGGAGAAGTGCTTAGCTTTGGGTTCAATCTTGCGGTGTCCTTTCCCAGTGACAGTAGGGGCAGCAAGGCACGTATTGTATTGTTGCCATCGAGGATAACAAGATGGGGTTTTTATCATATTGCATGAAACTACCCCTCTACATCATGTCATCTTGCTTAAGGCGTTACTCTGTTTTTAACTTAATACTCTAGATGCATGCTGGATAGCGGTCGATGAGTGGAGTAATAGTAGTAGATGCAGCCAGGAGTCGGTCTACTTGTCTCGAACGTGATGCCTATATACATGATCATACCTAGATATTCTCATAACTATGCTCAATTCTGTCAATTGCTCAACAGTAATTTGTTCACCCACCGTAGAATACTTATTCTCTTGAGAGAAGCCACTAGTGAAATCTATGGCCCCCGGGTCTATTCTCATCATATCAATCTCCATCAGTTTATTATTTCTTTGCTTTTTTTACTTTGACTTTTACTTTTTAATTTGCATCTTTATATCAAAAATACCAAAAATATTATCTATTATCTCTATCAGATATCACTCCCGTAAGTGACCGTGAAGGGCTTGACAACCCCTAATCGCGTTGGTTGCGTTGAGCTATTTGTTTTGTGTAGGTACGAGGGACTCGCACGTAGCCTCCTACTGGATTGATACCTTGGTTCTTAAAAACTGAGGGAAATACTTACTCTACTCTGCTGCATCACCATTTCCTCTTCAAGGAAATCCAACGCAGTGCACAAGAGGTAGCAGGAAGATTTCTGGCGCCGTTGCCGGGGAGGTCTACGCAAAAGTCAACATACCAAGTAACCATCAAAATTCCTTATCTCTCGCACTACATTATTTGCCATTTGCCTCTCGTTTTCCTCTCCCCCACTTCACCCTTGTCGTGTTATTCGCCCTCTCTTTTCCGTTTGCCTTTTTCTCGCTTGATGTTCTGGCTAGTCTTATATCTTCCCCGTTGTCTCCCGAGAACGAAGTTCTAAATTTTAAACAAAGGGAAGGAGAAAATATAAAAGACGCTTGGTATAGAATTTGCAATGCTCAAAATAGATCTACCAGGAAGCAATCTACTTCAGTTCTTCTCCGCAATTTTTATGTAGGTCCTAATCCTTGGTATAGATATATCCTTGATACCATTACCGGAGGGAATTTCTTGGGTAGCCACACTTTTGATTCTTATAATGCTATGGTAGATTTATTTGGCTCACCACCTCTTTTGGTTAATGGAACTATGTTAACTTTGGAGCATGTAATGCAAAGACTTGAAATTATTGAAAATAAAGTTGCTACCGTTGAATTAATTGAAAATCTAGATAAAAAGATCCACAATCAAATTACCCAATATGGATCTAAGGTAGGACTAACTTTGAAAAATATTAAGGAGAAGGAACCCATAGTTAATGAAAGAATAAATCAAGATTCCACTAGAATCGATAAACTTGAGGGTATCATTACTAATTTGGGAACCGCTTTTTCTTCCATAAAGAATACTCCAAGTCCACCTACTAAAATTGCCAAGCTTATGTATGTTCCTAAAAATAAGGGTGAATCCTCTAGTAAGGAAATTGCGGATCTTAAATCTATAAGTATTCATCCCAATCTTTTTTCTATCATTAAGGAACCATTTGCTACGAATGAGTTTTTCGATTTTGTGCCTAAAAGTTTGATAGTTACTAAAAATAAAGAAATCTATAAGGAAGGTAGATGCCTCATTGAAGAATTGCCTACCAAAGATGGCAATACCTAGATCTATCCTTGCTTTTATGCCTAGCTAGGGGCGTTAAGCGATAGCGCTTGTTGGGAGGCAACCCAATTTTATTTTTAGTTTTTTGCTTTTTGTTTCTGTTTAGGAATAAATAATCCATCTACCTTCTGTTTAGATGTGGTTTTATGTTTTAATTAGTGTTTGTGCCAAGTTAAGCCAATAGGATCTTCTTGGATGATAGTTATTTGATCTTGCTGTAATTTCCAGAAACTTTATGTTCACGAAAACAATTGTTAAAAATCACCAAAACGTGATAAAATAGTGATTCCAATTGCTGCTGATCAATAAACAAATTTTCTAGGACTTCCTATTTTGGTAGATTTTTTGGAGTTCCAGAAGTTTGCGTTAGTTACAGATTACTACAGACTGTTCTGTTTTTGACAGATTCTGTTTTTCGTGTGTTGTTTGCTTATTTTGATGAGTCTATGGCTAGTAAAATAGTTTATAAACCATAGAGAAGTTGGAATACAGTAGGTTTAACACCAATACAAATAAATAATGAGTTCATTACAGTACCTTGAAGTGGTCTTTTGTTTTCTTTCGCTAACGGAGCTCACGAGATTTCTGTTGAGTTTTGTGTTGTGAAGTTTTCAAGTTTTGGGTGAAATCTTTTGATGGATTATGGAACAAGGAGTGGCAAGAGCCTAAGCTTGGTGATTCCCATGGCACCCCCAAGATAATCCAAGGACACAAAAAGTCAAAGCTTGGGGATGCCCCGGAAGGCATCCCCTCTTTCATCTACTTCCATCGGTAATTTTACTTGGAGCTATATTTTTATTCACCACATGATATGTGTTTTGCTTGGAGTGTCTTGTATTATTTGAGTCTTTGCTTGTTAGTCTACCAAAATCATCCTTGCTGTACACACCTTTTGAGAGAGCCATACATGAATTGAAATTTGATAGAATACTCTATGTGCTTCACTTATATCTTTTGAGCTATATAGTTTTGCTCTAATGCTTCACTTATATTTTTTAGAGCACGGTGGTGGATTTGTTTTTTAGAAACTATTGATCTCTCATGCTTCACTTAGATTATTTTTTAGAGTCTTAAATAGCATGGTAATTTGCTTAATAATAATAATATGCTTGGTATTCAAGATTTGTAAAACTTTCTTTTGAGTGCGTTGAATACTAAGAAAAGATTGATGCTTGATAATTGTTTTGAGATATGAAGATGGTGATATTAGAGTCATGCTAGTTGAGTAGTTATGAATTTGAGAAATACTTGTGTTAGAGTTTGTGATTCCCGTAGCATGCACGTATGGTGAACCGTTATGTGATGAACTCGGAGCATGATTTATTTATTGATTGTCTTCCTTATGAGTGGTGGTCGGGGACGAGCGATGGTCTTTTCCTACCAATCTATCCCCCTAGGAGCATGCGCGTAATACTTTGCTTTGATAACTTCTAGATTTTTGCAATAAGTATATGAGTTCTTTATGACTAATGTTGAGTCCATGGATTATACGCATTTTTTCCATCCTTCCACCATTGCTAGCCTCTCTAATACCGCGCACCTTTCGCCGGTATCATACACCCACCATATACCTTCCTCAAAACAGCCAGCATACCTACCTATCATGGCATTTCCATAGCCATTCCGAGATATATTGCCATGCAACTTTCCACCGTTCCGTTTATTATGACACGATCCATCATTGTCATATTGCTAGCATGATCATGTAGTGGACATCGTATTTGTGGCAAAGCCACCGTTCATAATTCTTTCATACATGTCACTCTTGATTCATTGCATATCCCGGTACACCGCCGGAGGCATTCACATAGAGTCATATTTTGTTCTAAGTATCGAGTTGTAAGAAAAATAAAAGTGTGATGATCATCATTTTTAGAGCATTGTCCCAAGTGAGGAAAGGATGATGGAGACTATGATTCCCCCACAAGTCGGGATGAGACTCCGGACAAAAAATAAAATTAAAAAAGAGGCCATAAAAAAAGGCCCAAATAAAAAAATGAGAGAAAAAGAGAGAAGGGACAATGTTACTATCCTTTTACCACACTTGTGCTTCAAAGTAGCACCATGATCTTCATGATAGAGTCTCTCATTTTGTCACTTTCATACACTAGTGGGAATTTTTCATTATAGAACTTGGCTTGTATATTCCAATGATGGGCTTCCTCAAAATGCCCTAGGCCTTCGTGAGCAAGCGAGTTGGATGCACACCCACTTAGTTTCTTTTGTTGAGCTTTCACATACTTATAGCTCCAGTGCATCCGTTGCATGACAATCCCTACTCACTCACATTGATATCTATTAATGGGCATCTCCATAGCCCGTTGATACGCCTAGTTGATGTGAGACTATCTTCCCCTCTTTTTGTCTTCTCCACAACCACCCTTCTATTCCACATATAGTGCTATATCCATGGCTCACGCTCATGTATTGCGTGAAGATCGAAAAAGTTTTGAAAATGTCAAAAGTATGAAACAATTGCTTGGCTTGTCATCGGGGTTGTGCATGATTTAAATACTTTGTGTGGTGAAGATAGAGCATAGCCAGACTATATGATTTTGTAGGGATAACTTTCTTTGGCCATGTTATTTTGAGAAGACATAATTGCTTTATTAGTATGCTTGAATTATTATTATTTTTATGTCAATATGAACTTTTGTTTTGAATCTTTTGGATCTGAATATTCATACCACAATTAAGAGGAATTACATTGAAATTATGCCAAGTAGCACTCCGCATCAACAAATTCTCTTTTTATCATTTACCTACTCGAGGACGAGCAGGAATTAAGCTTGGGGATGCCTGATACGTCTCCAACGTATCTATAATTTTTGATTGCTCCATACTATATTATCTACTGTTTTGGACCATATTGGGCTTTATTTAGCACTTTTATATTATTTTTGGGACTAACCTATTAACCGGAGGCCCAGCCCAGAATTGCTGTTTTTTTTGCCTATTTCAGTGTTTCGAAGAAACGGAATATCGGAATGAAACCTTTGGGAACGTGATTTTCTCAACAAATATGAACCAGGAGACTTGGAGCCTACTTCAAGAAAGCCACAAGGCGGTCACGAGGGTGGAGGGCGCGCCCCCTCCTAGGGCGTGCCCCCCTGCCTCGTGGGCCCCTCGAAGCTCCACCGACATACTCCTTCCTCCTATATATACCTACGTACCCCAAACAATCAGATACAGAGCCAAAAACCTAATTCCACCGCCGGAACCTTCTGTACCCACGAGATCCCATCTTGGGGCCTGTTCCGGAGCTCCGCCGGAGAGGGCATCCACCACGGAGGGCTTGTACATCATCATAGCCCCTCCGATGAAGTGTGAGTAGTTTACCTCAGACCTTCGGGTCCATAGTTAGTAGCTAGATGGCTTCTTCTCTCTTTTTGGATCTCAATACAATGTTCTCCCCCTCTCTCGTGGAGATCTATTCGATGTAATCTTCTTTTTGTGGTGTGTTTGTTGAGACCGATGAATTGCGGGTTTATGATCAAGTCTATCTATGAACAATATTTGAATCTTCTCTGAATTCTTTTATGTATGATTTGTTATCTTTGCAAGTCTCTTCGAATTATCAGTTTGGTTTGGCCTACTAGATTGGTTCTTCTTGCAATGGGAGAAGTGCTTAGCTTTGGGTTCAATCTTCTGCGGTGTCCTTTCCCAGTGACAGTAGGAGCAGCAAGGCACATATTGTATTGTTGCCATCGAGGATAACAAGATGGGTATTTTTTAAATCATATTACATGAAACTATCCCTCTACATCATGTCATCTTGCTTAAGGCGTTACTCTGTTTTTAACTTAATACTCTAGATGCATGCTGGATAGCGGTCGATGAGTGGAGTAATAGTAGTAGATGCAGGCAGGAGTCGGTCTACTTGTCTCGGACGTGATGCCTATATACATGATCATACCTAGATATTCTCATAACTATGCTCAATTCTGTCAATTGCTCAATAGTAATTTGTTCACCCACCGTAGAATACTTATGCTCTTGAGAGAAGCCACTAGTGAAATATATGGCCCCGGGTTTATTCTCATCATATCAATCTCCATCACTTTATTATTGCTTTGCTTTTTTTACTTTGCCTTTTACTTTTTACTTTGCATCTTTATATCAAAAATACCAAAAATATTATCTTTCATCTCTATCAGATCTCACTCCCGTAAGTGACCGTGAAGGGCTTGACAACCCCTAATCGCGTTGGTTGCGTTGAGCTATTTGTTTTGTGTAGGTACGAGGGACTCACGCGTAGCCTCCTACTGGATTGATACCTTGGTTCTAAAAAACTAAGGGAAATACTTACTCTACTCTGCTGCATCACCCTTTCCTCTTCAAGGAAATCCAACGCAGTGCTCAAGAGGTAGCATCCAACACCACATTGAACTCCTCTCGTGAGATCGAGGTACCCCCATCTCCCGTAGACGATATTGGATTCGCACCGGAGTGCTCCTCCACATCGTCTACGACGTCAACCATACTCTTCAGATGGTAAAGTCCTTAATAATGAGATGAGGCTCTGATACCAGTTGAAAGGAACGATATAGTTGACTAGAGGGGGGTGAATAGGCAACTAACAACTTTTAGCTTTTCTTTACCAATTTAAACTTTGCATCAAAGTAGGTTGTCTAGATATGCAACTAGGTGAGCAACCTATATGATGCAACAACAATAAGCACGCACGCAAGCAAGAGATATAACACAAATAAGCTTGCACAAGTAAAGGCGCGAGATAACCAAGAGTGGAGCCGGTGAAGACGAGGATGTGTTACCGAAGTTCCTTCCCTTTGAGTGGAAGTACGTCTCCGTTGGAGCGGTGTGGAGGCACAATGCTCCCCAAGAAGCCACTAGGGCCACCGTATTCTCCTCACGCCCTCACACAGTGCGAGATGCCGTGATTCCACTATTGGTGCCCTTGGAGGCGGCGACCAAACCTTTACAAACAAGGTTGGGGCAATATCCACAACTTAATTGGAGGCTCCCAACGACACCACGAAGCTTCACCACAATGGACTATGGCTCCGCGGTGACCTCAACCGTCTAGGGTGCTCAAACACCCAAAAGTAACAAGATCCGAAGGGATTAGTGGGGGGAATCAAATTTCTCTTGGTGGAAGTGTAGATCGGGGCCTTCTCAACCACTCCCGAGCAAATCGAAAAGTTTGATTGGCTAGGGAGTAAGATCGGGCGAAAATGGAGCTTAGAGCAACAATGGAGCTTGGAGGTAGAAGAGGTGGTCAACTAGAGGAAGAAGACGCCCCTTTTATAGCAGTGGACAAAATCCAACCGTTATCCACCTAACCAGCCCACGACTTGCGGTACTATCGCCCCTAACAAGCGGTACTACCGCAACGCCATGCGGTACTACCGCGAGGGACCGCGGTACTACCGCAGCAACGATAGGAACTAGAACAAGCCCGAAGCCCGGAGGCTGAGAACGGTACTTCCGCAAGCGCGGTACTACCGCTCCCCCTTGCGGTACTACCGCAAGGTAGGAAAGTCCTAGCCTGGGAAGGGCGCGGATGAATAAAAATACATCTGTGCCTACTTCCGCTGAAAAACAAACGATGCAAAAATCCGACATGGTACTATGGCTGGAAGAGCGGTACTACCGCACGGCAGCTGAGCTAGGCCGCACGCGGTACTACCGCGCACGAGGTGCGGTACTACCACGGAGGCGCGGATGTAAAAAAATTACATCCGCCCCTACTACCGCGATGCTGCGGTACTTGGCCTGGGGGCCACGGTACTACGGCTCTAGAGGAGCGGTACTACCGTGGGCTCCTGCGGCACTACCGTGCCGAAGTACGGTACTACCGCAGGTGCCTGCGGTACTACCGCTCTGGGGAGTAGTACTACGGCAAGCCCAACATCAGCAGCCAGGACAAATGCATAGAGGATAAACGAAGGATGCTCCAAGGTGCAGGGGAAAGGTGTAGACAAGAAAGAAAACGTGTACGTGATGATTCCACCCAAACCTTTCCGACGCGGACCCCCTCTTAATAGTACGGCTTTCCTACGACTCAAATCCACCAAAAAGAAACGTAGAAAAACGCCGTCTTCAACAGTCTTCGAGGGGCACCAAACCGTCTTTTGCCTAGCGATGAAACGTCTGAGAAACTCAAGGCACACGATTAGTCCACAAAAGTGTTGTCATCAATCACCAAAACACCTTAGGGATAAATATGCCCTTACACAGTTCCTTACCTCCCCTCGTAGTCGAGGGATAAATTGTTGTTTTCGCGTCTTTCAAGTTCTTCATAGTGACCAGCAGATATAAATCCCAAGTGACTCAAAGAATAGAGCTATGCTCCCCGGCAATGGCGCCAGAAAATATTCTTGATAAACCACAAGTATAGGGGATCGCAACAGATTTCGAGGGTAGAGTATTCAACCCAAATTTATTGATTCGACACAAGGGGAGCCAAAGAGTATTCTCAAGTATTAGCAGTTAAGTCATCAATTCAACCACACCTGGATAACTTAGTATCTGCAGCAAAGTATTTAGTAGTAAAGTAATATGGAAGTAACGGTAACGAAGCAAAAGTAATATTTTTGAGTTTTGTAGTGATTGTAACAGTAGCAACGGTAAAGTAAATAAGTGAAGAGCAATATGTGAAAAGCTCATAGGCATTGGATCGGTGATGGAGAATTATGCCAGATGCGGTTCATCATGTAATAGTCATAACATAGTGTGACACAGAACTAGCTCCAATTCATCAATGTAATGTAGGCATGTATTCCGAATATAGTCATACGTGCTTGTGAAAAAGATCTTGCATGACATCTTTTGTCCTACCCTCCCGTGGCAGTGGGATCCTAGCGGAAACTAAGGGATATTAAGGCCTCCTTTTAATAGAGTACTGGACCAAAGCATTAACGCATAGTGAATACATGAACTCCTCAAACTATGGTCATCACCGGGAGTGGTCCCGATTATTGTCACTTCGGGGTTGCCAGATCATAATACATAGTAGGTGACTATAGACTTGCAAGATAGGATCAAGAACTCACATATATTCATGAAAACATAATAGGTTCAGATCTGAAATCATGGCACTCGGGCCCTATTGACAAGCATTAAGCATAGCAAAGTCATAGCAACATCACTCTCAGAACATAGTGGATACTAGGGATCAAACCCTAACAAAACTAACTCGATTACATGATAGATCTCATCCAACCCATCACCGTCCAGAAGCCTACGATGGAATTACTCACGCACGGCGGTGAGCATCATGAAATTGGTGATGGAGGATGGTTGATGATGACGATGGCGACGGATTACCCTCTCTGGAGCCCCGAACGGACTCCAGATCAGCCCTCCCGAGAGGTTTTAGGGCCTGGCGGCGGCTCCGTATCATAAAACGCGATGAATCCTTCTCTCTGATTTTTTTTCTCCCCGAACACGAATATATGGAGTTGGAATTGAGGTCGGTGGAGTGTCAGGGGGCCCACGAGGCAGGGGGGCACGCCAAGGGGGGCAGGCGCGCCCCCACCCTCGTGGACAGGTGGAGGCCCCCCTGACGTGGATTCTTATTCTAGTATTTTTTATATTTTTCAAAAATAACTTCCGTGGAGTTTCAGGTCATTCCGAGAACTTTTGTTTCTGCACATAAATAACACCATGGAAAGTCTGCTGAAAACAGCGTCAGTCCGGGTTAGTTCCATTCAAATCATGCAAGTTAGAGTCCAAAATAAGGAAAAAAGTGTTTGGAAAAGTAGATACGACGGAGACGTATCACCTACCACCTTTGAGCCCCATCTCGTTCTGTCCGAGCCGTCGGCGCAGCACCCATTCCCTCCCTTCCTATTTTCGACCGTCGCGAGTAATGGTCGAGACCCATTGTGGGTTCGCCTCCTAGGAGGGCTAGGAGGGGAGGACGTGACAATGGAAGTGGCGGAGGAGGAGAAGGCGAACGTGAAAATGGAGGAGGAGGTGCCCGCGGTGATGGTCGGTTTCACCATGCAACAGGCGGAGACGCACTACACCGCATCATGGCGGACCAGGCGCTGCATGTGTCCACATTTCGGATGTTGATGGAGGAGCAACGATACAACCTGCAACTCCTCTTGGAGAACTGGTTGGCGGAGGGCCAGATCAAGGACGAGCAGGCGTCTGTCAGGCCGTCTCGACCATAGCTATGGAGGATCTGGGCTTTGTGGATGAGTAGCGGACGATGCCCGAGTCCGTGCACAACTCCCACATCATTCACAATGAGCGGTGGTAGGTTAACATCCGATCCAACCTAGTAGTAAGCAATCCGCTAAAGCAACAAAAATATTCCTTGGTGAATGGGTCGAAAACTTGAGGCGGGGTGCAACCGCCTCTTCGATGAGATCGTGAGGGAGACGGAGGTGGAAGAGACACTTTGTTGGCGGACGCAGCTAATGTCTGCGTTGGCACCACGCCACCACCACGTCGTTCGCGCCGGCCCGTAATAACCATGAGGCCGGACTGTCCAGGTTGATCATCAATCTCACCTCCACCAGCTCGATGATCGACCTCATCTCCATTGACGACCTGTAAGGCTAGGCAAACTCCGATGAAGATTATACTAGGGTTGAATCCTTTTGCTATGTAAGAAAGACGTAACTATTAATGAAAACCACATGTCTGTTTTTTTATTTGGTGCACTGCATTGGATGACTCCTGTATTCTCTGTTCGTGGACACATGTCCACGGTCATTTGATGTGTCCATTTTAACGCACGGCGGTAGAGTCGCTCTTCATTTTCAACAATATAGTTCACACTGGCCGGCGTCTCCGTCTGGCCGCTGCCACCGGCACTTCCACGCAGGCCCGGTCCTGAGATTTCGGGGGCCCGGGGCAGGATAACAAAAGGGGCCCTAAAGCCACATAAATATATGAATTTTTTTGCTACTTCAATTGCAAATAAATACTGTTTACACTATAATTTATGTTGCCTTGTCATCTCGACTATTAAAAATAACCGGGGTCACAATCATTCACATAAAATTCGGCAGCTCTTATCAACCTATAGTTATATTTTTTTTCATTAGGTGAATTAGTAACACTTCCGTTCTTACTGAAATTTTTATCAACCTATAAGGTTCGCCAGGTGGTTCTTCAACTGTAACTAAAGCTAATTCCTCGGAGTTCCCTGAAATATATTTTTTGGCGGGGAAGCAATAGAAGTACTTTTTGGGGGCTACCAACTCATATGCATTTTTTCTTTTCTTTTTTCTCATTGTCATGGATAATTTGTAGACAAATCTTCCTAAATTAACAGCATTCTTACTAATTAGCACACAAACATATGATATAAGAAATTAAGAACACTGCTACTTAAATAAAAAAATGCTAAGGCATGGATCAAGATACCTGGATGGCTAGAAGAGTTGAAATTGCATTCTTTTGCTGCTGTTTACGAGTCACGACTCACGAACAAAAACCGAGTTTCCCTTTTATATTCCCCGAGCAATACAAGAAACTGGAATCTTACAAAGCGATTACGAGGATTAATTAACTTCACAAACCGAGCAATCTGAAAAGAGTATAAAAAAGGAGAGGAGATTCTCATATCTTCCGTCACTAATCGCGTCCAGCAGGCAGCAGCCGAAAATCACAAATAGACGACGCGGGCAACATGTCGTCGCCCTTGGCATTGGCATGGCTGTTTGCTTGCCAGTTGTGGAAAAGAAGAAGTAGAAGCCGAGAAGATCATGCGCGTGCGGCAAGGCCTGAATTAATGGATCTGTTGCAATTCTTTCCCCTTTTTGGGAAGGGCGACGCTACGCGTCCGCCGGCCGATTTTCCGATTTTATCCGCCGCCTTGACGGCCGTTGGATGCCCGACCTGATAGCCGTCCGATCTACTGCCCGTGCCCTGCATGCCCACTAGTTATTTCCCGCAACAACCGCTCTGTTGCAGAAACAATAGCACTCTTGCCCCTGGTTCCCGACAGATCTGCGCCCCGCACGGTTTTGCAACAAGAACATTTCCTGTAGCCGTCCGATCTACTGCCCGTGCCCTGCATGCCCACTAGTTATTTCCCGCAACAACCGCTCTGTTGCAGAAACAATAGCACTCGTGCCCCTGGTTCCCGACAGATCTGCGCCCCGCACGGTTTTGCAACAAGAACATTTCCTGTAACAATATTTTTTCTGCAACAAGACTCATGTTGCAAAACCTTTTCTTATTTAGTTTTCTGCAACAAGACCCTTAAAAAAATTGCAACAACATCTCCCGCCGCATCTAATTTTCTGCAACAATATTTTTCACGCGTCTAATTTTCTGCAACATCTTCCACGCGTCTAATTTTCTGCAACAAGATCCTTGTTGCAAAAATTGCAACAACATCTTCTAATTTTCTACAACCGCTTTTTTTCGTAGTCTCATGGACTTCTGCAACATAAGCCATGTTTCAGAAACAACACGACATAGTGGTTATCTCTGTCTTGTAGTTCCGCCATTGTTGTTCAAGCACGAGGGATGTTTTTGAAGCAGCTATTGTTTCTGCAACACTGACTATGTTTCCGCAACACCACTTGTGTTGCAATCCTAGTGAGCAGCTCGCCTGTTGTATCCGAGGATCGACCGCTGAAGCACGTATGCTATGGCGGCGAAAGGCATGGTGCTTCCCCCATCCCCAACACCTCCATCGCAGCAGAGCGGGCATCCCCTGAAGCACCTAGGTGCCCCTCGTATCTCCTTCAGCAGTGCGAATCGAGGTACGCTCTGAGTAGTAGCAAAGAGCTTGGCAATTTGGGGGAGATATAGGTGAAGAATAAAGATAGGAGAGAGAGCGAAGAGATAAGGTCGGACGCGAGCCGCTCTCAACCGGTGCGTGGTCCACACCAGGACGCGTGGCACCTAGCGGATGCGGCGGATTTCTTTCGAGAAATCAGCCGGCTGAAGCCGAGCATTTTCCTTTTGGGAAGGGATAAGTCGATCTTTTACCTGGGAAAGTTTTGTTTCCTACTAAAAACAGCACGAAAAATCAGGCGGTCTGTTACATGGAAAGAATTCTTTCCCTTTTATTAGAATTAGGGTCACGCTAACTGCCACACGTGTGGCAGGAAGGGAGACGCACCACACGTTTCTAATGTAAACAGATTGCCACGTCATCGCATGCATGCATGTATGAATCTTTTTGAATTTTCAGTTTTTAAAATGTTTTATCTCTTAAACGAAAAATCCGATTGAAAATCCGTTTTCACCATTAAATCCCTCGCGATGAGATCTTCGAAACTAGATCCCATGTTGATATGTTTTGACAAAAATTTTTTAGGATTAAAAGTTGCCATGTCTATTGCATATGAATTGCCATGATGTTTACACTGAAGTTGCCATGATATGTTTCAGCCATTTTCTTTTGCATTTAAAAGTAAATTTTGACATTTATAAAACAGGAAATTAAGAAACTAGACTTGCCATGAACCATAAACTAAAATTGCCATGATACATGCACGTAAAATTGCCATGGTTCATACAAAAAATAATTTTCATGGTCAAAGTACTGGAGTTGCCATCATCAAAATACTAAAATTGCCATGATCTACAAACTAAAATTGCCACACTTTAGTTTAAGCCCTATGGCAACTGCAGTGTAAACATCATGGCAACTTCTGGAAAAAAATTCATCGAAACATATCAACATGGGGTCTAGTTTTGAAGATCTCGTCGAGACGGATTTAATGGTAAAAACGAATTTTTAGTTCGCTTTTTTATTTAGTAGATACAACATTTTTAAGCCAAAAACCAAATTTTTTTTTTCTGATATCATCTATTCATACGTGTCAAATGAGTGGTGATGAAGGCGTGTGGGCGATGTGCAAACGCCCACACGTGTGGGCGTTAACATTTCCCTAGAATTATCAGTCGATATGTTACAAGGAAAAAACGGTCTTGCCTAAAAATCACAATTCTTTCCTAAACATCACACATCAGGGGCCCTTCCTACTTGGGGGCCCGGGGCGCCCCCCCCCCCCTGCCCCCCCCTCAGGGCCGGCCCTGCTTCCACGTCGACGGCGTTGGCGTTGGCGTTGGCGGCTGTTGGGTCGGAGCTGTCTAGGCAGAGCAGAGTGGTTGCGCTTACGCCATGACGGGCAGCGAGAGGTGATGTGGTCACGAGAACACGAGACCGAGGCAATGGGCGTCACCACGGCGACAGCAACAACGCGACCGAGGCAAAGGGAACGCAACACCACCACAGCAACATCAACTCGTCAGTCAACTGCTACCGCATTCACAGCGACGTGAGCCAATCCATGCGTGTACCACCTCATCTCTTATTATTTCCAATCTTCGTACGGCACGGTCTTGTCCTGCCTTCCACCTTCGGTTCATCGAGAAGGCACGTCGGTCCGTCACGTACTTCGTCCTTTTTGCTGCCTGCCCTGCGGCGGCAGCATGGCCGGCCGTGGCCGCGTCCAGACACGGCAGCCGCGTGGCGTGACGTTGGCGCTGTCAAGTCCGGCCAGCCGTAGCGACGCGTCGTGTGCGGCTGTGGGCACCGGCGTCGGCATGGACCCCCGTCCGCAACTTTCCTCCCGTCGCGGAATCCTCCCGGCTCTATGCGCGAGCAGGCGCAGCCACCGGAGAGAAGAGAACCGCCCCGTCCGTGTCAAGCACAAAACAACGGGTGCTCGTGTCGTGTACCCCTCTGCGCCCACTCACCAGTTCCTTTTTTTTTTGAACTGCGCGCACTCGGCAGCTTTGCGGATGATGCAAGCGCGGTCCTTGTCTTGACATTTTTTGGCCACGATGCAGGCATGTTTGGATACAAACAAGGTTGAGAGGGCCTCTGTGGTGTCCAGTTAGTATAAGTTTTTCTTTTAAGAATGGCCCAGTTTTTTTTTTTTGAACTTCAGCATAGTTTAGTATAAAGTGAGGCTCGTTCACGTCATGCAAGGGGCCATTTTATGCTATTGCTGGGCCGCGGGAGTGTTGGGCCGAGTCTAGCCTATAGGACCGAGACTGTCTCGGGCGTATGCATGCTTCGCCTGAAAAAAAGAAGTTAAAACTGGCCGTCGCTGAAAACATTGTGATGACTTTATAAAGCTATGCATGATTGTCTAAAAAAAGTCCAGGAGTTTCTTTTCTATTTTCTATAAAACATTTGATGCATCTTCAGAAAAAATATACTTCACACGAATAGATATATTAATAACAAATTTAATAGACAAATAAGATGTTCTACGTGTGAATTTCCTTTTAGTTCGTACAATTTGTGAGATTCATGTATGTATACCAACTTAACAAAAAAAATCATGTCGCTAATGAAAAGTATTTCATAGGATCACCAACAAAATATGTAATTTGTTTCCATGTTATGCGAGAATATGTTTTTTTGCCGGGATACGAAAAATATGTTTCGTTCTAATTTGAGATTTTCTTCGTGCATTTGGAACCACAATGTTCATGACTATAAATAATGTCTACACATACTAGACAAAAAAAATTCAGCAAAAAATATTCACATATATAGAAAATTCATATTCATGAATTAAAAAAATTATCACCTACTTAAAAGTCTTCATGTGTTTTGCAGCGGATTTTTTAAAATTAAAAATATAAACATGCAAATGACAAAAATTTAAAATATTGTTATATAAAAGAAATAAAGAAAAGGTAAGGAAATATATAAATGGAAATAATTTTTCAAAGTAAAGTACACATATAGTATAAGATACCCCGCAAAAAAGTACACATAGAAGATAATCAATTTTTTTTAAAAGAAAACAACTGAAGAAAGGGAGAAAACAACAACAAATGAAGGGAAAAGAATATCACATTATTGTGCTGGCCCAACTATCCCGAGCACCTTCTTATCACTCACATAAGTCGAGCGCTTGCCTAGAAAAACCTTAAGCTGAGCGTGAATCTGGCATTCCCACTTTGATATTTATTGCACAAATTGACGCAGACGCACCAGAAAGCGTTATGATTTGGCAGTCGAATTAGTGTTACAAGAATCCTCCTCTAGACTTTGGAAACTTCTAGAAGGTTGCATCCTATTTATAACCGGTATTTGGAACCTTCTAGAAGGTTCTTTTAGTTTTTTGCTTTTTCTTATTTTATTTTTTATTTCAAAATAATTCATAGTTTAAATGAATATTCATAATTTTTTAAAATTTTAAGAAGTCTTTAAAATATGCTCTATATTTTTAAAACAATCATACTTTTTCATAAAAGTACTTAAAATTTTAAAATGGCTTAAATTTTAAAAAGTCTCATTTTTCAAAAAGAAGAGATTTTGAAAATAAGATATTTTAAAATATAATAAAAATCATCTGTTTCCACAAATGCTCTGAATTTTTCTTAAAAGGGAAATATTTCTAAAAAATATATTTATTTTTATAAAAATATTCATGGTTTCTAAAACTAAATGAAAAATTACAAAAAAAGAAATATAAAAACCAAGCAACCTGAAGGCGTTGCTACTGGGCTGGCCCAGCAAAAGTTCATTCGATAGAGCTAGCACGTGGGTAGCGCTAGAGCGAAAAAATCCCGAAAATGTTGTTCTCGTGAGGGATCGAACTCCCGCTGTTGGAAGATTGAGGGATGGCGCTCCCAACGGCTCCTGTACGGACAGGCGTTGCGGGCGTCTCTGGCGATGGTGACTGTTGGGGAACGTTGCAGAAAATTAAAATTTTTCCCACGGTTTCACCAAGATCCATCTATGAGTTCATCTAGCAACGAGTATTCAGATTAGATAGCATCTACATACCACTTTGTAGATCGCAACGGAAGCGTTCGAGTGAACGTGGATGAGGTAGTCGTACTTGCCGTGATCCAATTCACCGATGATTTAGTACCGAACGGACGGCACCTCCGCGTTCAACACACGTACGGGACGGGAGACGTCTCCTCCTTCTTGATCCAGCAAGGGTGAAGGAGAGGTTGAGGAAGATCCAGCACGACGGTGTGGTGGTGGATGCAGCAGAACTCCGGCAGGGCTTCGCTAAGCAACTACGGGAGGAGGAGGAGGTGTTGCAGGGAGGAGGGGGCGCCAGGGCATATGGTCCGCTGCCCCCCACCCCTGCCCCCCTTTATATAGGTGCATTAGAGGGGGGGAGGGCGCAGCCTTGCCCCTTCCTCCAAGGAAGGGGTGCGGCCAAGAGGGGGGGAGGAGTCCATCCTCCCCAAGGCACCTCGGAGGTGCCTTCCCCCCTTTGGACTCTCCCTCTCCAAGCATCCTTGGCGCATGGGCCCTCGGGGCTGGTTCCCCTTGGCCCAAGTAGGCCAAGGCGCAACCCCTAAGGCCCATGTGGCCCACCAAGGCAGGTGGCCCCACCTGGTGGACCCCGGGACCCCTCCGGTGGTCCCGGTACAATACCGATAACACCGAATCTTGTCCCGATGGCCAAAATAGCACTTCCTATATATAATTCTTTACCTCCGGACCATTCCGGAACTCCTCGTGACGTCCGGGATCTCATCCGGGACTCCGAACAACATTCGGGTTACTGCACATACATATCTTCACAACCCTAGCGTCACCGAACCTTAAGTGTGTAGACCCTACGGGTTCGGGAGACATGCAGACATGACCGAGACGGATCTCGGGCAATAACCAACAGCGGGATCTGGATACCCATGTTGGCTCCCACATGCTCCACGATGATCTCATCGGATGAACCACGATGTCGAGGATTCAATTAATCCCGTATACGATTCCCTTTGTCAATCGGTATTTTACTTGCCCGAGATTCGATCGTCGGTATCCCAATACCTCGTTCAATCTCGTTATCGGCAAGTCACTTTTCTCGTTCCGTAATGCATGATCCCGTGATCAAACACTTTGATCACATTGAGCTCATTGTGATGATGCATTACCGAGAGGGCCCGGTGATACCTCTCCGTCAAGCGGAGTGACAAATCCCAGTCTCGATCCATGTCAACCCAACAGACACTTTCAGAGATACCCGTAGCATACCTTTATAGTCACCCAGTTACGTTGTGACGTTTGGCATACCCAAAGCACTCCTACGGTATCCGGGAGTTACACGATCTCATGGTCTAAGGAAAGGATACTTGACATTGGATAACTCTAGCAAACGAACTATGCGATCTCATGCTATGTTTAGGATTGGGTCTTGTCCATCACATCATTCTCCTAATGATGTGATCCCGTTATCGATGACATCCAATGTCCATAGTCAGGAAACCATGACTATCTGTCGATCAACGAGCTAGTCAACTAGAGGCTCACCAGGGACATGTTTGTTGTCTGTTATTCACACATGTATTACGATTTCCGGTTAACACAATTATAGCACGAATAAAGACAATTATCATGAATAAGGAAATATAATAATAATGCTTTTATTATTGCCTCTAGGGCATATTTCCAACAGTCTCCCACTTGCACTAGAGTCAATAATCTAGTTACATTGTGATGAATCGAACACCCATAGAGTTCTGGTGCTGATCATGTTTTGCCTTAGGGAGAGGTTTAGTCAACGGATCTGCGACATTCAGATCCGTGTGCACTTTACAAATTTCTATGTCTCCATCTTGAACATTTTCACGAATGGAGTTGAAGCGACGCTTGATGTGCCTAGTCTTCTTGTGAAACCTGGGCTCCTTTGCAAGTGCAATAGCTCCAGTGTTGTCACATAAGAGCTTGATTGGCCCCGACGCATTGGGTATGACTCCGAGGTCGGTGATGAACTCCTTCACCCAAATTGCTTCATGTGCTGCCTCCGAGGCTGCCATGTACTCCGCTTCACATGTAGATCCCGCCACGACGCTTTGCTTGCAACTGCACCAGCTTACTGCCCCACCATTCAGAATATACACGTATCCGGTTTGTGACTTAGAGTCATCCAGATCTGTGTCGAAGCTAGCGTCGACGTAACCTTTTACGACGAGCTCTTCGTCACCTCCATAAACGAGAAACATTTCCTTAGTCCTTTTTAGGTACTTCAGGATATTCTTGACCGCTGTCCAGTGTTCCTTGCCGGGATTACTTTGGTACCTACCTACCAAACTTACGGCAAGGTTTACATCAGGTCTGGTACACAGCATGGCATACATAATAGAACCTATGGCTGAGGCATAGGGGATGACACTCATCTCTTCTATATCTTCTGCCGTGGTCGGACATTGAGCTGAGCTCAATTTCACACCTTGTAACACAGGTAAGAACCCCTTCTTAGATTGATCCATATTGAACTTCTTCAATATCTTATCAAGGTATGTGCTTTGTGAAAGACCTATGAGGCGTCTCGATCTATCTCTATAGATCTTGATGCCTAATATGTAAGCAGCTTCTCCAAGGTCCTTCATTGAAAAACTTTTATTCAAGTAGGCCTTAATGCTGTCCAAGAGTTCTATATCATTTCCCATCAAAAGTATGTCATCTACATATAATATGAGAAATGCTACAGAGCTCCCACTCACTTTCTTGTAAACACAGGCTTCTCCGTAAGTCTGTGTAAACCCAAACGCTTTGATCATCTCATCAAAGCGAATGTTCCAACTCCGAGATGCTTGCACCAGCCCATAAATCGAGCGTTGGAGCTTGCATACCTTGTCAGCATTCTTAGGATCGACAAAACCTTCCGGCTGCATCATATACAATTCTTCCTTAAGGAAACCATTAAGGAATGCCGTTTTGACGTCCATTTGCCATATCTCATAATCATAGTATGCGGCAATTGCTAACATGATTCGGACGGACTTCAGCTTCGCTACCGGTGAGAAAGTCTCATCGTAGTCAACCCCTTGAACTTGTCGATAACCCTTAGCGACAAGCCGAGCTTTATAGATGGTCACATTACCATCCGCGTCTATCTTCTTCTTAAAGATCCATTTATTTTCTATGGCTCGCCGTTCAACGGGCAAGTCAGTCAAAGTCCATACTTCGTTTTCATACATGGATCCTATCTCGGATTTCATGGCTTCCAGCCATTTGTCGGAATCCGGGCCCGCCATTGCTTCCTCATAGTTCGAAGGTTCACCGTTGTCTAACAACATGATTTCCAAGACAGGGTTGCCGTACCACTCTGGTGCGGAACGTGTCCTTGTGGACCTTCGAGTTTCAGTAGGAGCTTGATCAGAAGCATCTTGATCATCATCATTAATTTCCTCTCTAGTCGGTGCAGGCACCTCAGGAACGATTTCTTGAGTTTCGCCATTTTCCGGTTCAAGAGGTAACACTTCATCAAGTTCTACTTTCCTCCCACTTACTTCTTTCGAGAGAAACTCTTTCTCCAGAAAGGATCCATTCTTGGCAACAAAGATCTTGCCTTCGGATCTGAGGTAGAAGGTATACCCAACAGTTTCTTTTGGGTATCCTATGAAGACGCATTTTTCCGATTTGGGTTCGAGCTTTTCAGGTTGAAGTTTCTTGACATAAGCATCGCATCCCCAAACTTTTAGAAACGACAGCTTGGGTTTCTTCCCAAACCATAATTCATACGGTGTCGTCTCAACGGATTTCGACGGAGCCCTATTTAAAGTGAATGCGACAGTCTCTAAAGCATAGCCCCAAAAAGATAGCGGTAAATCGGTAAGAGACATCATAGATCGCACCATATCTAATAGAGTGCAATTACGACGTTCGGACACACCATTACGCTGAGATGTTCCAGGCGGCGTGAGTTGTGAAACTATTCCACATTTTCTTAAGTGTGTGCCAAATTCGTGACTCAAGTATTCTCCTCCACGATCTGATCGTAGAAACTTGATCTTTCTATCACGTTGATTTTCAACCTCACTCTGAAATTCCTTGAACTTTTCAAAGGTCTCAGACTTGTGTTTCATTAAGTAGATATACCCATATCTACTCAAGTCATCAGTGAGGGTGAGAACATAACGATAGCCTCCGCGAGCCTCAACACTCATTGGACCGCACACATCGGTATGTATGATTTCCAATAAGTTGGTTGCTCGAGTCTTGGTCATTTTACCCATGAGGCATGGTTCGCATGTGTCAAATGATTCATAATCAAGAGACTCTAAAAGTCCATCTGCATGAAGCTTCTTCATGCGTTTGACACCTATGTGACCAAGGCGGCAGTGCCACAAATATGTGGGACTATTGTTATCAACTTTAACTCTTTTGGTATTCACACTATGAATATGTGTATCATCACGTACGAGATTCATTAAGAATAAACCATCAACCATCGGAGCATGACCATAAAACATATCTCTCATATAAATAGAACAACCATTATTCTCGGATTTAAATGAGTAGCCATCTCGAATTAAACGAGATCCAGATACAATGTTCATGCTCAAACTTGGCACTAAATAACAATTATTGAGGTTTAAAACTAATCCCGTAGGTAAATGTAGAGGCAGCGTGCCGACGGCGATCACATCGACCTTGGAACCATTCCCCACGCGCATCGTCACCTCGTCCCTCGCCAGTCTCCGTTTATTCCGCAGCTCCTGCTTTGAGTTACAAATATGAGCAACTGCACCGGTATCAAATACCCAAGAGCTACTACGAGTACTGGTAAGGTACACATCAATTACATGTATATCACATATACCTTTGGTTTTGCCGGCCTTCTTGTCCGCTAAGTATTTGGAGCAGTTCCGCTTCCAGTGACCACTTCCCTTGCAATAAAAACACTCAGTCTCGGGCTTGGGTCCATTCTTTGGCTTCTTCCCGGCAACTTGCTTACCGGGCGCGGCAACTTCCTTGCCGTCCTTCTTGAAGTTCTTTTTACCCTTGCCCTTCTTGAACTTAGTGGTTTTATTCACCATCAACACTTGATGCTCCTTCTTGATTTCTACCTCTGCTGATTTCAGCATAGCATATACCTCAGGAATGGTCTTTACCATCCCCTGCATATTGTAGTTCATCACAAAGCTCTTGTAGCTAGGTGGAAGCGACTGGAGGATTCTGTCAATGACCGCTTCTTCCGGGAGATTAACTTCCAGTTGAGTCATGCGGTTGTGCAACCCAGACATTTTGAGTATGTGTTCACTGACAGAGCTATTTTCCTCCATCTTACAGCTAAAGAATTTGTCGGAGACTTCATATCTCTCGACCCGGGCATGAGCTTGGAAAACCATTTTCATCTCTTCGAACATCTCATATGCTCCATGTCTCTCAAAACGCTTTTGGAGCCCCGGCTCTAAGCTGTAAAGCATGCCGCACTGAACGAGGGAGTAATCATCGCAGCGTGACTGCCAAGCGTTCATAACGTCTTGTTCTGCAGGGAGAATAGGTGCGTCACCCAGCGGTGCTCTTAGGACATAATCTTTCTTGGCAGCTATGAGGATGATCCTCAGGTTCCGGACCCAGTCCGTATAGTTGCTACCATCGTCTTTCAGCTTGGTTTTCTCTAGGAACGCGTTGAAGTTGAGGACTACGTTGGCCATTTGATCTACAAGACATATTGTAAAGATTTAGACTAAGTTCATGATAATAAAGTTCATTTAATCAAATTATTTAATGAACTCCCACTTAGATAGACATCCCTCTTCTAGTCATCTAAGTATTACATGATCCGAGTCAACTAGGCCGTGTCCGATCATCACGTGAGACGGACTAGTCAACATCGGTGAACATCTTCATGTTGATCGTATCTTCTATACGACTCATGCTCGACCTTTCGGTCTTCTGTGTTCCGAGGCCATGTCTGTACATGCTAGGCTCGTCAAGTCAACCTAAGTGTTTTGCATGTGTAAATCTGTCTTACACCCGTTGTATGCGAACGTAAGGACCTATCACACCCGATCATCACGTGGTGCTTCGGAACGACGAACCTTAGCAACGGTGCACAGTTAGGGTGAACACTTTCTTGAAATTATTATGAGGGATCATCTTATTTACTACCGTCGTTCTAAGTAAACAAGATGCAAAACATGATAAACATCACATGCAATCAAATAATAAACGTGACATGATATGGCCAATATCACATTGCTCCTTTGATCTCCATCTTGGGGCTCCATGATCATCTTGTCACCGGCTTGACACCATGATCTTCATCATCATGATCTTCATCATCGTGTCTCCATGAAGTTGCTCGCCAACTATTACTTCTACTACTATGGCTAACGCGTTTAGCAATAAAGTAAAGTAACTTACATGGCGATTCTCAATGACACGCAGGTCATACAAAAAATAAAGACAACTCCTATGGCTCCTGCCGGTTGTCATACTCATCGACATGCAAGTCGTGATTCCTATTACAATAGCATGAACATCTCATACATCACATATAGATCATTCATCATACATCACAACTTTGGCCATATCATATCACAAAGCACTTGCTGCAAAAACAATTTAGACGTCCTCTAATTGTTGTTGCAAGTTTTACGTGGCTGAATTAGGGTTCTAGCAAGAACGTTTTCTTACCTACGTTCAAACCACAACGTGATTTGTCAATCTCTATTTACCCTTCATAAGGACCCTGTTCATCGAATCCGATCCAACTAAAGTAGGAGAGACAGACACCCGCCAGCCACCTTATGCAACTAGTGCATGTTAGTTGGTGGAACCGGTCTCACGTAAGCGTACGTGTAAGGTTGGTCCGGGCCGCTTCATCCCACAATACCGCTGAATCAAGATTGACTAGTAACGGCAAGAAGAATTGACAACATCTACGCCCACAACAAATTGTGTTCTACTCGCACAAGAAGAACTATGCATAGACCTAGCTCTGATACCACTGTTGGGGAACGTTGCAGAAAATTAAAATTTTTCCTACGGTTTCACCAAGATCCATCTATGAGTTCATCTATCAACGAGTATTCAGATTAGATAGCATCTACATACCACTTTGTAGATCGCAACGGAAGCGTTCGAGTGAACGTGGATGAGGTAGTCGTACTTGCCGTGATCCAATTCACCGATGATTTAGTACCGAACGGACGGCACCTCCGCGTTCAACACACGTACGGGATGGGAGACGTCTCCTCCTTCTTGATCCAGCAAGGGTGAAGGAGAGGTTGAGGAAGATCCAGCACGACGGTGTGGTGGTGGATGCAGCAGAACTCCGGCAGGGCTTCGCTAAGCAACTACGGGAGGAGGAGGAGGTGTTGCAGGGAGGAGGGGGCGCCAGGGCATAAGGTCCGCTGCCCCCCACCCCTGCCCCCCTTTATATAGGTGCATTAGAGGGGGGGAGGGCGCAGCCTTGCCCCTTCCTCCAAGGAAGGGGTGCGGCCAAGAGGGGGGGAGGAGTCCATCCTCCTCAAGGCACCTCGGAGGTGCCTTCCCCCCTTTGGACTCTCCCTCTCCAAGCATCCTTGGCGCATGGGCCCTTGGGGCTGGTTCCCCTTGGCCCAAGCAGGACAAGGCGCAACCCCTAAGGCCCATGTGGCCCACCAAGGCAGGTGGCCCCACCTGGTGGACCCCGGGACCCCTCCGGTGGTCCCGGTACAATACCGATAACACCGAATCTTGTCCCGATGGCCAAAATAGCACTTCCTATATATAATTCTTTACCTCCGGGCCATTCCGGAACTCCTCGTGACGTCCGGGATCTCATCCGGGACTCCGAACAACATTCGGGTTACTGCACATACATATCTTCACAACCCTAGCGTCACCGAACCTTAAGTGTGTAGACCCTACGGGTTCGGGAGACATGCAGACATGACAGAGACGGATCTCGGGCAATAACCAACAGCGGGATCTGGATACCCATGTTGGCTCCCACATGCTCCACGATGATCTCATCGGATGAACCACGATGCCGAGGATTCAATTAATCCCGTATACGATTCCCTTTGTCAATCGGTATTTTACTTGCCCGAGATTCGATCGTCGGTATCCCAATACCTCGTTCAATCTCGTTATCGGCAAGTCACTTTTCTCGTTCCGTAATGCATGATCCCGTGATCAAACACTTTGAACACATTGAGCTCATTGTGATGATGCATTACCGAGAGGGCCCGGTGATACCTCTCCGTCAAGCGGAGTGACAAATCCCAGTCTCGATCCATGTCAACCCAACAGACACTTTCAGAGATACCCGTAGCATACCTTTATAGTCACCCAGTTACGTTGTGACGTTTGGCATACCCAAAGCACTCCTACGGTATCCGGGAGTTACACGATCTCATGGGCTAAGGAAAGGATACTTGACATTGGATAACTCTAGCAAACGAACTATGCGATCTCATGCTATGTTTAGGATTGGGTCTTGTCCATCACATCATTCTCCTAATGATGTGATCCCGTTATCGATGACATCCAATGTCCATAGTCAGGAAACCATGACTATCTGTCGATCAACGAGCTAGTCAACTAGAGGCTCACCAGGGACATGTTTGTTGTCTGTTATTCACACATGTATTATGATTTCCGGTTAACACAATTATAGCACGAATAAAGACAATTATCATGAATAAGGAAATATAATAATAATGCTTTTATTATTGCCTCTAGGGCATATTTCCAACAGTGACGGCGTTTCTGCGCAGGGCCTCGCCCCCGACGACCACGGCGACGGCGCTCCGGTCCCGGCGGAGGGCTTGGCGGTGGGCTGGTCGGCGGCTCGCACCCCAGCTCCTAGGCGGACGACCGCGCCCCCCTGGGCGTGGCAAGGTGGTCGAGGAGCCGCTTTTGGGCGCTCGCGGAGGACGAGTCTGACGACGAAGAGGAGGTGGAGATAGGCGACGCGGTGGAGTCTGCGGCGGGCGGCCGTGTGGCCTGCTCCATTGGCGACTTGTAAGTGCATCTAGTGCCCCTTAGTGATTTTGGGTGTATTGAAGACTTATAGGTTAAGGGACTAATGAGTTTATGAGTGTACACAGGTCTATAAGTCCATGAGCAGTTTGATATGTACAGAGAAAGTCGACCCCTAAAAATGAAGTTCTTCGACTAAAGACTTTGGTATTCGAAAGACTTTCTGAAGACTTTGAAAGTGAAGAAATTGGTGTGACCTTGAAGACTTGGTATTCATTCGAGGAACATGGAGCGTGAAGACTTCTGTTTTCGTAGTTTCATTTTCTCTTTCTTGAGTCATAGGAAACACCGTACAGTTAAAGGGGGTCGAGGAAATACTATGGAAAAATTTCCATGTGATGCTCAATTCAAAATCCTACACCTACCAATCCCTTCGAGTGAAGCCATTGGAAATCTCATACAGTTTAGTCAATTTCTTCAGTGACAGAGACGCAGTTCTTCTGGTCAATGAGGACTTTGTTCTGACTGAGGAGTTAGGAATTCGCCAGTGCGGATTGCCTACACAGTGAGGAACATGATAACCCTGAGGAATTTGAACCTCAAATTTCCGACCGTTGCTATGCTACGCGCCAGCTGTCCCAAAATATCCTATCCATCCAACGGTCATATCATTGAAGGGCATTTATGTCTTATCATGTCGGGCTGCTCCCTAGGCTATAAATAGCCGCCCCTACAACCACTAGCTGGTTGGCTGCTCCGCGAGAAACTGACACTTGTCATTTGAGAGAACCCCATCCTCCGAGGACTTTGAGCAAAAATCATCAAGTGAGGAAAATCCAAAACCCAAACCCAAACACCTACAAACCCAAAGTGATTGAGCATCACTGAAGAGATTGATCCTGCGTGGATCCGACGCTTGTTACCTTTGAAGACTGTGCTTCTTCTAGACGGTTAGGCGTCATGGTCTAGAGCATCCAAGAGGAATTGTGGATCGTCGAGTGACCGAGTTTGTGAAGGTTCGGAAGTCACCTGAAGACTTACCACGAGTGATTGGGCGAGGACTGTGTGTCCTTAGCTCAAGGAGAATACGGTGAGGACTGTGTGTCCGGGACTGTGTGTCCTCAGGTTTAAATACCTAGCCGCTCTAACCAGATGTACAACCGAGACATCAGTTGGAACTGGTCTACCAAATCATTGTCTTCACCAAGCCAACTGGTTCTATTTCCTCAACACTTTCATTTCCTCATTACTGTGTTGTGTGACTGTTCATATCTGTGTTTGAAGACCTTGACTGAAGACTTTCTCGATTTCCTCAGTTCAATTTCTTCAGTCTGTTTGTCTTCATTTTGTGCTATCCTGTGCTTACGCTTTCTGTACTCTGTGTTTGTCTTCATTTCTTCATGATGACCATGCATGTATTCTGTTATGTTTACTTCTGAGTACTTATTCCCCTGCAAGTAGTTCTTCGCTAAGGAATTTCCTCACTAGCAAATTCCTCAGTGAAGAATTTCATAAAAATCGCCTATTCACCCCCCTCTAGTCGATATAACGCACTTTCAATTGGTATCAGAGCAAGGTACTCCCTTGTTCTGTGTGATTTTGGTTTAACTGCCTGGAGTTTTAGTTATGTCGACCGCAGATATGAAGAAAGTGACATGCCCCATCTTTGATGGTCACGAGTATCCCAAATGGAAGGCCATGATGAAGAAGCGTCTCATGGCGATTAACATCGAGCTGTGGACCGTCACTGAGATTGGTCTGACCGATCTGTGCAAGATGGCGGAAGCTGATGACATTCGCAAGTACACCCACGTCAACCTCACAGCGAAGGCCGTCATCTGCTCCAGTCTGTCTCGAAATCAGTTCAGGAACGTCATGCATCTTGATCAGGCAAAGCTTATCTGGGACTGTATCTCTGATGTCTATGAAGGTCATCGAACCCGTCATGATCCTTGGTTCGAGGACTTCAAGGACTCTCTCAAGTCAATGACATTTGAACCAGAATCATCATCTTCCTCACCATGTCTTATGGCAGATGGTGAAAAGGTAACTGAATGCTATCTGTCTGAATCTAGTGATGATGAATCTGGTGATGAATTTGGACCCAGTTATGTCAAAATTGCTTCCCTTGCTGCTAAACAACAAAGAGCTTTGGAAAAGGCTCACGAAATGCTTAGTAAGAGCGATGATATGTTGGGTGAAGAAATGGATCAGTCAAAAGCTTTGGCTGAAAGTCTTCAGAGACTTCATTCTAAGTATGACTCCCTTCAAGATCAGCTTAACTCTCTCTTATCTGATCATGAGAAGCTAAGAGTGAGTTATGAAGATCTTTAGAAGGAGCGTGATTCATTACTTGCTCAACAAATCAGCGCTGCTCAGGAAGAATTTGTTCCTCCATGTTTGAAATGCATTGAACGAGAATCTACTAATTCTTCACCTAAATGTTCAAATGCTTCTAATGTTACAAATTCTTCACCTGCCGCTGCTATCACTAACTCCTCATCTGAGGACATTGCTAGTATCACTGACGATGCAGGGCTGAAGGAATTGTACATGACAGGCATGTACAAAAGCCTCAAAGGGCATCAGGCTCTTTGTGATGTGCTTAAAAAGCAGATCCTCAACAGGAACCCTAGGAAATTGGGTATTGCCTTTGAGAGGAAACTCAATGCTGATGGTACATATTGGAAGCCTGAGCAGTACCCCAAAACCTCATGCGTTGCTGCAAAGGGACCTCCAGTTGATCCATCTAATTTATCTGGTTATACATGTGAATCTTCTCATTCTTCTGATGACTCATTTGACTCCAACTATAAACTATTCAAAAATCAGAATGGTGAAGCATTTGCTAGATATGTTGGCACTAACTGCAGGAATGTTTCCCCTATGAAGAAAATCTGGGTTCCCAAAAAGTGCCTTGAAAGTCTTCAGGTGAATGTCCTCATGACACCACTTGTGAAGAATAGGAACCCCAGATCAAATTCTTCATATGGACCAAATTCTTCATATGGATCCAAGTCCTCATACGGACCAAATTCCTCACGTGGATCAAATTGCTCAAAAGGGTCAAAGTTCTCATATGAACATCATCGTGCTAGCAACTCTGTTTCGCAGGGAAGAGCCAAGGGCTATGAATATGAGCATTATTCTTCTAATCATTATGTTCATAAGTCCTCAAGGAATTTCTCTGCTTATTCATGTGCTTACTCTAACCCCTCTTATGTGAGATGAAATGGTTTGGCTGCTATGCCACCATTCTCATATGGAGCTCGCAGAGTGATGAACTCTTTGCCACCCCTTCAGATGTGGGTGGTGAAGAAAAGGAACTAATCTTTTCTACAGGTTCAGGTCTCCAGACGTACTATAACGTTTGAAGAATTTGCTGGGGACCTGGCATATTGCCTGAAAGGACGCAGGCTAATCATGAAGAAATGAACTTTCATTTCACACGTCCTCCTACTACTTTATATGTCTTACTGCTTGATGAAATTTATCTGATGAATTGTGCTATCATATTCTTCATTGCTGAAGTATATGAGGTTCGTAAGTTGCACTAATTCATCTGCAGGATGATCAACCCAAAGCCACTGAGTGGGTCCTTGATAGTGGATGTACAAATCACATGACTGGTGACAATAATCTATTGATGGATGCTCCCTTATTGTCATCACATCTGAAGCATATCATCTTTGCTGACAAAAGCAAAAGTCAGGTATTGGGTCTAGGTAAGGTTGCTATCACAAAGGATCGACAGATGGACAAAGTCATGCTTGTTGAGTCCTTAGGATACAACCTTATGTCTGTCTCAATGCTTTGTGATCTTGATATGGTTGTTGTCTTTGGCAAGTATCGTTGTGTTGTGATTATGGATGCTGACAATTCCAAAGTCTTCGAGGGCTTTAGGAGAGGAGACTTGTATATTGTTGATTTCTCTGCAGACTCACAACCAGCCGTGTGCCTACTTGCAAAAGCTTCAGAAGGATGGCTATGGCATCGACGACTTGGTCATGCAGGCATGAGGAATTTGCACACACTTGCGAAGAAGAAGCATGTCATTGGCATTGAGAATGTCAAATTCCTCAAGGATCACTTATGCGGTGCCTGTGAAGCTGGAAAGATGACCAAGGCCAAGCATCCAGCGAAGACTATCATGACCACTACTCGTCCATTTGAATTGCTTCACATGGATCTCTTTGGTCCTAATCATTATTCCTCTGTTTCGAATGAAGCATCTCAATATGGCTTTGTTAATGTTGATGATTACTCTCATTACACATGGGTACACCTTGTTACTTACAAACATGAAGTGCAGGAAGTCTTCAAATGATTTTCCTCGAGGGCTTGAACCAACTTTGGTGTGAAGATCAAGCACATCAGAAGTGACAATGGCACTGAGTTCAAGAATTCGGGTCTCGATGATTATCTTGATGAACTTGGTATTACTCATGAGTTATCTGCTCGTTATACTCCTCAACAGAATGGCGTCATGGAGCGCAAGAACAGGACTCTTGCTGAGATGGCTCGCACTATGCTTGACGAGTACAAACCCCTCGTCGTTTCTGGGTTGATGCAATTGATACTGCGTGCCATATCATCAACAGAGTATATCTTCACAAATTCTTCAAGAAGACTGCCTATGAACTCCTCACTGACAAGAAACCCAATATGAGTTATTTCAAAGTCTTCGGTGCTAAATGCTGGATTAGAGATCCTCATCATAACTCTAAATTTGCACCGAAAGCACATGAAGGTTTTATGCTTGGTTACGGAAAGGACTCACACACCTACAGAGTCTTCAACAATGTTATTCACAAGATTGTTGAAACTGTAGATGTGCGGTTCGATGAAACTAATGGCTCGCAAAGAGAGCACCTACCTTCTTTGTGAGATGAACCAGCACCTGAGGATTCTATCAAGCACAAGGCTACTGAAGATGTCATTCCTACTGAAGAATCTGCTGACGAATTCATTCCAGAACATGAAGAACGTCGAGCTGATGCACCTGAAGAAAATGCTGAGGAAATTGATGCTGAAGAAAATGCTGATCAAATTCGTCAACGACAACCAGCTCATCCTCGCGTTGCAAAAGAAGTGCAAGTGGAGAAGATCATCGATGACATTAGAGCACCAGGTCCTCTCACACGCTCAAAAGCTTCACATCTATCTAACTTTTGTGGGCACTTTGCTTTTGTCTCTATCACAGAGCCCACTAAGGTAGATGAAGCATTTCTGGAGCCTAAGTGGATTCATGCCATGCAAGAAGAATTACATCAGTTCAAGCTCAACAACGTCTGGGAACTGGTCAATCGTCCAGATCCTCGCAAGCATAATATCATTGGCAGAAAGTGGATCTACCGCAACAAGCAAGATGAAAACGGCCTTGTGGTGAGGAATAAGGCACGCCTAGTAGCTCAAGGCTACACGCAGGTTGAAGGAGTTGATTTCGATGAAACTTTTGCACCTGTTGCTAGACTTGAGGCTATTCGCATATTACTTGCTTATGCTAACCATCATGATATCATCTTATATCAAATGGATGTGAAAAGTGCATTCCTCAATGGTAAGCTTGAGGAAGAAGTATATGTTGCTCAACCCCCCGGTTTTGAAGATCCAAAGCATCCTGACAAAGTCTTCAGACTCAATAAGGCCCTCTATGGCCTCAAGCAGGCCCCACGGGCGTGGTATGATACTTTGAAGGAATTATTCATGAAGAAAGGCTTCACACCCGGTTCACTCGATCCCACTCTCTTTACTAAATCTTATGATGGTGAACTGTTTGTGTGCCAAATATATGTTGATGATATCATCTTTGGCTGTACTGACCAACGTTATAGCGATGAATTTGCCTATATGATGAGTGAAGAATATCAAATGTCTATGATGGGAGAGTTGAAATTCTTCTTAGGTCTTCAAATTCGTCAACAGCTTGGCATATTCATATCTCAGGAGAAATACCTCAAGGATGTCCTGAAGAAATTCGGCATGCAAGATTGCAAAGGCATCAAAATTCCTATGCCCACAAATGGTCAACTATGCACTGATGAAAATGGTATTGACTTCGATCATAAGGTATACCGCTCCATGATTGGCTCTTTATTGTACTTATGTGCATCTAGGCCAGATATAATGCTTAGTGTTTGCATGTGTGCCTGATTTCAAACTGCACCGAAGGAATCACACCATAAGGCTGTGAAGCATATTCTTCGATATCTAGCTCACACACCAACACTAGGATTATGGTATCCCAAGGGCTCGGATTTTGATCTCATTGGATATTCTGACTCTGACTATGCTGGTGATCGTGTGGACCGCAAGTCAACATCTGGAACATGTCATTTCCTTGGACGACCCTTGGTCTGTTGGTCCTCGAAGAAACAGAACTGCGTATCACTGTCTACTGCTGAAGCTGAGTACATTGCTGCTGGTTCTTGCTGTGCTCAACTGCTGTGGATGAAGCAAACACTCAAGGACTATGGCATCAACTTGAAGAATGTGCCTCTCCTCTGTGACAATGAGAGTGCCATCAAGATTGCTCACAACCCAGTTCAGCACTCGAAGACAAAGCACATTCAGATTCATCATCATTTTCTTCGTGATCATGTGTTGAAGGGCGACATTTCTATTGAGCATGTGAAGACTGAAGAACAGCTAGCCGATATCTTCACAATGCCCTTGGATGAGAAGAGATTTAGCAAGTTGCGGTGTGAGCTAAATATCTTAGAGGCTTCGAATGTACTTTGAAAAGGCATTCATCCTAACACTTATGCAAAATTGATGACTTAGATGTGCAACACATGAAGAAACGTTTTTCTTCAATCAATGAAGAATAACACTCTAAGTGTGAAGAAATTAATGAAGAATTTGATTCTCAGAACCCTACGATAATTGTACGCGGTGTCTAAAATCAGCATTCTTATACGGTGGGTCACACCACCACAAAAGTTGAAAATCTTCAATTTGAGCTTTTCCTCATTTTTGAAATTCCTCAATTGTTCAAATTCTTCAACTTTTCAAAATCTTCACTGTTTCCGTCATTTTTCTTCATTGGCTAAAATGATGTAGAGGACATGAACAATTTTTCACTGCCTCTATAAATACCCCCTCACCCCTTCCTCACTTCCTTTACTCCGCTCGATCTCTCTCTTCCGCTCGAGCTTCCGAAACCCTAGCACCGCCGCTACTCCATCGTCGCCGGTGAGGAAGAGCTTCACTGCCTCGACCTCGTCACCGTCGTACTCGCGCCGACCGCGGAAATCTTCACCTCCGTCGCCGCTGTAGACGTCTTCCTCCGCCAAGTTAGGGCGTGGAAGATCTACACCGACGAACTTCACTTCTCCATCTCTCTGTTCGTTGTGTTCTTCATTCAGGGTAATTAAAGGTTACTTTTACTGCCCTCTTTGATTTGAAACTTTTTTACAAAATCTTCAAAGGTGTTTTATTCCTCAAATCCTCACACACAAAACACCTCACAAATCTTCTGCTCTTGATTTATTTCTCTAAGCTTTATTCTCTTCAAGATTCCTCAATTGTGTGTGAGGGAGTCCTGGATTAGGGGGTGTTCGGATGGCCGAACTATGCCTTCAGCCGGACTCCAGGACTATGAAGATACCAAGTTGAAGACTTCGTCCCGTGTCCGGAAGGATCTTTTCTTGGCGTGGAAGGAAAGCTAGGTGTGCGGATATTCAAGATCTCCTACCAATGTAACCGATTCTGTGTAACCCTAACCCTATCCGGTGTCTATATAAACCGGAGGGTTGTAGTCCGTAGGACAACCATCATCATACACAATCATACCATAGGCTAGCTTCTAGGGTTTAGCCTCCTTGATCTCGTGGTAGATCTACTCTTGTACTACCCATATCATCAATATTAATCTAGCAGGAGTAGGGTTTTACCTCCATCGAGAGGGCCCAAACCTGGGTAAAATAAAGTGTCCCTTGTCTCCTGTTACCATCCGACCTTGACGCACAGTTCGGGACCCCCTACCCGAGATCCGCTGGTTTTGACACCGACATTGGTGCTTTCATTGAGAGTTCCTCTGTGCCGTCGCGATCAGGAAGGATGCCTCTTCCCGTCTTTAAAGACGGCGCCATTACGATAGGAGCCTTGGCTATCGGCCAAACTCTCCGGCTAGGCGGTTTCTCGCAACCGCCTGTTCGGCTGTTGCACCGACGGTGACCTCCCGTGTCATCGAAAGCAACCTCCGCATCGGCTCAGAACTCGCCGAGAAATTGGATCCGACGGAGTTCTCTTCGGATAACGAGCTCCTGGATCGTATCGCCGCACTGGGCGTCGCCACGAATTATGACCAGGTTGGGCTTAAACCCGATCTGAGAGAAATTAACTCTCCCAAGGTCACCCACCACGTTGCAGTGGTGGAAACACAACGCGGCGACCCTTCATCTATCTTAAGGACTAGCTACGTCCAAATCCCCGAACCCTCCATGCCGGATACCCGCAGAGGGGAGGATACAATCCAAGACCTGAGCATAAAATCAGGCAACGGGCTAGACTCATCGGATAACATCCAAGACTCCGGATCTCAGGATTCGAATGTCCTTCGGCCTCCGAACAGCAAATTGGGTGAGGTCTCAAATTCGACGACACCCGCCCGCCCGATCATAAGCGATATTTCCCAAATCAGGCAAATGCCCGAAGAAACAGTACATCATTACTGGGCCAGATTCCTCCTGGTTATGAACAGGATAAAGGACTGCCGTGAGGGAGACGCAATCTCAATCTTTTGCAGTAATTGCACGGACGAGGGAATACTTAACGCCGTAAGTCGTCGTAATATTACACGCTTTGCCGACTTGGCGTCCATAGTACAAAAATACTGTGCGATGGAAGTGCTCGAAAAACCGAAATAAAATTTTGGGACAATCCGGCCCTGAATAGCAACCCCGTCCAAACTAAGAGGGTGCACCACAGTAAGGCACCCGGACTACACACCAAAAAGTCAAAACCCTCCAGAGGGCATGGAACCGTACTGGAAAAGTGGCTAGATGGACCCTGCAAGATTCATAGTGCAGAGGAAGCCACCCCAACTCACAGCCTCAGGGCATGTTGGATAATCCGGCAGGTGGCCAAAATTGGCAAGGACCTCCTAATTCCAGAGGTCGAAGGAAACCAGCCCGAGAATTTCAGTTCCGTTCTCACAGTCTTTGAGACTTTCGCATCGAATAACATGCGAAAAAGAACACTCCGCAGCCTCACCGAAGTCTATCACGTGGCGACAATAAACCCATGGAGTAACACTGCTATCACCTTCAACGCGAGTGACGAACCTAAATTTCGAACAGCCAGAGCACCAGCCACATTGGTCCTCAGTCCCATAGTGGACGGCTGTCGTCTCGCAAAGGTACTCATGGATGGAGGCAGCGGATTAAACCTCATTTACGAGGAAACCCTTCAAAAGATGGAAATAGACTGGAACCGCATGGAGCGAAGCAGCACAACCTTTAGAGGAATAATTCCCAGTCAGGAAGCGCGCTGCACCGGAAAAATCACACTAGATGTGGTATTCGGCACGCCGGATAATTACAGGTCCGAACAAATCACCTTTCAGGTGGCCCCGTTCAAAAGCGGATATCACGCTATATTTGGACGGGAGGCATTCACAGTTTTCCAAGCTATACCCCATTATGGGTACATGAAGCTCAAGATGCCTGGGCCAAACGGAATTATCACTCTCGCTAGTGATCCGGACATAGCACTCCGCGCCGAAAACAAGACAGCCGCATTGGCCCTTGAGGCACTGTCTGAAACCTTAGCGGCAGAAGAACTGACTGCGCTGCGATCCACGGTCAATAGGGATGATGTGATACTCGATAAGAGATCCAAATCCACATCCTTCAAACCAGCGGACGAAATAGTCAAATTCCAGGTCCACCCAACGGACCCCAGTAAAACAGCCTCCATTGGGGCACGACTGAACCCTAACGTAGGCGCCGCACTGCGAGAGTTCCTACGAGAGAACTGGGACATCTTCGCTTAGCACCCCTTAGATATGCCAGGAATCCCACGCAGGCTGGCCGAACACAGCTTAAACATCCAGAAAGGATTCAAACCTGTCAAACAAGCCCTTCGGAGTTTCTCCGAACCAAAGAGACAGGCCATGGGAGAGGAGCTAGCCAAATTATTGGAGGCCGGATTCATCAGAGACATAAAACATCCGGACTGGCTAGCAAACCTAGTGATGGTACCAAAGAAGGACAAATCCTGGCGCCTGTGTGTCGACTTCAAAGACCTTAATAAGGCTTGCCCAAAGGATCCATTTCCCCTCCCTCGAATAGATCAAATTATCGATGCCACTGCAGGACACGATTCACTGTGCTTCCTCGACGCATACTCCGGTTACCATTAAATAAAGATGGCAGAGTCAGACCAAGCTGCAACGGCATTCATCACACCATACGGCCCATTCTGCTTCAACACAATGCCCTTTGGGCTAAAAAACGCCGGCGCAACATATCAGCGCATGATTCAAACATGTCTGGCAAACCAGATCGGCAAAACAGTGGAGGCCTATGTAGACGATGTGGTCGTCAAATCAAGACATGCCGAATCTCTAGTAGACGACTTGAGGCTTACATTCGACAACCTCCGAAAATACGACATTAAGCTCAATCCGGAAAAATGTGTTTTCGGCGTTCCAGCCGGAAAGCTTCTGGGCTTCATTGTATCCGGTAGAGGAATTGAAGCAAATCCAGCTAAAATCTGAGCTTTGTCACAATTGGACATCCCAAAAGACCTCAAACAAATACAGAAACTCACCGGATGCGTGGCGGCTTTAAGCCGCTTTATCTCCCGTTTGGGAGAAAAGGCATTGCCCCTTTATCGCCTCCTTAGGCGCACCGAACACTTCGAGTGGACGGACGCTGCAACGGCCGGACTCGAGGAAATAAAAGCCATCTTGGCAACAAATCCCGTCCTGGCCGTGCCGTATACTGGCGAACCCATGCTATTGTACATTGCCGCAACTCATCAAGTTGTCAGCGCAGTACTCGTCGTCGAACGGGTAACGGACGGACACAAACTCCCCCTTCAAGGGCCGGTTTACTACGTGTCCACTGTCCTCACACCATGCAAATCACGGTACCCGCATTACGAAAAGATTGCATACGCGGTTTTCATGGCATCCCGGAAGCTACGACACTACTTTCAAGAGTGTTCTATAACAGTAGCCTCGGAAGTACCACTCAACGATATTATCAACAACCGCGACGCAACAGGCCGGATAGCAAAATGGGCCATAGAGCTCCTACCGTTCGACATAACCTACAAACCACGACGAGCCATCAAATCGCAAGTCCTAGCCGACTTCGTCGCCGAATGGACGGAGGCCGAACTCCCTAAAGAGTACGGCACATACTCAAACTGGATCATGCATTTCGACGGCTCCAAAATGTTGGCCGGACTGGGGGCTGGCGTCGTTTTGACGTCCCCTACAGGAGACACAGTCCAATATGTACTCCAGATTATGTACACGGACTCCAACAATGCAGCCGAATATGAGGCCCTTCTACATGGTCTCCGGATGGCAGTATCCATGGGCATTCAACGCCTGGAAGTATGTGGGGTTTCAAACCTCGCGATATCCTAGATAAATGGCGACTTCGACGCCAAAGACCCAAAAATGGCAGCCTATCGCAACGCCGTACTAAAAATGTCAGCTCGGTTCGAGGGACTAGAGTTTCACCATATAGCCCGAGAAAATAATCAGGCAGCGGACGTCCTGGCGCGCATCGGCGCAAAACGAGATGCCGTCCCCCCCCAACATCTTCTTAGAAAGATTATTCAAACCATCTGTAGCATGGGAAGGGGGAACCCTCGGATAACAGTCCGGACACACCCGCATAACCAGACGCCGAGCAATCTGACATAATCGGAGGCCCCGCCACCGAAGTCACGCCTTCAGCCCACGTAATAATGGCGGTCATCGCCCCGTGGACAGAACCATTCCTAGCCTACCTCATTAGGCAGGAACTCCCTGAGGACCAAAATGAGGCACGCTGCATAGTGCGGCGATCTAAAGCCTATAAAGTCCATGAGGGAGAGCTATATAAGAGAAGTACTACAGGAGTCCTTCAAAGATGTATCTCCGAAGAGGAAGGGCGGAGTCTATTGGCCGAAATTCATGCCGGACTCGGTGGCCACCACGCTGCAGCTCGGTCCCTCGTAAGCAAGGCTTTCCGTACAGGCTTTTATTGGCCGACGGCCCGAGCAGACGCCCATGATCTAGTCAAACGATGCGTCGGTTGCCAGCTTTTTGCCAACCAAAGCCATATGCCACCCAACGCCCTCCGAACTATCCCCATCACTTGGCCTTTTGCGGTCTGGGGACTTGATATGGTGGGACCCCTTAAAGGTGGAACCCACAAGAAAAAATACCTACTGGTCATGGTGGATAAATTCACCAAATGGATAGAAGCCAAGCCTGTCAAGACGACCGAATCCGGACCTATGATAGACTTCATATCCGGGGTCGTACACCGTTACGGTGTTCCCCATAGCATTATCACCGATAATGGCACAAACTTCACCTCGGAGGAAGTAAAGCTGTGGTGCAAAAACATGGGCATTAAGCTCGATTATGCTTCTGTCTATCACCCACAAACTAACGGTCAGGTCGAACGCGCAAATGGTCTCATCATGAGCGGCATCAAACCCAGACTAGTGCAGTCCCTCAAGGAATCTAATACACACTGGGTAGAGGAGCTCGACTCCGTGCTCTGGGGGCTGCGAACTACGCCAAATCGTACCACCGGATTCACACTATTCTTTATGGTGTACGGCGCAGAGGCAGTCCTGCCCTGCGACATAATTCATGACTCACCTAGAGTGCGCATGTACGAAGAAAGAGAAGCCGAGCTTGATCGGCAGGACAACCTGGACGCCTTAGAGGAGGAGCGCGACGTGGCTAAAGCCCGTTCCGCATTTTATCAACAGCAGGCCCGAAGATATCAAAGCAGAGAAGTACGGGCCAAAAATTACAACATCGGCGAACTAGTTCTACGCCTGCCGGATAAGAAAAAGGACAAACTCAAGCCCAGATGGGAAGGTCCCTTCATAATTTACCAAGTCCTGACTGGCGGAGCGTACCGCCTGCGAGATGCGTCGGATAACCGACTCGAGCTGAACCCATGGAACGCCATACGTCTCCGAAGATTCTATGCCTAGCGCCGAACTCGGGGTTCGTCTCCTTCCTCTGTCCATTTTTATATATTTTTCTGTTTTTATTGTTGTTTCCTCCCACTCTTTCATTTTATAGCCTTTAAAGGCTCATCATACGACGCGCCACCCGTGCTCTGTAAACCTGGGGGCTTCTTTAACAGAAGCTTGTTTATATGGGTTTCATGCCCAACGCATGCGTCAGACTTCCGCATGCACCTTTTCTTCGCCATTATATGCATCGGTATGACTTAAGTTTTGGCCAAGCTGGGTTGCCTGGCTCCTGTGCTTACCCCTACGTTCCCGATTGTTCGGCTAGGGGGTAAAGGGAGCACCTCTGCGATTGTTACTGCCGGATAAGCCGGATGTGTACCTCAGACTGGGTGAAGCCGAAAGCTAGCTTTCTTAAGGGAATATTCAGTCGGTGAACTAAAGATGAACCTTTTTTACTTGTACATGCCCCCAGATGTTTTCCTGCACTTGCAGTCCGGACGTGCACTTCAGGGCACGCCACCCCAGCGAAAGGAACCCTTAACGGAACTATTCTCTCTGGAAAATGTTTCTTACTAACCATGTAATATAACATAACTAGTTGGGCACTTGTCTGATAAAGCACTAATGACCCCTACGCCTGGTCTCCACGCATACCTCGGTTCTTATATAGCCGTTATGGTATTCGGACACACTCCGGACCGTCAGGTCTAGAGGTTGAAGCGAAAAGGTCAGGAACGACAAACGATCTACAATCCGGCTATAAGGCATTTCACATGTCAATTATAAATTACATAGTCATCTTGACTGATTGTATTCCTCCTCTATACCATCTAACAGGCTGTCTAACTTACAGTCTTGCTGAGAATACTTTGCGGCCAATTCTACCCGGCCATACACTAAGCTCACAGGGATCTCCTTCCTGTTAGGCCCCACTGGTCCGACCTCGGCCATGTGATTGGGGTCAGACTTCGTAAAACGGGTCTTCACCATAGCCCAGGCCTCCCTAGCGCCTTGTCGGCAGGCTGATATCTTCCACAATAGGAAGCGCCGCCGAACTCCCTTCAGCTTCTCCACAAGCTCTCCAAGGCCCTCGGGCGTGGGATGGGCAGGCCATAAGGCTTGGGCAACACCTCGAATTGCCTACCGAATTCGCTCGTGCAGTTGCAGGAGTTCGGGAAGTATGTCACCCGTGGAACTGGGCATCTCCTCCGCAGGATGACCTGTGAGCATACCTACAGACAATACTCTGTTATTCGACTTCCTCGCCGAACTCATTCTTCAAAGTTCGTTCAAGCACTTACTAAATATGCTGCGTCGAAGCCGCTGATTCTCCTTCATGGAATCCGACAGCTGGCCACGAACATCCTTCAGTTCAACATCCAGCTTGGTGTTGGCATCCTGAAGATCATTCTTCTCTCGTCTCACCCTCGTCAACATACTCTCACCGGCCTTTAACCGGCGTAAGAGTTGTTGCCTCTCCGGATCAAGTCCGGCGTCATCTGCAACATAAATTGTCAGAATTGCACCCATGCCGCACAATACTAAACTTTCGAAGTGCATCTTACCTGCGGGGGTCCCTTTGGGCTCCTCTGTTGCGGCTAGTGCGGCCTCTAGTTGGGCCTTGCACTTTTCTAGCTCCTGGGACAGCACGGTGTTCTTCTCAGTAAGAACCTACATGTTATATGATCCTTAAATCAGTTACTTTTACTGTTTCAAGTCTCGGGGGCTACTGGTATATACATATATTTAACCAAAATTTTCTTACCCGTATGTCTTTCACATATTGTTCCGTGGCTTTGGCTAAACCATCTTGAGCGGCACGAAGGTACGCATCTCACGAATTAAAGGCATCTAAAGCCTCTCGGGAGAAACAAGCGTCGCGCAGAACTGTCCAGCGACGCCTGTGGTTCATGGCGCTCTCCACTTCTGAATTGGTGGCAGACAGCCGGTCTGCATCCTTTGTTGGAGGAGCGTCCGGTACGTGCCTGGTGCTCGTCCTTGCTTCCGGACCAGACGTTGGAGCCTGGCTGGTGGAGGCGCGGTTGGCAGCCTCTCCAGATACAGTCCGGCGAGGCCTCTTCGTCCTGGAAACAGCACGGATGTTAACATGCCTTGACAGAATAACACCGGGGAAACAAAGGGCGCGTTATACCTTTGTGCCGGAGTCTCAGTCCGGACTACATTTCTTTTCGCCCCACGGGGCCCTACGACCCCTAGTTGGCTGGCTGCTGCAGGTTCGGCCTCCCGCCTCGGAAATCTCCCCTGCAAAATACGCTTGTCATTTGAAACGCTGGAATATGTGAATGTGGAATTTCTCTTAAGGGAATAAAACAGTCCGGTTTCTCTTACCTGGGAAGCCGGGATTAACCCGGGGTAATCGGCCGTAATGGCCACCAAGGTATTGTCCTTGCTTAACTGGTGGAACACCCCGTCGATGAGCTCCACCGATATGTCCGGATCCTCTTCGGAGTCCGGATCGAGGGACCGTTCTGGGTCCTCAGGCTGTGGAGGGCGGCTGTTGATATCCTTTACCTCCTGTCGCAGCTCCTGCATTGAAATCGTCAGATTACGTATCTAGTCATGGGAGCATCAAATAAACAGGCAAGTGCGATTGTTCACTTACCCAACTTGGAGGTTCGTACATGGTGAATCCGGCCCGCGGGTTGACGCGGAGGAAATCCTCCTTTTCTCCCTTGTACAAAGATGTTAAAATCTTTACTAGAGCGGCAGCTGTGGCTGGCCCCTTACGGTCGTAACGGGTGACGTCATCCTCCCCGTTGAAATCCCACATGGGGTGGCCTCTATATTGAAGCGGTTGCACCCCCCGCATAATGCATGTGGCCATGACTCCAATCATGGTTAGTCCGGAATGAGCCAACAGTCTTATCCGGCCCATCAAATAAAGGACGTCTCTGTCGTTTTCTCTCCGAGAGCTTCGCGGACGACAGCTCAAGCGTTTCTGCATTGGAGCGCTGTTGAATTCGGGGAGACCGACCCGGATAGGGTCCGACAGCGGGACATCGTCTATGTAAAACCATTCCGAGGGTCAGTCCTCGGACGCCTCTTTTGGGGTTCCGGATGGGTATCTGGTCCCGGCGATGCGCCATACCTCGGCTCCGCCCACTTGATATATAGACCCCTTTTGAGAACGGGGCACCGAGCAGAACAACCTCTTCCACAGCGCAAAATGAGCCTCGACCCCTAAAAATAGCTCGCGAAGGGCAACAAAGCCCGCAATATGTAGTACGGAGCCAGGCGTGAGATTGTGCAGCTGGAGACCGTAGAACTCCAGAAGCCCGCGGAGGAATGGATGAATTGGAAATCCCAGTCCCCTTAATAAATAAGGGACGAGACACACCCGCTATACTTTAGAAGGATTGGGGGTGCTCTCCGCTTGCTTTCCGCCATTGTAGGTGGCGAGTCCGGCTCGGACCGGGACCATACATGCCTGGGGAAGGAATCCCTTGGTTTGCAGCGACACTAACTCGCTATGTGGGATGGTGCAACTCTCCCAGTCTCCAGATTTAGGACTGGAGGGGCGAGAGGAGGAGCTGCGACGGCTGGCCATGTTGGAATGGACCTTTGCTGGAGACGCTCTGATGATAACTCGTGGAGGGGAGAAGATGTGGTCTGGATCTAAATCCCCGTCCCGTTAAATAGGCGGCTTGTTTATGTGACTAAGGGTGTGGATGTAAAAACACCCAAGGCTCTTCGCATTCGTTCAACACGTGGAAGACGGCCATTATTGGGCACTGAAGCCGAGGAGCACTACATTACAAAAATCAGACATTATTCGGACAGGTACACAGGATTCGGAGGAGGAACCCGCCTTGCAATGCCGAAGACAAATTTGCGCGCCGGACTCGTCGTCATTGAAGCCTGGTTCGGGGGCTACTGAGGGAGTCTTGGATTAGGGGGTGTTCGGATGGCCGAACTATGCCTTCAGCCGGACTCCAGGACTATGAAGATACCAAGTTGAAGACTTCGTCCCGTGTCTGGAAGGATCTTTTCTTGGCGTGGAAGGCAAGCTAGGTGTGCAGATATTCAAGATCTCCTACCAATGTAACCGACTCTGTGTAACCCTAACCCTATCCGGTGTCGATATAAACCGGAGGCTTGTAGTCCGTAGGACAACCATCATCATACACAATCATACCATAGGCTAGCTTCTAGGGTTTAGCCTCCTTGATCTCATGGTAGATCTACTCTTGTACTACCCATATCATCAATATTAATCTAGCAGGAGTAGGGTTTTACCTCCATCGAGAGGGCCCGAACCTGGGTAAAATAAAGTGTTCCCCGTCTCCTGTTACCATTCGACCTTGACGCACAGTTCGGGACCCCCTACCCGAGATCCGCCGGTTTTGACACCGATAGTGTGGATCTTCGATCTATACAACTCTGGAACCTAAGACAAAGCTCGCTTAGTGGAATTCTTCAAGACACATCTGGTCAAATTCCTAAAACTTGTTCTTTTTGAAAAACCTTCTGAGAACACATATGACCTCTCCAAATTCCTCGCAACTATATTCTGTTCACAGGTACTCATGTCCGCTGCTGAATCACTAGGTTCTCATCAACTTAACTCATTTGCAGCGTTCCTCGAAGAAAAATTGCATACTTCTTCAGAGAATTCAATTGTTCAAATTCCTCAGCTGAAGAATATGGAAGATGGTAAGAAGCCACAGAAAGGAGGAAAGAAACCTAAGGTCATGACTGCTTTTGAGATCCCTGAGGACATTTATAAAGACTATTGCACACCTGATGAAGCCAAGTTTGGCAAAGAGAACAAAAATCAGCGCATGGTGCGCATTCAGAGGATTGAAAGGAGATGGGCAAGCGAATGGAAGGAGTACAGATACGTTACTCCAAAGTATATGAAGAAATTCGCTCTCAACCCTCCATGCCCAAGACTTCCACTGGCACCTGGCCAAGTGGCTGATCCCACTAGCGTTAAACGCGGTGAGGACTTTCCTGAAGAATGGGCCAGGCGTCAAGCCAAGTTGGCAAGACAAGCCAGAGAAGCAGTGTGGAAATTCCATGAAGATTCTGCTGCTGCTGCTGCCACTGATCCCTTTGTCAAGCCGAGGAAATCAACGGCAAAGAAGCCTGCTCGTAAGCCAAGTGCTTCACCAACATTGCCCTCACGACCAAGTTCCTCTACTGCGCCCTCACGGCCATGAACTTCAAAATCTTCAAGACCAATTCCTCAAGCTGCTCCTGCTCCTTCAAAATCCTCAGCACCTCCACCAAAGTCCTTAGCACCTGTACATCTGGCCTCGTGCCAAAGGACTGCAGGCATCTCAATTGCCTCTGGTGTCTCAGCAAGTTCCTCAGCTGCACCGAATTCTTCATCTGGCCCCACTCTGCTGAAGACTAAGGCAACTGCTGAACGAGGTCCTCGGCCAAGTCCCAAGAAGAAACAGGTCGCCTTCCAAGAGCCACCTGAAGATGATGAGGCTGATGATGATGAACTTGTGGAAATCATCAGAGATATGCAAGTTAGGGCTGCTAGAGCCAAAGGCACACCTGTGCCACTGCTTTTGGATCCAAGGGTGATCCTCGATTATATTGAACTCTGGCATAAGGACCCAAATACGCCTATGCCTGACTTCAAGTTGACACCTGGTCAAAATCACATGCTGACTCACTTCATCCAAGAGGAGAAGTGGAAGTATGACCAGGCCAGGCAGATCAAGAAGGCCCGGTACAAGAAAGAGAAGTTTCTGAAGACCAACGTGGTCAAAATGTCGACTGATGAACTCATCAAAATCCAGTCTGACATCAAAACCCTCAGCGAAAAATTCGACTCATACTATGCTGATTGGAAAGGAGCCAAAGTCAGGTTTGTGAAACTGACTGAGAAGTTCACCAATGTTGCAGCCCCATCGCAACAAGAAGTTCCTCAAGCTGAAGCTTCAGCTCAGCCCACTGAAGAACATGCCAGCACCGCTGATGATTTTCAGGCTGCTGAAGAAAATGCTAGTTCCAGGGCTGATGACTCCATTCCAGCTGCTGAAGAAATTGCCAGGGCATCCACTAGTGGTGCGCCTGAAGAAACTGAAGAAGTCAGGGCAACTGCACCAGTTGCGCCTGAAGAAATACAAACAGATTCCTCAGCTCCACCCGCGCCTACACCAACTCCTATCCTTCCATCTACATCAGATGTGAAGAAGACCAAGGCTGCAGAGCGAGCTGCAGTGAAGAAAAGGAAAGCATCAAGTGCTTCAGAATCCTCAGCTCCAAAGAAGATGAAGCCTATGACCAGCTCTTATGAAAATCCGATCGATGCTGTTCTGATTTCCACCATGCCATCAAAGGACCTTGTTCCTTTTGGTGAAGAATATGAGATCCCAAGCGGATCTGATGAAGAAACTCAATCTGCTGCTTCGTCCGAGCAGATTGATGAGGAAATTGAAGTGGATACGATCCCTTCAACCCCAGTGGTATCATCACCAATACCTCAGTTTACTGCTGAAGAGGCTGGTGTTGAAGAAATTGATGATGAAGACGTGGACATTTGAAGCACAACACCAGTGATGAATGATGACTTTTGGGATAGTCAACATCCCAATTCTCCACTCTTCACCCCACTACAGCAAATTCCTCACTCCCCTGCACCAACAATTCAAATGGGCTCTGAAGAAACTCATCCCACCTCATCTGTCCGTGAAGACATTCCAGCCACTAGTGCTGAAGAAACTGCTGCTGCCGACAATGTGACTGCACCTGAGGAGGAACCAGAAATTCCTCAGCCTGAAGAACCTGAGCTCGCGATTCCTGAGGTCGTGATGCAACACACTGACACTCCTCTGCCAAAGCCAAAGGATCCATTCTCAAGGAAGCAAAAGTTCAAGGCTAAAGACTTCTTTGGCGAGCACGTATTCTTCACTGATTACAATCCATATGACTCTGCTCGCATAAGAAAGAGGCGTTTCTGGATTGCTAGTCAAGCCAATTTATGTTCCTCAGTGCTGTTCAACAAAGACAAAGTCTTTGACCATGCACATATTCCTCACGTAGATATGGAGTCTCTGCCGTGCTTCGAGCCAGTCCTCAGTGTTCTTCACGACGCTGGGCTGCTTAACTTCTGCACTGACATCTGTGATTGGAATGAAGAACTCATTCTTCAGTTCTACGCAACGCTACACATCACAGACGACTCTGAAGATGTAAACTCATGGGTTCTGGACTGGATGACAGAGAACACTCATTACAAGGCACCAGCGTGTGAATTGCTTCGTGCCCTACCACTCAGTCCTCCCCTTGAAGATGCACGTTGTGTCTATAGTGAACCTGAGCTTTCAAATCACTAGATGCAAGTTTTGATGAAGCCTTTGAAGCCAGGGCAGGCCCCTCGAACCAATTTCCTCGTCAAGGAATTACTGTATGTGCCTCGGACTGTCTATCACATTCTGTCGAAGACAATGAGTCCTATCAAAGGCCACGACTCAAATGATGAAGAAGTCGTTGACATCATGAAGAATATGCTTTTCAACATCTGTCATGGCGTTCCCGTCAACTTCCATGATTTCTTCATGAGGACTCTGGCCAATATTGCAATGTCACCATTTGAGCTGAAGCCTTATGCGCCATGGATTATGAGATTCATCAGGACAAGGTCTTCACTCAACTACAAAGCTGACACTCTGAACCACTGCAGCTACTTGCCTCCAATTGAAGTCCTCAAAAGGACATTTTCCTCAGCTGATGAAAAGGGCAAGGCAACTGCTGTGATAGATGAAGGCATTCGTCCATTGGATGGTAAATTTCGCAAGGCTGCATCCTATTCCACCAATGATGACTCTGCCACACATGACTCTGCCGCCAACAATGCCAAGCAAAATCCTCAAGCCACAGCACCCAGGGTGATGACTGATCGTGAGTTACTCCTCAGTCTTCATCAGAAGGTTGGTCGCAATCACAAATGGTTCAAGCGTCAGTTTGGTTCAATTCTTCACAACATGACTTCAACACACAATGCAGTGAAGAAAAACCACTACTACCTCCATGAAACCCTGAACCGCACCTGGGCTGTTCTGTCTCAAGTTTACAGCGCTGAAGATCTGAAGAAAATGGGTCTTAAAGAAGAGTTTGACTGGTCTGCACCTCCTCCGAAGAAATACAAGAAGGTCAAGGTTCCTTCTTTGATGGACAGCTCCTATTCTTCATCGCGTGACACTGATGAAAATGAAGACTTGGACGACACAGCGACAGGCCCTACTTCAACAACCGACCCCGACAACGCTGGCGCTCCTTCATCAACTTGATTATCTTCAGGGCGTTAGTCCTCAGTTTCGATCCTTTTGGTCATTCGATGACAAAGGGGGAGAAATTTGAGTTAGTCTTCAAGCGGGTCTATTATACGGGCGTTTTTTTGCTAAGTTACAACTCTCGTTCTTCCAAAACTTTTATTGGATCGAGTTGTAAACTTAAACCCGATGGTGGTCTCATACTTCTGCTACGTTATTCTGCATGCTTATTCCTCGTTAATATTATCGCACGCATGCTGAAATTCGTCAGTCACCATTTTTCATCATGCTTATTCCTCGTTAATATTATGCGAGAATATGTTTTTTTGCCGCGATACGAAAAATATGTTTCGTTCTAATTTGAGATTTTCTTCGTGCATTCGGAACCACAATGTTCATGACTATAAATAATGTCTACACATACTAGACAAAAAAAATTCAGCAAAAAATATTCACATCTATAGAAAATTAATATTCATGAATTAAAAAATTATCACCTACTTAAAAAGTCTTCATGTGTTTTACAGCAGATTTTTTAAATTAAAAATATAAACATGCAAATGACAAAAATTTAAAATATTGTTATATAAAAGAAATAAAGAAAAGGTAAGGAAATATATAAATGGAAATAATTTTTCAAAGTAAAGTACACATATAGTATAAGATACCCCGCAAAAAAGTACACATAGAAGATAATCAATTTTTTTAAAAGAAAACAACTGAAGAAAGGGAGAAAACAACAACAAATGAAGGGAAAAGAATATCACATTATTGCGCTGGCCCAACTATCCCGAGCACCTTCTTATCACTCACATAAGTCGAGCGCTTGCCTAGAAAAACCTTAAGCCGAGCGTGAATCCGGCATTCCACTTTGATATTTATTGCACAAATTGACGCAGACGCACCAGAAAGCGTTAGGATTTGCCAGTCGAATTAGTGTTACAAGAATCCTCCTCCAGACTTTGGAAACTTCTAGAAGGTTGCATCCTATTTATAACCGGTATTTGGAACCTTCTAGAAGGTTCTTTTAGTTTTTTGCTTTTTCTTATTTTATTTTTTATTTCAAAATAATTCATAGTTTAAATGAATATTCATAATTTTTAAAAAATTTTAAGAAGTCTTTAAAATACGCTCTATATTTTTAAAACAATCATATTTTTTCATAAAAGTACTTAAAATTTTAAAATGGCTTAAATTTTAAAAAGTCTCATTTTTCAAAAAGAAGAGATTTTGAAAATAGGATATTTTAAAATATAATAAAAATCATCTGTTTCCACAAATGCTCGGAATTTTTCTTAAAAGGGAAATATTTCTAAAAAGTATATTTATTTTTATAAAAATATTCATGGTTTTTAAAACTAATTGAAAAATTACAAAAAAAAAAGAAATATAAAAACCAAGCAACCTGAAGGCGTTGCTACTGGGCTGGCCCAGCAAAAGTTCATTCGATAGATCTAGCACGTGGGTAGCGCCAGAGCGAAAATATCCCGAAAATGTTGTTCTCGTGAGGGATCGAACTCCCACTACAACAAAATAGACATGTAGAGACGTTTTCGATTTGACGCTTTTATCTACGTCTCATTATTCAAAATCACTTGGCGCATAGGGACGTCTTACAAGACGCAAAGGACACCCTTGATTCCCATAAAAAAAATCCAGGTGCGTCAGAATATCTTGTTCAACCACCATCAACCCTTATCCCCATCGTGCGATATGGGCTAACAAAATAACTACCGTAAAAAAAGAGAGCGATCTGTGTGACCTCTAAACCTAGCGCCGCCATGCCACACCGCCGCCTCTTCGAAGATCCTGGTCCTCCCCACCGCAGACTCGATATCGCAGGTCCACCCCCCACCCTCCCGGCCTCCCCCCTCGCTCGCCAGCCGCCAGCAGCAGCCTCGCCTCGAGGTCTCAGGGACGCCGGCTTCCAAGCGGCGCCCAGCCCCACTCCGGCCGCCTCGACCTGCAGCTCCGGCACACGGTGCACTGCGGCTGGAAGGGAAGATGACGGATGGCGGGGTTGGCACAGAACTGCACATCGCCACCTCCTCCTACTGAGTACTAACTCACCCCCGTCCACCACCACCATTAACGAGACATGGTACTGATCAGCTAGGCGCTCGTTTGTTGTATGTACACTGTCGGTGTCGATCAGAGTTTGATTGAGGTTCATCTTTCTGTATGATGCTGTTTTATTTGCCTGCCCACTACAACAATGTTATCACAGACATCTTAATTAGTTTATGTGATCCTCGGCACAGTCCAAGCTCTCGGTAGGGCGAGGATGGGCGCCCACCCTACCTTGATTTGCCGGTGAAGAAAATTACGTATAGGTATACGTATGTGTACTCGCTCTGATTCATCTATAGTTCTTGAAAAAATCGTTGTCTTGTTGGGTCGTGAGTCAGTGAGCAGCGATTCTGTCCTCCAAGGTTCCAGCCGTCCAACGCAGCACGAAGCTAGCCGGAGCTTACCTAGCAGCACGGAGCGGCACGCGGAGCCAGCGGACAGCTGCGGTCGGCGCGCGGGCTGGTGGACAGCGAGAGCAGTGAGGCCGGCGGCCGGCTGGAGCTGCGAGGGGGGCGGTCAGCGTCCACACCCCGCCTGCAGCCCCCTCATCGACTCCGTGTTCTTTTTTCCATCCATGTTATGTTTTCTCTTTTTGTAGTCGTGTGTACAGTGTACACTAGTGGCTGGAGATTCATAACATATTGACGAAATTTTCTAATTAAAAATAGTGACAATGTGTGATATGTGATAATAATTACTCAATGCTTTACAGTCATTTTTGTATGTTCTTTACGCTCTCTGATAGTAATTTGTCTGAATGTTGATGACAAATTGACAATTGCTGATTAAAAACAGTGAGTTTGTGTGGGTGGTGCAGCGGCGTTGCCAACTTTCTGACGAAGGGAAAACATGGATATGAAGGGGAAGGGCTAGCAAAGGCAAAGGGGAGGTGCCTAATTGTTTGAATTTTAGTGGCATTTTCAGCTAAAAGTATTTGTGTGCAATACCATTGTCTTTTGAAAAAAAATTGTGCTTTAGAGTTCGCCCCACCTTAGAAAAATTTCGTCCTCCACCACTGATCCTCGGGGAAAAAATGTCCACCCCGGTGAACTGCCACTCTCTCTGTCTCTGAGAACCCTTCGTCTTGCGACCAAAAATCGTCCATGCGTCCTCTGCCATGTGAAGCTTGTTGCCATCAGGTAGACTGACCTCGTTCCCGCCACTGTCAACCAGCGGTAAGCTAGTGGGTGATTTGGAGAACATAAGGGACTTGCGCGAGCGCACAAGGAGGCCAATTTATCTATAGGTGAGTTGATCTACTTTTTAAATTTTAGTTGTTGTTCTATCAATTCATTCCAAGTAAAAAATTAGAGCCCCTCCCTTGATTGTACTTAATTGTGGAGGGGAATCTTGACATTACATTTACTTTAGGTTATCTCTATTACAATATGGGACAACAATACTTTGTCGGGGTTTATTTTTGAACTCTCATCTTTTTACTGACTAAACTACTAGTTCAACTTAAAGTCGATCTTACACTTGTTTGCTCCCAAATTATTGGCACACACGAATGTTGGTGCTTGATAATTAAAAAGCATGTGAGAATATCCTGATAGAATAAGATGGTCAGTGTTCTTAACGAATTTTCTTTTTCATGCAGTTAATAATGCTCGTGTATCAACTATGAAATCACCTTCATTTTCCCCCATAACTGATAATAAGAACTTTGTGCTGACGTTCTAATATTTTTTTGAATAAACATGCCTTGTACTATAAGAGGGAGAGATCAACTCATACATGTGGTTTCTCATCTGCAGAAACTTTTCTGATGTTGTCTGATAAACAGCACCGTGGATGGATATATTATCATTTTTGGTAAAATATAATCATATGTGATTATGTGAAACATCTGGATCACATGCGTCGCACTATGTCTGAAGCAGCAAAATGGCGTCATGCTCGCTTTTGTGTTAGACTGAAGATTATTAATGTGAAGTTGTGAACTACCATGAGAATTCAGTTTTTATGGTAATTGTCATCTTATACTCTTATGTAGAGATAGTATTAAGGCTTGGAGGTTATTAGTGGCAACAACCATGAGAGTTCAGTCCCCGTATGTTAACCTGGTGTTATTTCTTTACATATTTTTTGTATGGTATATCCATCAACAACAACATGATGTTTCTTCCTTTTACAGTACACGTATCTATACTTCGTATGGTAACATAATATCAACCAGACTAGATTGAACTTCTGGAGGTCATGTTTACTCGGTGTGGTACATAAATACTATTCTCTATTCTTATGGTTGTATGTTCAGCAAAGGAGAACTCACTGGTAGAAGTTCCAATGATTTTTTTTAAAATCTCATTTTGCTTTCTTTGCAGAAAACTTGTGCGTGCAGATTCTAAAGGTAGCCACCACAAGGATAAACTACAGAAGTAGAGAAAGCAAGGAGCTATTCTTCCACTATCAGCATGTAGAAACTAGAAATCATATACTCCCTCCGTTCCTAAATATAAGTCTTTTTAGAGATTTTGATATGAACTATATACGGAGCAAAATCAGTGAATCTACACTTTAAAGTGCATCTATATACATTCGTATGTAGTCCAAATTAAAATCTGTAAAAATACTTATCTTTAGAAACGGAGGGAGTATATATATTTCAACTAGTTTGTGACATATGTAATTTTTTTATTGATGATGTGTACAATTGAGTTTGTAAAATACTACTGCTCTCATTAATACAATGCTATTATTTTGCATGATGCCATACAATTTTTGAATATTTTCTGATATGTAAATGGGAGCCAAACTGTTTAATATAAGAAAGTAATTTTATTAAGTGCAACTTAAGTAAGAAATTATACAACAAAAGAGAATATATGCAGTTGCATCTAGCATGAAGTTAGCAATGCGTCTCTAAAGGCATGAGGACCCTCTTAAAACGTCTCATCCATGTAGACACGCTTTGTAAGGACGCTCTTAAAACGTCTCATCTTCATGTAGACACGCTCATTGTGCGTCTCAATGGTATTTGAGACGGTGCGTGGGGAGACGCTCCAAGGACGCTTTAATGAGCGACTGTAAAATTCGCTAGAGATGATTTATTGCGCCTCTAGCACCTACATTGAGCGCCTCTACATGCCTATTTTGTTGTAGTGTCCCGCTGTTGGAAGATTGAGGGATGGCGCTCCCAACGGCTCCTGTACGGACAGGCGTTGCGGGCGTCTCTGGCGATGGTGGTGGCGTTTCTGCGCAGGGCCTCGCCCCCGACGACCACGGCGACGGCGCTCCGGTCCCGGCGGAGGGCTTGGCGGTGGGCTGGTCGGCGGCTCGCTCCCCAGCTCCCAGGCGGACGGCCGCGCCCCCCTGGGCGTGGCAAGGTGGTCGAGGAGCCGATTTTGGGCGCTGGCGGAGGACGAGTCTGACGACGAAGAGGAGGTGGAGATAGGCGACGCGGTGGAGTCTGGGGCGGGCGGCCGTGCGGCCTGCTCCATTGGCGACTTGTAAGTGCATCTAGTGCCCCTTAGTGATTTTGGGTGTATTGAAGATTTATAGGTTAAGGGATTAATGAGTTTATGAGTGTACACAGGTCTATAAGTCTATGAGGAGTTTGATATGTACAGAGAAAGTCGACCCCTAAAAATGAAGTTCTTCGACTGAAGACTTTGGTATTCTGAAGGCTTTCTGAAGACTTTGAAAGTGAAGAAATTGGTGTGACCTTGAAGACTTGGTATTCATTCGAGGAACATGGAGCGTGAAGACTTTTGTTTTCGTAGTTTCATTTTCTCTTTCTTGAGTCATAGGAAACACCGTACTATTAAAGGGGGTCGAGGAAATACTAAGGAAAAATTTCCATGTGATGCTCAATTCAAAATCCTACACCTACCAATCCCTTCGAGTGAAGCCATTGGAAATCTCATACAGTTCAGTCAATTTCTTTAGTGACAGAGACGCAGTTCTTCTGGTCACTAAGGACTTTGTTCTGACTGAGGAGTTAGGAATTCGCCAGTGCGGATTGCCTACACAGTGAGGAACATGATAGCCCTGAGGAATTTGAACCTCAAATTTCCGACCGTTGCTGTGCTACGCGCCAGCTGTCCCAAAATATCTTATCCATCCAACGGTCATATCATTGAAGGGCATTTATGTCTTATCATGTCGGGCTGCTCCCTAGGCTATAAATAGCCGCCCCCTACAACCACTAGCTGGTTGGCTGCTCCGTGAGAAACTGATACTTGTCATTTGAGAGCACCCCATCCTCCGAGGACTTTGAGCAAAAATCATCAAGTGAGGAAAATCCAAAACCCAAACCCAAACACCTACAAACCCAAAGTGATTGAGCATCACTGAAGAGATTGATCCTGCATGGATCCGACGCTTGTTACCTTTGAAGACTGTGCTTCTTCCAGATGATTAGGCATCATGGTCTAGAGCATCCAAGAGGAATTGTGGATCGCCGAGTGACCGAGTTTGTGAAGGTTCGGAAGTCACCTGAAGACTTACCACGAGTGATTGGGCGAGGACTGTGTGTCCTTAGCTCAACGAGAATACGGTGAGGACTGTGTGTCCTCAGGTTTAAATACCTAGCCGCTCCAACCAGATGTACAACTGAGGCAGCAGTTGGAACTGGTCTACCAAATCATTGTCTTCACCAAACCAACTGGTTTTATTTCCTCAACACTTTCATTTCCTCATTACTTTGTTGTGTGACTGTTCATATCTGTGTTTGAAGACCTTGACTGAAGACTTTCTCGATTTACTCAGTTCAATTTCTTCAGTCTGTTTGTCTTCATCTTGTGCTATCCTGTGCTTACGCTTTCTGTACTCTGTGTTTGTCTTCATTTCTTCATGATGACCATGCATGTATTCTTTTATGTTTACTTTTGAGTACTTATTCCGCTGCAAGTAGTTCTTCGCTAAGGAATTTCCTCACTAGCAAATTCCTCAGTGAAGAATTTCATAAAAATCACCTATTCACCCCCCTCTAGTCGATATAACGCACTTTCACGACTTCGTGTCGCGGGCCGAGGAGCTTGGGGGCTCTCTCAAGGCCGGGCGCCGGCGTGCTTTTGCGCCCGGTGGCCGTGGCTCGAGGCGGGCCGATAAGGCAGCGAGCAGGGCGCCGTGCTCTTCGTGGGGACGCGAGGGATGTGGCAACCTAGCCGCTTCTGACGCGGGGTTGCTCCTGCAGCACGCGCTGGACCTGCCGTGTCCGGCGCCGGCGTTCCCTGTGGCGGCGGCGACGGCGCAGACGGATCTGGGAGTGGTGCGCCCTAGGGTTGGGGCGGATCCGCCAGAGGCTTGGACGGGCCAGCCCAGTCGGGTGGCGGCCGGCCCAACTGTGGGGCTGCCGCGGGCTGGAGCCCAGTCTCCTGACGCGCTTGTGGACCAGGGAATTGTGCCCGCTCCCAGGACCCAGCCCGACCCACAGGGGGTAATCCAGCCCAAGCCGCCCAGCCCCGAGCGGTCACATAAATGGCTCTGGATCCCCTGCGGAACCCTAAATATCTCGTTAGGTTTCCGAGCCACCGCTGCGGAGGTGCGGTGCTTCGGTCATTTCGCCCATTTCCTCTCACCCACTCCACTCCCTCCTCCATTGCGGCGCTCCTTTGCGGAAGTAGTGGCGATGGGCTCCAAGCAGGACCGCAGAGGGGAAAAGCCTCCCATGGAGCCGCCGCGGGACCGCAACCGTGGCCGAGCCGACGACGAGGGTGGTTGGGGGCCGCCGCCCGCGTGGTGGCTCAAGGAGCAGGAAAGAAAGAAGAAGAAGAAGGCGGAGTACAAGCAACGTGGCCTCGAGCTCAAGCGCAAGGGGCTGCAACCTGCGATGGGCGGCGACCCCCATGCAAAGGAGAAATCCAAGCCTGCGGGGGCGGTGGCCTCCAAGCTGCCCCTCCCACCCAGATCTGAGGCGCCGGGCTCGTCCAAGGGCACGGAGGAGGAGCCAATCCTAATCGAGGAAGCCGACGGCCCGGAGTGCTTCAGATGCGGTCGCACAGGCCACTTCCAGAACCTGTGCACCTTCAAGCCCTTGTGCATGGTGTGCACCAAGGAGGGGCACACGTCAGCGCAGTGCCCGACCCGCGGCAAGCCTCTACTCCTGCAAACCATGGGGCATGCCATCTCCGGCGAGGGCTTCTTTTGCCTCTAGTACCCGGAAGATTTGAGGGAGGAGCCACAGATCAATCTAGGGGCCAACACGGCGGTGCTCTCCATGCCTTCAGGCGCGCTCACTCATGAGATCCTCCAAGTGGGCTGCCACACCTTTTCGAGGGCGAGTGGGATTGGCAGATCTCACCTCTGGAGGGCGGGGCGTTCTCGATGGTCTTCCCGGATCCGGCGATGCTCAGGATGGCAACGAGAAGCGGCAAACTTATCCTCTCCCTCAACAACCTCATGGTGGATATTCGTGATGCGGTCCTCGACGCTCCCAAGGGAATGGCGATGCCAGAGGTGTGGGTCAAACTGGGAGGAGTCCCACCCAAGCAGCGGCGCTCCGACCTGCTCATGGCGGCCACCACCATGCTCGGTCGCCCCCTGCTGATAGACGAGGAGTCTCTCATCCGTCCGGGGCCAGTCCGTATGCGTTTCGCCTGCCGCAACCCCCACAAGCTGCGCGGACTGGTCCAGATCTGGTTCAACGGCGAGGGCTTCAACATCAACATCGAGCCCGAGCTCCCCCCGAAGCAAATCGCGGCGCCCGCCTTGCCTTCCCCAAATCCTCCTTCTCCTAACCACGGCAAGGGTCCGGACGGGGCGGGGTGTGACGGCACCATGGATGGCGACAAGGAGGCTGATGCTAGCATGGAGGATGATTCCATTGACACGGCGGCGTGGGAGAAGCTGGGCATCACTGACAAGGGCGGGGCGGCGAATTGGGCGCCGCTCCCTTCGATGGAGCTGCCTCTGGCAGGAAGGTCCATGGAGCTGGAACTGTCCATTCCAAACCAGTATGGCTCAAACCTGGGCTCGGTGACGTCCCCCTGGTGCGGTCGGTGGCGGAGGCCGGTGCGGGCCAGATGGAGGAGCCGCTGGGAGAGGCGCGCACTCCTATCGCGGTGTCCATGGACTCGCTGCGTCCCGCCTCGCGCTCTCCGTCTCAAGGAGGCCGCAACTCCAACAAGCTCGGCGCGGTGAAGCAGCTCAAGAAGGTGGCCGTGCGCAAGGTCAGCGCGGAGGCCGGGCATGCAGCGGAGCTCCAGGGCGCGCCAGCGACGCCTCGTCAGGCGGTGATGGCGTTGGCTGTGCCCAACTCGGCCCCGATCGCGCAGGAGGCGTCCAAGACGGTGACTTTCCGAAGGCCAAGCATTCCAAGGCCGTCGTCGATGGGCAGGTGGCTCCTGTTCGGGTCAACGCGCGGGCCAAGGGCGCCAATGGGAACATGCCTTCGCTCCAACGTGCCCAACTCCTCCAAGCACAGAAGAATCTGGAAACCTCAGGTAACCCATTGCCCCGTTTTTCGATCCTGGACTCTTTTTCGGATGCGCATCTGGGCGAGGTGTTGGTAGAGAGTGGGGTTGAACCGATGGGGGAGGACAGGGTACGTGAGCTCATCTCGCTGGTGCGCGCAAAGGAGATGGCACAGGCGGCACTAGCCGCGGCGGCTGCTCAACAAGCGGAGCGTTTGGCTGTCGAGGATGAGCCCTCGACGTCGCTAATGCTCCGGCCCGAAGGGGAGACAGCAACAGGGGTTGCTGCTCCTCCCTCGCCTCGTTGCGGCAAGGTGAGGCGCGTGGCCAAGGCGATCACCTCCAAGGGTGTGCGCCTGCGAAATCGCGTCATCTAGATGCGGGTGCTTATTTGGAACATCCGTGGCTTCGGCCACTTGGGGCAGCGCACCCAACTTAGAGATTACATCAGAAAAGAAGGGATAGATATCGTAGGGCTCCAGGAAACCATTAAATCTGAGTTTCGCCACCAAGATATCGTAGCCATAGATCCTCTTGAGCGTTTTATTTGGCATCACAGCCCGACAAATGGCCATTCGGGTGGCATGTTGCTCGGCTTTTGCAGTGCCATTTATGAGGTGTTGTCCTGGGAGGTCGGCACCTTTCTTATCGCTGCCAATATACGCGTGAGAGCTTCGCTTCGCGAGCTCGCGATCGTGCAAGTCTACGGACCAGCAGATCACTCACGCTCGGCTGAGTTTCTGGGAGAACTCGAAGCCAAGGTGTTGGCAGTAGCCGCAACCCAAATCCCGCTACTGGTGGGTGGCGATTTCAACCTTATCCATTCAGGCGCGGACAAAAACAATGATAATATCAACTGGTCAAGGGTGGCCATGTTCAATAACGCAATTGCGTCGATGTCACTTAGGGAGGTGACAAGGACTGGGGCAAGGTACACTTGGTCCAACAAGCAATTAACCCCGGTGCGATCCGTCTTGGATCACGCTTTCATGTCTCCGGAATGGTAAGTGGTGTTTCCATTATGTTCGCTCCTTGCAGAAACAAGGATCGGCTCGGATCATGTCCCACTTATCTTATCTTCAGGGGAAGATAGGATCCGTCGCAGCCCATGTTTCTTCTTCGAAACGGTGTGGTTCGAGGTCCCCGACTTCGACACTATCTTTAGGGAAAGATGGCTGAGATGTGTTCAAGCCACGGGCCAGCAGTGCGGCCCTATGGAGTTTTGGACAGCGGTCGGGGGACGCCTTCGCGCAAGCCTCAAGGGATGGGGTGCGAACCAGGGGTGTGACGACAAAGTATTGAGGGCGAGACTTCTCGATGAGATAACACTCCTCGATACCCAAGCAGACTCGCGCCCTTTCTCGGAGCAAGAATGGGCGCACCGATATGCCTTAGAAGGGCAAGTCGAAGCGTTGCTTCGATCCGAGGAGGAATATTGGAGGTGTAGGGGAGGCCTCAAGTGGACGCTCAAGGGCGATGCAAACACTGGCTATTTCCACGCGTACGCGAATGGCCGACGCAGGAAATGCCTAATCCTTCAACTGCAGACGGAGCAGGGGCTCCTCCTCTAGCAATCGGATATTAGCAAACACATCTACGACTTTTACATCAGCCTGATGGGGACTGACGAGCCTCAACGCGCAAGGCTGCGCGAGGACGTTTGGCTTCCAGCACAAAAAGTCTTAGAGCCGGAGAACGAAGAGCTGGGGCTCGCGTTTCTCCCCAAGGAAATTGACGATGCACTCCAAAGCATGAAAACAGACATGGCCCCGGGGCCCGACAGGTTGCCGGTGGCGATGTTTAAACACTTTTGGCCACTATTGCGCAACCCCATCTTCGAGGTGTGCAATGGCTTCATGCGCGGTTTCGTGGACATAGCTAGGTTAAACTACGGAGTGCTCTCGTTAATCCCGAAAGTGTCTGGTGCGGATAACATCCGCCAATACAGACCAATTGCGCTCATTAACGTTCCTTTCAAAATCTACGCCAAAGGGTGTGCCACTAGGCTTACTCCGATCGCCCACTGCACCATCAGTCGATCCCAATATGCTTTCATCCGCGGTAGAAACATTTTAGAGGGGCCGTTAGCATTGCAAGAGACCCTTCACGAACTTAGACGCACGCACGAACCGGTGATTTTACTCAAACTCGACTTCGAAAAGGCTTACGACCGAGTCAACTGGGATTTTCTTAGACAAATCCTCACTAGTCGAGGCTTCTCGTCGATGTGGGTGCACAGAGTCATGCAGTTAGTCTCGGGGGGCCAAACTGCGGTCTCGGTGAATGGAGACGTAGGGCACTTCTTCAGGAACAAGCGTGGCTTACGCCAGGGTGATCCCATGTCACCGCTCTTGTTCAACTTCGTGGCAGATGCACTTGCGGCCTTGCTACGGAAAGCAACGGAGGCAGGTCATATCAAAGGGGTGTTGGGACACCTCATCCCATGCGGGATTTCGCACCTTCAATATGCGGACGATACGCTACTGTTATTCCAACCGGACCTCCACAGCGTGGCCACGATCAAAGCTTTGTTGATTAGCTTTGAACTCATGTCGGGGCTGAAGATCAACTTTCACAAATGCGAAGTGATGCCCATGGGGCTCGATTCGTCCGAGAGCAGACGTATCGCGGACCATCTCAACTGCAAACTAGGCAAACTCCCGTTTTCCTACTTGGGCCTCCCGTTGGATGCCAAACGCATCTCGATAGACGGATGGGCTCCGCTTTGGACCAAGGTGGGAGGGCGGGTTTGTCCGTGGAGGGGGAAGTTCCTTTCCTCTACATCTAGACTAGTACTCACGAATGCGAGTCTATCCTCGCTGCCGCAGTTTGCGATGGGGTTGTTCCTCTTGGCAGAAGGGGTTCATGCCAAGATGGACACACCCAGGTCCCGATTCTTTTGGGAAGGGGCGGGACCTAAACGCAAGTACCATATGGTCAGATAGGATGCGGCATGTCGTCCCAAGGATCTAGGGGTGCTAGGGGTCACAAACACCCGGATCCTAAACATTGCACTTATGTGCAAATGGATTTGGAAGCTGTCGCAGGGGGCGACGGGCCTGTGGGTTGATCTGCTACGCGCTAAATATTTCCCGAAAGGGAACTTTTTCGAAGGCAGGGCGCGGGGCTCACCCTTCTGGAATGATCTACAAGCGGTTCGTCCGGCTTTTGCCCTTAGCGCCAAGTTCGTCATTGGCGACGGATGCTCAACCCGCATCTGGCTCGACCTATGGGTGGAAGCGCAGCCCCTTTGGGCCCAATTTCAGGACCTGTACGTCCTGGCGGTCAACCCGGAGCTGACGGTAATGACGGCACTTGCCTCCAGCCCTCCGGCGATCCATTTCCGTAGAGAGCTTACGGGTCCAGAACAAGCACACTTAGAGGATCTGCTTGGTCTTACACAATCGGTGACGCTGTCCACTACCGCCGACACGGTCACCTGGGCTCTCACCCCGTCCGGCAAGTTCACGGTCAAGTCTCTGTACCGCAGGCTGTGCCAGGGCCAGGGACCGGCCTTCCCGATGCCGACGGGCCTGTGGAATGCGCGTATTTCACTTAAGGTCAAGGTGTTCTTTTGGCAACTATTCCGCAATAGACTTCCCACATCGGCTAATGTTGCCAAAGCAACGGCCCGTCTTCCGGCTTATGCGCAATTTGCAACACCATGGAAGATGCGGATCACGTGTTCTTCCGCTGCCCTCTAGCGCGTTTTGCCTGGAGTGCAGTCCGTGAGGCCACCAACACCACTTGGGACCCGCACTCGGCCGAAGACCTTGCGGCCATAGTTGCATCGATGACTGGTGGCAGTAAGCGCATGCTTTGGAGCTGCCTAGGCGCCTTGGCTTGGGCGATGTGGCTCACCAGGAACAAACTAGCAATCGAGGGAATCTTCCCATCACACCCTGCTAATATTCTTTACAAATGCAACATTCTTATGCAGCAGTGGAGTCCGTTGGCGAGGCGCAAGGATGCTGAGAGAATGAAGCAAGCTCAAGATCGTCTTCGCCAAGTCTACGTTTTGGCTAGGGAGCCGTCCGCCACTTCTACGACGTGAAGTGGTTCTTTTGTCTCGCGAGCGAGCCTGCGTGCTCTATGCTCTTGGCCTTTGGCCTGTAATAGACTCGCTGTGGACTGCCTTTGGCCTCTGGCCTGCCGCAAACTTAATGGGCCATCGCGTCCGCGTGGCCTGAGCCTCCGCGCTCGTTCCGTTTGTCTTTAGACCCTTCTGTAAATGCTGCCTAAGTTGTGGGCTTTATTAATTTAAAGCCGGACGCCTCTAGCGTCTTCGTTCTAAAAAAAACTCCCGCTGTTACAGAAATGTACGAGTTTCCCTAACCACCTGACTAATGCTTGCTATTGACTTATTTCAGCGTAAAGCGTTTAAGGACATTTGTAGCCGTGTACTTTACTGTAGCGCTTTGATTTTTCAATGATTTGTAAACATTATCGAAAAGTTCATGAATTACAAAAAAGTACATTTGTTTTAAAAAAACAGAAAATTTTAAAAAAAGTTGAGCAATTTGAGAAAGTTCACAATTTTGAGAAAAAGTTAACCTGTTTTGAAAAATAGTTCACAAATCTTGAGAAAAAAGTTCACGGATTCAAAAAAAGTTCATCAAATTTTGGAAAAGGTTAATCGATTTTGGAAAAAGTTCACCGATTTGAAATAAAAGTTCATTAATATGAAATAAGTTCATCGAAATTGCAAACAATCTTCATCGTATCTGAAAAAGTTCATCAAATTTTAAAAAATAGTTCATCAAAATTGAAAATTAGTTCACCGAGTTTGAAAAAAGTTCATCTAAATTCAAAAAAGTTCATGGATTTGGAAAAAAGTTCATCGATTTTGAAAAGAGTTCATCAATTTCGAAAAGAGTTCATCGATTTTGAAAAAAGTTCATTGATTTGGAAAAAAGTTCATCGATTTTGAATAGAGTTCATCGATTTTGAAAAAGTTCATCGGTTTTGAAAAAGAATTCATCAATTTTGAAAAGAGATCATCCGTTTTGAAAAAAGTTCATCGGTTTGAAAAAGATTTCGAAAAGAGTTCATCGATTTTGAAAAAGTTCAGCGATTTGAAAAGGAGTTCATCGATTTTGAAAAAGTTCATCGGTTCTGAAAAAGAGTTCATCAATATTGGAAAGAGATCATCGGTTTTGAAAAAGATTTCACAAAGAGTTCATCTATTTGAAAAAGAGTTCATTGATTTGAAAAAGAGTTCATCGATTTTGAAAAGAGTGCGTTGATTTTGGAAAAAAAATCATCGGATTTGAAAAAAGTGTTCATCGATTTTGAAAAATTAGTTCACGAATTTGAAAAGGTTCATCGGATTTTGATAAAAAAAAGAGTTTACACATTTAACAAAGAAAAACAAAAAGGAAAAGGGGAACAAAACCGTTCCAACAATGGAGAAAAAGAACAAGCAAAAGGAAAAGAAATGAAGAAAAACAGCGAGACGAAAGAAAAGAGGGAAGAAGATGTAAGTGAACACATCTGATGTGATGGCCTGGTGGTTACTGCAGCTAAGGTAGAATGCAGAACTCGTGTGTTCGAATCCCACACCCACGCACTTTCCTTTTTTGCGGAATAAAAGCAGAACGTAGATGGGCCGAGCCCAAGTCGCTGCGAGGGGTATGCACTCGTTAGGGAAAACAACTAAAACGGGCGCCGTTTAGGAAATGCTGTCCTAGCAAATCTATGTGTTGGGATGCCTCGGAGGAAGAGTAATGTTACACATACCTAAGGGATCTTAGGTAATTAACGTAATGGATTAAGTGCCATCTTTTGATTGGATGAAATCAGGGAAGGGGGGCCCACTTAGTTGAATTCGGGGAGGAAGTACCTACTCCCTCCTTTCCGGTTTATAGGGCTTATCTCAAAATTTTAGCTTTTCCATTTTATAAGACTAGCCACAATGGGTAGTAATATAGAGTAGTAACATTGCCCATGTTACTACTCTATGTTACTACCTCTATAATGGGGAGTAACATATGTGTGGTAACATGCAACACTTCATTTATTAGGCTATAGACTCATCTTGCTTTGATATATGTGATGTTACTCATACTAGTAGTAGTAGTTATGTTACCACATGCCTCTCTTTCTTCATTTATTGCTTGCCACATCATCTATTTTATCTAGATATGTGTGATGTTACTACCTATGTTACTCCCGCTGTGGGTAATCTAAGGCTCAATTTGGTTGTTTTCCATCACATGTTCAGATTCCAAGGTGCATTAAATCATTGCATGCAAGTATTAAGAGAAAATTGACCAATGCATATACTTTATGCATGCATGTATTGCAATTAATACATTGGTAAACATAATTTTTTGAGGAAAATAAGAGCATTAATTGGGTGTTTTTGCAAACTACAAAATGTATTCCACCACCTATCATCTACCTTGGTTGGTGAGACTTTGAATTGAGCCCTATAAACCGGAAAGGAGGGAGTATTAAATTTGTATGGTCTTGATGACGCCTTGATGGTCTTTTCCATAAATACTAAGGTGAGGTGTCTCAATTTTTCTTGTGTTTGGTGCCGTTTCTTAATCCTTTTTCCTTTAAGTGTTTTTTGTCTACTTTTGTATATTCTTTTAAATATAGTCATAGCAATTTGATATCTTGCAGAACACATATTAACAGAGCAATTGCTTGTCAAAGGCTCGTTTGAGCAAAACAAAATACACCTTGCTGTTTGAAATTGATATCACTAGATTTAAAAATATATTATAATATTTGAAAGGCCAAGAGTACATCACTACATGCTCATCACCTAGTCTCGTTTGAAAAGAGCCAATGTTAACGTGCTAGCTAGAGCACCATGAAATGATTTTTGACATGAAATTTGACCATTCTTTCTTACATGGATATGTTGGTCAAAGTTTTTAAATTACAATATTAAAAGAACATGTTTTCCATGATAAATTCAATGATATTGTTTCCACATACACAATCTTTATATTTCTATACTCATTGTGAGTCATAGTTGGTGAAGTTCATACTTTAGGACCGCATATATTTCAGAAGGAGGTTGTATTATCTTGTTAGATTAAAACAATTTGCACAATGTCTAATATAGTAATGCGGAGGTTCTCTTTAGTTATCCTCAAACATTTTCTTTCGCAAATACCATCAATTTGTGGATTTAAGTATGAAATTAATTACACGATTCAATACCTATTTTACATTATCTAAATTGCATTTCTTGCAGAAAATGCTTTCTTTTTTCAAACCATGAAGGGGATATCCATGTATTCATTAGGAAGAAAGAAGAGTACAACGACAAACATGGCACCATCGTTACAACGCCAAAGATGACATGACCAGCCGCACCATAAACTTAAACAACAACACCAACAACACCAACAAACGACCTAAAAATCCACAACACAAAGCGTCGATGACCAACATGCTAGAAAGCATAGACCATACACCGAATGAACTTGCGAGTTCTAAAAGTAAGGATCATGACACTAGAAGTGCGATCCTTCTAGGATGACATCCACCACCAGCCCGAGGAGAATCCGCTTAGCACCGACCAAGGGCCAGGACGAAGATAACATTCACAATGCAACAAGCAAAATTCCACCATGGATACAAGACGACTGAACGGAACATGGCCCACTGAAACACAATCAACGAGCCCCCAACCACCCACCTGCTAGAAAGAAGGAAGACCCAAAAGGAGTGAGATTAACACAGTGGCATGAGTTCGAAGCTAAGGACAAGAAGCAGGGGAAACCACCATCACTCGAAGAGACCAAGAGAGTGATCAACCCTGGCCAAACCGAGGAGAACAAGCCAATGGGAGGAGGGGGTGCTAAGATCACGCTGGAGGGGCGGAAGGTGGAGCACCAGACTTGAGGCGGGTCACCTAAAGCACAAAACTGCGGCGAGCGCCAGATTGGTGGTGAGTAATGTGTAAAACTCAGTCATGATCACCAATTTCTTTACTGTAACCGACAAGGCTTCCATTGTTTCAAAAAATAACAATTTTCTTGAACATGTTTTCCATGGGAGCAATGATACATCTATGAAAAAACTATTTACGTTTGTGTTCAGAAAAATAGGGCGCCGATAAGTGCCACACATGTGGGCGTTAGGGAGTCTGCCCATACATTTTGTGTGGTGTATAAAAGGAACAACCCACACACCTACGTGTGGGCAAAACAAGTAATGCCCACACATCTCTTTTTTCCCTCCCGGTCCCTCTCACATGCGTGCGTGTGGGCGAAATAGATAACGCCCACACGCCACGTACGTCAGGCCTCGTACCTTGTGGTCCCGCATGCCCCGCGTGACAGTCACCGTGCGCCCGCGGTTGCCATGGTCCAGACCCTCGTCCATGTTCGTTTAACTGCAGTTGCCATGTCGCTGAACTACGGTTGCCATGTCGGACAACTACAGTTGCCATGGTTGCTCAACTGCAGTTATCATCTCATGTCAAAAGTTCCAGATGCCATTTTTGGGCAACTGCGGCTGTTGCCATGTATGGTCTGGTTTACTATAGTTGCCATGATTTGAAAACTTTAGGGGTTTGCCACCTACTAACACTAGGCAGTTGCCATGTATGGTCTGGTTTATTACAGTTGCCATGATTTGAAAACCCAGGAGTTGCCACCTACTAACACTAGGCAGTTGCCGTGTAGCGCTACAAAAAGACATGGCAAAACATCATGTTCAGGTAAAAAAGAGAGAGTTGTCATCTACTTACAAGCACACTAGGGCAGTTGTCGTGTACCCTGCAAAAAATATGGCAACTAACATGTTTGGGTGAAAAAAAAGAGAGAGTTGCCACCTGCTTATAAAGCACACTAGGGCAGTTGCCATGTACACTGCAAAACACATGGCAAGTGTCAACTTGGGTGTGGGAGATGAGACGGGCGTGTGGGCGAGATGGCAAATGCCCAACACCAGCCCTTGTGCGTGAGTGGAAAGTGGCGTGTGGGCGAACTGCTGAACGCCCACACAACAGCCCCTTACGTGTGGTGAAACGGCCGTGTGGGCGACCGGATGAATGCCCACACACCAGCCCAGTCCTACGTGGCACTGGGAACATGCCAACATTCGTGCGCTCACAGACGGACGCGGATCCACGCGTGTGGGCGAGATGCAAACGCCCACACGTGTGGGCGTTAGTGTTTTCGAAAAAATATAATTGTGATTGGAAATAGGGAAATGAGGGGCCCACCTCCGTTGTATTCGGGGAGGAGGGGCACATTGTGTTAATTTTGCATGCAAAAACATTCGATAAATGCAAATAAATAGTTCTCCGAAATACATGAACAGTAAAGCTTGAATAGTTCTTTTTGCAGCATTTCAAAGGTCCGCACATGGACATACATGGCACTTATTAGATGGCACTAATATTTGAAAGAAATTCTTCAATTGATGCTTTCATTGTGGTCGGCGTTTTTCCACTCTCTCGCAAGGTTCAGCAACGCTGTGCTTGACTCACCACCGTCGTCCAGCACCTCCTTCGCTTGCCGCATGGCCGCGAGCGTCCGCTGCCGGAGCTCCCGCCCACCATCGGACTCAATCAGCCACCTCACCTTCGCCGCCACCTCCTGGGCTTCCACCATTTCTTTGTCATACCCTTCAATGACCACGGCCAGCCGCATCTCCTCGACCAAGAACACCTTGTTTGTGTGCTGCTCGGCGTACAGAGGCCACGCCAGCATCGGCACCCCCGCCATGACCGCCTCCAGCACCGAGTTCCATCCGCAGTGTGCGACGAACCCGCCCACCGCGCCGTGCACCAGCACTGCCTGCTGCGGCGCCCACGACATGACCACCAGTGCCCTCTCCTTCGTCCGGTGCAGGAAGCCTTCTGGAAAAAGCGTGTTGGGGTCGCCGGCAGGCTGGTGCTCGTCGCCGGTCGGGCGCCGGACAACCCACAAGAACCGTTGCCCACTCTTCTCCAGCCCCGCCGCCATTTGCTAGATCTGCTCAGCGCTGAACCGGCCCAAGCTGCCGAAACTGAGAAATACCACACTTGCCTCCGGCTGGCCATCGAGCCACGCGAGACACTCGTGGCGCTGCGTCCCGGCCTCGTCGGGCTTGATCAGCGGCCCTATGCAGTACAGCGGCGGTGTTCGTCGCCCGGTGAGCATGCAGAGGCCGGAGACGATGGCATCGGTGGCGCGCGGCTCCAAGGAGCGGCAGCTGTTGACAATAAGGCCCTGCGAGTTGCACAAGCGTTCGGATGCGCCCAGGAAGAACTTACTGCTCAAGCTGTCGCGATCGAGGATAAACGCGGGCAGGTGATCTGCTGGTATCGGTGGCAATCCCGGGGCGCTCACAAAATCGCTGCCGAGGTCTCCGAAGCTCAGAGCGGTCTGCTCACGGATGACTTGCTGGTAGAGACAGAAGGCGACGCTGGCGATGCAAGTGGTGTGAAAGAAGTAGGTCGGGATGCCGAGCTCGACGCCGACGTCGAGCGCGCTGCTGCAGAAGAAATCGATGACGAGTGCTACCGGGGCCGGGGAGGCGGACAGGAGGGAAGTCGCGGAGGTCCGGGTCGGAGGCGCGCGCGAGCCCGAAAATCTTTGCCTCGAAACTCCCGGCGGGCACGTCGGAGGGGAGCGTGGTACGGGGGAGGCAGTGGAAGGACAATGACGGGCTGGCAGCCTCGATGCCGGCGAGGAAGGAACCACCGGCGGCGTGGTTATCCTCCCCGCCGAGGATGACGGTGACCTCGAGGCCCTGCGCCACGAGCAGCTTGCCCAGCTGCACGGCTGGGAACAAGTGGCCCGGCATCCCCGGCGGAGCGTAGATGACAACCAGCTTCTTTGGAGTGCTAGTATTGTTCGGGGCTGCCATTCTGCGAAGTGGGAAACGACCTCTCGCCTTGCGTTTCCTGATGACTGCTCGTCGTGCTCGCGCCTTGCTCAAATAAAGGCGACTCGGAAGCAGATTTTCCCCCCCAACTCGTTGCTCGTCCTCCCATCCAGCCGAAGCCGTGGACACACAGAGGCTCCGGACCGGCCCCATGGTGTCTGCTGCCGACCTGTCCAAGGAATATCAATTTGTTTTTGTATTCAAAAAACAGATGATTTGGCTCCGAATGGTGTGGTGTGAGAGCATACCTGGTGATACGGATTATTCAACGATACGATGCACCGGTGTATTCTGGACCACTAGATCACGTTCAGCAGGACAGGATGCATGCACACATGCGTCGGCCAGCGCCCCCACTTCGAAATATGCAAAATACACCCCGAATTATGTTCTTTATTGAACCTGAGGCCTTTCCTATACTAGTGTACCAGCTGCACTTTTCCTTGACCGCTCAAAAAATGCCTCAGTTTCACTGTGTGTGCGCAAACGCACACTCAGTCACTAAAATCCAGAGTTCCTCCCAAGTCTTGTTATTGTGCCATCTCCATATTTTGTTGTTATATTGATAAAGTTCAACAAAATAAATTCTCTTATATTTATAAACACACACACACACACACACACACACAATTATCTTATATTGTGTCATCTCCATATTTTGTTGTTAAATTGTCCGAGAAAGTAGAATTTTTTTCAGAATATAAGAGAATTTATTTTGTTGAACTTCATCGATAATTGAAAAATAGTACTTTTATGGATTATCATAATTGAAAGTAATATAAAAAGTCAAAAAATACAAGAGAATTAGTATGGAAATTGATAGACTTAACATAATAACCTAGGCTGTTATAGTTCATGGACAAACATTTTGTTTTTTTACATTATTTTCAATTATGAAAATCTATAAAAGTACTATTTTTAATTTTTTAGTTCGTCTTCACAAATTCCATGTCTGTTCTAGTCCGTATCTCACATGTCTGAGGAAATATAGACATCTTTATCTTCTAATTGCTTCAAGACTCACACTCAGTTAAGAGTATATCAAGGGTGTTGTTTGAATATTTCCTGATGGCGCATCATATGCACATTCATTAGCTATAGTTGATTTCGTCGGTGCGTCGGTCGCCCTGGGAATGAGGATATTGCTCAGTGCACCCGGAGGAATGGCAAGTTTTTGACTTTTTTTTACTGTTTTTACCCATTTGTTTAAGTTTAACATGATTTGACCCTGCATCGATTTTTTTTCCAGGATCTGGCTCTTTTCGAAACGCCATCAACAACCGAGTTTTGCTTATACGGAAGACGCCACAGCCTATGGCATTTGACTCTGGCCCACACACACTAGCTGGCGTCAATGTGGCAAAGCGAGATGCCACAGGAGCTGGCGTTTGGTCCTGATCATTTGTTTAGTTGGCTCAAACAAATGAGCTGGGGTTTGGCCCAGCCCATTCTTTATTTCTTTGTTAATAATTTTTATCCTTACTATGTCATTTAATTAAAAAAATCGTTGCGGGGGTATATGAGGTGTTCTTTGTAAGTGACACCTAATTATGTAAAATTCCCCTAAAAAACTTAATTATGTAAAAACTAATATATGGGTCATGTGGGAAATAAAATTAAGATAAGTTTCTTCATATACATTTATTTAGATGTTTGTAGGACTATTATATATTTTAATAAAAAAATTGAAGGGACTATTATATATTTTAATAAAATTTTAATAAAATCTTTATAGGTCAGTGAACCTATGCAATATAGCTCACATTTCATTCCCTGTCTTCTACAATATTTTAATACTTTTCATGTCATGCAAATATCATTCGTTATTGATGCTCCATTTTTTCAAAGGCTTCATATATCTAATAGAAACACAACATATATTTTAGCTGTTAATTTGATTGTAGAAAAGACATCCCTATGAACACCCAAGAGTGTTGGCATCCTCACTTGAAGATAGAGGGAACATCAACACAAATCGTTCACCTAGCCCTAGAGTTAATTAGACCACACATTACGATCTCGAGGTAGATCAACTCTGTACTTAATACATCTTCATCAATATAAATAAGAGCGGGACGTAGGGTTTTACCTCCATCAAGAGGGCCCGAACCCGGGTAAACATCGTCTCCTTCGTTCCTGTTACGTTTGCCTGCCGGTTTTGACACCGACACTGGTGTTTTCATTGAGAGTTCAGTTGTGCGATCACCAGAAGGATCGATGGCTCATCTGAAGATCAGCTGCTCTAACGGCCTCGGGAGTGTTTTCGCCCTCGACCAACTTTTTGTGTTTGGCAGCATGGTCTTCTACGCCGACTCGACATGTCATCTAGCCTCTGTCGAGAACTACGCCCAGGTCGAATCGTGAAATTTGGCGCCCTCGAGTACACTGCGGATTCCTATGGTGAGCTCCTCCTATAGGGATGGGCCCCCGGCCGAATCGAGAACTCATCTGGCTCCGGAGGCTCAACTCCGGAACCGATCTCCATCGCGGCGTCACCAGAGACCCCCGACGTAACTACTTCAGCTGGTGCCCTTCTGATCCCTAGTCCGGACGTAGATCCGGCTCCCGCTTCGGGAATTACGTCAGGGTTAGAACTAGCCTCGGCGTAGAATCTGAAATCACTCCCAGATCCCCTTCGCACCGAAGACACGTCAAGTTACACACCGGGCATACTTCGAGTTAGCCCCACTTATAACACAACGATAAATCCCAAAGAGTTGTCTCACCTCAATGAGATGCCAGATCGTATCTAGAACATGTCCATCTCAAACGGCAAGACTTCGGTCTATGATCAGGTCGGACTTAAAGCCGATGGTCAGGAAATTTATATCCCACCCACCCTACCTAGTCACCATGATCGATGATTTAACCGATGTATTATACTATGGTGAGGCCACAGACATGGATGAATATGCCGATGGCCCTGCAGAAGACACCTCGCCCTTGGTAAACACCGGCAGGTGGACTGCTACATCTACTTACGATGTCTACATGGTGGACACTCTCAATACTCCTCCAAGACGTCGGCGAAGACGCCGAGGAGGCAACAATGGGGAACCTAGCCGCAATAATGCAACCGACGATAATGGCGACGCAGAAGACGGTCATGCCGATAACCCCGAGGCTCAAGCTTCCCCAGGGCGGAACGGCACACCCGAAGGACATCTCAAGGATTCATATCCCGACGACCTCTTTGATGGGGCCGATGACAACTATGTGTCGGAATCTGAGGAGGACGAAAGCCACGGTACCGAGGACTTTGTCGTCCCCTAAGACGCTTTTGAACAAGAGCGCTTCCGGCAGCGCCTCATTACGATGGCTCGGAGCATGAAACGTAAGCAGCGGCAACTGCAGGCCAACACCGGCGCACTAAATGAAATGTGGGTTGAAGTACTCTCCGCTGAGCAAGACATGGAAGACCGGCACCACAGCGCGTCAAAATCATACCCACGCAGGCGTCTCCTGCCGGAGTTCGACGAGGAGCTCGCAGACGACCATGACCGACCCCCTAGAGGGCAGGACAGGCCAACGAGGGAAAACCTCAACGACCGGCAACCTCCACGCCGTTATGGCAATGACCCCATGGATTACCTATATCCTCAGGATGTTCGACGTTGCATCGAGGCAAACAGGGCGCCTCCTCGGTCTATCTACGGGTCAAGAGGACATGCCCCTGCCGGGCTTGACGGCTACGATGTCTGGATGGACAGGAATGGTCGTGCCTGAGACCAGGCCTATTCATGGCTCTCTCCCGACCTCTGACGAGATGCTCCTCGGTTCTGAGGTCCGGCCCACCCGATATGCTTCATAGACAGGGTGATGGAACATCAATTCCCTGAAGGATTCAAGCCCATCAATATAGAATCATACGATGGCACCACCGATCCAGCAGTATGGATCGAGGAATTCCTCCTCCACATACACATGGCCAATGGAGATGATCTCCACGCCATTAAATATTTACCACTCAAGCTAAAGGGGCCGACGAGGCATTGGCTTAACAGTCTGCCTCCTCACTCTATTAGCAGCTGGGAGGCCATCGAGGACGCTTTTCGAGCAAACTTCCAGGGCACGTTGATACGTCTCCAATGTATCCTATAATTTTTTATTGTTCCATGCTATTATATTATCTGTTTTGGATGTTTTATATGCATTAGTATGCTATTTTATATGATTTTTGGGACTAACCTATTAACCTAAAGCCCAGTGCCAGTTTCTGTTTTTCCCTTGTTTTAGAGTTTCACAGAAAAGGAATACCAAACGGAATAAAACTTTCGTGATGATTTTTCTTGGACCAGAAGACACCCATGAGACTTGGAGTGCAACTCAGAAGAGCCACGAGGCGGCCACAAGG